>OY740781.1:55004536-55706891 GCA_963514005.1 Raja brachyura | reverse complement strand
AGAGTTGAGAATTGTGAAAGTAGAGGGAGGATTGCAGTTGGAAGGATGGGTTTTTGAGGAATGACAACCTCCTTTCCCCACCCCTCCTTTCCTTTTCCGACCTCTTCCCCCCCTGTGCCCCAACTGGACTCACACCTATTTCTCCCCTTCCACCTACATTCCTTCCTCTAGCTTCAGAATTCACAACTCTTCAATCCTTTTGTCTTGTACCTTCTGACTTTTCATCTCTGGCCTTTGCCCAGCCATCTGCCTATCAACCGCAACCATCTGCCTATCAACCCCCCCCCCCCCCCCCCCCGCCCGTATCCATTTATAATTTGCCACGTGTGCCCTCCCCTCCTTTCTTTCAGCTCTTCCTCTGTCCCACCCCACCCCACTTCAGTCTGAATAAGGCTCCCGGCCCGAAATGTCACCAATCCATTTTCTCCATCGATGCTGCCAAAGTCGCTGAGTTACTCCAGTACTAAGTTACTCCAGTACTTTTTGACTTTATTTTGTAAACCAGCATCTGAAGTTCCTTGTTTCTACTTTCTAAAGTCAAAATATCTTCCATTCGACCAGAGTTTCAGTTCTAGTTTTAGTTCTAGAGATCAAGGTGACACTGGGAAAAGGTAAAGTAATGCAACTGGTAGGGAACACAGTACATTTTTGAAAATGTGGAGCATGCCCAAGATCTGATGATAGCATTTTCCTGCCACGTAAACACAGTGGCACATTTAACGGAGCACATGCTTTGCAGCTCCAGTGACCTGGGTTCAAACCTGATCTCTTGTGCTGACTGCGGAGTTTGCAAGTTCCCTGTGACTGTGACATCAAATTTCATCCACATAATTTGATGTATTTACACATTCCAAAGCTGTGCAAGTTGCTACGTTAATTGATTATTGTCAATTGTCTCTTGCATGTAGATGAATGGTAGAATCTGTGGGCGTTGGAATTAATGGGAATGGGGGGAGAATAGTCATAGGGAAACTTAGTGGGAATCAGGATTTCCCTGGAAATTAGCATAGATAAAATAAGCAGAAATGGCCTCCTTCTTTGAGATTTGGACTTTAGAGATACAGCGCAGAAACATACCCTCCGGCACACCGAGTCCGTGCCAACAAGGTATCCCTTACACTATCCTACGCACAAGGGACAATTTACAATTTTGCCAAAGCCAATTAACCCATAAACCTGTACGTCTTTGGAGTGTGGGAGGAAACCAGAACACCCAGAGAAAACCCACGGGATCACAGGAAGAACATACAAACTCCATACAGACAGCACCCGTTGTCAGGATCGAACCTGTGTCTCTGGCACTGTAAGACTGCAACTCTGCCCAGAGTTGACTTGCGTGTGTAAGTGCTGGTAGTCCACAGAAGTTTCGTCAGCAAGGTGAGGGAGGGTGGCTGGGAGAGTATAGTTAAAGAGCTCTACAGCTTGTCAGAAAATTAATTAGTCTGCAAATAAGACACAATGGCAAATAAACAACAAAATTGTAGAAAATAGATTGTTGAATGGTCATGCCAAGTATAATCATAAAATTACTAAAGGAATTCTTTGTATTGATGATGCAATGTGTCATCAAACCAGAACTTTTAAGGAAAATAAAATAATCATGTACCCCTTTACTTCATTATTTCAAATTCAGGCTATTTTAGTTGAACCAGCTAATGGAAATTCAAGATTCAAGAGAGTTTATTGTCATGTTTCCCAGATAGGACAATGAAATTCTTGCTTTGCTTCAGCACAACAGAATATAGAAGCCATGAATACAGAACAGATCAGTGTGTCCATATACCATTGTATAAATATATACACACATGAATAAATAAAACAGATAAAGTGCAAATAAACTGATAATGGGCTATTAATGATCAGAGGTTTGTTTCAGTTGAGTTCAATAGCCTGATGGCTGTGGGGAAGAAGCTGTTTCTGAACCTGGACGTTGCAGTCTTCAGGCTCCTGTACCTTCTACCTGAAGGTAGCGGGGAGATGAATGTGTAGCCAGGATGATGTGGGTCCTTGACGATGCTGCCAGCCTTTTTGAGGCAGTGACTGCAATAGATCCCCTCGATGGTAGGGAGGTCAGAGCCGATGATGGACTGGGCAGTTAAATTGATTGATGGCATTATTCAATTAGGCCTTTATTCTTTCTGATCTTTAAGAAAGCTCACTTATTTCATTGGCCTACTTATCCTGTTGGGAAATGTTCAATGAAAATGTCATTGTTTTCTCTTTCTTCCATCGCACCCACCATCCCCTTCCCCCAACTCCAAATTCTTCCCATCTAGCTTTCATGGTGCTACAAGGGGCAATTCTAGATGGTAGTCTGGGCAAAAGGCGATTCCTGCTTCTGCACTCTTTCACGAACAGTGAGTATTTATAAGTTAAATATTATGCACAATACAAAATATTTGTAAATTGGAAAGAAGAATTGTGGAACATGTAAGGGTCTTCTCTTATAGTGAGGGTTACACACATTTGTCCAGTATCAACAGTAATCTGTCATCAAACCAGGTTTGAGAAAAAGAAAAGATTCCTGTAATTTTCTTCTACAATAAATCAGAATGCTAGTATTTATATTGAAGATGTAGAGTTTAATCCCCAATATATGACTTTTTTTTTAAAAGTGGAAATAAATAGCCACCGCCATTAAGTAGTCACAAAACAGTCATGCTGTCTTTAAAACACAACAGTTTCACAGCAGAATTTTCAGATGTCTTTATTTGGCTGCTCAACATGACTCCATACCAATACATGCATCTCATATTTTATAACTGGGTTAAGTTCCTGAAAATAGAGCGTAATTCAGTATAGTTGTTTCTCACATGGTCATTGAAGCACTTCTGCAAACGACTTGGTTGAATAAATAAAGAGCAAGATTTAAACAGCAGTTGTGACATAGTCATTGAATGAGGAGATACTGTAATAAAGCTACACTGTATGGTCAATGTTACAAAGTCTCTCTACCGCTGGAGATTGTTGCCAAAATTGGAGAAAGCCAAGCAACAGATTAGTCTACATTTCAATAGTTTTGCATACAGACTTGTGTGTAAACCAATTGCCCTTCATCGCTCTTCATGTCTTATACCAAAGCACAATTGACTTCATAAAGGCTGGGGCAGAGTACAGAATGTTCTGACCTTTGGCCTCAGTTCAAACATGCACAATGTATATTGGTTCAATTTATACAATGTAATTTTGAACTCTCCAATTTTAGGTAAATACACATTCCCCACACACACACTCTCCATCCCCACTTTTTTCCACTTTCTTTCCTATGCCCCACCTAGGTATACAGCCATTTCTCCCACTGTCCTGGCACTCCCATTTTCCCTTACTCCCCACCACCATCCCCTTCAACCTCTATCATTTTGTCTGGTTTCACATTTCATTCCACTTATTTTCTTCCACCCTTTTGTCTCCTTTCAGACTCTTTTTTTCCACCCATCTGCCAATCAAAAACCCCACTCACCTGTATTAATCTATTTCTTGGCGGATTTGTTCTGCCCCCAGAGATAGACACAAAATACCTGAATAACTCAGCAGGTCAGGCAGCATCTCTGGAGAACATGGATAGGTGGCATTTCAGGTCAGAACCCTTCTTCATACTGCCCCCGCCTCTTTCTAGCTTTTTTACTTCCTCCCCTATCCCCACTCCCCTGCTCCTCCCAATTACACAGTCAGAAGAAGGCTCCCAAACCAAAATGTCACCGATCCAATTCTAACAAAACTGCCGCCTTACCAATAGTAAGCGGTAAACACAATGGATTTAATGTTCATGGGACCCAACAGCATTCAAGACCAAGGTAAAAACGTGAGTGAGTAAATGGGAATACAAATGACATTAACACATTAACATTTATCCCGGGAAGCAGGAGCATTGGAAAATGTGTGGAGCCGCACGAGATGGGCAAGGTCCTCATTGAGTAAAAACAAGGAACTCCAGATGCTGGTTTACTGAAGAACAGCAAAAGTGCTGGTGTTACTCAGCAGGTCGGGTAGCAGCTCTGGAGAACATGAATAGGTCACATTTTGGGTGTGTCTGAAGAAGGGTCTTAACCCAAAAAGTCACCTATCCGCATTCTCCAAAGATACTGCCTGACCCACTAAGTTATTTCAACACATTATTTCTTCAATTAGTATTTCTCCTATGTTTTTACCCTGATGTAAAACATGCATCAATCATAGGGCATCAATCATACCAGTGCCCAATAAGAGTAGGGTGACATGCCTCAATGACCACCGACTTGTGGCACAAGCATCCCTGGTGATGAAATGCTCTGAGAGGATGGTTAAAGTGCGCATCAATTCCTACCTCAACAAGTACCTGTGCCCACTACAAATTGTCTATCACCAAACAGGTCAACGGAGGATATGATCTTGCGGGCTTTCCTCTTTGTGCTGGATCACTTGGTAAAAGAAAACACATACATCAGGCTGTTGTTCATACACTACAGCTCGGTCTTCAATACCATCATCTCCTCCATCCCCACCATCAACAGAACACAATCAATATGAATTGGCAGCAACACTTCCTGTTTGATAGCCATCAGCACAGGAGCACCTCAAGACTGTAAGCTCAGCCCCCTGCTCTACTCATTCTATACCCATGACTGTGTAGTGGACACAGTTCGAACTCCATCTTCAAAGTCGCCAATGACGCTATCGTTGTTGGATGAATTACAGATGATGATGAGTAGGAATATAGGGGGGAGATCGATCGATTGACTGAATGGTGCCAGAGCAACAACCTTGCTCTCAATGTCAGTAAAACCAAGGAACTATTTTTTGACTTTGGAAGAGGAAGCCCAAGGATCCACAAACATGTCTTCATCGACCGGATGGTAGTGGAGAGAGTCAAAAACTACAAATTTCTGGGCAGTATCAACACCTCTACTTTTTTAGAAGATGGAGGATATTCGGCATATCAACGAATACTCTCTTGAACTTCTACAAGTGCATATTCGAGAGCACTTTGACTGGTGGCATCACAGTCTGGTTCGGCAAGTCTAACACCAAGGAACGAAGAAGATTGCAAAAAGCGGTGAATTCTGCCCAGTAATGACCTCCCCACCATTCGAAGGTATCTACAGGAGTCGCTGCCTCAAAGGCAGCCAGCATTATTAGGGACCCACACTACCCTGGCCATGCTCTCATTTCACTCCTGCCATCAGGAAGAAGGTATAGAAACATAGAAAATAGAATAAGAGTAGGCCATTCGGCCCTTCGAGCCAGCACCGCCATAGCTGATCACCCAAAATAAGTACCCCTTTCCTGCTTTTTCCCCATATCCCTTGATTCCTTTAGCCCTAAGAGCTAAATCTAACTCTCTCTTGAAAACATCCAGTGAATTTGCCTCCATTGCCTTCTGTGGCAGAGAATTCTGCCTGAAAATTCTAACATCCTGGTTCAGGAGCAGCTTCCCAACAACCATCAGTCTATTAAACACCACAACCTCCAACTAAGTCCGAACCCTATAGATTTGGGGGCATTATTTTTGTCTTTGCACTATTATTGTTTGTGTGTACATATTTTTATTGTTTATTATGGCGTTTGCAGAATGCGATGTTAACATATGTGTTAACCATATAACATAAAACAATTACAGCACGGAAACAGGCCTTAGAAACATAGAAACATAGAAAATAGGTGCAGGAGTAGGCCATTCGGCCCTTCGAGCCTGCACCGCCATTCAATGTGATCATGGCTGATCATCCAACTCAGTATCCCGTACCTGCCTTCTCTCCATACCCCCTGATCCCTTTAGCCACAAGTGCCACATCTAACGCCCTCTTAAATATAGCCAATGAACTGGCCTCAACTACCTTCTGTGGCAGAGAATTCCAGAGACTCACCACTCTCTGTGTAAAGGGCCCTTCTCGGCCCTTCCAGTCCGTGCCGACCATTTATTTTCCCCTAGTCCCATCTACCTGCGCTCAGACCATACCCCTCCATTCCCTTCCCATCCATATACCTATCCACTTTTAAATGTTAACTCGACCCTGCCTCCACCACTTCTGCTGGAAGATCATTCCACACAGCCACCACTCTCTGAGTAAAGAAGTTCCCCCTCATGTTACCCCTAAACTTCTGTCCCTTAATTCTCATGTCATGCCCTCTTGTTTGAATCTTCCCTACCCTCAAAGGGAAAAGCTTATCCACGTCAACTCTGTCTATCCCTTTCATCATTTTAAAGACCTCAATCAAGTCCCCCCTTAACCTTCTGCGCTCCAAAGAATAAAGACCTAACTTGTTTAATTTTTCTCTGTACCTTAGTTGCTGGAACCCAGGCAACATTCTAGTAAATCTCCTCTGTACTCTCTCTATTTTGTTAACATCCTTCCTATAATTAGGCGACCAAAATTGTACACCATACTCCAGAATTGGTCTCACCAATGCCTTGTACAATTTTTACATTACTTCCCTACTCCTATATTCAATGCTCTGATTTATAAAGGCCAGCACACCAAAAGTTTTCTTTACCACCCTATCTACGTGCGATTCCACCTTCAGGGAACTATGCACAGTTATTCCTAGATCCCTCTGTTCCACAGCATTCCTCAATTCCCTACCATTTACCATGTACGTCCTATTTTGGTTTGTCCTGCCAAGATGTAGCACCTCGCACTTATCAGCATTAAACTCCATCTGCCATCTTTCAGCCCACTCTTCCAAATGGCCCAAATCTCTCTGTAGACTTTGAAAATCTACTTAATTATCCACAGCACCACCTATCTTAGTATCATCTGCATACTTACTTATCCAATTTTCCACCCCATCATCTAGATCATTGATGTGCATGACAAACAACAGTGGACCCAACACAGATCCCTGAGGCACCCCACTGGTCACCGGCTTCCAACCTGACAAACAGCCATCCACCATTACTCTCTGGCATCTCCCATTCAGCCACTGTTGAATCCATCTTGCTACTCTGCCATTAACACCCAAAGATTGAACCTTCTTAACCAACCTTCCATGGGGAACCTTGTCAAAGGCCTTACTGAAATCCATATAGACAACATCCACTGCTTTACCCTCATCAATTTCCCTAGTAACCTCTTCAAAAAATTCAAGAAGGTTTGTCAAACATGACCTTCCAGGCACAAATCCATGTTGACTGTTCTTGATCAGATCCTGTTTATCCAGATGTTTATATATATTATCTCTAATTATCCTTTCCATTAATTTGCCCACCACTGCGTCAAACTACCAGGTCTATAATTGCTAGGTTTATTCTTTGGACCCTTTTTAAACAATGGAACAACATGCGCAGTATGCCAATCCTCCGGCACTATTCCCGTTTCTAATGACATTTGAAATATTTCTGTCATGTGTTGTGCTGCTGCAAGTAAGAATTCTATTGTTCTGTTTCGGTACATATGACAATAAAACACGTTTGACTTGACTCTTGAAGGCTAAAGAACTTGGGACAGTTAATGGAGATGTCTTGAGGATAGTTTGTATTATGGTCAAGCAGGTACAGGACATCAATGGGGATATGAAATTGGATATATCTCCTGGGCCTGATCAGATATATCCGAGGACTGTGGGCAGCTAGAACCCTATCTAAGATATATGAATCACTAGACTAAGTGGGACCCGTTGGACCCAGCTTCACACGGGAGGGCTGGTCCCCCAACGCAATATTTCCACCTCTCCACCAAATCTAATAAGCTCAAGTATGGGTGTTGTGGACCAAAGGAACTGGTTTCCAGACCACATAAAACCACATAAGCACATAAAGGGCACTCACAGTTCAGTAGACCCTCAGTGTTGTGTAGATTCCCAGCTCAGACTAAGAGTCGTGGCCGCTCCCTCACCATCTTGCAGTGACTGAGCCATGTCCAGACTTCCGGGTGTTATAGTCCCTCTTTCCCCCCCCCCCCCCCACCCCGAGGGGGCGTGGCCTTTATCACGGTGATTGACAGGAGAGAGAATCTCAAGATTTTTTTACACACTAATAACCCTTTTATTTTTCATCGATGGGAAAAATCCTTGGGGCGAGATCATCAGAGGAGGACTCTGAGTACGATGGCCAAAGAATCACAGGCATATATGGTAGCGTTCTTTCTAAAATCAAATACCAGCGCAAACAGGAAGTGGTCAAGATGAGACCTTTAATTACATTGATTGTTAGCCACTGGTGAGGTTTTGCATGACTGAAGAATGGCTGATGTTGTGCCTTTTTAAGAAGGGCTGCATAGAGAAGCCTGGGAACTATAGCCTAATGTGCTGAATATCTATGGTCAAAATCTAGAGGACATAGGTTTAAGATGAGAGGGACAGGATTTAATATGAACCTGAGGGATAATTTTTAAATCAAGGGTGGTGGGTATATGGGACCAGTTGGCAGTGGAGGCAGTTGAGCCAGGAACTATAACAGCATCTAAAATACATTTGGATGGTACATTGAGGGGAAAGGTTTAGAGGGAAGTGCCAAATGTAGGCCAATGGGACTAACTTACATGGGGCATCAAGGTCAGCATGAATGAGTTGGGCCAACGTGCCAGTTTCCGTACTTTATGACGCTATAACCCAAAATTGGCAGCAACATTGATTAAGCAACATTGAGGTGAATGAGACATTTGAAAATCCAAATCAATTTGTCGCTGACCCATTCTGGGTTTTTGAATGCATATGCATCCTTGCTCCTGGGCTGTCAGACTGATTTCATTTTTTACAGAGCCATAGAATCATACAGCACAGCAACAACCTAATTTAGCCTCCCACGTCCATGCTGATTGCTGTGTCTCCTTGCAATAACTCATTGGGCCTGCATCACTCTATTCCTTTCTGATCCAGGTACCTGTTCAATTGCCTTCCATCAGAGTTTTGGTTCAAATTGTGTTTTAATAATATGGTTACTGAAACTAAATCAGAACTCGCAGAAACAATTCATCCTTGAATCTGGGAACCTATCGGAGAAGATAATTCTATAACCAATAGCTGTAATTTAAGGGGTCAGCGGGTCATTTGTTTGGTCAGCAGAGGCAAGTTGGGTCAAAGGGGCTTTTTCCGTGCTGTATGACTGACACAAATACAGTCCCGGGATGGAAAATTGAAATTTAGGTCTGTAAAACCTGGAAAATTAATCCTAAATTGCAGAAATGTGATATATAAATACAATTTTTACAGTATATTTTTATTTGGGTTTCTGAGACCGTCAGACATCTTTTGAAATTAAATCTATACATAACTAAAACTCTGATTTTGTGCTCTTCAGGTTTACGCGTTTTTTCTATTTGCGCAGAAACGGTACACGATAGTGCTACGGTTTCTTTATCGGCTCACTCACCGTTCTCCTGCGCTGTTAGTGCACCAGGTTTCGTTCCGATTGGTAGTATGTTGTGAAAGTTAGTGAGGTTCAAAAATCATAAAAGCCACCCATGCGCAGATCGATCTCCTCTCCTGCCAGTCCGCGCCACGCGGATTGGTCGCTTCTCCTGTCACTCCCCGGGACTTCCGCCCCTTCCTGCGCCATCGCGTCTTTACTGGAGCTGAGGGTGGAAGTCTCCAACCTGGAAAGGTGAGGGAGGGATATGGGGGAAGGGTAGGAGGAGATGGAAATGAAGAGTGAGGAGGGAGAGTGGGGGAGGAGAGGGAATAGAGATAGGGAAGGGGGGAGTATAGGAGAGGGGTGTGGGGGAGGTAGGGAGTGGGGAATAAAGGAACAGGTGGGCAGTGGGGGAGGTGAGAAGGGCTAGGGGAGGTGAGAAGTGGAGGAGGTGGGGATAGAGAGTTAGGAGGGGGGTACGGAGGGGATAGGAGTTATGGAGGTAGCGACTGAGGGTAGGGGAATGGAGAGGGCGAGAGAGGTGAGGGAGGGATTTGGGGAGGGGAAAGAAGAGTGAGGGTGAAGAGGGGGGGAGAGAGTGCTAGGTTGAGGGGAAATGAGCTACGCCTGTGCAGTTGGGGGCTTTGGGTGAGTGGTGGAATATTGAGTTGGGGGACCAAGCCTCCTGTGTGATAGGGACCCAACGGGTTCCACAGTCTAGTTCAAATTAAAATTAGCAAAGTCATAGAGGTAAATTGTGCAAAGTCCTCTTGCTTGTTAAATTTGCCTGTTTTATTCCTGGCCTAATGACATCTTACCTTTGGACTTAAAATCTTTTGATTGTTGACTTTCCTATGGTTCTTTCATTTCCTCTTAATTGGGTGCAGCATGGGGTTTTGAACGTCACCACCCCCCTTTTTATTTCCGGCATTAGTACGCTTAATCCTGTTAGAAGCTTTCCTTGTTAGGCTTGAATTGCCTCAAATACAGACACTTTGATCAATACCTCGTCGCTCATCTAAAAGGGAATTCTGCCACCAAAACTACTAAGTAGAAGAGGTGTGATTTTTGGGGTTTTTTTGGGCGGGGGGTGATGGTAGAATAAATTACTATTGAATGTGAAAAATATAGGTTTCAAGTCTCACTTTTTATATGCACGTCTCCAGAATATAATTTCAATCTTGCGTAACAGGGTGCACCAATCTGAAAGGAGTGCAGAGAAGATTCATGATGATTTTGCCAGAACACGAGAGAATGAGCTGTAGGAACAGGTTGGGCAGGCTAGAACATTATTCCTTGGCGCAGAGGAGGCTGATGATTTTTGTCTGTCATGATTTTTAATTCTTGGTTCATTCATTCAGCCAGCCAGTGACATGACTGCTTTACATTTCAGCTTTGTAGGTCACTAATTATTTTTTAACAAGGAAGCCATCAACCTATTTAGGATGGAAAAACTGCAAATGCTGGTTTACAAAAAAAGACATTTAGGACAGGCTGCTGCAAGAATTTCCATGATGTACAAGTTTCTATAGCAAGCACAGCAGGTCATAAGGAAAACTAATTGTTTAATTGATTGGGACCATATTTTTCCATTATCAAATTTTAGACAATAAACAATAGGTGCAGGAGTAGGCCATTCGGCCCTTCGAGCCAGCGCCGCCATTCAATGTGATCAGTATTCAGTATTAATGGACATCTGATCCAAGATAATTAAGAACTTTTCAACTTCTTTATCTGCTTATCTCAGTGCCAAGCACAGGATGCAGTGGCGGTCCCTTGCTGTGTCCCTGGACTTATCACTGAATCTAGTAGCAGCTCTGGAGTATTTCAAGCTGACAAGCTAGAAGCACCTTATGAAAATGGAAAGCTTTGTTTTTCTTTTTGTTTATTTCACTCTATATTTCTTAATTGATTTTTAAAAAATTTCATTATTTTAATTCATTTCAACAGTGTTTAAATGTCTCAGAATTAGAGAGACGTCGATGTATGTGACATAAGTCTTTGGCGGCAGCAGCCATGTACTCTTGATCGATGTAGGAAAGCAGACCTTCTGCTCGACCACCACTCGCATGCACTCTGCTTCCTGAAAAGTCCGTAGAGTGGAGGCCATCAACACGTATCTGCAGCAATGGAGTATATCCATTAAATTAGTAAGGAGTCTGTAATGTTCCCTGTAAGGCCCTGTTGTGACTTGTACAATGAATACACGTCCACCATCATGCAAAATAAGTTTAATCCGCCATGACTGAAACTTCCAGAAGGTCACTTGACCTCAGTCACGAGGCACAGGTACATTTGCCAGCTTCTGCTTTTGGCCTCAAGGGGCAATGGCATTAACATTAGATATTACATTACATATACATCACCAATTTCATTATAATACATTCATTGATAGTACAAATACATCACAGAGTCCAAATGTGTGTTGCAGGTCAGATCAAAGATGGTTTGGTCCATTGTTTTTTAGTCTTACTACTGATTCCATTGCTTTATTTACCATTTTATATGTCTTTAGTCAAATTATATTTCTTTGGTTAGAGGGTGGTGAATCTGTGGAATTATTTGCCACAGAAGGATTTGGAGGCCAAGTCAGTGGATATTTTTAAGGCAGAGATAGATTCTTGATTAGTATGGGTCCGAGGTAATGGGGAGAAGGCAGGAGAATGGGGTTAGGAGGGAGAAATAAATCAGCCATGATTGAATGGCGGAGTAGACTTGATCGGCCGAATGGCCTAATTCTGCTCCTATCTTTTATGATCTTATGAAGTACCAGGTGATTCAAATGTAATTCTGGGATTAGCTGCTGATCACATTTGCACCATCACCAACATTACCATTGTCAACATTAATAGAACTCACATGTGACTCTGTTCAACTGATGAGATGCTCATGCATGTCTTTGTTAACTCCTATAACAGAATATGACGATGCATCACCTCTTTCCATTCACATTTCACTCTGGTGAGCTCTGTAAGCTCTAGAAAAAACATCAGGATTTTGTTGACAATAAAATCTCTTACTTGTTTTCAAGTCCATGTGGACAGAGAAAAAAACTTGTACTTGTTTTCAAATACATATATTGCTGTGTGTGTGAAGTTCGGACCTTCCCCAGCTGCATCTTTCCCAAGGTATCTGACTTCTTAAGTATTCCCAATTCTAATGTTTCTGTTGGCAGCTGTGTTTTGAGCAGCACTCCTTGTTCATATATACCACTTTTGAATAAACATAGAATATTTAACACAGGAACATGCCTTTTATCCACAGCATGTCTGGGAGCATCTCTGACAAACATGGACAAGTGCTTTTGAGTTGGGAGCTTCTTCAAACTGATTATAGTGGGGGGGGGGGGGGAGCTCGAAAAGGTGTAGGGGCGGGACAAAGCCTGCCAAGTCATAGGTGGATGCGGGTGAAGGGGATTTGATTGGCTGATGGGTGGACAAAGGCTAGGGATGGAAAAAGAGACAAGACTGTCAGACAAGGAAAGAAAAGAAGTGAAGGAAGCCAGAAAATGTTGGAGCAGGCGGCATCTCTGGAGAGAAGGAATAGGTGATGTTTCGGGTCGAGACCCTTCTTCAGACTGATGTCAGGGGAGGGGGTGGGACGAAGATAGAATGTAATCAGAGACAGTAAGACTGGTGGGAGAACTGGGAAGGGGGAGGAGATGGGGAAAGAAAGCAAAGTCTATCTGAAGTTAGCAAAGTCAATTTTCATACCGCTGGGGTGTAAACTACCCAAGCGAAATATGAGATGCTGTCCCTCCAATTTGTGCTGGGCCTCACTCTGACAACGGAGGAGGCCCAGGACGGAAAGGTCAGATTGGGAATGGGATGGCCGAGCCTGCGCTTGGTCTCGCTGATGTGAAAATAAGTGAAATGTAAAGCTAGAGGGAGAGATATAGGTGGAAGGGGATGGATGTGGGTGGAAAGAAGAGCAGGTTAGTGGGGAAAAATGGGTGTGCAGCCGGATGGGGCACTGGGAAGAAAATTAAGAAAGAGCTGTTACCTAAAATTGGAGAATTTGTTGGAATGCGTTGTAAGCTACCCAAGCAGAATATGAGCTGCTGTTCCTCTAGTTAGCATGTGGCCTCACTCTGGGAATGGAGGAGGCCGAGGGCAGAAAGGTTTGTATGTGAAGCAGAGTTAAAATAGTTGGCAACTAGAAGATCTAGCTAGCCTTGGCGGACCGAGTCATAGAGTGATACAGTGTGGAAACAGGCCCTTTAGCCCAACTTGCCCACACCGGCCAACATGTCCCAGCTACATTAGTCCCAACTCCCTGCGTTTATAGTCATAGAGTGGAAATATTTGATGAAACAATTGCCAGGTCTATGCTTGATCTTGCCAAAAGAGGCAACACTAGGTGCACTGAACGCAACAGGGGTGCATGTGAACCGATGTCTCACCTGGTAAGGCTGCTGGGTTCTCTGGATGGTTGTGAGGGAGGAGGTGTATTGACAGGTGTTGTATGTTGTGCGTTTGCAGGGGAAAGTAGCTGAAGATTGCTGGGACGCACTAGAGGCAGGAAACGTGTTCCCGATGTTGGGAGAGTCCAGAACTAGGGGCCCCAGTTTAAGAACAAGGGGCAAGCCATTTGTGAGTCTGTGGAATTCTCTGCCTCAGAGGGCGGTGGAGGCCGGTTCTCTGGATACTTTCAAGAGAGAGCTATACAGGGTTCATAAAGATAGCGGAGTCAGGGGATATGGGGAGAAGGCAAGAAAGGGATACTGATTGTGGATGATCAGCCATGATCACATTGAATGGTGGTGCTGGCTTGAAGGGCCTAATGGCCTTCTCCTGCACCTATTGTCTATTGATTGAGTGTTTTGGATGGGAAGAGATGAGTGAACCAAGGAGTTGAGGAGGGAGTGCAACTCTACGCAAAGTGTTGAAGGATGGGGATGAGAACCTGTGACTGGTGGTAGGATCACTTTGTCCAACCATCGGCCAATGAACCTCCTACCACTTGCCAGGCTTTGTTCCACCCAATTCTTTCCAGCCTTCCCCTACTACAACCAGTCTGAAGAAAGGTACTGACCAAAACATCACCTAACCATGTCATCCGGAATGCTACCTGAATCGATGAGTTACTCCAGCACATCATGTTCTTCGCAAAATTCCAGCATCGGGTTCCTTGTGTCTCACAATATCTGTGCTGACAATTATGTCAGTTTAATCTGCACATCTGCCCGCACATCCTACAATTTCCTGCCTTGTTATAATATCTGCTTCCACAATTTCCCCTGGCAGTGCATTCCAGGTGTGATTGATTCTGTGTTTTGAAGAAAAAATGCCCATGAGGGTATGGCAGTGGATACTGACTGCATGGATTTTAAAAAAGGCATTTGATAAAGTCCCTTGTTTTATGCTAATCTTGAGGATTAAAATGCATGGAATCCACATAGATCCACTTTGTTGTACAGACGAATCCAGAATTAATCCAGCATTGATGTACAGACGATCTGATGGTCCTTGTCCATAGTGGCAACACAAATAAATAGTGGTAAAGAAGGAGTATGGTATGCCCACTTTCATTGGTTAGGGGATTGAATATAAGCATTAGGATATCATGTTGCTGCTTACATTGTAAGACTTTGGTTGGACTGCGTTTGCAGCATTGTTGGCAGTTCTGGTTGCCATATTATAGGAAGGATGTACAGGCTTTGGAGCAGGTGCAGAAGAAGTTTACCAGAATGCAGCCTAGATTAGAGGGTATTAGCAATAAGGAGTGTTTTGACAAAATTGGATTATTTTCTCTGGAGCACTGAAGGGTGAGGGGAGAGCCAATAGAATTATTAAAATTATGAGAGGCATACCCTTTTTTTCCCATGGTGGAGATGTCAGAGCTAGAGGGCATAGCTTTAAGGTGAGAGGGGCAAAGTTAAAGGAGATGTTCAGGGCAAATTTATTGCACAATGTGCTGCAGCGGTGGTGGCAGAGATAGATACGATAGTATTGGAAGGAACTGCAGATGCTGGTTTAAAGTGAAGATAGACACAAAATGCTGCAGTAACTCAGCGGACCAGGCAGCATCACTCGAGAGAAAGAATGGGTGACATTTCGGGTCAGGATAGTCTGAAGACAGATCTTGACCTGAAAAGTCATCTATTCCTTCTCCATTTAAGTGGCTTTTAGATAGGCACGTGAATATGGATTTAGATCACATGCAGGCAGTGGTGATTAGTTTAACTTGGAATCATGTTCAGCCTGGACATTGTGTTCCTGTGCTTTTCGGTTGTATTTCATTCGGTACTCTCAGCAGTAAATTACAAAATTTCACATAAATTCATTTATATTGGGTTTACGGCCGAGATGAGCTCTGGCTCTAGTACAGTTCCTCTGTGCATCAGTTGCAAGCTTCTCTCCTCTATGAATTTGCCTTTGTCAACAGGAATTCAGTGTAAACTCGTATCATGCTGTCATTCTCATAATAGGAAACCTCGTGAGGATCATCAGACGTGCATGTTTGAATTGCTATACATGGAAGAGAATACTTGAATGTTTGAGACTTTACTAAATGTTTAACGTGTTCCCAGCTGTTGTTCAATGGAGCTTTCTGATCTCAATGTTTAATTTTTGCACTTGCCTCTATTCCGAGGGCTGGGCAGTTCTTTAATTTGCAACTCCAGGGGAGAGGCTGTACATTGTAAAGTCGAAATATTGAAAATTACCACTTTAACTGATCTGACAGCATGCACTGCAAACTCTGAGATTAAGTGATACATTTAAATCAGCATTTTAATTATTCCCTTAAAGGAGTGTTGGGGGGTGGGGGTGGGGTGGGAGGTTGGTGGAGTGTATGGAGTATGTAAAGTTGGGGCAAATCAAAATTAAGGTATTCTGGGGAACTGAATATTTTGATAAATATTTTTGCTCCTTTGTTCCATTATTGGAGTTGTTCACTTGACCCATAACAATACAATGTCATTCAGTCCATGGTACCTGTTTGTTTTTTTGCTCTGCCACCCCAAAATAGGTGAATTTAAAAAATATGCTCTAGCTGATTTAAATTGCTGACCTGCTGTCAATGTCTAATTTAAATATCTCCTCATAATTGTGGTTTCCTATTTCTGCTATTTTCATTCCCTTTGGGTTTATTATAAATTCTATTATGGGGTGTCACAAGTGTAGGAATAGTCATTGAGCTTGTTCTGTCTTTTAATGAGGTTCTGCATATTAATCTTGTATACCTATCTGAGCTCTATTCTCCCTTTTGAAAGACATGATTTAAAAAAACCCACAGTTAGTAGGAATGTTACAACATTTTGAGATTTTAAAAATCAAGCATGTAATTTATCCCATCAGATAAAGCATAAAAATAAGTTTAATTTGATAGCTAATTCACTTTCATATCTTCAGTATTAAAAAAGTTGTGGTCGTTTTCATACTCGGAAATTAGCATCTTGTTCCCTATTGCTTTTCCATTGACGTAACACAAAAGGTATGATCGAAGACAGTCAAAAGCCCATAACGTTCTTAAAAATTAAGAGAACTGAATTACATTTTCAATTATTATAGATTGTAGCATTTTGAAACAAATATGAAACATCTTACTTGGATGACCTGAAATTAAAGCATATAATTAGTTAGTTACCTAATTGTAGCTAATTACAAAATTGACCGTTGTGACGGAAATAGTAATAAACACCCAGACTGCCTTAAATTCAAAAATGTGATATTCTCAAGATCAGAACTTTAATATTATTGTATTATATGCTGTAAGTCCGTAACAGATGTGTGAAGCAATTACAATTTCTAGCAATAGACCAAGTCTTTATGGAGAAGATCAGTTGCTAGCTGGAACATTGGCATATCATAATCAGTGGCATCATCATACTCCTCAGATTATAACCAACAAGCAACTCTGTACACCTTGTTTTTCCTCAACTTTTCAATTTTGGCATTGTAAACTACAAGTTTTTGCTCTTCAAACCACACATAACATGCCTTTCTGCCCACTACTTTCCCATTAAGAATGTCCTGTATACATTTGGAGTCGTCCAAATTCGGATAATCTCTCCGAATGCTGTCTCTTTTGCTGGATTTGGATGGACAATTTTGCATTTCTTCTTCAGGGACATCTGTTTAAAATGTGAAGAAAAAAAAACACTGAACAGCATTAATAGAAACAAGTTATTATTTGCAGTTTTAGGAAAAAAGGTAGAAATGATAAAGTTAAACGCTGAAACAAATAGTAAATATGATTTATTAAGAAAAGGCTAAAAAAAAATAATAACCTAAGTATCCAAATAACAAACTGATCCCATTCGCACAATAATTCCCAATATAACATGATTTTTAAATCTCACTTTGTCATGAATTTATATGCCAAAAAGAAGGAATTTAGTGTTTAATTCCCATAAATTAATCCAAAAACATCCACTCTCAAGATAATCAAAATCATTATTTTTTGCACAATACATCCGACTAAAACGGTACTGTGGATATTTAGTATGAAAATATTGATAATGGATAGATAATAACACGAAATATAGATGATTTAGATGTTCTCATGACATGATTGTGCAAAAAAGTAATGAATTTGAGCCCATATCGGCAGGCAAGACATGGCCGATTCGTAAATTACCTAAATAACATTTTTCGCATCATAAGATTAAAATGAAGCCACACCAAAAAGCAAGATATATGTTAAATAAACGATATTGTCCTGATATTGCGATCCATGATGTTGAAGGCGTTAGAAATCGTGTTTAACTTTAATCCGACGACGCAATCGTCCAGCAATTTTTTTTTTAAACCCGGGAACGGAAGCCCGAACGATTTTTCTTCATCAGTTAGCAGCCCGAGGAAATCCCTCTCCGACAACCAATACAAACCTCCATTTTAATCCACCCCAGATCTGTAGCGCCGCTGATGGTAGGTTTTGTAACAATGCTACAGTTAGTAAAATAATTGATCTAGCATGATTTGCAGATTTGAAAAAGAGTGCGAAGTTTCAGCTACTTACTGCATGTTGATCAGTTTGCAAATTTACTTCTGGAAAGACTAGTTCTAAATTTTTATGCTATATCTTTTATATTTCTATATCTCTTTATTTTAGATTTCCTCATTCAGTGGAAATCGGTTTCTTTTTATCAGCCCATCTATGTACTTTCTCAATTCCCCAGAGTATCTTAAACATCACTAAAATTATCTTTTAAAAGTAGCTAACCTGATTTGGTTGTTTTACTTTGCACATTTTTCTTGTAGTTTGTGTAATCCTGGGTCATAATTTAACCCTTAGAGACCAGGTATTGTTCCGGTAAGCATTTCATTCCAAGGCCAGTATTTATCACCCAAACGATTGGTACTCAGGACTGAATGTGCAGCTACAAATGATTACTATGCTCTGGTGCACTTCTAGATACAAATACCAACATTACCATTTTAATTATTTTCTACATCTTTTCATACTTGTCTGTTCATGGATCACAAAGTCTATCTGATCCTTGCCACCACAATTGTTTCACCCTCGCGTTTCTCTGGCTCGCCAATTGGAACATTTCAGAATCACTTTCTGTCCATGGAGTGAAAACAATGATAAAATTAACCATTTTTAAAATTATATTTTTTAATGACCATCATGAAGAAGGGTCTCGACCCAAAACATCACCTATTCCTTTGCTCCATAGATGCTGCCTCACCCGCTGAGTTTGTCCAGCATTTTTGTCTATCATGATAGTGCTGATGACTTATATCCCTGAAGATGTCCTGTACCTTTATGAGAACATAAGAATGTAAGAAATACATTTGGCTCTTCAAGCTGGTTATTGTTCATTGAAGTGGTGGCACGGGGGAAGTCAAGTGTCTGTGTTGCTTACTTGACTGGTGCATCCCCGTCACTTCCGCCGGCAGATGATCACTAAAGCTTGAGTTGGTCTACCTAACGTTTTTGTGAGTTGTCTGTTTTTTTATTAAGAAGTGAACCTTATCATAACTTCATTTATCAAGGTTATGGCTGCTCTACCACTTCACTTGCATAATGGTTTTGAATAAACTCAGTGAGGGAACCTCTGCAGGTCTCTGGTTTAAAGAATTCTAGAGATGCGTCACACTCTCAGTGTAGAAATTATTTCTCACCTCACTTCAAAATGACCTAATCCCGTAGTAAGTTCTGTTTTCCTCAACCAGGAGAAGTGTGCTTCCGACATCTGCCCAATGAGCACTGTCAGAATTTTGTAATTTTCAATGAGGCCTTCTCTCATTCTGGTGAATACAGGCCTAATCTACTCAACCTCTGCTCATACTCGCAAATCCACCATCTGTGGGAGACACAAAGTGCTGAAGTAACTCTGCAGGTCAGGCAGCATCCTTGGAGAACATTGTTAGGTGACATTTCGGGTCAAGAACTTTCTCCTGTCTGAAATGTTCTCCAGTGATGCTGCCTGACCTGTTGAGTCACTACAGCACTTTGTGTCCGTTTGTGTATTAACCAACATTTGCAGGTCTTTTATTCCACCATCTATGGAACTAGTCTGTATTCACTACATCCTCTTTGAGGCCAGGCAACACAATTGGATACAATAGACCATGCCTGGTCTCACCTGGGCCCTTTATAAATGCAGTAATTTGAAGTAACTTCTGGTTGATGGCTCTTTTTTTTGGAATCGCAAGAGAAATAATAGCATTTTTAATCTGTAGTAAAAGTGGATGAGGGAAGAGTTCTCTGATATGGTTAAATCGGGGTGACCAAGGAATAAGCTGTAAACACACAGTTAGCAGGACAACGAGTGAATGAAAGCAGTTGGAAAGTGAGAACAAAGACAAAAGCAAGTAGCAGTTGCTAAATGCAGAGCATGCTCAGCAGGTCAGGCTTGGGCGTGTCTTCCATGCTCACAGGGTGAAAAATAAACAAGATGAATTCCAGATGGACAATTGACACAGATGAATATCAGATTATCTATATTAAGTCCAGAAAGTTGCAACATACCCATTTGGAAGATGGTGTGCAGCTCCTTAAGCTTGTGTTGGCAGGACCTATAGGAGGGATGTGTAGGAAAGAACAGCAGATTCTGGTTTAACTTGAAGGTAGACACAAATGTTGGAGTCATGCTACAACTATGTAATGTTGTACAGATAATTATGAACTACAACGAGAGGTTGGTAAAACTTGAATTGTGTGTGTGTGTGGTGTACATATATGGTGTTAATCGGATATATTTTTTAAAGGAGATGGTCAAGACAAGCTTTTTTTAATTCAGCGAGTAGACGGTGCCTTAAATGCACTGCAGGCCAGATGATACATTTGCTATATATATATAAATATAAATATAAATATATATAATATATATATGAATGAATGATTAGGACAGAAATAGAAGTACTCCGATCATGTGCAGGCAGATTGGATTAGTTAGATTGGCATCATAGGAGTGTGAATGTGGTGCCGGACTGTTCCTGTTCTGTACTGTCTACATATCAAAAATATCACGTACCGTGTTCTCCATATTAAGCATTACTTGAAAGCATTAAGGGAATAGTGCAAAGGTGAGCCTTCGGCCTTATTCCTGCACTGCACTGTCTACTTATCAAAAATATCACATACTGTGTTCTCCATATTAAGCATCACTTGAAAGCATTAAGTGTATAGTGCAAAGGCGTTATTCCTGTAATGTACTGTTCTACATATCCAAAATATCATGGCCTGTAGACACAAGGAACTGCAGATGCTGGTTTACAAAGGAAGAGACTAAGTGCTGAAGTAACGCAGTGGCTTGGGCAGCATCTCAAGTGGACTTGGATAGGTGATGATTTAAGTCGAGACTCTTTGTCACACATTGTAGTCGTGGGGAGAAAGCGGAGAAGAGGTGGAGGCGGGGCAAAGCCCGGCAAGTGACAGGTGGACATAGGTGAGGGGGTTTTGATTGGTGGACAAAGGCTAGAGATTTGAAGAAGACAGAAGGCTGTGAGATAAGGAGAGAAGAGGTGAAAGTGAAGCTAGAGGAAGGGATAGGTGGCGGGGGAGGGAGAAAGGGTTCAAGAACAGCAACCATCAGGCTCTTGAACAGGACATAACATTAATCTCAGCAGCTTTGATCTTCTATGGTCTGTGTCCATGGTTGCCTTGTAGTATTATATTTTTTAATTATTTATTATCTTTGTGTTATTGCATTGAGAGGGACTGTAAAGCTGCAGCAAGTAAGGATTCCGATTCGTCGAATACTTGCTCTCTGTCTGACAAAGTCTGCCAGCTATCTGGTTGGCAACCATTTTAATTCCCCCTCCCTTTCTCAAACTGACCTTTCTGTCTTTTGCCTCTTCCGCTGCCAGAGTGAGGCCACATGCAAACTGGCTTTTCATTTCACTCCTCATCTGACACCTTTTTGTCTCCTTTTCATCTCTAACCTTGATCCTTACTCCATCCATCTGCCAATCAAAGCCTCATCTCACCTGTATCCACTCGTTTGCCAGGCTTCTCGCCCCCCCCCCCCCTACATCTCTCTTCCAGCTTACTCTACTCCTCCCCCCCCCCCCCCCCCTTTACCCTCAGTACATTCCTGACCGGAGACATTGCCTAACCATTTCCTCCATAGATGCTGTCTGACCCACTGAGTTACTCCAGCACTTTGTTTTGAACTAGTAAGATTTTCATTGTTCAGTTGTTGGTACATATGAAACCAAGCACTTGACTCTTGACAAAAGTGTCAAACAGAACGAGAACTGGTGTTTAACTTTAGGTAATAATACCATAATTTTCTCTTTATATACAATCAGATTTCTTGTTATATATGATTTGCAAGATACCAGTAAAGTTCAATTACATTTTCTTTTTGGGCACATAACATCCTTCAGTACATAGCCATTGGTTTGGTATCTCCAGACATTGCCGTATAACCTAGTTCAGCTAGCTTTAGTAATTTGATTGATGCCATAGCAGCCATGTTGTTCAGACAATGAATATGACCTTCAATGTGAAATTGTAATCTATCTTCATGGTTTTCTTCTCTCTCTTCCACTGGTTGATCGGGTCATTGTACAGTGGAACATCGTTTAGTATTGCTTTGTTATCTGTCCTCCTGCCTTCCGTGCAGCTACTTGTTTCTATCGCCAAAAAGTTAATCTGCAAGTCAAATTGGCAGTAAAGAAAACAAACTCAATGCTAGCATTTATTTCAAGAGGACTCGTATGCAAAAACAGGGATGTAAAGCTGAGGCTCTGAGGTGCTGGTAAGGCCGCATTTGGAATATTGTGAGCAATTTTGGTTTTGGAGAGGGTTCAGATGAGGTTTACAAGAATGATCCCAGGAATGAGTAGGTTAACCTATGATGAGTGTTTGTCGGCACTGGGCATGTACTCGTTAGAGGTTAGAAGAATGAGGGGGGACCTCATTGAAACATACAGAATAGTGAAAGGCTTGGGTGGAACAGGTGTGGATAGGATATTTCCACTGGTGGAAGAGTCCAGGACTAGAGGTCATCGCCTCAGAATTAAAGGACGTTCTTTTAGGAAGGAGATGAGGAGAAATGTATTTAGTCGGAGGGTGGTGAATCTGTGGAATTCTTTGCCACAGAAGGCTGTAGAGGCCATCAGTAGATATTTTTAAGGCAGAGTTAGATTTTTGATTAGTACAGGTGTCAGAGGTTAAAGGGAGAAGGCAGGAGAATGGGGTTGGGAGGGAGAGATAGATTGGCCATGATTGAATGACTGAGTAGACTTGATGGGCCGAATGGCCTAATTCTACTCCTATCACTTATGACCTATTGGTATCATGGTCTGTTTCGTTCCTCAATTTCTAGCCCACTTGCCATTTCTATTTGCAAAAATAAAATGTTATATAACCCAGCCATAATTGTATATTCTAAACATACTTGAGATAAAAGACTGTTGAGGGGTGGCACAGTGGTGCAGCGGTAGAGTTCCAGCACCAGAGACCTGGGTTTGATCCTTACTAAGGATGTTTTCTGTACGGAGTTTATGTGTTCTCCCTGTGACTGCATGGGTTTTGTTCGGGTGCTCGGGTGCTCTGGTTTCCTCCCACACTACGATGATGTACAAGTTTGTAGGTTAATTGGCTTCGGTATGTTATAAAATTGTCCCTTGCGTGTAGGATAGTGTTAGTGTGTGGGGTGATCGCTGGTCGGCATGGACACGGTGGGCCGGAGGGTCTGTTTACGCGTTGTATCTCTAAAATCTAAAGACTGCTAATGTTGGAAATCTGAATTTAAATGGAAAATCTTGGAAATACTCAGCAGGTCAGGAACCATGCGTAGAGAGAGAAACATTGGTCACTGACCTGAAACATTAACTGTTCTCTCTCTCCATAGAAACTGCTAGGTATTTCCAGCATGTAATAAAATGCAGATGCTGGTTTATACGAAAGATAAGAAGGGTCCCAACCCAAAACGTTACCTATCCATTTTCTTCAGAAATGCTACCTGAGCCGCTTGATTACTCCAGCATTTTGTGTCTATCATGGATATTTCCAACATATTATGTTATTATGCAAAATAATATACTGGGAAAAAGCTTAAGGTATTTTGTGTGAAGGAAATTATGATTAAGATGATTATACTTAGGAATGCATCTTTTGTGAATATTGTGTACTAATTATAGACAATAGGTGCAGGAGGAGGCCATTCGGCCCTTTGAGCCAGCACCGCCATTCAATGTGATCATGGCTGATCATCCACAATCAGTACCCCGTTCCTGCCTTCTCCCCATATCCCCTGACTCCGCTATCTTTAAGAGCCCTATCAAGCTCTCTCTTGAAAGTATCCAGAGAACCGACCTCCACCGCCCTCAGGGGCAGAGAATTCCACAGCTCTCTGTGTGAAAAAGTGTTTCCTCCTCTCTGTTCTAAATGCCTTACCTTCATTCTTAAACTGTGGCCTCTGGTTCTGGACTCCCCCATCATTGGGAACATGCTTCCTGCCTCTGGCATGTCCAAATCTTATGTTTCAATAAGATCCCCTCTCATCCTAAATTCCAGAGTATACAAGCCCAGCCACTCCATTCTCTCAGCATAGGACAGTCTCGCCATCCCGGGAATTAACCTTGTGAACCTACGCTGTACTCCCTCAATAGCAAGAGTGTCCTTCCTCAAATGAGGGGACCAAAACTGCACACAATACTGCAGGTGTGGTCTCACTAGGGCCCTGTACAACTGCAGAAGGACCTCTTTCCTCCTATACTCGACTCCTCTTGTTATAAAGGCCAACATGCCATTCACTTTATTTCTTATACTTCGCGTATTCATATATAACACTGACTTCGGTATTCACCTCCCCTCTCACACCACTCACAATTGCCCCTGGTCTTACTCTCTTATCCCTTCTCGAACTTTCCTTCCCATTAATTCGGAAGTCATTTGTAATTTTTCATGTACTCGCTTCCCCTTTAACTCCATCTTTATACTCCCAATTTGCCAATCCCCCCCCCCCCCCCCCCCCACTATTTAGTTTAAACCCACACGTGTATCCCTAGCAAACCTGCCTGCCAGAACGTAGGTCCCCTCCAGTTAAGGCGTAACTGATATAATTGTGCAAGATGCTCTGATCCCATCAAAAACGGGAATCTGTACTAGATGTTGGAAACTATTGTGGTTACAGCATTAATTGAAGTGGCAGAAATACCTTTCCTTTGTTTAAAAAGTGTCGCTTTTTTTCTGAGAAAATATATGAAGATGAGTTTCTTTATACTATAGAACATTTTTGTAAGTCACACAAATATATGGCTATTATTTCTGGAACATTTGAACTTCTTTCAAGGGTTAATGTTTAAAAAGTGTATGCTGTACTATTATTTCCCCAAGTACATTAGATGATGTGTTTAGGAGAAATTATTCTACTCTTGAACCCGGTTTAATTGCATTTGCAACGCATGAAGTGACATTTTAATAATCTAGGCTTTAGATTCATGTCGCAAATGACCTGAATACTAATGGAAAACTGTGAAGAAATTGATCTCTCTCATTTAGAAAGAAAATGTTGTACTAACCAACAGGTTTTGATAAATACTGTATCAGTGAATTTTCTGACTTATGCCGAATTTAATTTTTCTGGCTGCTATATTTACTGGCCTTGTGATTGTCATTCCTAAATAGTTTTTCCACTCCCATTGTGTAGATTTGCTTGAATGTGCATTTAACAACTCTGAGATTATGGTCTTCCAAGTCAATTCAGAGCTCTCTGATCTAATTATCAAATTGGTTAACCAGTACAATCCCACCCATTTGGTATGAATTTAATTGAACGTGATAACATTTCCCTTTGGCCTCAAACTTTATTCATTGATTTGTGCATTTTTTTCCCCAAGACTTATTTCAATGCAGTCATTTACAATCCAGTCTGTCTGCTATCTCATTCCAGATGACTTTTTAATGGCTACACATTAAATCTTTGGCAGTTTCTATTGCGATGGGTTTGTGAAGCATCCTTTACTGACATTTACCAGCACCAGCATGTGTTTTAAATTCAATGTAATATAATAATATATAGAATACAGCTAACCAGACCTTTTGGTAGGAAAATAAGAATATGTTTTCCACGTTAATCAATAGAACCTAAAACTACATGAAATGGTCAATTTTGCTTTCAGGAGGCATTGATCAAAAGAGGACTAAAGTGGAAAAGATAAGATTTGGGAGATACGAAAAAGAATCATTAAAAAAATCAGCATGAATTTTAGGACAATCATTGTTGTCTACATTAATAATCTCAGGAACATATGTGGCTTTAAAATGTGTGATTTCTGATAATGATGCTCCAATGAATTGCCAGCTTTATTTGTGCATGGGGGGTAGGGGTAGAAGCATAAAATTATGTTTTGCTTGCCAGTCTAATTTAATTGGTCTTTTTTGTCTTTAGGGTTAGCAGTCGAGATTTGTTATGGAACAGAATTAAGATCGATGTGTTCTGCAATGAGAGACTTGTTTCAAATAATTAATTGGCATTTGAGTTTACAATCTACTTAAAAACCCATGATTTTAAACTGTGGCTAGTTTTAAATCTTTTGTCACACAACATAGTTTTTTTTCTAAATTTGCTGTGAAACCACAAAAGATAACCAAAACAATAAAGATTATTATAATAACAATTGATAGCATAAATTCAACTTTTAAAATTCTGTGTTCCATCTTTTGTATTGTTAGTATTCATGACCACAACAAACCTACATACTATATTGGAAACTCAACTGAAATAAATAAGCAAATGAAAAATATTGTGAATATTGGAAATCTGAAGAAAATTGCTGGAAATAATCACAGCAGGTCATTTGCTGGAAATTGTCAGCAGGTCAGGCAGCATCTATTGAACGGAAGTAGAGACAGCATTTCAGGGCAATGATCATTCATGAAAATTGTGAACGTTAGCAATGAAAGAATTTAAAAATCCAGAGGAAGTGCAAAGAGAAGAATAAAGAAGATGTTTATTGAATTGAGAGATTAAAGTCGTCCACTTTATTTGTCACATACACATACAAGATGTGCAGTGAAATGAAAGTGGCAATGTCTGCGGATTGTGCAAAAAAACTACAGAACAGAATATAACAGAATCAGTATTTACATATTAGAAATAAAACAACAATTTTAAAAAGACACAACACACCAGTAAATTAGTACAGTCAATTAGACCCTGGTGAGATAAGAGTTTACAGTCCTGATGGCCTGTGGGAAGAAATTCCTTCTCATCCTCTCTGTTATGACAGCGGAGACGTTTGTCTGACCGTAGCAGCTGGAACAGTCCGTTGCTGGAGTAGTAGGGGTTCCCCATAATGTGGCTGGCACTGGATCTGCACCTTCTGATGTATAGGTCCTGCAGGGGGTGAGTGTAGTTCCCATAGTGCGTTCGGCCGAATGCACTACTCTCTGCAGAGCCTTCCTGTCCTGGGCAGAGCAGTTCCCAAACCAAATCGTGATGTTTCCGGACAAGATGCTTTCTACAGCCCCAGAGTAGAAGCACTGAAGGATCCTCAGAGAAACTCTGAATTTCCTCAGCTACCTGAGGTGGGAAAGGCACTGCCTTGCCTTACTCACCAGTGCGGCAGCGTGTGTTGTCCATGTCAGATCCACTGTGATGTGGACTCACAGGTATTTAAAGCAGCTCACCCTATCCACAGTAATCCCATTTATCTCCAATGGCGTGTATGTCCTTGGATGTTGTGCCCTTCTAAAGTCCATAATCAGCTCCTTAGTTTTTATGACATTCAAGAGAAGGCTGTTCTCCTGACACCAGAGTGCCAGATCAGCCATCTCCTCCCGGTAGGCCTTCTCATTATTATTGGAGATCAGGCCTACCACCACAGTGTCATTAGCAAACTTGATTATGGAGTTGGAGCTGAACCTGGCCACACAGTCATGTGTGTACAGGGAGTACAGTAGGGGGCTGAGGACGCAACCCTGGGGGTATCCTGTGTTCAGGGTGAGGGTGTTCGATGTATGTCTTCCCATCTTGACAAATGAGTTGTGGGAACAAGGTGCAAGGCAAAAGAGGGGATTGCATTGACATGTGCACCCCAAATATTTTATGATTTGATTCCTCCTATCTTCCATTCCTGCTATCACAGAGCTTGCCTTTTCCTTTGCCAGCCTTTTGCCACAATGCTTGCTTAAATATATGTGACCTTTCTATTTTTTCACTTTCTTTTACTCTCTTTTAGCTGTTCTGATCGTTTTTGAGTATTTAAACATAGAAACATCAGGGCTCGTAATTAGCGTTGCCCGGGTGCCAATGACCACAGAAAGTGCCGCCGGGCAACCTAAACGCTGACTCATTTTGCCCGGCTTGGCATGCAAATACTGGTTTATACTGGGATTCAGCATCTCTGCCGAATAGGAACTGACGTTTCGTGTCGGTGGCTGTATTCCTCTAGTATCTTTGATTGCAGGGCAATGATACTAGGTGCAGGGTGACGAAGGGTCGGAGCGAATGACGGACCCGAACAGCAGCGGTAGCGGCCTGACAGCAATTCTACCGTCTCCTCCTCCCGCACCCCGCCCGGCGGAAGGAGACCTCCTCCCTCCCTCCTCCTCCCTCCCTCCTCCTCCCGGCCTCGACGTGCGAGAAGGTTGCTTTCAAAGCGCCTTTTGCGGATTTGCCATCAGCGGTCGCTATCGCCCTGATAACGGTCGCTGCTTGCGCTTTCAAAACAACCCCTCTCGCACGCCGAGGTCGGGAGGAGGGAGGTCTCCTTCCGCCAACTGAAGCAGCTGCACCTATATAGCTATAGGATCTTTGAGCTGCGCCGTTCGGCACCGCACCTTCCTGTCGACTGGCGGACGAGGGGAGGCGGTGGTGAGGAGCTCACAACCGCCACCCCCTTTGCCGCCGGCACTTTGGCGTTGGACAGGGACGGCCAAGGCAGTGGGGCGATGTTGTCTGAGGAGCGCTGACCTTCCTTCCTCCCCACCTCCTCTGCCCCATCCCCTCTCTCCCCCTCTCCCCCTCTCCCCCTCTCCCCCTCTCCCCCTCTCCCCCTCTCCCCCTCTCCCCCTCTCCCCCTCTCCCCCTCTCCCCCTCTCCCCCTCTCCCCCTCTCCCCCTCTCCCCCTCTCCCCCTCTCCCCCTCTCTTTCCCCCCCCCCCCCCTGCACCTCTCATATCCAGGGACCCCTCCTCTCCATCCCGCACTGATCCCCATTCCCTCTTCTATTCAGTCCTCACTGACATCCCCTGTGCTCCCCTCCCCATCAACCCCCCAAATCTATTCATCACCCAATCCACCTCGCATTGATTCTCCTGCCACCCCCCCCCCCCCCATCCATCTTACACTGGTCCCCCAATTCATCCTGTACTGATCCCCCCCCCTTCCCATCCATCCTGCACTTCACCCATTCATACTGCACTGATCCACCCATTCATCCCATACTGACCCACCCTCCATTTACCCTGCATCAATCCCCCCCCATCCATCCTTTAGTGATCTCCCCTCATGCATCCTGCACTGATCCCCTCATGCATCCCGTACTGATCCCCTCATTCATCCTGTAGTGATCACCATTCATCCTGCATAGACCCTCCGATCCACACTGTCCTGACACCCCCCATTCATCCAGTACTGACACCCCCCCCCCCCAATTCATCCTGTGCTGATCCCCCCCCCCCCACCCCATCCATCCTGTGCTGATCCCCCCCATTCAAGAAGGATGAGGGAAACAGTCTGAAGAAGGGTCTCGACCCAAACAATTGCCTATTTCCTTCGCTCCATCGATGCTGTCTCACCCGCTGACTTTCTCCAACATTTTTGTCTACTCCCATTCATCCTGTACTGAACCCCCATCCATCCTATACTGATCCCCCCCATTCAACACCACTGACATCCCCCGTGCTCTCCCCTGCCAATTTTTCATACTCCAACCAACACATACTAATTCAACTGTCTCAATCCATCCATTCCGCACCGAATGCCTTCTCAACCCCCCCCCCCCCCCCCCCCCCCCGTGCCATCTATCCATCCCACACTGATTCACACACACCCTGACCCTATTGTGCTTCATGGTCTTCAGAGCGAACATTGATTATGTTTGATAACGGCATGTAATCAAATGTGTTTTAATTCCCAATGTTATTATTTGTTTTGACACCTTTAAACATATTACCAAAAGAACATTTGCTGCAGTTATGTCCTTTGGCCATCTCTTGTCAGTTACTGTAATGTTTAACCTGTCAGATGGGCATAGTCGGTTTTAACAGCTACTATCATAAAATCACAGCATGGTCGACACGAGGTCCTAGTAACTAGGTCTGTGTAACTCTCCTTCACGCTCGAGAGTAGTCCATGCATACTCGAGGCCTCAGCTAGGTCGCGGCGGAAAAATCGATTTTTTTTTTTACTAGTGGGTTTACAAATCCATGCTGACGTTGACCGATCCAGTTATTGCTTTCCAAATGCGCTGCTATTACATCTTTAATAATTGACTCCAGCATCTTCCCCACTGCTGATGTCAGGCTAACTGGTCTATAATTCCCTGTTTTCTCTCTCCCTCCTTTCTTAAAATGTAGAGTTACATTAGTTACCCTCCAGTCCACAGGAACTGATCCAGTCAAGAGAACATTGGAAAATGATCACCAATGCATCCACGATTTCTAGGGCCACCTCCTTGAGTACTCTGGGATGCAGACCCTGGGGATTTATCTGCCTTCAGTCCCAACAGTTTACCTAACACCATTTCCTGACTAATGTGGATTCCCTTCAGTTCCTCCTTCACATTAGATTCTCGGTCCCCTAGTATTTCTGGGACATTGTTTGTGCCTTCCTTAGTGAAGACGGAACAAAGTACTCATTTAACTGGTCTGCCATTTCCTTGTTTTCCATTATAAAGTCACCTGTCGCTGACTATAAGACGGGGCTCGAAATTAGCGGTTTCCCGGGTGCCATTGACCACTCAAAGTGCCACCGGGCAACCTAAACACTGAGTCATTTTGCCCGGCTTGGCACGCAAATACTGGTTCATACCGTTAGACACAAAAACTGGAGTAACTCAGCGGGTCAGGCAGCATCTCTAGCGAATAAGAACGTGACGTTTCGTGTCGGCGGCGACTGTATTGCGGGGCAAAGATACTAGGAGCGTGGTGACGATGGGTCGGAGTGAATGACGGGCCCTGAACAGCGGCAGCAGCGGCCGCGATAGCGGCTCTGCAGCCTCCCCCTCCCGCACCCTGGCAGAAGGAGGCCTCCCTCTCCCACCCTCCTCCCAGCCTCAGCGTGCGAAAAGGGTTGTTTTGAAAGCGTTGTTGGCGGATTTGCAAGCAGGGCCGCTATCGCCCTGATAATGGCCGCTGCTTGCCAATCCGCCAACGGTGCTTTCAAAACACCCCTCTCGCACGCCGAGGCTGGGAGGAGAAGGAGGAGGAGGAGGAGGAGGGAGAGTTAGGCGGAGGTCTTCTTCCGCCGTCTGAAGCAGCTCTACCAAAGATCCTATAGCCTTGAATCTTTAGAGTATATGGTTAAGCATATATGTTACCATGGTCCAGGATTTATTGACACAGGTTGATCATATGCTGAATAATCCAACCACATTTTTGTTTGGAAGTGGAAAGAACTAATAGGAATTGCATTCATTGCAATGTGTAAAAAGAGTTGAGATATTTATTTATTTGTTTATTTGTTCTGAACAAGTAAAGACATAAATAGGACTAAATAACAACAACAATATCGAAGTAGTCAAACAATTGGACATTCCAGGCAATATTTGCAAAGAAATGAAAAGCATAAAGCAAAATTTAAATGTCCAACACTTTTTCTTTACAAGCTCGAAAAGGAGTGAGAAGAAGAATAACATTTAATCTCACCCCTTCTCTCTAAACCCTTCTTCCATATTTAATAATTGATTAATTAATAATAATAATTATCACCATTATTAATAACATTGCTAATAATAATAATAATAATAAATCAATAGTAATGTAATATGTAACATAATATACAATATATAATCTACAATAGCTAATTATTCATTTGAGATACAATTTAACCGTAGACGTACCCCAGACAATTTTTAGAGATGCATACAGACATATATATACATACAACAGATAAACACATACAAGTAATATGTATGAAGTCACCAAAAACATAAATAAATAATAAATAAAATATATAAATAAACATTAACCCCTGTTTGTCAACCAACCCCTTCATCCCTGTACCTTGTGAAAAAAAGTTTTTTGTGTGTCATTTTGAACTGGTTCATGCTTTAACTCCACATTCAAACTGTTCCACAATCCCACTCCACAGACCGAAATACAAAAAGTTTTTCTGGTCGTGCAGACTCTTTGTACCTTAAAATTAAATATTCTTCTTAAATTATAACCCCCCACTCGCTCATTGAATTATTTTTGTATATGTCCAGGTAAGTTTTTATTTTTGGGCCTAAACATTATCTGTGCTGTTTTAAATGCAACCAAATCTGCTAATTTTAATGATTTTGACTGTAAGAATAATGAATTAGTGTGATCCAGATACCTGACATTGTGAATAATGTGTATTGCTCTTTTTTGGAGAATAGTTAATGAATGTAGCGAACTTTTATAGTTATTGCCCCAGACTTCTGCACAGTAATTTAAATATGGTAAGATTAGTGAACAGTAGAGAATGCGGAGTGATTTGTGATCCAGCACCTGCTTAACTTGTGTAATACAGAAATGCTTTTTAACAGTTTGGATTGTACATGTTTAATGTGTGATTTCCAGCTGATTCTATCATCCATTATAACCCCAATAAATTTATTTTCATGAACTCGTTCAATTTCAACCCCATTTATCTTTATATTCGCTTGTGTATTTGTTCTGCAATTATAAAATAACATAATTTTGGTTTTGCTCAAGTTTATTGATATTTTGTATTGTATTAAGATATATTATAATTTTGCTGCATGTCATTGTGGTATATATCATGTCTTGATTGGTGAACATGTTTAGTTTGTGAGTTATTTGAAGCAGAAATAATATGTGAATGTAGACAAAAGTGCTGGACGTACTCAGCGGATGCTGCAGCATCTATGGAGCGAAGGAAATAGGCAACGTTTCGGGCCGAAACCCTTCTTCAGACTGATGGGTTTCAGCCTGAAACCTTGCCTTTTTCCTTCGCTCTATTGATGATGCTGCTGCACCCGCTGAGTTTCTCCAGCACTTTTGTCTACCTTCGATTTTCCAGCATTGCAGTTCCTTCTTGAACATAATATGTTCCTTCTTGAACATAATATGCTTCATTGAGCATAATTCCGACTGGTAACTACGCATTTCGTCCGAGCACATTATCGCATGCGTCATGCAAACCGTCTTAAATGACCACCTAAACTGTCATTTCACAACCAAATAAGCTGTCAAGGTTGCACGACTGGCAACAGGGAAAAAATGTTTAGTGAGAGCCCTGTAAGGGACCTACATTTGTCTTCACTAATCTTTTCCTTTTTACATATCTACCATTTTTTTCCATCTTAATACCACCAAAATGTGATTTGAAGCTGCTAGGACAACGTTGCTCCCATATGGAGATATTTCTGTTGTTATCAATACGTAGTCATTCGGATATTAAAATAAAATCAGCAGATTGTGAAAAATGGAGACATTCCAAGCTAAACACAGAAAATGCTGGCAGTCTTCAGTCGATCTTGTTAACCAGTGCAAGTTAATAATCTTTTACAGAAACTATTGCCGAAAAATTGAGCCGTGATGATAATAGTCTTTGTACTAATTTCTCTCTCATCCACATTATTAAGATCCGTGGATATGAACATTCCATGATTAGGAAAAATAATGGCCTGTTTTGCGATTCCAGAAGTGGGGCTACTGAGTATTCGTTTTTAAGCACATTCCTTACTACTTGTGGTCCATTTCCATACTTCCAGAGTTATTTCATTTCAAAACATTTCACTCTTAAATATCACCTTTTCAATCTTGGTTGTGGGAAGCAGAAAAGTGATCTATCGTACACTTTTGATCAAACATTTGTTGTTGGCATGATGATTTATGATGGTGCCTCTTTCAAATTAAGTTACAAGCTGCAGAGAGAAAAGATTGTCCAACTTTGAACAGCACATTCCTGTCATACATGACGCCAGGTATAGGCTAAGTTTCCATTCAGCTTTCTTGCTTCCATTTTATCCAGGCAAAGGTGATCTGGATTTTCATCATTCATGATTGTGATTATTTTGCTGGCTAACAAAATGGTTTGTTGTATGATTTATTTTCTGAATCGTTTCCTGATGATATTTACAGTAACTGGCAACACAGAGTCTATGTAATTTAGTTATTTCTTGAAGCTGTACTCTGCCACTTGCCGCAACCTTTTTGTTCTGCCTTTAAATCATACCATGACTTTTACCGCATCCACCAGCACTTTCTCACATTTCAATTCAATGTCATTTTTTTGGGGGGGAGGGGAAATATGATACACTCAACAATAAAATACTATGGAATTTAATGTTTATGGTGATCCCACTGTTAGTATGCATTTTTGTGGGTTTGTAAGACTTGGATAATATGCTGAAGAAATGGTATAATGGCCATTTTCAATGGAAATCAAGACCATAGGTATTTATCATTTTCAAACAATATTCTTAAGCAAATACGAGGCAATTTGGTGTTTACAGCCTTTTTTTTCCTGATAGTTTTAATTTGCACAAGACCAGTTACAGGGAGAGGTTCTGTTACAGGGATTTTTTTAAACAGGGGAGCACAGGTGTACAAGGTCATGACTGAGGAGCACGGATAAAGTGAATGGTCATGGGTGAGAGGGGAGAGATTTGGCATTGAGGGCAACTTCGTCACTTGGAGGGTAGGCTGTATCTAGAATGAGCCGCCAGGTAAAGCTAAAGAAGATTTGTAAAGGACATTTGGACAGATATATGGAAAGGAATGGTTTGGAGGCCTATGGACCAAATGCAAGCAAATGGAACTACCTCATGTGCCAACTTGGCCGGCATGAACCAGGTGGACCAAAATACCTGTTTCCATGTGGTATGTGTCTTTGAATCTATGACCCAAAGATTTTTAGAAAATAATAGGTAACATTTTGGGTCGGAACCATTCTTTCGACTTAGAGCTAACTCTTATTTCTTGCAGAAACAAAGTGTATTCCAATGTTTGCTGCTCTGGTGAGATCAAGTGCAGACTAGGTGACAGGTTTACAGACCACCTGTAGTCAGTCTGCAATGGCTCTCCTGTGTTTTTGTTTGCATCTCATTTCAATTCCCCTTTCCATTCTCACACCGACCGGCCTATCGGCCTTTGGCCTTTTCCACTGCCAAGGTGAGTCAAACGCAAATTAGAAGGACATATCTCATATTGCGCATAAGTCGTCTACAACCGAATAAGAACATATGAATTTTCTAATTTTTGGTAACTCTTACTTCGTGTGCTTCCCTTGTGGCTCCTTCCAGTCATCCCATTTCTTTATTTTGTTCACAACCTCCATACACTACTTTCAGCTCCCCATCACCTATTTTCGTGTCCCTCACCCTTCCTGGTTTAATTTACCTACTACCCCCACATGTCTTCCACCATTTCCCCTCCTGCAGGTGTATCTTTCTATCCTTCATCTCTCCCTCATTTGTCATCTTCCTTACTTATAAGATTCCAGTACCTTTTGTGTCCCTACTTATCACCTGCCAGCAGCTTTTAACCCCCTCCTATTTATTGTTGTTTGATGATTAACTAAGGGATGGCAATGCACAAGGTATGTGTAGTGGGGAACAATAAATTAGATTTGTCAGTGCTTAGTTAAACCCATCTGTCAGGGCTTTGAAAAGGTAATGATATGACAATAGCACTATTTTCATGCAGAATGAACGAGAGCCGTTTTAAAACTGGCCTAACCATATTATATAATTGGATTTACAATTTTGGGGAAAAACTGGTGAAGCATGCAGACATAAAAAAACTGGAAAGGGATACAAAAGTTTAAAAACTTAATTAGAGCTAGAAATGGTGCTTAACTGGCTGTATTCTAATGTAAACCTTATTCTCTACAAAATTGAAATATTTACTTGAATATTCTGCAATCATTTCAAATTGCCATATTTGGTTAAGCAATCTTGTTTGTCGGAGGACAGCAAAGGCAAACTAAAAATGCTACTTAATTCAAACGGTTTCCCAATACAGCGAAGTACAGCTTCTCTCTCCCCACCCAGTTGTTTCCAGTCCACCTTTGTAAATGTTTAAAATTGCATTTGATGTATTATCCTCCCCTTTTCAACCAGACTGGTATTCAGCTTTCTGTTCAGTCGGAATAACCTACCGTCATCGTGCTAGGCAACAAGGAGGAGTTCTTCTAAGTTAATTGCCAATCGTAACAAGCAGGAATCTTCCAATCAGCAGTGCGCTATGCTGAAAAGACAGAGCTGACGGAATGAGCTTGTTTAGTCAGCTGATAGGAAATGAAGTGAAGGCTGGAGCCGGCAAGAACAAGGCTGTGAATGTGAGCATTTTTTCATTGTGCCTCGGCAAGGGTACAATCAAAAGGGTCACAAAAGCAGATCATACAACTCAAGGTCTGTTACAAACTACCATATTTCTAAGTAATAATATAAAGCTTTGGGGTTATTTTTCTGGCAGGCGCTGTGTAGTTCTATTAGCACTGGAGTCGAAAATTCTGTAGAAAAGTTAACTGGGTAATTACTGTTGGGTTAAGATAACCAGAAAATGTTCTTTGTCGGTGCAGCACTGGGTACTTTGCCCTGTACTTAATGAGAAGAATTTTCATGTGGACTTTAAAGTAGTTACTGATAATTTGATCTGCTGCTTTATTTACAATATCTTGCTTCTATATGGTTTGCGTGCTAATCTTGGGTCGATTGTTATCTTTATCCAAATTAGAGCTCTTTGAATTGTTGTGCTTGGGGTTGAAAGTGCTGTCTTTATTATTAAATGGGACCTGGTAATATTTTAAGAATTCTACTTGGCACTTGTCACTGTGGCTTATCTAGGTTTGAACGCAAATCACATATTTAAAAACATAGCATTTATTCAGGACCAAGTAACCTATTCAGCAGAGACCCGTGATACTGGGTAGATTGACCCTTGTCACAAACTGTCTGTGTGCCTGTGTTAAAAGCTTTTTGTGCTCTCATTTTGATTAATCATGGTGACCAACAGAAACAATGATGCATTAGCTTTTCCTTCAAAGATTAGAGGAAATGCTTTATAATTGCACAATTGTTCATGAATCTTGAGAGGAAATTCTGCAAGAATATGTTTTGGAATGGCAGTGCGTATGTTTTAGTGATCTATTATGGTACTAATATTACCCAAATTTACAATCCCTGCCTCTTTATTAACAGTTTGAATATTTTTTTGGGAAAAAATCCATTCTTTTTTTTTATACCAATTATTTTGATGCATTTTAAAAAATAATTATTTATCATATAAATTAGAATACAATAGAATACAAGGATCCCAACCTGAAACGTCACCTATCCATGTTTTCCCAGAGATGCTGCCTGACCTGCTCAGTTACTCCAGCACTTTGTCTATTTTGTAAACCAGCATCTGCAGTTCCTTGTATCCACACTTAACACAATAGTAGACGTATTTGATTGGGTTTTTTTTTAAATGCTTACCTGTGAGATCCATGAAGGGTGATTTCATGTCACAGTATATAGTCATGGGTAAGATTTTTTTTCTCTGTTAAATTGTTCACTGCTTTTAAGCAGTTACTAAGTTGCTGTTGTGACATTCTTGCCACAAAGGTACTCTAGTATTTAGATTGACCAACAGTGAACAAACGGCAATAAATGTAGAACTGGGGAGAGCAGGAATATGGTATTAGATAGAGGATTGATTGATGAATCGGGCTTTAGAGGCCAAATGCCTTACTCCTGCTCCTGTGTTTTGAATGAGAATGTCTGTGACCTGGAAGCCATGGGGTTCTCATCTGCTTTCCTTTGTGGTCGCTACAGCTTGCAGGTTTGGGCGATGCTGTCAAAGAGGGCTTGGCAAACAATTGCTGTATATCTTTAGCAGGCGGGTATTGTGTATCAGTGTGATAATGGTGAATGTTTAAAATGCCTATGAAACTGGCTATTTTTTCATGGCTTGTGTTGAACTGCTCTGAGTGGTTTGGAGGTGCTTAGTGAGGCATCTGGAGTCTTAGCGAGGCATCCTTCAGTACCCCAGACTTGTACTGAGACCGCAGTAAGGTTTGTGGGAGTCCAGAGACTAGTCAGTTCCTGCAAAATCTATTGCTGTTGAACTGTTATTACCATGATGTTTTTCTGGAAGGTCATTGGCCTGAAACAGTAACTCTGTTTTTCTTTCCACAGATGCTGCCTCATCTGTTAAGCACTTGCAGCATTTTGTGTTTAATTTGTGGTAGGTCCTATCATGTTTCAGGCCTGCGAGGAAGCTTGTTATGTCATTGAGCAGGAAGAGTTAATTAGATGTTCTTTTTTGTAGACTGCTATTTTCTAGCACTTGGGTGATGCGATTTTACTTGTTCTCAGCAACCCAAGCCTGAATGTCTCTGAAACTCACCACGTATTGGCAGGATTGCCTTTATCAAAGGAGATGGAAATTGAACGGAAACAGTTAAATCATCAGAGAACATCCCACCTTAAGCTGTGATGAGGGAGCTGGTTTGATTCACTGTTCTCCGAAACTCATGTTGTGTTGTCTGGAGCTGAGATATTGGTCTCCAACAATCGCCACATTCTGGTTGTTGTGTGAAAGATTTCTGTACCAGCATTTACCTCTGCTCCAGCCAAACTACAATGAGGGCATTCACTCAACAAAGTTGAATAATATCAACATGTATCCCATTATCAAATAGCTGGGCATGTTTAATGGAGTCAGTAACTGGTCTGCCATTCTACTCTTAATTGTTCCCATGGTGACAACAGATGTTGAAAGAGCTAACAAACAACACTTATTCACCAATAACCCTTGCACTGTTCATTTTAGGTTATGTTAGGACTCTTCCACTGTCAGAGTGAAGCCATATGCAAATTGAAGGAATAGCATCTCATATTCGCCTTGGGTTCATGTGGGCTTAGCCAAAGCATCAAAGAATGATGTGTGGGCGTACCCAATGCATCAAAGAATGATCTTCGTTTGGGATTGAAATATTATTTTCACAGGAGTTTTCTATAAATTTGCTTTGCAAAGTTGCCATTTTTAGTTTGGCTGCAGCCAGTGAGTGGAGAACAGTTAAATAAAATCCCATGTGTATGCTATTTGGTTTGTACATGCTTCTACCAGTGAAAGGTGCCTTTTAACCACCCTTTTTCTTCTCCCCCTCCCCTCCCCCTCCCCCCTCCCCCCCCCCCCCCCCCCCCCGAATTAGCACCAGCATTTATACAAGGTAATATTCCAGCATAACCTCATACAAACAGATTTGATCATAAAAGACCTGCTTTAACAAAGGTTTAATTGTCAGGTTCTTTGTGTCAACTGCTGGTCAGTTTCCGAAGCACGTAACTGCTATACCACGATGAATTGACTACAAAACATCCAAAGGCACATGCCTTTTGAAAAGCTGCTTTTAGATGGTGAAACCTAGTTAGGAAAGCCACTAAGTTATGAAAGCTAAGTAAATATCCCTTGAAAGTTTTAATGTTTTTGGTCAAAGCAATAATTTCATTTGTATACTTATATATTCCAGCTTCTTGTCGGTTCTCCTGGAAAAATAAGCAACATTTCTAATCTGTTTCACTTTTCATTCTGATGTATTTCAGTCTGGAATTGTTCATTGTGCTTCCTCAGCATGAGAGCTGTTCATGGACAGGTTGAAAAGGTGTCCTTTAGTGTCCTACTGTGTCTATTTCAAAAATAATGTTTCATTTCAGTAACTTGAGTTTCTAGCTGTCATTTAAAAAAAAATCCATGTGAATATTCTGAAGTTATTTGTAACAGTGAAAAATTATGATGTTAAGTCCAGAAAATTGTCAGATAAAATTTAATAACTATTTAAGCAATGAAGGTACCACAAAACCAGCAGTTTTAGAACTGATAATATAATGTAAATTAATGATCCCTTTTTGGCTAACATGTATGACCACCTGCTGTCTGCCGCAGCACAAATCATCAACTGGGTCCTTCTCAAGTGCTCCTCCCAGTGACAGAAACAGCTGCTCCCTAAATCACACCATGGACTCTGTCTATCTAGGGGCGCACAGTGTTCACTCTATAACACAATACTAATTAGTGTGCTTCCAACAAAATCATTCTCCGTGAGGACTGGTGTCAAACAAGGCTCATTGCCTCAACAATTTTTCTCAATCCTTCACGCCACCATGTTGCAGCTTGTATCTAACATACTTCCAATGAGAGTGGAGTTAATCTTCAGAACTAAATGTACAACACTTAACACCGCAACAACCATACTCCGGAAACTCAATCGGCAAGCTGCATTATGAGCCGTGCTTGAGTCCGTCCACACCCCAAGGCAGAGTTCCAAAACATCACCATTCTCCAACAATAAAGATTTGTGGTAAGGTCCTGGAAAACTTGGATCACCAGCAAATCCCAAAAGTCACATTTCAGTGAAAGCAAACATTGAAATTCACCACCTTCTTCATGTGCGACCTTTGATGTAAATGAGGAGAAGGTGATTGTTGAAAATGAAGAGTGCTGATCTAGCACAGAAATCATCCTGCCCATGCTATTTGAGGCCTGGACTACATAAAGCAGGTGTGTCTAGGCACAGGAGCAATATTTCCAACACTATCTCTGTAAAATTCCACAAATTCACTTGAAAGATGAGCACACCACTGTCTGTCCTGTCCCAGAACTATTTCCCCAGCATCAAGCCTCTAATTATTCTGTCAGCTTTGTCAAGCAGGCCACATTGTTTGTTTGCCTGATATCAGACTATATTCTGAGCACTCTTATGGAAAGAAGTTACCAAGTGACTGAAGAAAAGAAAAAGTCCAAACCTCCTTGAATTGCACAACCCCACTGGTTTCTGGCCCATGACCGTACAAAAAGGACAAGAGGCATTCCAGATAGTATTGAGGCTCTGCACCAAGATGCTCAATACCATCTAAAACTATGTGCCCAGCTAACAACAATCAAATCGACTATGGAAGCCTCAGCAGCCATCTCAGAACCCTCAAAACGGAACGAGAAGCAAATTGTTAATGATCCTGAGGTACTGTGTGAGTATAGGAATTCAACACGTGTTTGTGAAGATATGTGAAGAGGGAAAGATTAGTGAAAACAAATGTAGGTCGCTTGCAATCAGAAACAGGTGAATTTATAATGGGGAAACAAGGAAATGGCAGACCACTTAAACAAGTACTTTGATTCTGTCTTCACTGAGGACGACACAAACAATCTCCCAGAAATGTCAGGGGACCGAGCATCTAGTGGGAGGGAGGAACTGAAGGAAATCTGCGTTTGTCAGGAAATGGTGTTGGGTAAACTATTGGAACTGAAGGTAGATAAATCCCAGGGCCTGATGGCCTGCATCCCAGAGTACTCAAGGAGGTAGCCCTAGAAATCGTGGACACATTGGTGATAATTTTCCAATGTTCTAGAGATTCAGGATCAGTTCCTGTGGACTGGAGGGTAGCTAATGTAACCCCACTTTTTAAGAAAGGAGAGAGAGAAAACTGGGAATTATAGACCAGTTAGCCTGACATCAGCAGTGGGGAAAATGCTTGAGTTAATTAGTAAAGATGTAATAGCAGCACATTTGGAAAGCAATAACTGGATCGGTCAACGTCAGCATGGATTTATGAAGGGGAAATCATGCTTTACTAATTTTCTGGAATTTTTTGAGGATGTAACAAGTAGAATGGATAAGGAAGAGCCAGTGGATGTGGTGTATCTGGACTTTCAAAAAGCCTTTGACAAGGTCCCACACAAGAGATTAGTGTGCAAAATTGGAGCACATGGTATTGAAATGTATAGAGAGCTGGTTGGCAGACAGGAAGCAAAGACTTGGAATTAAAGGATCCTTTTCATGATGGCAGGCAATGACCAGTGGGGTGCCGCAAGGCTCAGTGCTGGGACCCCAGTTATTTACAATATATATTAACGATTTAGACGAGGGAATTAAATGTAACATCTCCAAGGTTGCGAATGACACGAAGCTGGGTGGCAGAGTGAGCTGTGAGGAGGATGCTATAAGGCTACACGGTGATTTGGCTAGGTTGGGTGAGTGGGCAGATGCAGTATAATGTGGATAAATGTGACGTTATCCACTTTGATGGCAAGAACAAGAAGGCAGATTATTATTTGAATGGTGTCAGATTAAGAAAAGGAAAGTTGCAACGAGACTTGGGTGTCCTTGTACGTCAGTCACTGAAAGTAAGCGTGCAGGTACAGCAGGCAGTGAAGAAAGCAAACAGCATTGTGGCCTTCATAGTGAGAGGATTTGAGTATAGAGCAAGGAGGTCCTTCTGTTGTACAGGGCCCTGGTGAGACCGTACCTGGAGTATTGTGTGCAGTTTTGGTCTCCTAATTTGAGGAAGGACATTCTTGCTATTGAGGGAGTGCAGCGTAGGTTCACCAGGTTAATTCCCGGGATGGCAGGACGGACATATGATGAAAGAATGGATCGATTGGGCTTATATTCACTGGAATTTAGAAGGATGAGAGGGGATTCTTTAGAAACAAATTCTTAAGGGATTGGACTGGCTGGATGCAGGAAAAATGTTCCCGATGTTGGAGTCTAGAACCACCTTTTCACCCAGAGAGTTGTGAATCTGTGGAATTCTCTGCCACAGAAGTCCGTATAGGCCAATTCATTGGATGTTTTCAAGAGAGTGGTAGATATAGATCTTGGGGCTAATGGAATCAAGGGATATGGGGGGAAAAAGGAGGAATGGGATACTGATTTTGGTTGATCAGCCACGATCATATTGAAGGGCCGCTTGGCTTCCTCCTACACCTATTTTTTTTTATATACTGTGTGGAAACAGGCCCTTCGGACCAACCTGCCCACATCGGCCAACATGTTCCAGCTGCACTATTCCCACCAGCCAGAGTTTGGTCCATATCCCTCCAAACCTGCCATATCCATGCACCTGTCTAATAGTTTCTTAATTGTTGGGATAGTCCCAGCCTCAACCACCTCCTCCGGCATCTTGTTCCACACACCCAACACACTTTGTGTGAAAAATATCTATTCCTCTCATGATTTTATACACCTCTAAGATGAATGAATGAATACGTTTTTTGGCCAAGTATTCACACACAAGGAATTTGCCTTGGTGCTCCGCCCACAAGTGACAACATGACATAGTGACAGTAAGATCACCCTTCATCCTCCTGCGCTTCAAGGAATAGAGTCCCAGCCTACTCCACCTCTCCCTATAGCTCAGACCATCTCGTCCTGGCAGCATCTTCGTAATTTTTTTCCTTGCCCTTTCCATCTTGAGAACATCTATCCCATAACATGGTGCCTAGATCTGAACACAATACTCTAAATGCGACCTCTTCTTTACAATTTCACTGAAAACATTATAATCAAAATGAAGAAAACTTGGCTCAATGATGGATTATTATTATCTGCTGCTGAAATTCAAATAAACCTCCTATGATGTAAAATTAAATGCCCAATCTAATAATGCCCAGCGGAGACAGGAGACTGCAGATGCTGGCATCTGGAGCAACAAACAATCTACTGGAGGAATTCAGTGGGTTGAGCACCATCCGGTTCTTGGAATTGTCAATTTTTTGGGATGAAACCCTGCATCAGGATTATACCTGAACACTGGAGCCCCCCCCCCCCCCCAAGGCTGTGTGCTAAGTCCACTACTATTCACGCTACTTGCCCACGACTATGCCGTCAAACACAACACCAAGCAAATAATTAAATACGCAGATGACACTGGTGGGCCTCATCAGAGACAACAATGAGACTGCCTACAGAGAGGAAATGGCGCAGCTTGTGAACTGGTGCGATGACAACAATCTGTCTCTGAACATCACCAAGACCAAAGGGCTGATCATAGACTTCAGGAGAATGCTAGCTGTCCACTCCCCCCTGCACATCAATGACTCCATCATGGAGAGGGTGAGCAACATCAAATTCCTAGGGGTACACCTTGCTGATGACCTCTGTTGGTGTCTCAACACCATGCACCTGGCCGGGAGGGCTCAGCAGAGGCTGTACTTCCTCAGGACGCTGAATTGAGTGAGCTTCCTCCACCCATCCTCTCTGTGTTCAACAGAGGTACCATAGAGGGTGTCATGACATGCTGCATCACCGTCTGGTACGGGAACTGCACAGCGTCAGGCAGGAAGACCCTGCAGCAATTAGTCAGGACAGCGGTAAACGTTATCGGGGAGCCTCTCCGATCCATTCTGGACATCCTCAACAAAAGATGTCTCCAAAAAGCCTCCAACATTATAAAGGACTCCTCCTACCGCTCCCATGGGCTCTTTGCCCCTCTGCTGTTGGGCACGAGGTACTGGAGCATCATGGCCAGCAATACCATGATTGGCAACAGCTTCTTCCCCCTGGCTGTTTGAATGACAAACACCCTGATGCCCCCCCAACGCACACATACACCTCACCTAAAACACACATGCGCTGCACTGGCACCTCACATCAATATCAACCACTGTGCACCTTAGCCCCGTGAGGAATGACATTTCATTCAAATGTATACTTGTATGTTCGAATGACAAATTTATTATTATTATTATTATTATTTTTGGAAGAGCAGGTCCATGACTAGGGCAGAGATAGATTCTTGATTAGTACAGGTGTCGAGGGTTATGGGGAGAAGGCAGGAGAATGATGGGTTAGGAGGGAGAGATAGATCAGCCACGATTGAATGGCGGAGTAGACTTGATGGGCCGAGTGGGCTAATTCTGCTCATCTTATGACCTTATGACTAAGAAGTACATAGCTGCTCGGAAGATTAGATCCCTTCACTCTAAGTTGCATATGACCCTGACTAGAATGTGTACAACTGTTCCCTTATCACTGAGCCGCCTTCTTGCGTATGGCATGCACAGCCTAAAGTTGTAGGACAACTTGTTCTATTTGATCTTATTTGATTGTGCACACCAGGTTGATTGCACTCGTTGAAACAGGGCGGACCACGTGAAGCTTGCAATCTCCCACCCCTTATTATTGAGTCTGACTTATGGAACTCCACGTAGAAACATAATGGAAGGACCACACAAGCTGTAATGGCTCAAGAGCCAGGCCATCACGAACTCGGTGACATCAAATGTTGGGATTTCCACTATCATGTGCACTGATTTTCCCACTGCCCCCCTTGCCCCCCAAGAAATTGTACTTCCAGAATCTGTGCTCCAAAGTTACTGTTTTAAATTATGCATATTTTCTCCCAAAACGCTTGTATCTTTTCTTTAGTTTATATCTTTTCCTGTTAAAACAGTCATGAACCCAGTCACTAGCTGCTTGTATCACCAGAACAAATTTATGAAACCTTATGCCCATAGAATATTTTTTCTTAAATTGTTTGCTGATGAATATAGAAACATAGAAAATAGGTGCAGGAGTAGGCCATTCAGCCCTTTGAGCCTGCACCGCAATGCAATATGATCATGGCTGATCATCCAACTCGGTATCCTGTACCTGCCTTCTCTCCATACCCCCTGATCCCATTAGCCACAAGGGCCACATCTAACTCCCTCTTAAATATACCCAACGAACTGGCCTCAACTACCTTCTGTGGCAGAGAATTCCACAGATTCACCACTCTCTGTGTGAAAAATGATTTTCTCATCACAGTCCAAAAAGGCTTCCCCCTTATCCTTAAACAGGGACCCCTTGTCCTGGACTTCCCCAACATCGGGAACAATCTTCCTGCATCTAGCCTGTCCAACCCCTTAAGAATTTTGTTAGTCTCTATGAGATCTCCCTTCAATCTTCTAAATTCCAGCGAGTACAAGCTGAGTCTGTCCAGTCTTTCTTCATATGGAAGACCTGCCATCCCAGGAATTATTCTGGTGAACCTTCTCTGTACTCCCTCTGTGGCAAGAATGTCTTTCCTCGGATTAGGAGACCAAAATTGTACGCAATACTCTAGGTGTGGCCTCACCAAGACCCTGTACAACTGCAGTAGAACCTCCCTGCTCTTGTACTCAAATCCTTTTGCTATGAATGCCAACATACCATTTGCTTTCTTCACAGCCTGCTGCACCTGCATGCCTACTTTCAATGACTGGTGTACCATGACACCCAGGTCTCGTTGCATCTCCCCTTTTCCTAATCGGTCACCATTCAAATAATAGACTACTTTCCTGTTTTTGCCACCAAAGTGGATAACCTCCCATTTATCCACATTATACTGCATCTGCCATGCATTTGCCCACTCACCCAGCCTATCTAAGTCACCTTGCAGCCTCCTAGCATCCTTGTCACAGCTAACACTGCCCCCCAGCTTCGTGTCATCCGCAAACTTCGAGATGTTGCATTTAATTCCCTCGTCCAAATCATTAATATATATTGTAAATAGCTGGGGTCCCAGCACTGAACCTTGCGGCACCCCACTAGTCACTACCTGCCATCCTGAAAAGGACCCGTTCACTCCTACTCTTTGCTTCCTGTCTGCCAGCCAGTTCTCTATGTACATCAATACTGAACCGCCAATACCATGTGCTTTAAGTTTGTATACTAATCTCTTGTGTGGGACCTTGTTGATAGCCTTCTGGAAGTCCAGATATAATACATCCACTGCTTCTCCCTTATCCACTCTACTAGTTACATCCTCAAAAAATTCAATAAGATTCGTCAGACATGATTTACCTTTCGTAAATCCATGCTGACCTGGTCCAATGATTTCACCACTTTCCAAATGCGCTGCTATCCCATCTTTTATAACTGACTCTAGCAGTTTCAGAACTGCTAACAGTATTCTAGCAGTAGCAGAATAATCATGAATTATTCTAGAAGAATGACTGCAGTTTTGTCCAGAAAAGAGGGAGGAAAATTGGAACTTCTGTTGAAAATGTTGTTGACAATGTTAGTAACCCTTCGTATGTAGTGTGAACAACAGTTCTTTTCAAACAATTGTAATTATTCTCTCATGTCCATTTCCAAATGGATGATGTAAAAAAATAATATTAATTTATTTAAATTATTTGGGCGGAGAATACATTTGTGTACTATTTTCTAAATGGGGAGATGATTCAGAAATCAGACGGGACTTGGGCGTGCTGGTGCATGATTCCCAAAAGATTAATTTGCAGGTTGAGTCAGTAGTAAGGAAGGCAAATGCAATGCTAACATTAATTTCAAGAACACTGGAATTAAGAAACACTGGTGTAATGCTGGGGCTTTATAAGATGCTGGTTTGGCTATGTATTCAATATTGTCATGTCATAAGGGTTATAAGTGATAGGAGTAGAATTAGGCCATTCAGCCCATCAAGTAAACTCTGCCATTCAATCATGGCTGATCTATCTCTCCCCCTCCTAACCCCATTTTCCTGCCTTTTACCCCATAACCTCTGACGCCTGTGAGCTGTTTGGGGCCCCTTCTCTGAGGAAGGGTGTGCCGGTGTTGGAGAGGATTCAGAGGAAGTCTATGTTAATGATCAAAGTGTTATTGGGTTAATGTGAGGAGCATTTGATGGCTCTGTGCCTGTACTTGCTGGAGTTTAGAAGGATGGGAGGAATAGGGGTGGGGGGGATCTCATTTAAACCCACCAAATAATGAAAGGTGTCGATGGAGTGGATAAAGAGAAGATGTTTCCACTCGTGAGGGAGTCTAGGACCAGAGGGCACAGCCTCAGAATAAAAGGACCCATACCTTTAGAATGGAATTCGAGAGGAATTTATTTAGCCAGAGGGTGGTGAATATATGGCATTCATTGAGACAGTCCGCTGAGGAGACATTGGGTATTTCTGTAATAGAGATTGATGGGTTCTTGATTAGTCTGGGTGTCACAGTTTAAGGGAAGGAGGCAAGACAATGGGGTTGAGAGGGAAAAATAGATCGGCAATGATCAAATGGTGGAGCGACTCGATGGGCCAAATGGCCTAATTCTGCAAAACAATGAGTTGACAAGAGTATTATAAAATTGATGGAACTGCAATATAAAAATCTGATTTGCCAGTTAACTTGGAGAAACCTATGTGCAGTTAACATGGTCTAATTAGAAATTAGTTTGCATTAGCTCTTAAAACTTGCACTACAGTAGTTCTGTCTCATCAATATGAAACATCACTTCTGTGTTCTTTAGCTGATTTATTTACCTATTAGCGACTCCAGACCCGGCATTATGTCTCGCTGTCAGTTATCCTCTGAAATGACCAATCAGGCCTCTGAAATGGCCAATAAAATCCGTATCCCATGAAAAAAAAATGATATCAAGCAGAAAGTGCTGTGTAACTCTGGAAACGGAGAGTGAAACAGTCATGTTTTAGATTGATTCATTTCTGATTAAACTATTGGTTATTGATCTATAGGTTTTAAAGCTGTTTCTTTTCCTGCATCCACCCTGATATGCATATTCTGTTAAACTCTTGTCTATTTTTTAGATCCAGATGTTTTTAGGATGGGTAGAACAACAATGAAACATTATGGGCTCCACCTTTCCGAGGTCATCGATGCTGGGTCTAATTTTGTGCTCAACCTTTTCATGCCTCTAGTTTCTCTCTGTCTGAAGAAGGGGTTCGACCAGAATTATCCGTTCATTGAGTTACTCCAACATTTTGTGTCTATCTTTGGTGTAAACCATGACCTGAAGTTCCTTCCTACACAAATCCAATATTCATATGGATAAAGTCCAATATCCACAATGGGTAGAAGTGAATTAGAGTATCCAAACTTATGGAAGGACTATTCGGAAGCTCGATAACAGGAAGAAGCTGCTCCCGAGTCTGGTGGTGCATGCTTCTGTACCTTCTGTTAGACAGCGTGGGGAAGGTTGGGAGGAGGGGAGAAAATAAGGAATGACCGGGGTGGGACGAGTCTTTGATTATGTTGGTTGCTTTTCCGAGGCAGTGTAAAGTGCAGATAGAGTCAATGGTGCTAAGACTGGTTTGTAATTTCTCTCTGCAATTTCTTGGGCAGAGCTGTTCCTAAACAAAAATGTGATGCAACCCGACCATATAGTTTTTATGGTGCTTCTGTAGGCGTTTATGCAAGTTTTGGAGATATGTTGAATTTCCTTGGTCTTCCCAGAAATAGATGTGGTGATGTGCCCTATTGGCTATCACATCAAAGTAGTTGGTCCACCGTCCATCTTTTTAAAGCAGTTGTGGAATACATTCACCTAGTTCCTTAAGCCCAATTTCAAGCTTTTTTGCTATCTCTTTTCAATGTCAATTGGACTAGAATAAACTAGTTCGTATTCTAGAATTAACTAGAATAAATACATGTAGAATACAGTGCCCTGGGTGATCAATGTGATATTCCTTTCATCCTACATTGAATTCCAATGAATTTCTCAAATTCTGGAGAAGAACATGAGCCCATAACTCTCATCTGAGGCAGGTTTAATAGCATATATTTGGCCACAGATGAAAACGCTGCTGCTCACATTGTAGTTTAGACACATTGGCCCCAATAGGGCATGAGTTTGGGCCTATTTGGGCCAGTGTGTCCTTGAGCAGCACCGGTTACACCCTTATTAATTTTCTTGGGCAGTGCCTTTTGGAGTGACAAACGCTAGATCCCAACTTCCACAGTTATTGGTATATTTACTTTTCTTGCTCCTCATCTGGAAAAGCTGTAATATTAAGAATGCTGCAAAATTGAATGTCTTAATCCTATATGGGTTGATGCCATTTGCAAAGAGAAATGTTAATATTCTTGCCTTGTTCATGTGCTAAAACCAGCAACATCAATATTTGATTAGGAATGGCTTTCTTTGTCAACAGGTTCTGGTAATATCAGGAAGACAATTTTCTTTCAAAATCTCTGATCTGGCGAACTATTGCGTAAGCTTGGAAGTTGTACAGATTAATGGAATTTGTCTAATATTTGGTAACTTGAAAATGATAAACAAATGATTTCCAATGCCAGGTTAGTTCAATGACTTTTTAATAAACCTCCCTAGAAGTAATGTTTATGATTTGAAATAATGCAACCCATTCTTTTGTTACAGTGCAGTCAGAAAATATTCAGACCCCTTCATTTTTTCCACATTTTGTTATGTTCAGCCTTATTCTAAAATGGATTAAATCCATTTTTTTTAATCGTCAATCTACACACAATACCCCATAATAAAAAAATGAAAACAGGTGTTTCTAAATTTTTGCAAAGTAATTAAAAGGAAATCACTGAAATATCACATTACATAAGTATTCAGACCCTTTACTCAGTACTTTGTTGAGGCACCTTTGGCAGCCATTACAGTCTCAAGTCTTCTTGGTTATGACGCTACAAGCTTGGAACACCTGTATTTGGGTAATTTCTCCTCTTCTTCTTTGCAGATATCTCAAGCTCTGTCAGGTTGGATGGGGAGCGTCGATGCACAGCTATTTTCAGGTCCCCCCAGAGACGTCTGATTGGGTTCAAGTCCGGGCTCTGGCTGGGCCACTCGAGGACATTCGCAGACTTGTCACAAAGCCACTCCTGCGTTGTCTTGGCTGTGTGCTTAGGGCCGTTGTCCTGTTGGAAGCTGAACCTCCGCCCCAGTTGGAGGTCCAGAACGCTCTGGAGCAGGTATTCATCAAGGATCTCTCTGTATTTTACTCCGTTTATCTTTCCCTCGATCCTGACTAGTCTCCAAGGTCTTGCCGCTGAAAAACATCCCCACAGCATGATGCTGCCAACACCATGTTTCACCATAGGTATGGTATTGGCCAGGTGATGAGCGGTGCCTGGTTTCCTCCATTCGGGCCAAAGAGTTCAATCTTGGTTTTCCTAGACTAGAGAATCTTGTTTCCCATGTCTTTTGACAAACTCTAAGCGGGCTGTCATGTTCCCTTTACTGAGGAGTGGCTTCTGTCTGGCCCCTCTACCATAAGGGCCTAATTGGTGGAGTGCTACAGATATAGTTGTCCTTCTGGAAGGTTCTCCCCTCTCCACAGAGGAACTCTGGAGCTCTGTCAGAGTGACCATCGGGTTCTTTGTCACCTCCCTGACCAAGGCCCTTCTCCCCCGATTGCTCAGATTGACCGGGCGGCCAGCTCTATGGAGACCTGGTGGTTCCAAAGTTCTTCCATTTAAGAATGACTGAGGCCACTGCGCTCTTCAGAACCTGCAATGCTGCAGAAATTGTTTTATACCCTTCCCCAGATCGGTGTCTCGACACAATCCTGTCTCTGAGGTCTACGGCCAATTCCTTCGTCTTCATGGCTTGGTTTTTGCTCTGACATACACTGTCAACAGTGGGACCTTATATAGACAGGTGTATGCCTTTGCAAATCATGACCAATCAATTTAATTTACCACTGGTGGATTCCAATCAAGTTGTAGAAACATCTCGAGGATAATCAATGGAAACAGGATGAACCCAAGCTCAATTTTGAGTGTCATAGCAAAAGGTCTGAATACTTATGTAAATGTGATATTTCAGTTATTTATTTTTAATTACTTAGCAAAAATTTCTAAACACCTGTTTTCGCTTCATTCTGGGGTATTGTGTGCAGATTGATTAAAAAAAATTTAATCCATTTTAGAATAAGGCTGTAATTTAACAAAATGTGGAAAAAGTGAAGGGGTCTGAATACTTTCTGAATGAACTGAATACTTCCAGTTTTGATCCACAGTTTCTTCAACGTTGATCAATATTGTTTTATACTCTTTGACATGCTTTCCTTCCTTTTTCACTCTCCTGTTCTGGTTAGTTTTTATATTTTTCTTCCTTTTCCATAGCAAAATACTTTAAGGTATTTGTCAATGCTTTGGTTTATTAAAATGTTTTGTTGTGAGTAATACATGTGATTGAACAGATTTTTAATTGACTTTGAAAAGAGATTATAAAGAAGCCTGAAATATAAGCTTCAGGAACTAGGTAAAGGCCTTGTGGCAGGTGCAAGTTAAACTCGCTGAATGCTTTCTGGAATTAATGATTTGCATAGGAAGGAAGGCTGAAGAGATTTGAATTGTTCATGTTGGAGTTAAGTTGTCGTAAAGAAGCTCAACATAATAAGAAAGCTCTTGACCCGAAACGTTGCCTATTTCCTTCGCTCCATAGATGCTGCCTCACTCGCTGAGTTTCTACAGCATTTTTGTCTACCTTCGATTTTCCAGCATCTGCAGTTTCTTCTTAAACAGAAAGCTAGTGGGGGTTGATTGATGTTCCCATTGGTGGAGCAATGGAGAACCTGGGGTGTGATTTAAGGTAATTAGGAAAGTGCTGCAAGGCAATAACTTTCTAAGAAGTGAATGATTAATGTCTCAGTATATTGGATGACAGATTGTGATTTTCAACTGTGGCGGAAAAATAATATTGCAAGACTACAGGAAAGTGTGAAGTGGACCTTGCTGCTTTGTTCTAACTTGATGCTCCTCTTCTGTGCTGTTGCCATTTCATGATCTGTGAGTACAGCTGAAAATTGAGTTAGAATGTTAGAATTAAGAGCTTTGCTAGTAGATGTGGTAGTGCAGTATTGGTAATCAAGCTAGAACTAAAAATACACAGAATTTGAGAAATTCTACTGTGTCAGTCTAATTTGAATTTGGCTGACGAAAATCCAAAAAGAACTTAAGGCAAACGTAATATTTTGATCTCAAGAAAAACCCTGATTGTCTTTTGGCTAGGAAACTTATTATTACCATTATGGCCTACCATAATTACGTCTTAACTGTTCTCCAAAGTAGCCTAGAATGCCATTTAATTGTATAAAGATAGAGCCAGTGGTTGAAGACAAACTCCAATCATCAAGGACATTGAGTATGAGCGATGGGTGTGTTTGAATACGATATCCTGTTAATGTCGTCTTTCCGAGAATAAGCGATTAGTTATTCCTGAATTGCTGTCCGTGTAATCATCTTAAAGCAGAAAGCTTTCAGAACTTTGTATGACATTGTAGTATATCCAAGTGGAGGCCTGGAAAGATTATATCCTCGTTTGGAGTCATTGGGATTTCTGTACATGAAAAAAATCCTAAGTGTTATTTACCATATACTGTATACATGGATTAGATCCTGATAAAATATATTATCTGAAGAAGGGGTTCGACCCGAAACGTTGCCTATTCCCTCCACTCAATAGATAACCATATAACCATATAACAATTACAGCACGGAAACAGGCCATCTCGGCCCTTCAAGTCCGTGACGAACAACTTTTTTCCCTTAGTCCCAGATGATGCTGCTTCACCAGTTTCTCCAGCATTTTTGTCTATCTTCGATCTGCAGTTCCTTCTTAAACAAAATATATTATAATTACTTTTGTACATGGTGTCTTCCTTCTCGGTACTTGAAGGAAGAAAAGAAAAAATAAATGTTCAGTTTTCTTTAAAATAAATTTTCTCAACACAAGGAAATAATATATTGAGCACTCGGCACCATTACGTGATGTTTTCCAGTACATTGAAGTTTTCTGGAAAACAGATTGGATGCAGTAAACAATGATTCAAAACTGAATGTATTTCTGAAAACACTGGAGGACATTTTAACCAAATGGCTAAAGAAGAATAAGGAATTGGTGCGGGCAAATTTAGAAAATGGACCTTTGCACATGTTGTTAATTTTTGAAGTCAGAAATGCCTTGCAGCAATGTTTAACAAGTGCTTATTTCACTTCCTACTTCAACTTTTTAAGTTGCCTCAAGAATTTTTTATGATGGAGGTGCAGAAGAGGGGATCAAAAATAGATCGTTGTCATAAGTGATAGGAGCAGAATTAGGCCATTCAGTCCACTACTCCACCATTCAATTATTGTTGATCCATCTCTCCCTCCAAACCCCATTCTCCCCATAACCCTTGACACCCTTACTAATCAAGAATCTACCTTTGCCATAAAAATGTCCATTGACGACCTCCACAGCCTTCTGTGGCCAATAATTCCACAGATTCACCACCCTCTGACTAAAGAATTAGTCACTGCCCTCTGACTAGATAATTGTGAAAATGAGACCGGAGGCAAAGTGATATCTCAAAATTCTGGACAATGTTCATTTTCTCTTGTTTTTATCTTGATCTTATGAAAAGTACCTATTATTTTCTTCTGCTGCAGATTTAATTTTATTACAAAAAATAGAACCGAGATGTGTACATTATTTTCCTTCAAATGTAAAATTGCGCCCACTTCTGGTTAAGTATTCTTCTTTAGTTCTATCTGTAAGGCAACCATGTGGATCAGCCTTGTGACTCATGGAAAGTTTCCAACGTATTCAAACCATTCATCTTTTTTCTGGTCAAAAAATAACTATTCAATTCCACCCCCTGGCACCAGGAATAAGCTTGACTAACTGTAAGTCAGTTCTTTCAGTACATCTCTAAATATTCTTTAAATGTGATGAAGGTTTCTGCTTCCAACACCATTTCGTAAACCTGCCACCACTTGGATGAAAATATTTTTGCTGCTTTGTACAATTCTTCCCATTCTAATATAGATATTTACTAATTGTGATTGAAATGTTATCATAATATTAAGGATATCTTGCTGGATTAACTTAAAGGTGAGTCTAAGCTGTATATATTGAGTAATTTCAGATGAACTAATGGAGGAGGATGTCAACTATTTATTCTGTGAAATTTCTCATTTTTGGGAAATTGAATAATCTACTTCACAAAAAATTTTTTAAAACGTAGAGATATTCAGCAGGTCAGGCAGTGTCTGTGGAAAGAAAGTTAACATTTCAGATCTGTGGGTAAAGAGGAGGAAAAATATGTTTTCAAGTTGTAGGGGTAAGGGTAGACGGGTATTGCATCTTCTGAACCTCCCTGTGTGTGTGTGTTTCCCCCCCCCCCCCCCCCCCCCCCCCCAAAAAAAAATCCAGGAACGCAATCCATTTTGCCATCTTTCCAGACACATCTGCGGGTCATTTAAACTTGTGATTCATGGTTGTGCATTTTGTGTTCACAATGGGAACTACATAGATCACACATTGGGTGACCACTTTGCAGAACATCTGCGTTCTGTTCACAGGAGCGACCCTGAACTTCTTGTTGCCTGCCATTTTTATTCTCCATTGCAATGTTCGCTCTTATAATGAGGTAGACGCAAGTTTGAGGAACAATACCTCATCTTGCATCTGGGCATAATGCAGCTTTTGTGGATTATGTTGAATTGCCCAACTTCCAGTAAGTTGTGTTCTCTAACCGATGTCAAACTTGGTCACTTCTGTAAATCAACAGTGTGTGATATTGCCTCTTCTTGTCCATTAGTATCATCCTGACTACTAGGCACGTCCTGCAGCTCTGCTGTTTATGACACTTTATACTTGTGTCGGTAATATCATCTAACTGCTCCTTATTTTGACTGGATGACATTTAAAACGTATCCCCATGTTATCCCTGACCTCGATCAGTCACAGATATTATTTTGTCCTATCCATCACTACTCTCCCATTTCCCTCCCCTGAACCACCAGCTTAAAACAAATTTTGTTTGTTTTCTATTTTCTAGATCTGTCAAAGGGTCTTTTGACCTGAAACATTAACACTGTTTTTCAATCCATAGATGCTACTTAACTTGCTGGATTTTTGTTTGTTCTGTTTTCATCTTTAATAATGCTTGTACTTTGGCAAGTACAAAAGTTATCTTTCCAGCGCTGCAGCAGTAGAGTTGCTGCCTTTCAGCGACAGGGACCCGGGTTTGATCCTGCTGTCTGTTCAGAGTTTGTATGCTCTCCCTGTGATCACGTAGGTTTTCTCCGAGTGCTCCAGTTTCCACCCATATTCCAAAGATGTAGACAAATTGGCTTCTGTAAATTGACCCGAGTGTGTAGGATGCAAAACCAGGAGAACATAGAACTAGTGTGTTGGTCATCATGGACTCAGTGGACTGAAGGGAAGAGGCAGAGACAGTAGGCTTGTGGGAGAGCTAGGGAGGGAAAGGAGGGAGAAAGCAAGGATATTAGATATCTCTATCTGATATTGGAGAAGTCAATGTTCATATCGCTGGAGTGTAAACTACCTAAGCGAAATATGAGGTGCTGTTCCTCCAATTTTTGCTGGGCTTCACTCTGGCAATGGAGGAGGCCCAGGACAGAGAGGTCAGATTTGGAGTGGGAGTTGAATGTAAGTTTCATGTAAATGGTGCATTATAATTTTAAATGGGTTGTAAATAGTTTAATTAGATTTGCACTGTTAGTTTATGCAGGTCTTGGATGATAAAATCGAATCTTGTGTTCCACGTAATCTGGCAGACAATTATTTTGCTTGGAGTACGCTTGATTAAGACTCAACTACTATTTGATTAGTAAACATGCAAAATTGTCCAATTGTAAATTTATGAGTGATATTTCTTTTCAACATTATCAATGCTTTCTGAAAAGTTAATTTGGACTATGTAATTGTTCTGTTAATTAGGAACATGTTTTGAGCAAAATGTTGGAGATTACATTAAAACAGCTTTCACTGTTGCCTGCAGAGTCATTGGAAAAACAGCAGTTTCATTTAAAGGATAGGAGTCCCACTGAGTAACAATTTCTGACTTCTGATGTCACAGTGACTACAACCTGGCGATGGACTGACTGCATTAGCAAATAATGGATGAGCAGGCTGTGTTTTTGTCCTTCAATCAAGCTGCCTGAGCTCATTACAGTATGCTTACACCTTTGAGAACTGTGCCTTTAAAACAGCACATTTCTACCAACTGGCCGCCTATAATAGCCTTGGTCAAGGATCATAAATGTTGTAAAATATCATCTGTTCTTGGGACACAACATAAAGCTGAGCTGTCCTAAAGAGAATGGTAATGGAAACCATCAAGTCTGCTAATCCAGCAACAAGATTACTTTGAAAAGGTAAAGAATGGACTTTTAGTTTCAGCAAAGTAGCTTAGAATTTATTATGCCATCAAAGTTCAATTTGAAGCATTTTTAAATATTGTTTAGTAGTCCATTTAAATTTCAAACTGCTTTTAATTTGTATTTGGTTCGAATAATTGATTAACTTTGTGGTACTGAATCATTCAGATCAAAAACACCAAAATGCTAATCTTGATCAGGATATCTTACTTGAAATGAAGTGAAAGGGGCTAGGTAAAATCTGATTGCTTGCAGAATCACATAGGGTAGGGGGGAATTCTTGTAAGTAAGTATTTTTTATTTATATAGCACTTTTAAATCTAATCACGTTGAAACCAATTGCTTTACAGAGAAGAAATCAGATTACCATACATCCATATAAAATAAAAAAAGACACAACACACTATAGAATTTAACATGAACATCTCCCCACAGCAGAATCAACATTTTCCACTGTGAGGGAAGGCATTAAGAAAGTCCAGTCCTCTTCCTCTTAGTTCACCCAAGGTCGGGGCCTATTTGAAGCTTCCGCAGTCGCCACAACGGCGGCCTGATGTTATGGGCCCTCTTGCCGGATGATGGAGTTCCGGCATCGGGAGAACACTCTTCAGTGGCATCGGAGCATCTGGAACGGCCGCTTCCTCCCTGGAGACTGCGGCTCCTGAAGTCCACGGGAAGAAATAAAGAAAGACTGTCGTTCTAAACTGTTCCTCTGAGTATGTGATTCACTTTGGCAGTAAGTTGATAATTTTTATTGACAGCCAGGAATGGACAATAGATGTTCCATTGACAGATTTAACTGCCTTTTGTGCATCAAAAAAAAACATCAAGAGGCTTGTGCAACTGTTTTGTGCCCTTTTAGGGAATAGGGATAGTCAGCACTATTTTGTACATGGGAGATCATGTCTCACGAATCTACATTTTTTTTTTTTGAAGATGCAATCAAAAAGGTTGATCGGGGCAGAGCCTTAGACAAAGTTCTGCATGTTAGGCTGCTCTGAAAGGTTAGGTAGCGAGGGATCAAGGAGAGATTCCGACTGGATAGAAAATTGGTTTAAATGAAAGGAAGCTTCTTCTTGCATATGGCGTGTACAGCCTAAAGTTGTAGGACAACTTTTTCTATTTGATCTTATATGATTGTGCACGCCAGGTTGATTGCATTCGTCAAAACAGGGCGGACCACGTGAAGGTTGCAGTCTCCCACCCCGAAAGGAAGCTGAGTGTGATGGTAGAGTGTTGTTTTTCGGAATGGATGCCTGTGACTAGTGGTGGGGTTCGGTGCTGGGCCCATCGCTGTTTGTCATCTGTATAAAATGATTTGGATGAAACCATACAAGACATGATTAATAAGTTTGCAGATGACACTGAAGTGGGTGGTATTGTAGATGGTATTGAAGATGTGGCTAGAGGTAGGATCCCGTTGGAGGTGGCGAACATGTCGGAGGATTATGTGCTGTATGCGACGTCTGATGGGGTGAAATTTGAGCACTAGGGGGACTCGGGGGGGGGGGGGGGGGGGGGGGCAAGAGCTGGTTATTGAGGAGACCCTGTTGAGGGCCTCATCTATGATGGAAGAGGGGATTCCCAGTTCCCTAAAGAATGAGGACTCGGATGTCTTGGTATGGAACATCTCAAATTGGGGGCTGATGCAGTGGAGACGTAGGAATTGGGAGTAAGGGATAGAGTCTTCACAGGAGGCAGGGTGGGAAGAAGTATAGTCTAGATAGCTGTGGGAGTCAGTAGGTTTATAATAATGTCAGTAGGTAGTCTATCTCCTGTGATGGATACGGTGAGATCAAGAAACTGTAGGAAGATATCAGAGATGGTCCAAGTGGTCATAGATGAGGCCCTCACTCGTGTCTCCTCGGTAATCCGCAGCTCCACCCTTGCTCCCCCTCCCCCTAGTCCCCTTAATCCTCTGAAATTTCCGCCACCTCCAATGGGATCCCACCACTCGCCACATTATTCGCATCTCCACCCTATTCCGCCTCCCACAGAGACTGTTCCCTCTGCAACTCCCTGATTAACTCATCCCTTCCCACGCAAACCACCCCCTCCCCAGGTACCTGCCCCTGCAACTGCAAAAGATGCAACACCTGTCCCTATACCTCCTCCCTCAACTCTGTCCAGGGACACTGACAATCCTTTCAGATTAGGCAGAAGTTTACTTGCGCCTCCTCCAACCTCATCTACTGTATCCGTTGTTCAAGATGTGGACTCTTATACATCGGCGAGACCAAACGCACACTGGGCGATTGTTTCGAGGAACACCTTCACTCAGCCTGCCTAAACCTACCTGATTTCCCAGTTGCCGGACACTTTAATTCTCCTTCCCATTCCTACACAGACCCTTCTGTCCTAGGTCTCCTCCATTGTAAATGCAAATGGGAGGTACAGCAACTCTTATTTCGCTTGGGCAACTTACAGCACAGTGGTATGAATATTGATTTCTCTCACTTCAGGTAGCCCCAGCTCTCGCTCTCCCCACTCAAGTTGCACTAGCTTCTCGTTTTCACCCTACAAACATCTAACAATGGCCTGTTTCCTTTATCATCGTTACTTTTTTGCATATCTTTTATTCATTATTCTTTATCTCTCCATATCACTGTCTATATATCTCGTTTCCCTTCTCCCTAACCAGTCTGAAGAAACGTCTCGACCCAAAACATCAGCCATTCCTTCTCTCCAGAGATGCTGCCTGTCCCGATGAGTTACTCCAGCTTTTTGTGTCTATCTATGATTAAGTGAATTTGAGTGTAGTGTAGAAATTGGTATGCATATCTATCTACGCTATATTGATGACTGCATCAGGGCAACCTCCTGCACCCATGCAGGATGAGTGGTGATCCTAGAGGTGTATAAGAACATGTGAGGAATATATAGGGTCAATGCATGGTGTCTTTTACCCAGAGTAGGAGAACTTTTTAAAAAAACGGAGGACATGGGTTTAAGGTGGGGGGGGGGGGGGGATATCATGGGAACATGAAGGGTAATTTTTTTTTTTTACTCAAAAGGTGATAGGTGTATGGAACGATCTGCCACAGGAGGTAGTTGAGGCAGGCACTATCACAGCGTTAAAAAATAAAATTGAAACGAGTACATGGATAGGATAGGTTCAGAGGGATATTGGTCAAATGTAGACCATTTGGATCGAATGCCGTTGGGGCACGTGGTTGGTGTGGACAAGTTGGGCCGAATGGCCTGTTTTCACACTGTATGACTGACTGACTGGTGAGGCCAGTGTGGCACCCACAAACTCTTCCCTACATGGGGTGGGAGGTATTTGATCAGTCGGGCAAGTCTGATGTTAATACAGCAATGCGCTACTGCTGCTCTTACACATGACTTGGATTTGAAGTGGTCTGTGCCAAACTGAAGGCTTGTTCTCTATTTTGACGAAGCATCAGCTGGGGATCTCGGAAGTCATTGTGGACATTGCATTTGTTCAAAGAAACTTTGAGCACTTCCTCCACCTGGTTATCTCTTCCCATGTCAGAGTTTTGAGCATCTAACATTTGGCATACAAACAACATCGCCTGGCCAACGAGCTGATGATATGTAATTGGGGTGTCGATTCTCATGATTTTGGTGTCGAGGGTTGACTTATTTCAATGAATTTGCAGAGATTGCATTTGTGGGATCTTTCTACAACAGCCCATGAGATGTCTCCTGCAGATCGTGCGAGATCTTAAAAGCATTTCGGAAGGGTGGGCTCTTTTGCTGCTTCCCAGGTTGTGATTTTAGTAACTGTTTGAGGATTTGATCCTTAAATGCCCTTTTCCTCGTGGACCAAAGGTTGTGCTGATGCATTGAATATAATGGTGGGGTTCAGAATGGATGTCTTCCTTCCCTGAAAGGTGGCTCCAGGGATTTGAGACTTGGTCTATCTTTCCTTTGATCTTATGATTTTTACATTGAAGGGCAGTGTTGTACAGCAGGAGCAGAGAGCTGGAGGACATTTTGTCTTGAGAATGTTGAATATGAAAGTTATTCCTTCGCTCATTTTGTGAATGAATTAATATTGGCCTGAGTCGATGCTGGCTTGAAGCTCACTGACTGAGCTTGCACAAATCCAAGCATTATGTGAATTCTGCCATTTGACAACTGGGAATTTAAGTGATTTTGGTTCCAGAACATAGTTGTCAGAAGTTTGATGGGTTCCTAATTTGCCTGGTATCCCGTTGATAGTTTATTGGATGTTAGATGCAACACTGCCGCGAGAAAGCTTTGAGGTAAGTTTTGGAATAATGATGCAGCCCTGCTTTGCACCAGCCTTCCCTAGGATTGGCTCTGTCTCTGGTTAGGATCATGGTTTGCATGGCATTCTCTGGCATACAATGTATTATCCCATTCACTTATATCATTTAGGATATAGACCAGAAAGGAATGTAATATAATAAAAATCCTCTCTACTAGGTGCCCCGTTAACAAGTCTCCTGGCTCCATGCTATCTATGTCCTATGTGATTTCATAGCCTCATTATGATGTCATCTAATATCTAAAACTATGCTTGACTGTAGGAGCCAATCTATTTTTAGTGTTGAGCAGATGTGCAAAATAATATTCTGAAGTGATGAAGCTGGAGTGTATTGTACATTCAAAATTCTTGACTTTTTAAAATAATTTTGTGGAAGTAAAGGACACCGCCAGGTTGAGAAACTAATATTGACTTGTAAATGCTTGAATATAATAGTGTGGGGAAGACATTTGAGGTGAAGTAATGAATTTGCTAGTTATTTAAATGATTGATTACAACAAGTAATTCTCTTGCAGTGATGTTTTATATTTGCTGAGATGCGTCTGAGGCTTTGTTTCACTATTTGCAATCAGAATTCCATTTTGCACTAAATGTTCTGTAACACACAGCATTGTCTGCCCACTTCCTTCCATGAATGCTGTTTGACAGCTGAGTTCCACCAGTTTCCTCCACTTTTTTGCTTAAAGTTGAGCCATTTACACTCTTTTATATTCTGGTCACTTTTGTTTCAACTTTATTTTCCATATTTCACTATCCTTATAAATATTTTGGTAAGTGTTTAAATCTTCAGTCATATTTTTTCTCATCCTTAATGTTATTTTTCAATATAGAATTTTACAATTGTTGAACATTGTTCCAATTAACAAATGAAAAGTCCTTCCTCATGTATCTTGTTAATTATTTCAGATCTAAGTGCCACCAATCGATTGCTCTTTAATCTCTAATTCCATGGAATAAATTCTCCATCTTGAATATTTTTTGTGATAATGATGAAGTACCTTGCACGTACATCGTTTAGTTTTAAAATGAGACCGGGAAACCTCTGTAATGACATCCAATTAGTTAAATAACAGCAGTGACAATTTTAGAAATGATAATCTCAAAAACTTGATTTGTTTTCTTAGTAATGGAAAAGAACAATTAGGGTATTGCAATTGATGGGCAAGTGAAAACTCAAAAAGATGTTTGAAATGTTGCCAAAGTCTACTCAACATAATTTAAAACTCTAAAAACAATACACAGAAGAAAAAAAAATCTATCTACAAAATAAAATCTGCCGGCACATGGTCTGTATTACTCCATTCCCTGTTTTCATAAGATTGTTTAAATGTTTCTTAGACATTCCTATCATATCTGCTTCCACTACCTCCCTTGTTAACAAGATATGCATGCATGTGGGTTCCTTTGCCTTCTGATGCACCAGACAAACAATCCAACCTCCCCTTTTGGCTGTAGAGACAGACGACATTCCAGGTTGGGATCGTTCTTCCGACTAACTCTAGTCGGGGAAGAAAGCTGAAGGAGAGATGGGGGTGGGATAAAGCTTGGGAAGTAATAGGTGGATAGAGTGGAAGGGGAATGGTGAAGGGGAAAATATTGTTGTAGGTGGGTTATGTAAACTACCCAAGTGCAATATGAGGTGCTGTCCCTCCAGTTTGCACATTACTTCACTTTGGCAGTAGCCAGGACAGAAATTTCAGTATAGGAAGGAGAGTTAAAATGGTTAACGGGAGATCCAGCAGGCCAGTTGCAACATTTGTCCCAATATCTCCCTTGCATCCATCCAGGTTCACCAGAAGTCCTACCGAGTGAGGTAAAGGGTCCCTACCACCTCCCCGGACCTTATCTAATGAATTTGATGTGCCTGCCTTTATGTTGGCAAGACAAAATGTAGACGAGGTGATTATTTTGCCATAAACCTGCACTCGATCTGACAAGACCTGACGGATCTTCAAAGTGATGAGCAATAGAGGTGCGATGAAAAATGTTTACAATATGATCTGGAAGGGTAGTGAAAGCATTTATGGAAGTAATTGTCCAATGGGAAATCTTTCTCTTGGTCTATCATGTGTAAGCATTTGGCAACTATTCTTACAAAGTCCCCATTACTTTTAGAAATAAAATACAAAATTCTAGCAGAATTTGTTAAAATTATCTCTAATATTTAATGCACGTCATACTTTTCTCTGTCATTTTTCGCCTGTGACCCAATTGCGTCAAATTTTGCTGTTTCAATTTTTGTTCCAGTGCTGTTGTGAAATGCCAGCATTCAACCTTTGAAACTGTAAAGTTCCAAAATTATGAACTGTCAAACAGGGAAGTCTGAGACTCCAATGAGTTCAGAAGACCAAATTGGAGCTGGCTCAAGATCTGACCCAACCGTGGAATAGGACAAAGGATTAGGAGATAAAATGAAAGCATCTTTTTGTGAAGTATCATCATTTTAATGTTTCTCATTATTAATGTTTTTTTTCAAATTTTAATTATTTAATCATTTTAATAGTTTTCAAATGTTTCTGAATTCAAACATTAAAAACGATTTAAAATTGTCTCTGGAATTTAAAAAGCCAGTGAGATAGACCCTTTTCACATGCAGGTTTGGAAGTGAATTCTGGTAGTCCTGGGCTAATAAGATTTGGTCTGTCTTTCGTACTGCAAAATTTAGATTTTTTTTATGTGCAAATGCAAAGTCTTCTGAAGATGCTTTATCCACAAAATGTCATCTGAAAAACAACTTGCATTTACATAGCACCTACTTTTGAGCAAAGCATCCTGAGCAATCAGTAAAGCATGGATTTGGGTAGGTGATCGATTATGTCGTGATAGATTCTAGTTTTATGATCAGTTATGAAAGAGGAAATAAAGTTGAAAAGAGTAAACACCTGACCACATGTTGTGGCTTTCGGCTGATTACGAACCACCGATTTCAGATGCAGTTTCACAATACTTGTGTTCCGCAAACTACTGTCCAGTCTGAGATCTATTGCACCAAGTTTACAACTACAAGTCATGGAGTTTTTGGCAATTATGACTGCGTAGTAGTGTGTTGCTACTCGCTACAGCCACCAGTCAGAGTTGAGAAGGCCGTTACCCAGTTAAAGCGAGGGTTAAGACTATTTCCCCGATGCCTGGAGAGGAGCTTGGGATTTGAAGGGAAAGATCCAGTTTTTGCAGAACTTGTGAGAACCACTTTCAGAGATGGGACAAACAAGTTGGATCAAATTTAAAATGCAAAACCACTGTTATGGTAATCTCTAGATTACTACTTGAGCCATATGTAAATTAGTATAGTCAAAAGATCCGAAGGAATGTGTGGGGGAAATGTGCCTTGAGTCACAGGGCACACTCACCACTACTGTCCTATTGGGACTTCACTAGAATCAGGCTGAAATCAGTGACTTGGTAAATGGAATAACCAATGCTGTAGATAAAGCTTGGAATTAAATTATGGGGGATGGTGAGAGGGGGCAGGTTCTGATAAGAGTAAATTTGGGAAGTTGGAGAGTAAAGGCAAGGCAAATAAAAAGTAGTCAAATGTATATTGACAACTGTGTCTGTCTGGAAGGAAAAGCATGTCAACATATAACAACTTCCAACTAGAATTGGGGCAGGGAAAAAGATGTAATGACAAAATTGAAATAAATCCACGAGTCGCACAAATAGACTCTGCAATGATCTGCGGTAGTGCAGGTCTGCAATGATACTGAACTAGTGCCTATGATTACATGATCCTTCCTCAGGATAAAGTTATTTCGAAGACATATATCCAGAAATCCTTTGATCATTGATTTTATTGAAGCCTTCACATCCCTCCAGGAAAGAATGTGTTTCAAAAACACATGTCATAAGTAATAGAATTCGGCCCATCAAGTCTATTCTGCCATTCAATCATGGCTGATCTATCTCCCTCCTAACCCCATTCTCCTGCCTTCTCCCCATAACCTCTGACACCTGTACTAATCAAGAATCTGTCTAAAAATATCTGCCCTAAAAAATATCCACTGACTGTCTCCACAGCCTTCTGTGGCAAAGAATTCCACAGATTCACCCGTCTCTGACTAAAGAAATTTCTCCTCATCTCCTTCCTAGAAGAATGTCCTTTAATTCTGAGGCTATGACCTCTAGTCCTAGACTCTCCCACGAGTGGAAACATTCTCTCCACATCCACTCTATTATTCTAACATAATTGCATGAAGAACTTTCTTATCAGCCCTAACTAACTTGTCCCTTATTTTGAAACTTTGACTCCTTGTCCTACTTTCTTATTCAAGGGAAATATCCTTCCTGTGTCTGTTCAAGAATGTCCTGAATGAATTTTGCAAATTTCAGGGAGGTTGCCATGGGATTCATAGTAATTATTTCAGAATAATGGCAAACTTAAAAACCAACACATTTATTTTGTTGCTTTACATCCCCCCTCGACTCCAAGGGGGAGAGAATGACTGGCAATCACCAAGGCGTAGAGTTAAGTAGGGTAACAACCGCAGGGAAGAAGCTGTTCCTGAACCTGCTGGTCCAGGAACGGCGAGACCTGTAGCGCCTCCTAGATGGGAGGAGGGTAAAAGTCTGTGGTTGGGGTGAGAGCAGTCCTGGACGATGCTGCGCGCCCTTCGCAGACATTGCTTGCTCTGGACAGTGTCAATGGAGGGGAGTGAGGAACCAGTGAGGCGTTTGGCAGTTTTCATCACCCTCTGCAGTGCTTTCCGGTCAGAGACAGAGCAGTTGCCATACCATACTGTGATACAGTTAGTAAGGATGCTCTCGATGGTGCAGCGGTAGAGGTTCACCAGTTCCTGAGGAGACAGATGGACCTTCTTCAGTCTCCTCAGGAAGAAGAGATGCTGGTGAGCCTTCTTGATCAGTGTTGATGTATTGTGGGTCCAAGAGATGATCAGAGATGTTGACCCCCAGAAACCTGAAGCTGGAAACACGCTCCACCTCCGTCCCGTTAATATGGATGGGGGTGTGCGTGCCATCCCTAGACATTCTGTAGTCCATAATGAGCTTCTTGGTGTTAAGGGCCAGGTTGTTGTCAGCGCACCATGCTGCTAGGAGCTGGACCCCCTCCCTATAGACCGACTCATTGTCGCTGATGAGGCCAATCACTGTTGTATTATCTGCATACTTGATGATGGTGTTAGTACCATGTACAGGTGTGCAGTCATAGGTGAAGAGGGAGTAGAGGAGAGGGCTCAGCACACAACCCTGTGGAACGCCGGTGTTCAGGGTGAGGGTTGAAGAGTTGTGGTTGACTGGAGTCTGTTGGTTAGAAAGTCCAGTATCCAGTTGCAGAGGGAAGGGTCGATGCCTAGGTCGATCAGTTTGGAGCGGATAATGGTGTTAAATGCTGAGCTAATGTCGATGAACAGCATTTTCACGTAGGTGTCTCAGTTGTCGAGGTGGGCGGAGTGAAGTGCCGTTGAGATGGCATCCTCCATACTCCTGTTCTTGCGGTAGGCGAACTGATGGGGGTCCAGTGTGGGAGGTAGGCAGCCTTTGAGGTGTGCCAGGACCAGCCTCTCGAAGCACTTAGTGATGATGGGAGTAAGTGCAACTGGGCGGAAGTCATTGAGGCTCGCCGCAGTGGAGTGTTTTGGCACCGGCGTGATGGAGGTGGTTTTAAGGCACGTGGGGACAGCTGCTTGGGCAAGTGACAGGTTGAAAATGTCAGTCCAAACATCTGTCAGCTGCTCAGCACAGCCCTGAGGACGCGCCCAGGGATGTCGTCAGAGCCAGCAGCATTTCGTGCATTAATCATGCTCAGGTTAAGGTTTCTGTTCAATATCAACCTTATCAAATAGTCCAGAGTACAATAAAGAGCCAGTGAGCATTTATTTTGATGGCAAATCAAAGCTGATCTCGGTAATTTCTGAAACGGGAGTTAATTTGCGCCATAGCCAACTTCACAAAGCACTTCATTACAGTGGACCTAAGTGAAACCGGATGGCAGTCATTGAGGCAGGCGCTCTTCTTGGAGATTGTTTTGATAAATATACTTTACAAGCAAGTGGGAACCTCGGACAAAAGAAGTGAGAGGTTGAAGATGTTGTTGAAATGAACTGCCATAAGTGGTAGAAGCTGGCTCAATTACACATTTAAAAGACTAGATCAGAAGCACTCAGCAGGTGAGGCAGCATTTGTGGAAAGTGAAACAGTTATAATATTTCGGGCTGAAGGTCCTTTGTCAGAATTACGTAATTCTGTGAATTCCGTTTTTTCGGCTTCCATCACAGTGAGGGATGTGGAGGAGTCACTGTGGTGGATGTTTATGTTAAAAAGTATTTTGTGTATTCCGTTGCTTTTTATTTGTACGACTGACTTGGCAAATAAAATTCCTTGTATGTTGCAAAACATACTTGGCTAATAAAGTATTGTGATTGTGTGATAACAAGTCCATAGTAGTGGAAGAGATGGTCCACAGAGCTTCGTTGATGTGGTTGGATTAGGATTGTGCAGGTTGGTTCAAGAATTGGTCAGATTGGGCTGAAGGGCCTGTTTCCGTGCAGTATTACTGTCTCTAAGATTTATGAGCAAGGCCTTGAAGATTTTAAAGTTGATTTGTCAGGCTCGTCATTATTCTGTACCTCTTCTGGGTCACTTTAGCACGTGTATTGTGAGGGCCAAAATAAAGCAAGGCAAATCTAAAATGTAGTTCTAAGAGCCAGCTTAAAAATAAATGCAGGAATTACATTTTAAAGTACAAGTGAAGTTCAAGGATTTTTTAATTTGCCTTAATTGTGTTTGTTATTGTACACTTGGTAAACCAAAGTGTATTAAATGAAACCCGAATGTATCAAATTAAACTTGGCTAGAGGAAGAGAATGTGCAAGAAATAAAATTCCAATAACACCAAAAGTAAAAACAGCTGTACTGGAAATTAGATTAAACTGAAAATAATGGAAAAACACAGAATAAAATGATTTAACATTTCGGGTACTGATCAAATCCCAAAGTATTTTGGTTGTATTTGAGGTGTGAATAAGGGTGGGGGGAGGAGGCAGTTGTGTTTAGAGGTGAGGAGTGTAGTGGAGGAAACCTAACCTGATAAATTTAGCATTAAGTCTGTAGTTTTGATTGTTATTTGAAGATATTAATATAATGCAGCCAAGAAAAATGACTCCTTTAAATGTATGTGAGCTTTGGACAAAAATTAAATGGTATTACTTTTGCATTTTCTCAATTTTTCAACTTATTACATTGGGGACAGTAATAAGCATTCCAAAGTGAAATGTATTTTTAATGAATGTATAATCCAGGTGAGCTCTCTGCACTGCTGCAGGCAACTGCTGGATTGCAACATGCTATACTTTGGATAATCCACCAGAGCTCCTCTTTGTTTTGGTGAATAGTCAAGATGCTTCACACATTATGATCAACTCGGAATTCTCTCTATCTTCTCTCTACCCAACTAAAACACATTATTTTGTTGTAGATATTTGTATATAGTAGTTTCTTTATTGTCATTGTAACATGAACCATGTACAACAAAATTTAAAAATGTCAGCCAGTCAGTGCACCATTCAAACCATAAAAGCTAACGATACATGCAAGGTAAAATATTAAAAAAGATAAACTAAAATAAATATGAAATATGAAAATAGCACGCATAAACACCCAACCCTACATCCTCCTGTTGATTTCACAGTGTACCAACCACAGTCCCTTAGTCCCCGCGTTCCTTGGCGGCTACATTTAGAGTCTTTATAGCAGTGGGGTAAAAACTGTTTTTAAGTCTGTTTGTCCTTGTCCTTGTAGATCTGTACCGTCTGCCTGACGGCAACAGTTCAAACGGGGAGTGTCCGGGATGGGAAATGTCCTTTATAATATTCTGGGATTTTTTGATGCAGCGGGAACTGTGTAAGTCTTCCAAGGTAAGGAGAGGGCAGCCGACAATCCCCTGGGCGTTGTCAATGGCCCTCTGGAGCGCTTTCCTCTGAGCTGCTGTGCAGCTGGTGTACCACACACATACACAGTATGTTAGGATGCTCTCAATGGAGCACCGATAAAAGGACAGCAGCAGTCTCTGTGTGATATTCTTCCTGAGCACCCTTGTAATGTTTATTCCATGAACAAAATGACGTGCTCTTTATTGTTAACAAACTGTAAAGTGATCAAATATTTATGATAAATTTAAATAATGTGAATAGCATTCAAAGCAAGATTTCGGTCATTATAAATTTACCATTTTAAAATTACAGATCATTCTTTCGGCACCCAAGTTCACAAGTTACAGTAGAATTAGACCATTAGGTACATCAAGTCTACTCCGCCATTCAATCATGGCTGATCTCTGCCTCCCAATCTAATTTTCCTGACTTCTCCCCATAACCCTTGACACCGTTCTAATCAAGAATTTGTATATATCTGCCTTCAAAATATCCACTGACTTGGCCACCACAGCCCTCTGTGGCAGTGAGTTCCACAGATTAACTACCCCCTGACTAAAGAGATTCCTCCTCGCCTCCTTTCTAAATGAGCGCCCGTTAATTCTGAGGCTATGACCTCTGGTCCTAGACGCTCCCACCAGTGGAAATATCCTTTCCACATCCACTCTATGCCTTTCATTATTCTGTAAGTTTCCCTAAACCTTCTAAACTCCAGCAAGTACAGGGCCAGTGTCGTCAAATGCTAACCCACTCATTCCTGGGTGATCAAAATGGTGACTGACCATGTAGTGTCAAATTATACTTGATCCTGTGTATTCCTGAGTCAATATGCAAGTTATAAGCCACAAGAGATCACCCCATCAAATTCTGATGGACTGGCGCAACTGTCAGAACTGCCTCGCAGTGCCAGAGTCTCGGGTTCAAACCTGACCTCTGGCGCTGTCTGTGTGATGTTTGCAGGGTCTCTGTGACCACGCAAGTTTCTTCCAGGTGCTCTGGTTTCCTCGCATAACCCAAAGACGTGCGGTTTGTAGATTACGTGGCCTTTGTAAATTACCCCTAGATTGTAGGGAATTGATGAGAAAGTGGTATAATATGGAACTAATGTGAACAGGTGGTCAGCGTTGACTCATTAGGCCGAAGGACCTGTTTCCAGGCTATATCACTCAACTAAACTACATGCCACGATGAGGACACAAACTTCTCAGGTCAGGCAGCATTTCTGGAGAACATAGATAAGTTATGTTTCTGGTCGAGACCCTTCTTCAGATTGATTGTGGGCGTGGGGAGCATGAAGAAACTGGAAAATGGGAGAGGTAATCGGTCTGAAGAAGGGTCTTGATCTCAAAAACATCTATCCATTTTCTCTCAGAATGTTGCCTGACCTGCTGAATTACTCCAGCACTGTGTCCTTTTGAATATTAATGAACATTTGTAGTTTGTTGTTTCTACCATGGTGAGAAGTTTTGCATTTTGTTTGAATGGCATGATGCTATACAAGGGTGAAATCATGTTTTAATTAATTCACCTTGTGAAGTCGATCTTTCAGGAAAAAGAATGACCCGAAATATTGGTGTAACGTTGTATTCTCAAGTTGATTGAACATGTTCTACTATTGTTTGAATTCACCACAAATTATTGGTTTCCTGCAGAAAACCCACCTTGTATTGTAATTTGAAGCTTTGAAATTGAGCAAAGATGGTTTAATTGGAGTGTTTCAAAAGGTCTGGGACACGTTATAATTATTTTAACTTCATCTGAGATAAATACAGGTAATTCTGCTCTATTATGTATTTCCATAATGCGAATTCCGTAAGGTGACTGATGAATAAGAGAACACTCTTCGTGATGTGCGGGCCGAATTGATTAACAAAATTTTAATCGGGACCTAGATAACAGTTTGAAAATGAACAAGCCTGTCCTTGGGAACAGCACTGTCTGGAGGAAACATAATTTTCCCCATAACCTCTTAAGGATATAATCTGTCAGATTTACCAAGGTGGACATTGAAATTGAGCAGCAGTGGCTTCTAATGACACTATGCAATCACTATGCAATGTAACATATAGCCTTTGTTATTTTTAGCTTGCAGTAACAAAAATAAACTTATGGCTATTAAAAATACCTTTTTATTTTTGAAAATCCCACAAGAAAAAATAACACGTTATTGTGAGTCTGAAATGCTCAACCTTTCAACCCCCTTTTCCACATTTGCACAGTTGCTTCCATAACTTTTTTTATACGAGTTTTCTTAGAAACGCAATTATTATGTTATAGCAGAGCTACCGAAAGTCTCACATTCTTTAATTCTATAAACCTTGCATACAAAACTGAAATATAATTAATTTATTTCTTTAGTATTCCAGGGTCCTAAGACTTGAGTGGGGATCAAGTAACACCTAAATATCAAATTGCATGCTCCAGTGATGGTGGAGGTTACTCTGCAACCAGTTGGTATCCGCGGTAGTGAAGATGGATTTGCCAAAATAGCTGACACCAACAGGAAAACTATTTGGAATTTATTGTACCGAGAAAGTTGTGTGACACAGTTTATCCCCAAACAAGGGAATCATCAGAATAGTGGAAAGGTAAGTTTGATGTTCAGGTGGTGCAAAGAGAGAGCGCAATTTGTTTGAATTACCGCAATGTTTGTACCAAGTCTGCCAGATGGACAATGTTGGCTTGAAATTATTAAATGAGATACTAATAAAGCTGAAAATACCAAGATCAAGCAGCAGTGAAAAGTTTGTAGAACGATCCTGACCCAAAGCATAATGTCCATTCCCTCCACGGACACTGCCCGACCCGTTGAGCTCCTTTAGCGCTCGGGCAGCATCAGTAGAGAAAGGAATAATTCATGTGTTAGCTCGGTGAATTTTCATCAGAACTAAGGAAAGGATTTTTTAGGTTCGGAAAAAGGGTAGATATCAGAAAGAACAAATGCAGGGTGGTTAGCTTTCCATTTTTGGTGAAAGGTCATTAACCCAAAACATTAACAGTCTTAGATTAACAGTCTAAATCGTTAACTCTGCAAGGATGCTAAGAAGTTAAAACATTTCTGTTTTATTTCTGATAGCCAACATCTGCACTTTTATTTTTTATTTACTTCTCTTCCACCCGTTAATGTAGTGGATATCCCCCCCAAGATTTCTATAGTTCTCTTCCTCGTCCCACCACCCATACATCTTCAGTTTCAGTTCAGTTTATTGTCACGTGTACTGAGGTACAGTGAAAAGCTTTTGTTACTTGCTACCTGTGTCTTTTTCCGAATCTTAAACCTTTTTGACTCTCGCTTTTCCCATTTCTGAGGAAACATCATTGAACTGCAATGTTCACTTTATTTTAATCTCTATTATGTCACAGAATATAACACTGAAACAGGTCCCTTTGACCACCATATTCATGCTGACCACCAAGTACCCATCTATACTAATCTCATTTCCCAGCACTTGGTCTGCAACTTTCTTTGCCTTTGCAAATCAAGTTCTCGTACTGATACCTTTTAAATGTTGTCAGAAAACCTACCTCCACCACCACCTCAGGCAGTGCATTGCAGATTGCAAGTTCCCTCTGGGAGATTTTTAGAGGTTCCCCAATCATCACCTTATTCATCACCTGAATTCAGCGCGCACTGGATTTGGACATCTGTGATATGCAGAAGTTTTGCATTATGAACCCTGCATATTCTTCTCATAACTTTGTATATCCATTGCTGGGTCCCCCTCAGCCTCCTCTGCTGCAAGGAAAACAAACCCAGGCGATCCAGTCTCTCCTCCATAACCAAAACTTTCCATCCCAGGCAATACCCTGGTAAATCTCATCTAATAGTGCAACAACCAGAAATGCACACAATATACCAACTATGGTCTGACTAATGAAAGCTAACATCCTGGCCTTTATAACAAGAGGAGTCGAGTATAGGAGCAAATAGGTCCTTCTGCAGTTGTACAGGGCCCTAGTGAGACCACACCTGGAGTATTGTGTGCAGTTTTGGTCCCCTAATTTGAGGAAGGACATTCTTGCTATTGAGGGAGTGCAGCGTAGGTTTACAAGGTTAATTCCCGGGATGGCGGGACTGTCATATTCTGAGAGAATGGAGCGGCTGGGCTTGTATACTCTGGAAATTAGAAGGATGTGAGGGGATCTTATTGAAACATATAAGATTATTAAGGGTTTGGACACGCTGGAGGCAGGAAACATGTTCCCGATGTTGGGGGAGTCCAGAACCAGGGGCCACAGTTTAAGAATATGGGGTAAGCCATTTGGAACGGAGATGAGGAAACACTTTCTCTCACGGGGAGTTGTGGGTCTGTGGAATTCTATGGAGGCCGGCTCTCTGGATACTTTCAAGAGAGAGCTAGATAGGGCTCTTAAAGATAGCGAAGTCAGGGGATATGGGGAGAAGGCAGGAACGGGGTACTGCTTGGGAATGATCAGCCATGATCACTTTGAATGGCGGTGCTGGCTCAAAGGGCCGAATGGTCTACTCCTGCACCTATTGTCTATTGTATGCCACCTTGATCACTTGGAGTCGTCAAGTCATCAAATTATAAAGCACAGAAGCAGGCCCTTTGGTACAACTCCATGTTGATCAAGTTATCTAATTTAACTTTAACTATGTTGCCATCCTTAAGGAGCAATGGGTTTGTCACCCAAATCAGTGGGGTTTACTTATGAATTGCCCCTTTGGTCCCGAGTAGGTCTGGCACTTTTGCAGGTTGCCCTCTTCGTCATAAAATAGTTTGAAAATGCCTTGGAATCTTTTGTGCACTTATCTGCCAGTGATATTTTATGGCCCTTCTTTGCCCTTCTAATTTTCCCCAACAGGAATTCTACGTTGCTGAAGGGCTCCCTGTTTTCTGTATTTTATGCTTTCGTATGCTTTTTGCACTGTTTATCAAATTTTCCTTCGACTTGCCGTCCAAAACTTTCACCCTTACATGATTACATTGGCCCTAAATTCTCTCAATGCCTCTTGCTAGATGCAGATTTATATGCATTAGAGGTTCCAAGTCAATGTCACCAGTTCCTGTTTTATGATATTGAAAATGACACCTTTCGCACAAATTTCAGTACCTTAATGCCCTTAAGCCCAGAGCTTACCTGGATCTTGGACAAGCAGAAACAAAAAAAAGCAGGGACAAGCGCTGATTGGCTGAAGCCCGTGGGGGTAGGCGAGTCAGAGGTGGAAAGCAGTATAAAACTGAGGAATTTGGTTTGTAAATAAGGCAGTTTATCAGTCAATATTAGCAAGACTGCTCTAAGCGAGCGGCAGTGAGTAAAGTGCCTTGTGAGTAAAGTGCCTTGTGAGTAAAGTGCGAGTCTTTGGCTCGAGGGTCTTCGGCGAGGGGGCTGAGGAGAGGACACTCCGCAAAAAGCTCGAGAGGACAGAACGTGGTGAACACATGACGGGACAGATGAGACGGTGTGAGGCTTGCAGAATGTGGGAGCCCAGGGACACGGATGGAGCCTCTGGCTGCTGCAACTGTGGCAAGTGAGTCCAGCTTCAGCTCCTGAAGGACCGTGTTGGCACACTGGAGAAGCAGCTGCATGACCTCAGGGCCATCCAGGAAAACGAGAGTTTCCTGGACAGAACCTATAGTGAGGTTGTCACGCCGAGGATACGGGAAGAAGGAAGGTGTATGACTGAGAGAAAGGGTGGTAATCGTGGAGTGCAGGTGACACAGGTGGCTGTGCCCATTGAAAACGGGTACGCCCTCTTGGGAACTGTTGGGGGAGATGATGTTTCCAGTCCGAGCGGCGGACATGTCGGTGGCTCCAAACCTAGAGATGGGACTCGACCGGCATCGGGCAGAGCCATAATGGTGGGTGACTCCATTGTCCGAGAAGCAGACAGGAGATTCTGTGGCGGCAGACGAGACGCGAGGATAGTCTGTTGCCTCCCTGGTGCCAGGGTTCAAGATTTCACGAGCCTAATTCAGAACATCCTCGAGAGAGAGAAGGTGAACAGCCGGCAGTAGTTGTGCACGTAGGCGCAAACGACATTGGGAGGAAGAAGAGGAAGGAGTTTCGCCAACATGAATTCAGAGAGTTGGGAAGAAGACTGAAATGCCGGACTTCTAGGGTGGTTATCTCTGGATTGCTTCCAGTATCTTGTGCTAGTGAGGACAGGAACAGGGAGATGGGGCATCTGAATGTGTGGCTGAGGGGCTGGAGCAGGGAGCAAGGATTTAGATTTAAAGACCACTGGGATCTCTTCTGGGGTAGGGGTGACCTGTACAAAAGGGATGGGTTACACCTTAACTGGAGGGGGATTGACATTCTGACAGGCAGGTTTGCTAGGGCTACATGTTTGGGTTTAAACTAAATACTGGGAGGGAGGGATTGACAAATTGGGAGTATAAAGATGGAGTCGAAGGGGAAGTGGCTACAGGAAAAATTACAAAAGATTCTCGAATTAATGGGAAGGAAAGTTCGAGAAGGGATAAAAGAGTACGGTTAGGGCCAATTGCGAGGGGGGGACGTGAATACGGAGGTCAGTGTTGCATATGAATGCGCGAAGTATAAGAAATAAAGTGGACGAGCTTGAGGCTCAGTTAGAAATTGGCAAGTATGATGTTGTGGGAATTAGAGACATGGCTGCAAGAGGGCCAGGGGTGGGAACTAAATATTCAAGGGTATACCTCCTATCGAAAAGACAGACAGGTGGGCAGAGGGGGTGAAGTTGCTCTATTGGTGAGGAATTAAATTCAGCCTCTTGCAAGGGGTGACATTGAAACAGGAGGTGTGGAGTCAGTATGGATAGAACTAAGGAATTGTAAGGGTAAAAAGACCCCAATGGGACTTTTCTACAGGCCCCCAAACAGTAGCCTGTACATAGGGCGCAAGTTGAATCGGGAGTTAAAATTGGCATGTAGCAAAAGTAATGCTGTGCTTGTTATGGGAGATTTCAACATGCAAGTAGACTGGGAAAATCAGGTTGGTACTTGGCCCCAAGAAAGGGACTTTGTAGAGTGCCTTCGTGATGGATTCTTAGAGCAGCTTGTATTGGAGCCTACTAGGGAGAAGGCAATTCTGGATTTAATGTTATGTAATGAACCGGGTTTGATAAAGGACTTCGAGGTTAATGAGCCATTAGGAAGTAGTGACCATAACATGGTTAGATTTAATCTACAATTAGAGAGGGAGAATGGTAGATCGGGGTCTCGGTGTTGCAGTTGAATAAAGGGGACTGTGGGGCCATGAGGGAGGAGCTGGCCAAAGTTGACTAGAAAGATACACTAGCAGAAATGACAGTGGAACAAAAATGACAGGAATTTATAGGAATAATACAGAAGGTGCAGGATCCGTTCATTCCTAGGAGGAAGAAAGATTCCAAGGGGAGTTAGGGGCGACCGTGGCTGACACGGGACGTCAGGGACATTATAAAAATAAAAGAGAAGTACAGCGTAGCAAAGATGAGCGGTAAGCAAGAGGATTGGGTAATGTTTAAAGAACAACAGAAGATAACTAAAAAGACTATACGGGGAGAAATGATGAGGTACAAATGTAAGCTAGCCAAGAATATAAAGCAGGATAGTTAAAGCTTCTTTAGGTATGTGAAGAGGAAAAAAGTAGTTAAGACCAAAGTTGGACTCTTGAAGACCAAAAAAGGTGAATTTGTTATGGGGAACAAGGAAATGGCACACGAGTTGAACAGGTACTTTGGATCTGTCTTCACAAAGGAGGACACAATCAATCTTCCTGATATAGTAGTGGCCAGAGAATCTGGGGTGACAGAGGAACTGAAGGAAAGCCACATTCGGCAGGAAATGGTGGGTAGACTGATGGGACTGAAGGCTGATAAATCTCCAGGGCCTGGTGGTCTGCATCCCAGGGTACTTTAGGAAGTGGCTCGTGGATGCATTGGTGATAATTTTCCAATGTTCTATAGACTCGGGATCAGTTCCTGTGGATTGGAGGGTAGCTAACGTTATCCCACTTTTTAAGAAAGGCGGGAGAGAGAAAACAAGGAATTATAGACCAGTTAGCCTGACATCAGTGGTGGGGAAGATGCTGGAGTCAATTATAAAAGATGAAATAGCCACACATTTGGATCGGTCTGAGTCGGCATGAATTTACGAAGGGGAAATCATGCTTGACTAATCTTATGGAATTTTTTGAAAATGTAACTAGGAAACATGTAGTGCATGTAGTGTACCTGGACTTTCAGAAAGCATTTGATAAGGTCCCACATAGGAGATTAGTGGGCAAAATTAGGGCACATGGTATTGGTGGTGGAGTGCTGATATGGATAGAAAATTGGTTGGCAGACAGGAAACAGAGTGGGATTAACGGGTCTCTTTCTGAATGGCAGACAGTGACTAGTGGGGTACCACAAGGCTCGGTACTGGGACCACAGCTATTTATAATATTAATGATTTGGATGAAGGGATTCAAAGTAACATTAGCAAATTTGCAGATGACGCAAAGCTGGGTGGCAGTGTGAACTGTGAGGAGGATGCTATGACAATGCAGGGTGACTTGGACAGGTTGGGGGAATGGGCAGATGCATGCCAGATAACGTTTAATGTGGAGAAATGTGAGGTTATCCGCTTTGGTAGCAAAAACAGGAAGGCAGATTACTATCTAAATGGCGTCAAGTTGGGAAAAGGGGATGTACAGTGGGATCTGGGGGCCTTGTTCATCAGTCTATGAAAGTAAGCATGCAGGTACAGCAGGCAGTGAAGAAAGCGAATAGCATGTTGACCTTTATTACAAGAGGAGTCGAAACCCTCTTATAGTATAGGAGCAAAGAGGTCCTTCTGCAGGTGTACAGAACCCTAGTGAGACCACACCTGGAGTATTGTGTGCAGTTTTGGTCCCCTAATTTGAGGAAGGACATTCTTGCTATTGAGGGTGTGCAGCGTAGGTTTACAAGGTTTATTCCCGGGATGGTGGGACTGTCATGCTGAGAGAATGAAGCAGCTGGGCTTGTACACTCTGGCGTTTGGAAGGATGAGAGGGAATCTTATTGAAACATTTAAGATTGTTAAGGGTTTGGACACGCTGGAGGCAGGAAACATGTTCCCAATGTTGGGGGAGTCCAGAACCAGGGGCCACAGTTTAAGAATAAGGGGTAAGCCATTTAGAACGGAGACGAGGAAACACTTTTTCTCACAGAGAGTTGTGAGTGCGTGGAATTCTCTGCCTCAGAGGGCGGTGGAGGCAGGTTCTCTGGATGCTTTCAAGAGAGCTAGATAGGGCTCTTAAAGATAGCGGAGTCAGGGGATATGGGGAGAAGGCAGGATGGGGTACTGATTGGGGATGATCAGCCATGATCACATTGAATGGCGGTGCTGGCTCGAAGGGCAGAATGGCCTACTCCTGCACCTATTATCTATTAATCTCTTGACCTCCCTGATCCTATTCAAACTCATTGGACAAAAACAACTGTGCAGTTGGGGTCCATTAAATAATTCCATCTTAAAAACTAGAATCGATGAAAGGCTGCATTATATGCCTTAAATTCTGTGGAGCATGGAAGTATCTGATTAAAACTTTTTTAAGCTTTGAAACAAGTTTATTTTGGTAGGAATTAATCTGCTTATGAGAATGATGAATGTGAGGTTGATTGAATTGTCAATGTGCATAATATATTGTTTTTTGTATATTTTCTACGTATATATTTGCAGAATATTTAGCTTTTGTTGTTATATTAAATTGTGGCTTCTGGGCTGAGGTTCAAATTCTATATGTTGTTTTCCAGAGAAACTACTTTCACTACTTCACAATCCTATTGTGCCTTTATAGTCCATCTACTATTTTTTCCCCATTGCTCACTTTGCCAGCTGATGGTCCACAACACACAGCATATTATGATCCAAGATGGATGTCCACTATTTCTTCTAACCATTGTAGCTTTCTATCTTACATAGCACTGAACCCGAGTTCTTGTTAAGTTTCCCCCAAACTTAAAACTTTCCCATGGTGGGGTAGAAAGTGCCCGTTTGCGAGGTGTGTTACCTCGTCAACCGTATGCTGTGCTCAATGGACCAAACATCTATTACCTAAATATCAGTTTTATACAATTTAATTTTTTGGGTTTTTTTCTGTAACCTATTCTTGTCCAAGAATCAACCCATTAATTTCTTATCCTTGACTCCTGGCTTTGGTACTTGGAGTCAGAGTCATTCAGCACTTTGGCCCAGCAGCGCATGCTGTCCAAGGTGCCCCATCTACACTCATCCTACCTGGCCGTGTTTGACCCATATCACTCTAAACCTTTCCCATCCAAGTACTTGTCCAAATTTGTTTTAAATTTTGTTATTATTTCTGCCTCAACTACCTCCTCTGGCAGCTTGTTCCATATACCCACCACTCTGTGATAAAGTTGCCCCTCGGATTGCCATTAATCTTTCCCCTCTCACCTTAAACCTGTCCTCTGGTTCTTGTTTCCCCTACTTTTGGTAAAAGACTCTGGGCATCTACCCTATATATTCCCCTCATGATCTTACACACCTTTATAAGATCACCTCTCATTTTCCTATGCTCCAAGGAATGCAATCCTAGTCTGTCCAACCACTCCCTCCCTACCTCTCAAGTCCTGGTAACACCCTCGTAAATGTTCTCTGTGCTCTTTCCATCTTAACAACATCTTTCTTATAGCAGGGTGACCAAAAACAGAACACAATATTCCATCTGTGGCCTCACCAGCACCTTGTACAGCTGTAACATGACTCCATACCCTGATTGATGAAGGCCAAGGTGCTGAAAGCCTTCTTGACCTCCTTGTCTACATATGACGAAGCTTTCAAGGAATTATGTACCTGCACTCCTAGATCCTACAGCTCTCGAACACTCCACAGAGCCCTGCCATTTACTATGAAAGTCCTGCCCTTTAGACTTTCCAAAATGCAATACCTTGTGTTTATCTACATTAAATTCCATTGCATTATTCCTCTACCCACTTGCCCAACTGATCAAGATCCTGCTGTAACCTTTGTAACCACCTTCGCTACTTAAAATACCACCCACTTTAGTGTAATCTGCAAATTTACTAATCATGTCTTAACCATATAACCATATAACAATTACAGCACGGAAACGGGCCTTCTCGGCCCTTCCAGTCCGTGCCGACCATTTATATTCCCCTAGTCCCATCTACCTGCACTCAGACCACACCCCTCCATTCCCTTCCCGTCCATATACCTATCCAATTTACTTTTAAATGTTAAAATCGATCCTGCCTCCACCACTTCTGCCGGAAGATCATTCCACACAGCCACCACTCTCTGAGTAAAGAAGTTCCCCCTCATGTTATCCATAAACTTCTGTCCCTCAATTCTCATGTCATGTCTTGTACAATACAATTGTACATTGTTTTTTTTCGTCACATTTCACATAAAGTGCACGTTAAATGAATTTGCCAGCAGCGGTACAATGATAAAGAACACACAATAAAAATTTAACACAAACATCCACCACAGCATTCATCACCGTGGTGGAAGGCACAAAATGTGGCCAGTCCTCCTCCATTTTCCCCCGTGGATGCGTCCTCAACCCTCCTCAGCCGTTGCTGCGGGCGTCCAGAATTGCAGACAAGGTAAAAAGTCAAGGTAAGTCCTGAATCAGTGCCTCCCCACCGGAGACCGCGGCTTCAGGCTGGTGTAGTCCACAGGCCGGCGGTCATAGATTTAAAGTTCCCGCCGCAGCCAGAAACACTGCACGTTCTCATCCAAATCTTTGATATAAACAACAAACAACAGTGAGCCCAGCAGTAATCCTTAAGGTACACCATGAATCACAGGCTTCCAGTCTGAAAAACAACCTTCCACCATCACCCCCTGATTCCTCCATCAAGCCAGCTTTCTATCCGAATGCTAGCTCTCCCAGAATCTCATCCGATCTAACCTTCCAGAGCAGCCTACCATGTGGAACCTTGTCAAATGCCTTGCTGAAATCCATATATTCAATGTCTGCAGCTCTGCCCTCATTAACCATGTTGTCACTTCTACAAAAAACTAAATCAGATTCATGAGACATGATTCCACATACAAAACTATGCTGACTATCTCTAATCAGCCCTTGTCCATCTAAATGCATATATATAATTCCTCAGAATATTCTCTAGTAACATTGCAACCACAGATGTTAGAATCTCTGGCTTATAGATCCCAGGTTTCTCCTTGTACCCCTTATTAAATTGAGACACAACATTTGCCACCCTCCAGTCTTCCAGCACGTCACCTGTATTTAATGATGACTCATTAATCTCTGCCAGGGCACCTGCAATTTTCTCTATAGCTGCCCACCCACAGTGTCCTCAGATATATCTGGTCAGGCCTGACAGATTTGTCTACCTTTGTACACGTAGGGCATTCAGCACCACCTAATACTGACTGCCCTCAAGGCACTTCCATAGACTGCCTTGGTCCTAGGTTCCTTGGTCTTTATGTCCTTCTCCACGGTAAAACTAGAGGAGAAATACTCATTGAAGGCCTTGCCCATCTCCTGTTGCTCCACACAGAGATAACCACTTTGATTCCTGAGGGATCCCATTCTCTCTCTGGCTATGCTTAATGTACATAAAATCTCTTTGGATTATCCTTAATATTATCTGCCAGAACTATCACCTACCCTGTTTTTGCCCTCCTGATTCCCTCCTTTAGTGTGTTCAGTTGCCAAAGCTCCAGGGATCCATTTGATCCCAGCTGCCTACATCTGTCCCATGCCTCCTTTTCCTTGATCAGAGCTTCAATTTATCTTGTCATCATCCAAGCTTCCTAAGCCCACCTGTTTGGTCTTCACTCGAACAGAAACATGCATGCCCTGAACTCCATCCATTACACTTTTTAAAAACATCCCACTTTCCTGACCATTCCTCTGCCATCAACTTGAGCGAGTTTCTGTTTCATGCCATGGAAGTTGGTCGTGCCCCAATTTAGAATTTTAACGTGAGCCCACTCTGTCTTTATCCATAACTATGTTAAAACCAAAGCCTCATCCATTCACTTGCCACTCCCATTTTCCTAAGACTAGATCAAGCATTGCCCTCTCCCCTGTAGGGCCCTTTACCTGTTGCCCGAGGAAACTTACCTGAACACATTTGACAAATTCTGCCCTGTATGAACCTTTTGCTATAAGACAGTCCCACTCTACATCGGAAAAGTTAATCCCCTATTATGACAACCTTATTAGTCCTGTAGCTGCTTGCAATCTCCTGGCATATTTGCTCTTCTAATTTCTGTTGACTATTTTGGGGAGCAGTAGTGCACTTCCGAGAAGGTGATCATGCTTTTTTAATTTTTCAACTCCACTCATATAGTCTCACGGAACAAACCATCAATAATGTGATCTCTGACTACTGCAGTGACATTCTCCTTAATCAATAAAGCAACACCCCCTGCTCTGTAACCCGCACCCTATCTCTCCTGTCGCATCTGTGACACGGAACATTAAGCTGTTAGTCTCATCACTCTCTTAACAAGGTTTTTGTAATGGATTCAACGTTCCAGTCGTACATACCTATCCACTCCCTGAGTTAATCTGCCTTGCCTGTCAGGCCTCTTGCATTAAAATAACTGCCATTCAAACCAACAGTCCTTCCTTGCTCCCTGCCATGCTCCTGCCTATTCTGGCCATTTAACTTTTTTTTCCCCATCACTCTCCAGACTGATTTTCCTGCATACAATCCCCCTCTTTCTTCCCCCCCCATCATCATCATCATCATCACCACCACCAATATAATTTACACTTATGACAAAGTATTAAACTCTACACTTTTTGGCAATTCGTCTTTTTGTCATTTCGTCTTTCCGAATTCTTTACCAAATGTTTGGTATGTTCAAAACCTAGTTTTTCTCCTAAAGTGAAATACCTTGTGATATTTGCAAAATTGAAAGTGTGATATGAGTGCAAGCTGTTAAACTGTATTTTTAGAACTTTTAGTAGAGTAGGGGATGGTAGGAAACTTTATCTGAATGTTATTGTAAACTAATTTACCTTAAAAGTTTCAAGGATGTCAAGTAATTGATTAAGATGTGGCATTGTATTTATTTTTTGGTGGTGAGACATTTATATTTTATTTAACTTCCTTTTGCCTGTCTGTTGTCTCCAATGTAGACAACGATCCTTAAAAGGCACTTAATCATAGCCTTTGCCATGAAGCTCCACAAATAGAATTTTTTAGTCAGCTGGAAACAAATTCCATTTCTAATTTCAATCTAAATGTGGCATCGTTGATGAACTGGACACTGTCAAATTGTGTAAAATCCTGCCATTATCTTTTAATCCTGAACCCTTTTGTATTATCAGTTCCATATGAAGAAAATGAAAGCAGGCCAAGCATTCACAGAATTGGTGAGAGGCCAAAAACTAAACTTGTTTTCCACTTGCCTTGTTCTCAAATTACAAGTTGCTGGGCAGGGCTGCTCATAAAAAGAGAATATACTGTCAATATTCTGTTATTGGTTTTTGGAGATGCTTCTCTTTTTGACTGAATAATTTTGTAATCAAAGGATTCTGTTTATTCTATTATTTCATTTATGTAGAAGACCATCACAAAATTCTGAACAATTTAACTCTTTAAAGATTACTAATACAAATGAGGGCATTTTCCCCACTTTTGAGCAAGTGAGATTTCCTGTACCTTTTGGGTACAGATCAGAATGCCTGTTTTTATGTTCTGTTTCCAGTTAATAACTATTTTGGAAAAGGGTCTCGACAGTATCATAGCAGAGTCTAGCAGCGTTGCTGAATGACTAATGTCCAAACTGGTGCTCTTCCTAAATTCGGGTTGTATGATGCGAAGCATTTTTGACATTCTGTTGCTATTTTGGGCCTCTCTAATCTCTCATCTCTCTTTACATGTTATAATGCTCAAGTCAGAGTGTGGTTATTTTACTTTTCTGTAATTTTAAGCTATTTCTGTTCGCTCAACCATTTTTATTGTCTTGTAAATTGCTTCCAACATTAGCTAAATAAATTTATTACATTTGGGAACATAAATTTCAGAACAAATTAAATGGATATTTATGATGCACCAGCATATTATTCCTTTTTTTTAATCTTAATGCATCCAATGAGGTGAATAGTAGGGAAATGAGTGATCTAAGTTTTTCTGTATCCTGGAATATTGGGAATTGTTTTTGAAAAGTTTCTGACTTGAATGTCAATCTATCTTTCCCTCATTTGCTTATTTCCAGAGAACAGTCAACGAAATAGTTGTTGTTCTGCATGAATTGGTTGTTACTGGCTATTTTATCTTATTGTTAAAAGGATTTTGTCATTGCCACAAGGCTGAGATGAAGGTCATAAGTGATAGAATCAGAATTAGGCCATTTGGCCCATCGCCTACTCGGCCATTCAATCATGGGTGACGTTTTCGGTCGAGACCCTTCTTCAGATTTATCTATGGCTTATCTATCTCTCCTTCCTCAACCCATACTCCTGTCCTCTCCCCATAACCCCTGACATCCATACTAAGCAAGAATCTATTTATCTTTGCCTCAGAAAATATCGATTGACGCCCATCACAGCCTTTTGTGGCAAAGAATTCCACAGATTCAGTTTCACCACAGATTCACCACCCGCTGACGAAATAAATTCCTCCATCTCTTTTCTAAAGGAACATCCTTTAATTCTGAGGCAATGACCTCTGGTCCTAGACTCTCCCACTGGTGGAAACATCCTCTCCACATCCACTCTATCCAAGCCTTTCATAATTCGGTAAGTTTCAATAAGATCCCCCCTCATCTTTCTAAATTCCAGCGAGTACAGGCCCAGGGCTGTCAAACGCTCATCATATGTTACCCACTCATTCTTGGGATCATTTTTGCAGACCACCTCTGGACCCTCTCCTCAGGATCTGAGCATATCCTCCGAGATGGTGCCCCAATATTGCTCACAATACTCCAAATGTGGCCTGACCAGCGCCTTATAGATCCTCAGCATTATGTCCCTGTTTTGTATTCTGTGCTCCATGTACACTGATTCTTTGTTTTTAACCTCTTGCATATTCTTCAACCTCCCCTGTTCTAACTTGTAGAATCCGAGAGCATAAACCACCTTAAATACATTTCTTCAGTTTATAATTTAGTGTAAATGGGCCTTTCGGCCCACTGAGTCCGCACCGACCAACGAGCCTGCACACTAACACTATCCTACACACACTAGACAATAGGTGCAGGAGTATGCCATTCGGCCCTTTACATTAATACCAAGCAATTAATCTACATACCTGTACATCTTTGGTGTGTGAGAGGAAACCGAAGATCTCGGAGAAAACCCACACAAGTCATGGGGAGAACGTACAAACTCAATATTGACAGCACCAGTAATCAGGATTGAACCTGGGTCTCTGGCGCTGTAAGGCAGCAACTATACCGCTATGCCACTGTGCCTCCCAGATTTAGAAATCTGGGAGCTTTGTTTACCTTTGCTTGTGATAATACTAACTATATTGTGTGATAATTATGAGCACACCTACAAATAAATTGCAATAAATTTATTCTTCAACTTTTTCAGATGCTATGTCAGAGGGGAATCGAGAAAGGCACGATTGGTTCATCTTCATGAGGAATAACTCGCATCGTTGCAAAATACATACTTTTTTCTGCCCTTGGATTTCCAAATTTCTGTGGTGTAAGATACAACAGTCCATGAGGCACATGCATCTGGAGACTTCTCAGAAAGAGCAGTCTAACAACTTGTCTCGGCAGGCTACAAGCCAGGCAGATGGGAGTTTTCAAGATGCACCAATGAGCGACTATCGCTTGGAGTCAAGTGACGTCATCCCTGAAAGAGGAATTTTGGCAGGGTATAGCGAGAATGAGGTTAGAATTCAAAAAGTGTATCAACTTTCAATATTTTCTCACCTTTCTAATTCTTCAAGTAGTTTGGAACAGAGAAACGGCAAACGGGGTTTTAAAAGAAGTGTAACTGAACTTCATCCAGATCTTGAACTTGAACTCAATGAGGAAAGAATCCACGTGCACTGCAGGAATTCTGCCACGTTGACTGAAAGTCGAAATGCATCTCATTGTGGAACTGATAATGGTCATCTTTCTGAAAAAAGCATAGAAAAGACAAGTGACTATCCAGATCAACAAGGTGTTAGTTTCCATAATGAAGAACCAATTGTGCATGGTTCCGCACAACACTTTTCCCACAGTGGTTTGCATGTTATTGAACATAAAGACTCCCAGGACAGCGTTCTGGCAGAAGATGGTGAGACTGGCTCACATAGAAATAAAGTGGTGCCAACAACACCATCCTCTGAGAAAGACGTTCAACCTATTAACAGCGCTGGACTGCTATCATCTGAGAAAACGCCTTCTTCTTTAGGACACTCAAGTACAATCTCTGTCAGATGTACAGCAAAACGGAAGCTGCTATCACCAACAAATGCAATAGGGAAAGATATGTGCTCGGGGGATGAAATCCCTTCTGTTGCAAAGAAATGTAGGATTCAGTTAACTAATTCCATCCCAGTTTCATGCAGAAGTACTGATGCCAAAGCAGCACCTTTCTGGAATCACTTACTTCCATCAAGGGATGCATTGAAGGTTTGTAATGACTAATATTTTTATTGAGCAATGATATTACATTTTCTAACTGCTTTTAGTTCAAAAGCACTCATTAATGCTCAGCCTTTAAGATATTATTAAATATTGGCCACAAAATAAAATCCAATTGGTTCTTCAGCTCCCCTCTCGTGCCCACCCCTAATCTCACATCTGGTTAGGAAAACACGAATTGATAACTAATTTACAATTGCAAAACACTAATTGATAACTAATTTACACAGGGGATACACCATCAGTAAATTATAGTGCGTAGTATAAAAATGAAATCCACATAGTTAGTCCTTGATAGAAAATGTCATTTGTCATGACCGCAGACTCGTATTATAGGAAAACTGGAATTAATTCCAGATAATTGATGAAGGATATCTTATCTGATAATAATAACTAAACAAGTATGACTGCACCAAAGTTTATATTCCATGTGTCTTTATTTTTAATGTACTCTGGCAAAATGAATAATGTTCTACTTGTAAATTTACATTTATGCTCCAGTCATTTGCCCAGATTTAATCTGTCAGCCTTCCTCTGTTGCTTTTGCTTTCTCGAAAGCATGAATTCCTTCCCAGCTAAATACTGTCTGAAATTTTGCAAACATTACTTTCTGTTCCTCTCCAGGTTGTTCATATCGATTATAAATAGTCGCAAACCAAGGTCTGATTCCATTAGAGGATCTGCTAGATAAAAGTGATCATAATGATACTGTTAATTAATCCTATCAAGATAAGATTTGATGTTGTTCCTTGACGGATTGCTCTGAATACCTGCTGTGAATGCATTCAATAAGATCTTGAACTATGTGTGCTAATTGGATTTTTTTCAATTTGTATGAAGCTGGAATCCCTCATCCATGCTGCACTCCATAGCATAGTTATTCTGTAATCTTTTGTTATAAATTCCTTTTATTTCCAAGGGCATGCATAACGAGGGGAAAAACAAAGGCTTTTGACCCAGTAATCTTCTAAAAAGAAAATCTGCGCATGTTCACCCTAAAACTTTAAAGAATGTGACGAAATGCCTCTTAAAAGCTGACAAATTTCAGTATCCAAGCTTATTTATTTTATGGCTATTACCTCGGGGCTGATAATTTACTACCACACCATTTATTTTCCATCATTTACTATATCTTATCTGTCCATCTGGTTGGCTGTGTCAAGATCAACGTCACCACTGTCTTCATGTCAGCTGGCATGTTCATGTCCTCCCTCTTTTGGTCTGCATTCAGATAAAGTTATTGTAATTTTAGCTTGTTACTGTTAGTTTTACATTTGACCTCATTTTCACTGTGCACCATTAAATTCACTGTTCCCTTAACATTCTGCTTGTTGTCCAAGTTGCCACTTTGCTTCATGGTCTTGACATTTTTTTCTTTGAATGCATAATGCCCCTTGTCTGCACTCCATCATTCCAAATCCCACACCTTTTTTTAGTTTAAAATTCTCATTGCTAGCCTAATTCAGTATTTTGAGTTCATCTGGAAGTCTGTCCATTGGCTGCTCGTTTTAAATCATTGCAAAATAACTAGAGGGGAATGAAAAGCAATTCTTGCAGAGTGCTGTTAAAGACTCTATTTGAAACCTGATGAACCAGAATCTGAAGAAAATTTCAAAATAAGACATAAAAGAACAAAGTTATTACAAAAAATTGAGCAGAGTATTAAATTGTTCATCTCTTTGAAAGAGCCAAGACCGACAGTGCAAGCCAAAACCGACAACCAGTGCCCTGCTTAATCAATATGTTTCTCTGTAAGGCACCTGTGAAGCAATACATTTCACTTTGCATTAGAATTTTTGGTAATTAAGTTGCATGGTTGATTGTAATGGTATTATCACCTTTAGCATGTGCTAGGGTTTTGTCCCTTGGCTGCATGCATGTCCTCAGTTCTATGTTGAACCTTTGATGCATGTTGTCCTTCAGTAGAAGTAACCTTAGACATAAGGTGGGTTTTTAAATGAATGATGAGGCTCGATTCTATTAAGTCGTCATTTTTCGCACCTCGTCAAGTATCTTGGTGTTGTGATTCTGCTAATCCAGTCTTCAGTTGACTGATACAGAAAAGTCAAAATCAAATTTATTTGTCACATGCACCAAATTAAGGTACAGTGAAATGAATTTGCCATGCAGCGATACAGTTGAAAAAAACACACAATACACAATAGAATTTAACACAAACATCCACCACAGTGTTCTTCACTGAGGTGGAAGGCAACAAAGTTTAGTCAGTGGAACAAAGGCAGCAAGGTACTACACTGGAAGCCAGAGTTTTGGATATTTAGTTTTACATGAATTTAAGTCGTTTGGCGGCTCAGGATTTCAGACTTAAGTCATTAAATATATGTATTTTATTTTAAAAGAGCCTGTCTCGTTAACAGCAATCTTGAAATTAGATTGTCATAAAATTCCATCGAGTTTACTAGCACTAACTAATGAGCTCTGGCTAATATGGTTCCAGCAGGAGTTCATGTGTAGATTTTGTTTAATAAATACCAAAAACAAATCGAGCATTATTTTTTGTATTACTGACGAACTCCTAATTAGGCTTGGGTTTTTTCAAACAAATTTCAAAGTACGAAACAATACAAACAGTCTTTTTTTCCTCCCTGCAATCAACTGGAGAATTGATGGTGATATTTCAACCAAAAGACTGAGCGAAACAAATCTGTGACAATGTGGTCTCCCACTTATGTCCAACAGAGCATGTATTTTATTGTTGGACATTTAGGTTTTCTTGTTATTTCCATACTATTTGTAAAACATATATTTAATGTTCTGAAGGCAGCATTATATTAATAAGGATATTTTCCAGAATAAAAGCTGGTCATCTAAGACTACAAATATTAACAGTAGCATTGTCAATGGAACATCCATACTACCAATTCAATTTGTTGGCAACAACTTGGCTCTGAATAAAAGTTTTAATTATATAACAATATTTTGAGTGAAGGAATGAATATCCCTTGTGCTGACTTCTTGGTGACAATTAAAAAAAAAACCCATTGTTGCTGTGTCGGCGTAGACCTAAAGCTGATCTCCCTCAAAGTGTTCTAGTACCATGGCTTCATGTTTACATCCTTGAAAATATTCTGACTGCATCATTGCTACTAGGGAGTTACTTTTTGATGTTTGGTAGACAAGTATTATTTGTTTTAAAACTTCTAAATCATTGCATGTGTGTCATTATTTTAATGTGTTAACCAAACCATTTATAATCAACCAGTTCTATTTCTTATTAACTTAAATATCTAGCATACAATTCTTTGCAAAAATGTTCATGTTGAAGTTCCCGAGAGACCTTATTGCTGAAGTTTTAAACATAAGGAAAATAAAATGCATGATTCTAACAGACAGCTCCAAATCAATTGCAATTAATATGCCACTCTCCAGCACAAATTTTGAATTAAATTCCCATTTACCTTTAACATTAATTGATATGGCAAATGCTTTCACCAGCTACTTTAACACACCTCTTGTGTATTTCTATTGCTGATGACCATGCTCTTTCCCTGAAACGATGCCTTCATTATCCTTCTGTAACATTTGTTGGCAAACTGTCATTGAGGGCAAAAAGTGTTTAAGATGTAATGGTTGCATTTGCCTTTTCACTAGAATTCCTCTGATTGCCTCAGTGGTACCAGAAGATTAAAGAATGGATTGCGCTTAAAATCGTGAGTAGCCAACATTTCTGTGATTTAAATTCTGCATAGTTATAAGAATGAAGATTGTTGTGTAAGTCAGAGCCTACCTGTTTCTGTATCCAGTTCCATGAAATGTAGGTTGACAAATTATCCTATTAACATTATTTAGTTACTATTATTTAGTTTTTTCCCAGAAACTGAAGTGATCTTTGTGTCATATTAGCATTAGGTTGTTGCTTTCGTTTGATTGTTTAATTTGAATTAATGAATTAATCAACTTTAATTTAGCTCTCTGTTACTTGTCTCATCATTTTGTTGATCAATTTGATTGTTTTTGTTTTGGAAGAGGAAACCAAGAGGATTGATGAGGGAAGAGCAGTGGATGTTGTCTATGTGAATTTTAACAAAGCCTTGAAAGTCCAACATGGTAGGCTATCTGGAAGATTAGATCACATATTCTCAAGGGTCAGATTTTTGAAGAATGAGTCAAACGGGAGTTGTGGAGGGTTTTTTTTGTTTTGTTTTTTTGTTTGGAGACCTGTGACCAGTGGAGTGAGTGGCACAGTGGGCGGTGTTGGGTCCACTGCTGTTTGTTGTAACCTTAACAATTTGGATGACCATGTTGCTAACGTTGTCATTAAACTTGCAAATGACACCAATATTGGCAGTATAGTAGACAGTGAGGAAGCCTATGTAAGTTTACAACAGGATCCAGATCAGTTGGGAAGGTGGACCAAGGAGTAGCAAATGGAATTTAATTCTGGCAAGTGTGAGGTATTGCACTTTAGTCTGTCAAATCAGGGCAGGACCTGCATAGTAAATGGTAGAGCCTTGGAGAGTGTTATAGACCAGAGGGTTCTGGAATGACAGGTGAATGGTTCCCTGAATGTGGTGCGTCAGATGGATAAGATGATCAAGAAGGCATTTGGCATGCTTGCTTTCATTGTGAAGGGCATTGAGTATAGAAGTTGGAACATCATGATGCAGCTGTACAAGTTGTGGATAAAACCACACTTGGAGTATTGTTTGCAGTTCTGGTCACCCAGCTATAGGAAGGATGTCCCTAAGTTGAAGAGGATACAGAAATGATTCACCAGGATGTTACCTGGGCTTGAATTGGAGGAAGAGGTTGGAGAGGCTGGAGCATTCTTCTTTGGGGTGTAAGAGGCTGAGGAGGTGACCCTTTTGAGGTGTACAAGTTCATCAGGAGCAATTATAAAGTGAATGCTCATAGTAATTTCCTCCAGAATAGATTATTTTATGGGGCACAGGCTTAAAGGGGAGAGATTTAAGAGGTACCTCTGGGCAACATTTTCACTCTGATTTCATATCTGGAATGAGCTGCCAAAGGAAGCTGTAAAATAAGATAACATTATGACTTTTAAAAGACATCTGGACAGATGTATGGATAGGAAGGGTTTAGATGGATATGGGTCAAATGCTGGCATGTGGGACGAGCCTAGTACATCAATTTAGCTAGCATAGACAAGATAGGCTGAGGGACCATACTATGCTGTGGGACCAGATCTATGCTGTGCAGCTATGTGTTTTTGATATTTTCTTCAAAAGAATAAGTTCTAAAGTGCATCATGCATTACTTTCATTAACTATTTAGCTGCTTGTAATCTATGAATTAAAACAAAACATAATGTATCAGTTTAATATGTAAATTAAATTATTAGTTTATGGTTTTGCTGATCACTGACAGAATTGGAACATGAGCTTTGTTTTTAAGTCTTTTTAAATTCTCTTGCTTGTCACTTCATTAAAAAATGTAGCTGTCTTTCCCCTCTGCCTTATTAACCTTTTGGTAAAGTTAAATCAATTAATATCATATTTAATATTAACATTGATCACCATTAATTGGTGCACAGAAGAAAGCTTCAAACTTCTGAAATAGTTCCATAATTACCCATGTCGGACACATTTGTCTCTAATCTTCAAGTTTTTATTTGATCTGGGATCCTCATAATAGGAAATGATAGTCTCTCTCTGTCCTTTAATTCTGTCCTTGCATCTGACTTAACAACTGTAATCTTACTTCAAATGTGACAACAACAAAAAACTCCCTGAGAGATGGCCAGAAAGTAATCAGCTGGGCACTTCATATGAATGACCAAAAGGAACATACAAAGTAGGCGACAAAGGCATTTGCTTATATCATTCAGTGCAACTTTCTTTGCTTGAAAACAGAAAGGTAATGATTTTTTTTCTTCACTTATTAGCAGGTCACACAGTTAATTCACAAGTAGCCTTTCCATCTTCTGAAAGGGTTCCCCTTCAGCTTTGTTTCCAAATGCTTTCCAATTTATCATATTCACAGTTTAAAGTCTGCTAGACCCAGTGACACAACCCAGAGTGATTATAACCAGAAACTTCAATAGTGAAGAAATTAAAATAAATCTTTTATCATGTTAATTCCATTTTACATTAATGTAAATGAATATGAATTTAAGACATTGAACAAATAAACATTTCAAACGAGACTATTATCTGACTGAAATTAATCATAGAATACCAAAATATTCTTTTATATTTGCCCTTCAGGAGACGTCTACGGAGTGCATTTGCAGGAGAATCCAACAAGTTTTCATCAAGAAGCAGCACAAGTCCTTCTATTAGTCGTTCCTTGCTAGGAAATTTTGAGGTACAATGAGAGAAGATTACACATTTAAAGGGATATACTCAGCAACCTATTTTGGTTACCACTATATTTTCTCTTCCTCCCTTGTGGTTTTTGAGACTTCATTCATCTCCTCCTCTTTACCTTTTCTCTGGTTTCCATTTTCAGGGAACTGTAGACCCTTCATGCGCTCTCAACCTACATATTCACACTATCTTAAACTTCACACTGTCACATTCCTTTGTTCCTCATTCAAGACTTTCTCTTTGTTCTCTGTATCTCAGCCCCACTCTCTTTGCCACTTAAAATATGTTGTTTTTACCCTTTCCTCATTTTGACACGAGCACTGATCTGAACTGTTTCTCTATCCACAGCTGCTGCCAGACTCACTGGAAGTTAGCAGCATTTTCTGTTTATTTCTGGTTTGCAGCATCTGTAATGTTTCGCATTTTGAGAAATAAATGGGTGTTCTGGAAGCTAATATGGGAAGACTAAGTTGGGTGCAGGTGATCAGATAAACTGTTTAATTTCAGTACTAAAACTTTAGATGCATACTAGAATATTTAAGGGACAGAGTTATAGACGTAGTCATACAGCGTGGAAACAGGCCCTTTGGCCAAAATTGCCCACACCGGCCAACATGTCCCAGCTACACTAGTACCACCTGCCTGCATTTAGCCATCCAAACCTGTCCTATCCATGTATCTGTCTAACTGTTTCGACTACCTCCTTGACAGTTTGTTTCATAATCCCACCACCCTTTGTGTGAAAAAGATACCTCTCGGATTCCTATTAAATATATCCCAGTTCACCTTAAGACTATGTCCTTTGGCTCTCGATTCCCCTACTCTGAGCAAGAGACTGTGCATCTACCCGGTCTTGTCCTCTCATTATTTTATACACCTCTAAAAGATCACCCCTCATCCTCCTGTGCTCCAAGGAATAGAGTCCCACGCTCCAGTCCTCTCCCTATAGCTCAGACCCTAAAATCCTAGCAACATCCTTGTAAATCTTCTGTGTACCCTTTCCAGCTTGACAACATCTTTCCTATAACATGGTGCCCAGAACTGAACACAAGACTCTAAATGCAGCCTCACCAACGTTTTGTATAACTGCAACATGACCTCCCAACTTCTATACTCAATACTCTAACTGATAATGGCCAATGTGCCAAAAGCTATTTTGACTATACTATCTATCTGCGACTCCACTTTCAAGGAACTAATTGCCTGTACTCCTAGATCCCTCTAATCTATAACACTCCCCGCCCCCCCCCCCCCCCCCCCCCGAGCCCTACCATTTACTGTGTAGATCCCGCCCATGTTAGACTTCCCAAAATGCGACACCTCACATTTCCATATTAAATCTCATCAACCATTCCTCAGCTCATCTAGCCAACTGATCAAGATCGTGGTACAATTTTTCACAACTACCTGCAACACCACCCACTTTTGTATCATCTGCAAACTTGCTGAACTTGCCATATACGTTCTCATCCAGATCATTGATATAGGTAACAAGCAGTAATGGGCTCAGCACTGAACCCTGAGGCACACCACTAGTCACAGGCCTCAAGTCCGAGAAGCAACATTCCACCGTCACCCACTGCCTCCTTCCATGAAGCCAATTTTCTATCCTTTCAGCTATCTCTCCTTGGATCCAATGCGATCTAACCCTCCAGAGCAGCCTACCATGTGGAACTTTGTCGAATACATTCCTGTATTTAATGACAAGGGTGGTACAGTGGTAGAGTTGCTTCCTTACAGCGCTTGCAGTGCCGGAGACCCGGATTCGATCCCGACTACAGGTACTGTAATGTACAGAGTTTGGATGTTCTCCCCATGACCGCGTGGGTTTTCCATGAGATCTTTGGTTTCCTCCCACATTCCAAAGACATACAGGTATATAGATTAGTTGGTTTGGTGAATGTGAAAAAAAATTGCCCCTATTGCGTGTGGGATAGTGTTAAAACGCAGGGATAGCTGGTTGGCACGAACTCGATGGGTCGAAGAGCCTGTTTCGGTGCTATTTCTCTAAACTAAAACTAAACTCATAAATTTCAACCAGGACTCCTGTAATGACCTCTCTAGTTTCCAACAACAGAAACAGAAGAGCCCTTAAGTTAAGTTGGTTTGCCTTTTTATTTCATTTCAGGAATCCTTGTTAAATGGCAGATTTGCACCGTCAGGAAGAATTGAAGGTTTTACAGCTGAACTTGGGGCAAGTGGATCATATTGCCCACAGCATGTAACACTACCTGTGGATGTATCTTACTACAATATTTCTGAACATAGTGCCCCATCACCATTCCTGGTAAGGAAATAGCTTATGAACATTGTTTATCAAGATTACTGTTGAGAGTTGGCTTTGACTCGGTTGGTCTCCATTCCAATATTGTGTAATCCCATTCTAGAGATGAGCAAAAAGCTCTCGGCTGATATTCCAGTGCAAAACATTTATGTCAAAAGAGCATTTTTTTAGTTGCAATGTTAAATCAAGGCCTTCTCAGACATTCAAAGGGAGCGTAAAGAATCTTATCATTGCACGCTGGGATCCTCCTTCGGTTAAAGTGGGCAACATTACCCCAATTAGTATCACTAAATCTGATTTTAAAATCATCAATAGACAATAGGTCCAGGAGTAGGCCATTCGGCCCTTCGAGCAATGTGATCATGGCTGTTGATTAGCTTGTTGCTTGAGAGACTGTTAGCTTGTAATGTTGAGAAACTTTTTTTTGCAATGATGTTTTGCAAATAATGGTAGTGACTACATTTAAATTAATTGAAAATAAAAAATGTAATTGTTGGAAACGAAATGAAAACAGAATATGCTGAAAACATTCAGCGGGTATGGCAGCTTCCTGCCTGACTGGGTTTGTGTTTCCAGCATTTTCTGTCTTTAAAACATTTGAAGGAATTTGGTCATAAAACTGAGATTGGGAATGACTCTATGAATTAGTCATTCTGCTGTCAGTTAATGACCCAGAATTTAACATTTTTAATTATTTTCATGCTATTTGATATGAATTGATAGTTTATTTGTTAAATCTCCAATGCAAAGGTCAACATGTGTTTCTTATTAAAGAACATGGACTCTCTTCCCTGGCAGACGTATTTTAATATCACTTTAAAATAACCAATCAGCGCTCCCTGAATCTCCTGAATTTCTTATTTTACCTTTTGCTAATTGAAAAATGTTCATTAATTATGAGGCCTTATTACAATTATCCAACATAATAGTTTTGTATTGGCTGGTTACAAATCACCGTGTTATGTTTCTGCAAGAAATATATGAGAAGGCAATCCGTGCGGGATGGATTGAGGCAGGTGAATTAATACGTGTTGGTTGGAGTATGTAAAATTGTGAGGGGAGAGCACGTGGGATGTCAGTGGGGATGGATGGGGGGGGGATCAGTACAGGATGAATGGGTGGCTCAGTACAGGATGAATGGGGGTAGACAAAAATGCTGGAGAAATTCAGCGGGTGAGGCAGCATCTATGGAGCTAAGGAAATAGGCAACGTTTCGGGTCGAGACCCTTCTTCAGACTGTTTCTCCCCCCCCCATTCTTCTTGAATGGGGGGTTACAGTACAGGATGGATGGGGGGGGGATCAGTATAGGATGAATGGGGGATCAGTATAGGATGAATGGGGGATCAGTACGGGATGCATGAGGGAATCAGTACAGGATGAATGGGGATTTCAGTAAAAGATGAATGGAGAGATCACTAAAGGATGGATGGGGGGGGGGATTGGTGCAGGGTAAATGGAGGGTGGGTCAGTACGGGGTAAATGGGAGGATCAGTGCAGTATGAATGGGGGGGTGTGGCAGGAGAATCGGGATGTGCAGGATGGATGAGAAGGGGGTCAGTACAGGATGAATTGGGGGACTAGTGTAGGATGGATGGGGGTGTGTGGCAGGAGAATCAATGCGAGGTGGGTAGGGTGATGAATAGATTGGGGGGATGGGTAGATTGGGAGGGGAGCACAGAGGATGTCAGTGAGGACCAAATAGAGGAGGGAATGGGGATCAGTGCGGGATGGAGAGGAGGGGTCCCAGGATAAGAGGGGGTGGGGGGGGGGGGGGAGGGAGGGAAGGGGCAGAGGAGGTGGGGAGGTGCCCATCTCCTTCGCTCCTTAGATGTTGCTGCACCCGCTGAGTTTCTCCAGCCTTTTGTGTACCCTCGATTTTCCAGCATCTGCAGTTCCTTCTTTAACACTTCCTGCATCTATACTATCCAACCCCTTAAGAATTTTGTACGTTTCTATAAGATCCCCCCTCAGTCTTCTAAATTCTAGCGAGTACAAGCCAAGTCTATCCAGTCTTTCCTCATATGAAAGACCTGACATCACAGGAATCAGTCTGGTGAACCTTCTCTGTACCCCCTCTATGGCAAGAATGTCTTTTCTCAGATTTGGAGACCAAAACTGTAAGCAATACTCCAGGTGTGGTCTCATCAAAACCCTGTACAACTGTAGTAGAACCTCCCTGCTCCTATACTCAAATCCTTTCGCTGTGAATGCTAACATACTATTTGCTTTCTTCACTGCCTGCTACACCTGCATGCCCTCTTTCAATGATTGGTGTACCATGATACCCAGGTCTCATTGCATCTCCCATTTTCCTAATCGGCCACCATTCAGATAATAGTCTACCCTCCTGTTTTTGCCACCAAAGTGGATAACCTCACATTTATCCACATTATACTGCATCTGCCATGCATTTGCCCACTCACCCAGCCTATCCAAGTCACTTTGCAGCCTAGCATCCTCCTCACACCTAACACTACCCCCCAGCTTAGTGTCATCCGCAAACTTGGAGATGTTGCATTCAAGTCCCTCGTCCAAATCATTAATATATATTGTAAATAGCTGGGGTCCCAGCACTGAGCCTTGCGGTACCCCACTAGTCACTGCCTGCCATTCTGAAAAGGACCCTTTTACTCCTACCCTTTGCTTCCTGTCTGTCAGCCAGTTCTCTATCCACATCAACACTGAACCCCCAATACCGTGTGCTTTAAGTTTGAATGCTAATCTCTTATGTGGGACCTTGGCTGATCATCCCCAATTAGTATCCCATTCCTGCTTTCTCCCCCGACTCCGCTATTTTTAAAGAACCCTATCTAGCTATCTTGAAAGTATCTACACTCCAGTGGTACTCTGAAACAATATCATGTTTAAATTTAGAAAAAATTAGGAGTGACATTGTTGAACCCTTGGTTAAATTTGATAAGACGTGGGGAAAATTTATTGAACACTTTCATACAATATAAATTGGTCCCTTTTTATCCGGTAAATGTTAAATGTCCGCCGAGCTTCACAGCCGTGTATCTCTGGCTTCTTAAAAGTTGTCTCCGCGTCTTCCTCCCCCTTCTCTCCCCCCCCCCCCCCCAGAACAAGGGGTCACAGTTTAAGGATAAGTGGGAAGTCTTTTAGGGCCGAGATGAGAAGATCATTTTTCACACAGAGTGGTGAGTCTCTGGAATTCTCTGCCACAGAAGGTAGTTGAGGCCAGTTCATTGGCTATATTTAAGAGGGAGTTAGATGTGGCCCTTGTGGCTAAAGGGATCAGGGGGTATGGAGAGAAGGCAGGTACAGGATACTGATTTGGATGAACAGCCATGATCATATTGAATGGCGGTGCAGGCTCGAAGGGCAGAATGGCCTACTCCTGCACTTATTTTCTATGATCACATTGAATGGCAGTGCTGGCTCGAAGGGCTGAATGTCCGACTCCAGCACCTATTGTCTATTGAATGGTGGTGCTGGCTTGAAGGGCCAAATGGCCTATTCCTGTACCTATTGTCTATTTTGGATGATCAGCCATGATCATGTTGAATGGCAGTGCTGGCTCGAAGGGCCGAATGGCCTTCTCCATTTCTATTTCAATGTTTTGAAAGAACATGGAAAAATTGATAACGTATTTGACCAGTGCATAGATTACTGCTCATGTAACTCGTTCTTGTCTAAAAATAGGCTTTGATTAACTGCTTGATTTGTAACGTTTTAAGATGAAAAATAAATTCAAAGGGGATTCTTTATTGGTGCAAAGGGAATGGTGTCTTCTATAATGTTTTCGCTATTGTTTTCCTATCCTTTAGGGTGTGATAAATCTGGAATCTTTGGGAAAGAAGGGCTACAATGTCCCCAAGGCAGGAACCATCCAAGTGGTAAGTTTGTCAGCAATTTATTTTCTTAAAGGATATGACACCAATTAAAATCACCTTTCAGTTTCTATGTCAGTTTCTTTCAGTTTTTTATCCTTGCAAATCATTAGAAAATTGCCACCGATGCATTTGGGGGATTTACAATGTTTACCAGGATGTAAGTTTTGATTGGAGAAAGGCTAACTTTGAGGAGATGCGAAAGGATTTAAAAGGAGTGAATTGGGGCATTTTGTTTAATGGGAAGGATGTAGTAGAGAAATGGAGGACATTTAAAGGTGAAATTTTAAGAGTACAGAAATTTTAAGATTACAGAGTAAAAATTGGAAAGAGCCGTTGTTTTCAAGGGGAATTGGACACGGTTTGGAAAAAGAGAGAGATTTATAATAAATATAGGCAGCATGGAGCAAATTAGGTGCTTGAGAAGTATAAAGAATGTAAAAAGAATCTTAAGAAAGAAATTAGAAAAGCTAAAAGATATGAGGTTGCTTTGGCAAGTAAGCTGAAAGTAAATCCAAAGGGTTTCTACAGCTATATTAATAGCAAAAGGATATAAAAGTGGATAAGTCTCCAGGTCCTGACAGGATATTCCCTAGGACTTTGAGGGAAGTTAGTGTAGAAATAGCAGGGGATATGACAGAAATATTTCAAATGTCATTAGAAACGGGAATGGTGCCGGAGGATTGGCGTACTGTGTATGTTCCATTGTTTAAAAAGGGTTCTAAGAGTAAACCTAGCAATTATAGACCTCTTAGTTTGACGTCAATGGTGGGCAAATTAATGGAAAGGATACTTAGAGATAATATATATAATCATCTGGATAAACAGGGTCTGATTAGGAACAGTCAACATGGATTTGTGCCTGGAAGGTCATGTTTGACTAATCTGTTTTGAAGAGGTTACTGGGGAAATTGATGAGGGTAAAGCAGTGGATGTTGTCTATGGACTTCAGTAAGGCCTTTGACAAGGTTCCATATGGAAGGTTGGTTAAGAAGATTCAATTGTTGGGTATTAATAGTGGAGTAGCAAGATTGATTCAACAGTGGCTGAATGGGAGATACCAGAGAGTAATGGTGGATAACTGTTTGTCAGGTTGGAGGCCAGTGACTTGTGGGGTGCCTCGGGGATCTGTGTTGGGTCCACTGTTGTTTGTAATATACATCAATGATCTGGATGATGGTGTGGTAAATTGGATTAGTAAGTATGCAGATGATTCTAAGATAGGTGGTGTTGTGGATAATGAAGTAGATTTTCAAAGTCTAGAGAAATTTAGGGCATTTGGAAGAGTGGGCTGAAAGATGGCAGATGGAGTTTAATGCTGATAAGTGAGTTGCTACATCTTGGTAGGACAAATCAAAATAGGACGTACATGGTAAATGATAGCGAATTGAGGAATGCAGTAGAACAGAGGGATCTAGGAATAACTGTGCATAGTTCCCTGAAGGTGGAATCTCGTGTATATAGGGTGGTAAAGAAAGCTTTTGGTGTGCTGTCCTTTATAAATCAGAGCATTGAGTATAGAAGTTGGGATGTAATGTTAAAATTGTACAAGGCATTGGTGAGGCCAATTCTGGAATATGGTGTACAATTCTGGTCGCCAAATTATAGGAAAGAGGTCAACAAAATAGAGAGAGTACAGAAGAGATTTACTAGAATGTTGCCTGGATTTCAGCACCTAAGTTACAGAGAAAGGTTGAACAAGATAGGTCTTTATTCTTTGGAGTGCAGAAGGTTAAGGGGGGACTTGATGGAGGTCTGTAAAATTATGAGAGGGATAGACAGAGTTGACGTGGATAAGCTTTTTCCATTGAGAATAGGGAAGAATTAAGGGACAAAAGTTTTGGGGTAACATGAGGAGAAACTTTACTCGGAGAGTGGTAGCTGTGTGGAATGAGCTTCCAGTGGAAGTGGTGGAGGCAGGTTCGATTTTATTGTTTAAAAATAAATTGGATAGGTATATGGACGGGAAAGGAATGGAGGGTTATGGTTTGAGTGCAGGTAGATGGGACGAGGTGAGAGTAAGTGTTCGACACGGACTAGAAGGGCCGAGATGGCCTGTTTCCGTGCTGTAATTGTTATATGGTAAGTAAGGATCCAGGATTTCTAATTGCATTTACTTTCAAATAGACCCATTTCTGATGAGTTATGGATATTCAATTGTGAAATTTGTTTTTAGACTCCCAGTATTAAACCAGTTATTAACAGATACTCTTCAGACTCCTACACAAAAGGGTAGCAGCTTACACAGGGTACGGGAAGACGTCCTATATTTGTTTTTAAAATATCGCTGCGGCATTTTATGGTTTCAGGGAGAATGGATGAAACTTAGGCTATGTTTCAGTTTAACACAACATTTTGAACTTTGAGCTATCGCTTATTTGTATTTTTTGGTGAAGGTTCATAACCACGCTTTCACCTTATTTTTGAAATGCTTTATTTCAATTAATGTTTCTCCTTGCGCTATTCCACCTAGTGCTCTTTCCAGCTGCCACATCCAGCTGTTCTCTCTCTGTTAATCCAGAGTTCTTTGTTGAGTAAGTCCAAACGATTGATTTTTTTTTTCCCCCCCAATATGCCCTATGTTTTCTCCATTATCTTGCAATTTACGTTTTCTGTGTTATTGTCGGGTCAAAGTAATAACCAGTCATTGCCTTTAAAATCGTGTTTCAAGCTTCGCCAATTAGTGTCATCAATTAGTTTCATCTGCTCTCTGCAATTGGATAGGAGTGCGGGCCTCTGCTGTGATAGTGTGCATGTTCTAGATAAACAAATCCAGTTTGATTTTCCATGTGAACATTGTCTGAAAAAAACAAAATCCATGGTCCTTGCCAAGAATGATCACTTCTTGTTCTTGTATTAAGTATTCAAAATAATTTTAAGCAAATGTTGGCATTTCTATTTGACCTTTTACAGTACTATCAATACTTTTGTTAGAATTTAATTGGTTGACAACACATGAACTTACATTTTATCTTGAGTAATAATGTCCACCATGTTAAAGCCTGCATGCAGTTGGACACATTGGCTGCAGTCTCGTTTCTGGTGACATTTTCAAGCCCCATTCCAAAATCTCCATACAAATATATTTCAGTTGGTATTCCAGTGCAGTGCTAATGTGGGGGGGGGGGGGACAAGACACAATGCTGGACTAATTATCCATGTTTTCCAGGAATTCTGCCAGACCGCTGAGTTACTCTAGCACTTTTTTTGTAAACCAGCATTTGTAGTTCCTTGTTTCCACATTGCTAATGGAATTCTGCAAAGTCTTGCAGCCCAACCAAGTCTGATTGGGCCTGACCATCTGTTGGGTTCTGGTTGAGTATGTTATTTTGAAACATTCAAGTTTAGATCCATTTGTGCCTTGCTGTTCTGGCCGAGAGCAGTACTCATCCAGGATAGTTTGCATCAGCTGATGTGACCAATTGTTCATCCCTCAACCAAAAAGGAGCAAAGACAATTATCTAAGTGTTGTATGTAGGTGTTGACTCTGCATAAATTTGTGGCTCTGTTTCTTCCATTAAGAAAGAGACGACACTTCACAACTGCTTCACTGAATGCAAAGTGCTGCAGGGTGTCATGACAGGAATTATATAGCCTCAAGTGTATTTTTTTTCTCTCGCATGGAATAAAGTAGCCGTGTTAATAAAGCACTGGAAATAATCTTTTAGCAATTGAAGTATTGTTTATTATGTTGAATCAACTTCAACTCTGGATCTTGAAATGCTGCAAGTGAAACTGTTCCATTCTTTGTATTTATAGTTGTAGCATTGGGAAATAAACTTGAAGATCTTGCTTGCATGACAAATAAATTAAGTTGAACTCGCAACATGCTGCAGCTTAGGGGTCGCTGTTCAGTTAACTACTCCATTTAAATGAAAAATTCACATGTCAATAAAGTACTTCTGAAACTACGTAGGAAGGCTGATAGCCATTTAAGCTTTGGAAAATGGTTGACTCCATGCATTTGAATTTCACATTTTTACTCTTGGAAAGGAGTCCACGATCGGAAGCATGGGTTTAGAAGATTCCCCTTAACAATACAGAGGAACTCAGACCTGGAATAAACCATTCAGTCCCTCAAATGTGTTCCTCCATTCAAAGACATCACAGTTGTCCTTCTTGCTTGTTCCCAGGTTATCCTTGGCTGCCTTGTTGTTCAAAAATGTCTCAGCTTTGACTGCACTTAATATCTCAGCTTCCACAGCTCTTTGGTTAGAGAGTTCCATAGATTATTAAAACTTCTGCGCAAAAGAAAATCTTCATCTTAAATGGGCAACTAACTTTCAAATCCATATGTACTAGAATTCCTGCAACGGGAAATGCCCTTTCAACATCTATCTATCAATTCCCCTGAGAATCTTATGTATCAATAGCATCTCTCATTATATTAAAGTCCAATCTCCTCCATCTTTTCTTCTGATAATCTCTATTGTCCCAGGAAACAACCTTCTGAAACTTCTCCAAACTGCCGAAGTCTCCCGCCAAAAAACATGTAAGCAAGTATGTACAAAATGAAGCGCTGGTACGTTTTGATTTATTGGCGGACAGTTTCTTGAAAACTGGCCAACATCTGTACATGTTGCTCCTTGGTTATGTTTTTTCGACGAACACTTGTGCTCGGTCTGTTACAGATGTCACGGATTATGAGAAGGCAGGAGAATGGGGTTAGGAAGGAGAGATAGATCAGCCATGATTGAATGGTGGAGTAGACTTGATGGACGAAATGGCCTAATTTTGCTCCTATGTCATGACTTTAAGGCCCCTTCTGGATCTCCCGGCTGCTAATCATTTTAACATTCCATCCCATTGCCATACTGGCCTTGTCCTGGGCCTCCTCCATTGCCAGTGAAACTATACACAAACTGATGGAACTGCACCTCGTATTCCACTTGGGTAGCTTACAACCCAACGGTTTGAACATTGAATTCTCCAATTACAAGTAACATATTACTCCCTCTCACTCTCTCTTTCCTGTGAACCCCACCCTAGTGTGCATGCATTTCTCTCACTATCTCCCCCTCTTTCCCCATATTTCTTTCCCTCACAATCCCCCTACACCTATATCCCTCCATCAGACTGTACATTTCACTCCTCACTTTATCTGATGCCCTTTTGTCTCGTTTTCATCTCTGGCCTTTGTCTACCCATCTGACAATCAAGCCCTTCTCACCTGTATCTGACGAGCCCGTCCCATTCCGGGTTTCTACAATCAGTCTGAAGAAGGGTCCCAATGAGAAACATTGCGTATCCATTCGCTGCCCAGATGCTGCCTGCCTGAGTTATTCCAGCACTTTGTGTCTGCTCAAGATTACAGCCTCTGCAGTTCATTGCTTCTCTACTTTGTTTTAATTAATGACAAAATTGTCATAGCTGTATATACAGTGGCTTGCAAAAGTATTCATACCCGTTGAATTTTTCCACATTTTGTCACCTTACCACAATCGTAAATGTATTTTATTGGGATTTTATGTGATAGACCAACACAAAGTGGTGCATAATTGTGAAGTGGAAGGAAAATGATATGTGGTTTCCAAATTTGGCTCCATCCATCTTCCCATCAACTCTGACCAGCTTCCCTGTCCCTGCTGAAGAAAAGCATCCCCACAGCATGATGCTGCCACCACCATGTTTCACAGTGGGGATGGTGTGTTCAGGGTGATGTGCAGTGTTAGTTTTCCGCCACACATAGCGTTTTGCATTTAGGCCAAAAACTTCAATTTTGGTCTCATCAGACCAGAGCACCTTCCTCCACATGTCTGCTGTGTCCCCCACATGGCTTGTGGCAAACTGCAAATGGGACTTCTTATGGCTTTGTTTCAACAATGGCTTTCTTCTTGCCACTCTTCCATAAAGGCCCGATTTGTGGAGTGCACAACTAATAGTTGTCCTGTGGGCAGATTCTCCCACCTGGGCTGTGGATCTCTGCAGCTCCTCCAGAGTTACCATGGGCCTCTTGGCTGCTTCTCTGATCAATGCTCTCCTTGCCCGGCCTGTCAGTTTAGGTGGACGGCCATGTCTTGGTAGGTTTGCAGTTGTGCCATACTCTTTCCATTTTCGGATGATGGACTGAACAGTGCTCCGTGAGATGTTCAAAGCTTGGGATTTTTTTTATAACCTAACCCTGCTTTAAACTTCAACACAACTTTATCCCTGACCTGTCTGGTGTGTTCCTTGGGCTTCATGATGCTGTTTGTTCACTAATGTTCTCTAACAAACCTCTGAGGCCTTCACAGAACAGCTGTATTTATACTGAGATTAGATTACACACAAGTGGACTCTATTTACTAATTAGGTGACTTCTGAAGGCAATTGGTTGCAATAGATTTTATTTAGGGGTATCAGAGTAAAGGGGGCTGAATACTTTTGCACGCCACACTTTTCAGTTTTTTTATTTGTAATAAAAGTTGGAAACCATGTATAATTTTCCTTCCACTTCACAATTATGCACCACTTTGTGTTGGTCTATCACATAAAATCCCAATAAAATACATTGACGTTTGTGGTTGAATTGCCATTGAACCTTTGTATTTAAAAGAAAACAAGCCTCATTTAAGTCTCACCTCATCTAACCTTAACCTCTGATTACATTTTAGCGGATGCAAAATGACAATCTGTAGTTTTGAAAAGGATTTATTCACAATCACAATTCTTCGATACCACGAGTCATATTACACAACTGCCCACAACGGTGGTCCTAGAACGACTGGCGTTCTAGAGCCCAGAAACCGCGCAAAAACCCAACCCCTCCCAGAGTCACGTGCGCGGCTTTCGACCACAGGGTTCGATGCTGCCGCTACATGGCCCCCGCCAAAAACCGAGGTACGGAAACGCACCGGGAGCCGAAAGGTACGGCTTGAACGCGTAGTCCTCAAACGGGGGATGGGCGTAACAACAGGGACCGGCAGAACAGAACCGGAGGGACGAGAAAAACGGGAAATGGGGCCGGGAACAACAGGTGCAGGAGACAACCAAATGGCCGGCGAACATCCTCTACGCCATGGTGTGGCCACAACCACAGGGCTGTTCTCGTCCACGTGCGCAGGCTTGACATAATGACACCGGCACATGCACCGACGCTGACCCATGCCTGGAGGTGGGGACAGGGACTAACGCGCGCACCCACTAACGAAGGTCGGCTAGCACCGCCGAAGCCAAAACCTCCTGACCGCGGGTGGCAGGCAGGAAATCCCCCGGTACCCGTAAAGCTGAGCCATAAACGAGCTCGGCCGAGGTCCTCCTGCGATGCCCAGGAGGACCCAAGGCAACTGGTCAACCCAATTGGGGCCAGTTAGCCGGGCCTTCAACGCCGACTTAACGTCTATGGAACAGCTCGACTAACCCATTCGCCTCCTGGTGATAAGTGGTCGTCTGCTGTAGGCAGACCACAGAAACGAGGTAAACTGTGCCCCATGGTCTGTGTTCTCGTCCACGTGCTCCGTCTGCAAACTGCTGGTCACCACAATGTCGTCCAAATAAATGAAGACGAAAGGCAAACCCCACCCAACCTGATCCATGAACTGCTGGAACGCCTGAGCGGCGTTCTTTAGGCCGAATGGCGTTCGTAGCCATTCGAACAGGCCGAACGGGGTGATGGTGGCTGTCTTGGGGACGCGTCAGGGTGGACAGGGATCTGGTTATAACACCGGACCAGGTCAACCTTCGAGTAGAAAGCCGCGTCCTCAAGGTACGCCGAAAAATCCTGAATATGGGGCACCGGTTACCGTGGTTATCGCGTTAAGCCGCCTGTAATCACCGCAAGGCTTCCAACCCCCGGACGCTTTAGGAACCATATAGAGCGGGGAAGCCAAAGGGCTATCAGACTGCCACACAATTCCCATGTCTTCCATCAATTGGAATTCATTGTGGGCAATGCGCAGCTTGTCCGACAGGAGGTGGCACTCGCGAGCGTGGACACTCGGTGGGGATATGGTGCACCACACCATGACGTGGTGCAGCCCAGTCGAAACGAGGTGTGAGTAGCTCAGGGAACCCAGATAGCAGAGCGGGGAAAGGCTCCTGGACCTCTGCGATGTTGTTGGGTTGCTGTTGGGGCGGAGGCGAGTTTCACGGCTCGGCAGGGCAGAGGTCTGAAAACGGGACCATATGACCGCCATGCATGTCGACGAGAAGGGAGAACGACGCAAGAAATCCGCCCCCAAGATCAGCTGGGCGACGTTAGCAACGATAAACTTCCACCTGTACGGGTGGGAGCCGAAGGTCAGGTTAAGGTTCCGTGTACTGTACGTGCGAATGTCACTCCCGTTAACAGCCGAGAGGACGGGTCATACCTTACCGACGCGGGTATCACGGGCAGTCGGGGGAAGAATGCTGACGATGGCCCCGGAATCCACGAGGAAACGACAGCCAGAGTGAAAGTCACAGACGTAGTGGCGTTCGTTCGGGCCGATCGCAGTTGCCTTTACGGGCGATCGGCCGAGGCATTTCCCTGAAACATACAGGGGTTTCGGCAGCGTCGAGCTTCTGCACCGAAATGGTGATAACACCAATGGCGTCAACCGTAAGGCTCAGGATGCTGTGGTGGATCATCAGAGGTGGCCGAGGACGGGCCATCCTCGCGATGCTTCCTCAGCTGCACTCTTCTGCGCAAACCTCCCACCGCCCTGTGGTCCAGAGTTTGTCGGCTCTCTCGGCGAGCTGCTGAAATCAGCTCTGGCGAGCATCAGACAGATGTCATTAGGCATCTGCTCTAAGAAAGCCTGCTCAAACAATAAGCACGGCTGATGTCTGTCCATCAGTGCCAACATCCTAGCATTAACAGCAGGGCCTTGAGACCCTCGTAGTTGGCTGCCTCGGGTAAAGCAGCAACCGCAAAGCCGACTCCTGCGGCAGGGCCCCCACCACGTGGAAATATCTCGTCTCGTCAGTGATGATGTGGTGCAGGTGGAACTGCGCCTCCACGTGCTCAAACCAAGCCTGTGGCTGATCAGGCCAAAAGGGAGGCAGCCGAGCCTGCTGAGCGCCGGCGGGAAAATACTCTTCCTCATGCTCTTGAGACTAACGGTTTGACTCGTCGGAGTCACCAATTTAGCAGATGCAAAACGACAATCGGTGGTTTTGAAAAGTATTTATTCACAATTCTCCGATACTATGAGTCATGCAACACAACTGACCACAACGATGGTCCTCGAACGACTGGCGGGCAGAGCCCAGAAACCGCGCAAAAACACGACCCCTCCCAGAGTCACGTGCACGTGGCTTCCGACCGCAGGGTTCGGCAGGGTACCAGCAGGTGCCGCTACAACATAATAGTAACAATGCTCAGCTTCTAAGACATGGTGCCTAGAAATTTACACGGTACCTCGTATATTGTCTCACCAGGGTATACGCAGCTTGGCAAAATTACCTCTTTTTTATTTCTATTTGTCTTGATATAAAGGCTAGCATTCTGTTAGTTTCTGAGTATTTGCGTCACACTTAATATGAATCGCTATCTAAATCAAGAATAAAAATGGAGAGATATTGAGTAATAATCCTGGGTTATTTCGTGCTATTCAGCTCTAATCTTAAGAATATATATTCCCCCACCACTGCAAATGTTAATTTATTTGCTCTGTAATTTCTCCTGCGTTTTGAGATGGAGGTCAATTCCTGCATCTAGAGCAGTTTGGAGGATTAAAGTTAAACCCTGAACATCCTAGTTTAAAAAGCATTAAAACCTGTGACTTTATTAATCTTTCATGCAACTAGATTTTTTAATACTCTTTTACTCTTCTACTTGATTCTCCTTAATTTCCATAGATGCTCATAGACTGTTGCAAATTTGCAAAAAATGTGCACTATTGCAAAAACTGGCATATTGCACAAAACCACTTATTTTTAACTCTAGACACCCCTCTATACATGTACGTTAAATGTGAATATTTTAAAAGTTGTGATCAGCTTCATTAGGTTTAGTACCTCTTTCTAAAAAGGTTTTTGATCCATTTTCCCAGTGCATCATCAACTGCCTTGCCAAACTATTTGTTGCAAAGTTGTGTTTAATCTGCTGCTGCAGTTTGCCTCGCCTCTTTCATCACCCCACCATCTGCAAATGGTTGTGAGCTAACCAGCTTGTCAAGTTTATAAATGTATATAATATTCAGGCACATTTGGCTATTAACTTTTCTTTAAATAATTAAAAATTGTTAAATTTCAAAAAAATTAAAGTAAAATTACAATTCTTAAATATATTTACTACAAAGTGAAGTAGGCAAAAAAGATTTGCCCTTTTCTCCTAATTCATGTCAGAATGGAATCTACTGATGGATGTGGATGGCAGATGCATTGCCATCCATCAGTTGGATTCTGAAGAAGGGTCTCGACCCGAAACGTCATCCAATCCTTCTCTCCAGAGATGCTGCCGGTCCCGATGAGTTACTCCAGATTTATGTGTCTGTATCTTCAGTTTAAACCAGCATCTGCAGTTCCTTCTGACACAGTTAGATTATAATAAACTGATGGAATGGAGTGGATAAAAACAGAAAAAATAATTAAGCAGGAAAAGGTGGCAGAGGAGATGGTTGAGGCTGGTATTATCCCATCATTTAAGAAACAATTAGACAGGTACATGGACAATTTTATACTGAACAATTTTTACATTTATCAAGCCAATTAACCTACAAACCTGTACGTCTTTGGAATGTGGGAGGAAACCGAAAATCTTGGAGAAAACCCACACAGGTCATGGGGAGAACGTACAAACTCTGTACCGACAAGGCCCGTAGTCGATATCGAACCCGGGTCTCCGGCACTGCATTTTGCTGTAAGGCAGCAACTCTACCGCTGCGCCACCATGACAGCCACTAATTGGTTACAAGAATAGATTTTTTAACATATTTTGTACCATTTGAGAATTAATAATTTCTATGACTTCTGGTGAAAGCTATTGTAATTGTTTTTAATCTTTCAATAATAGGTTATGTGAAATGCTCTTAGTTGCTTCTCTTTCCATCCATTCTAACATATGCAAATGTTTTGTTTTGAGTTGTTACATTTAAATTAATACCATGACTATTGCGTGCTTACAGACCTTATTCAACCCAAATAAAACTGTGGTGAAAATGTTTCTTGTGACATATGACTTCAGCGACATGCCACCAAACCACATTACGCTTCTGCGCCACAGGATATTTCTTGTGCCAGTGGAAGAAAATGCAGGAACATGCGAAAATATGGAAAATTCAGAAGTAAAAAGAAAAGTACTATGTTATCTGATTCATTTACGGTATGTATAATCTGAAAATAATGACATATGCTTTTTGGACAAATGTAAGGATTGCAAAAGACTATCGAAGTGCACCAGTTATAAAATGTCCAACAATTAATGGATATGGGAAGATTATGCAAGTTTGCTGATGATTTTTTAAAAATGGGTGGTTTTGCAGATAGTGTAGATGGTTGTGAAAAATTGCAGCGCGATCTTGATCGATTGGCCAGGTGGGCTGAGGAATGGTTGATGGAATTTAATACAGAGAAATGTGAGGGGTTGCATTTTGGGAAGTCTAACATGGGCAGGACCTATATAGTGAATGGTAGGGATTTGGGGAATGTTGTAGAGTAAAGGGATCTTGGAGTGCTGTTACATGGTTCCTTGAAGGAGGAGTCGCAGGTAGATAAGGTGGTCAAAAAGGCTTTTGGCACATTGGCCTTCATCAGTCAGAGTGTTGAGTATAGAAGTTTGGAGGTCATGTTACAGTTATATAAGACGTTGCTGAGGCTGCATATAGAGTATTGTATTCAGTTCTGGGCACCGTGTGATAGGAAAGATGTCAAACTGGAAAGAATACAGAGAAGATTTACGAGGATGTTGCCAGGACTGGGAGGGTCTGAGCTATAGGGAGAGGTTGAGTAAGCTGGGACTATTCCTTGAAGCACAGGAGGATGAGAGGTTATCTTATAGGTGTATATACAATAATGAGAGGAATAGATCAGATTGATGCACAGAGTCTCTTGCCCCAGAGTAGATGAATCGAGGACCAGGGCAGGTCGGTTTAAGGTGAAGGGGAAAAGATTTGCCATGATCACATTGAATGGCGGTGCTGGCTCCAAGGGTCAAATGGCCTACTTCTGCACCTATTATCTATTAATGGGAATCTGAGATGTAACCTTTTCACACAAAGGGTGGTGGGTGTATGGGACAAGCTTAGGCAGGTACATGGATAGGACAGATTTGAGAGATATGGACCAAATGTAGGCAGGTGAATCCAATTATGTATCCAGTTAGCTTGCTCTCTGGATTCGATGCAATTTAACCTCCCAGAGCAGCATACTATGCAGAACCTCATCAAAGACCTTGCTGATTTCTATGTATGTTCTATTCTGTGTGTGGCCCTGCCTCATCAAACTTCCTGGTTACTTCTTCAAAAAACACAAAGATTTGTGAGATGCAATTTCCAATCATAAAACTATACTGACTATCCCTAATCAACCCCTGCTTTTCCAAATGGATGTATATGTTATGCCTCAGAAAACATCGTATTATTTGACATAGCTTTTTAGTGGTGCAGCGAGACTGTTTCCTTCTCAATTTTTTTTATTGGTATGTTTTGATAATTTAATTTCAAATGTTTGACTGAGTTAGGGTCTCACTGTCAGAGCAAATAGTTGGTTTTGAGCATCCCCATGGGAGGGAAGAAATATTATTGTCCGACTTCTAATAACTATTTTGAACGGTACAGCACAGGAACAGACCGTTCAGCCCACAATGTCCGTGCTGAATGTGATTCCATGTTAAACTAATCTCCTGCACGTGATCCATATCCCTCCACTTCCTGCATATCCATATGCCTATCCAAAATTATTCTAGGCCACTGCTCCTGGCAGCGCATTACAGGCTCGACACGTCTCCTTTAAACTTTGCCCCTCTCACCTTAAAGCAATACCCTCCAGTCTTTAACACTTCCACCCCAGGGAAAAATATCTGACTCTCTACCATATCTATTGCCTATAATGTTATATTCTTCTATCAGAATATATAAATGTATTATATGTGAAGATTGGAGCCAACTATGATGGCTGCCTAATGAGAAATGACTCTGATCTTCGTTGTCTTAGGTTAAATATTATAAATGTTCATATGTATTAGGTGCGGAAAATATCAGTGGAATTTTGTCTTAGCAAATGGAGTGGAAGGGGAGGTAAATTTGATCACTTGGCTGATGTGATGAATCCATATTCAATTACAAAATGATTGACTTGATATTAGAATAGACTGCATTCGAAATTAACTCTGACATGACTGCATTCTTGAAAAATAAATGTTACTTAAAAAAAATATGCAGATATTCACCTAATTCTACATTTTATCTAAATGCGTAGGTTTCAAAGTTCAAAGTCTGGAAAAATCTACTTGCACAGTGATATTAGGCTGCTGTTTTCCCGAAAATCAAGTGAAGTGGATGCTGGAATTCCTTATGAGTTAAAGTCATTTACAGAAATGCCAAGAAATCCAAAATATTCACCACGAGTTTAGCACATTAATTTGAAGACTATCTGTATTGGAGTTCAGTGATTATTTATCTAGCGACTGGTTCTAACTATGGAGAAAACCTTTCAGTTCAGTGTTAAGATGCATGCTTTGTCATAAATATTAAGGATTTGTTTAAAGTGCAGTTTCCAATTGTGACATTCTGTACATTTTGATTTAACAGCACAGGAAACTTGCTTTAATGTAGGCCTGAAATATTTAATATACATTTTTGCTCTAAGTACATGGAAATTTAATTCCTTAACCTAAGTATCAAAATTCCATTTTACTTTGAAACATTGATCTATTTATCTTAAATATCTTTGATTGCCTGTATTAATAATTATTGTAATTGTGGGTTTCTTGATTTTTAAACTAATCAGGACCACAAAAGAGACATTTTTGGTTTGAGAATAAATAAATAGTAAATGGTTGATTTAACTCTTTAATTTATAGAGCTTATGCAAAAATCTTTGCAATATCTAATTTATAGAATGTGAATATTGCTGCTGCTGCTTCCAGATTTGCTCTTGGGGAAAACCGATTCATTTCTCCAATAATTTAATTTTATTTTTAATAGATTTAAATATCTAACCCAAAAATTCAGTTTGCTGCAAAAACTGATTTTAATAAGTTCTTGTCTTCCCCCACATTTTGAAATGATACTAACAAGGAGGTGAGAAAACATGGTTGAATTGCAAGAATCTCAACCTTTTTTCTTTTTAGCACTGTAACTCTCTAATTTTCCAATTATGTCCAAGTCTTAACATTTGGCATTGGCAAAAGATGTATGGTCTGGTTGGGAGAAGAGGTGGGAATTATCTTCCACTAGGTCTGCAACTATTAATTTTCCACCAACAACTAGCAAATCCTTGAGACAATGGAGTGAATATTGATTTGCTTGACGTTTTTTTATTAATAACCCAATCAACTGAGAAAAATCTAGCCGCTGCTTTCCCCTTGATGCTTCAACCATAAATCCATGCCCAAATATTGGTACACACAATTTGTGTACAAATGCACTGTGATATTTTGGTAACTGTTATTAATAATAATAAACTATTTTTGCCAAAGTGTTTGAGAATGGGGAATTCCTTGGACTAATAGATGTCCAGATGACCCTTCATTCTCGAGTAAATGAAACATTTTGTATGGGCAAACTGTAGATTAAAGAGTTAATTAAAATATTTCCTAATGTTAGTTTTATTTTGCATTATGCACTGTGTGGTATATTCGGAGGTACGCTTCAGAAAAATACATTTGTTTTTGTTCTTAATATTATCATTGTTGTCCAAACTCCTAAACCTACTAATCATATTGTTGAAACAGTTGTAGAAACAAAAAGCTAAGTGAAGTAGATTGTATTTTTGATGGAATAAACTGCTGTAAAAATATTGGTTTTGAATGTTCTTTTAAAATGCATGCCAAATAAAATGTTGCTATTGAGTCTCTATCGATTCTATGACATTTTCCGCACAAGCTAACTGTAATGCTATTGTCCTAGACAACAAGAGATTTGGTATCCAGTCTGTTAAATGATGTCAACAACTGGGTTTCTGTAGATTGTTAAAAATCCAACGATTCCAACTGGAACTGTATATAAATTTGATCCGGAGAAGCTGCCTCCACCACTCTCTGTGAGAAAAAGTGTTTCCTCGTCTCCATTCTAAATGGCTTACTCATTCTTGAACAGTGGCCCCTGGTTCCGGACTCCCCCAACATCAGGAACATGTTTCCTGCCTCTAGCATGTCCAAGCCCTTAACAATCTTATATGTTTCAATGAGATACCCTCTCATCCTTCTAAACTCCAGAGTGTACAAGCCCAGCTGCTCCATTCTCTCAGCATATGACAGTCCTGCCATCCCTTGAATTAACTTTGTAAACCTACGCTGCAGTCCCTCAATAGCAACAATGTCCTTCCTCAAATTAGGGGACCAAAACTGCACACAATACTCCAGGTATGGTCACTAGGGCTCTGTACAACTGCAGAAGGACCTCTTTGCTCCTACATTTGATTCCTCTTGTTATAAAGGCCAACATGCCATTCGTTTTCTTCACTGCCTGCTGTACCTGCATGCTTACTTTCATAGACTGATGTGCAAGGACCCCCGGATCCCGTTCTACTTCCACTTTTCCCAACTTGAAGCCATTTAGATAGTAATCTGCCTTCCTGTTTTTGCTACCAAAGTGGATAACCTCACATTTATCCGCATTAAACTTAATCTGCCATGCATCTGCCCATTCACCCAACCTGTCCAAGTCACCCTGCATTCTCATAGCATCCTCCTCACAGTTCACACTGCCACCCAGCTTTGTGTCACCTGCAACTTTGCTAATGTTACTTTGAATCCCTTCATCCAAATTATTGATGTATATTGTAAATAGCTGCGGTCCCAGCACCGAGCCTTGCGGTACCCCATTAGTCACTGCCTGCCATTCTGAAAGGGACCCGTTAATCCCTACTCTTTGTTTCCTGTCTGCCAACCACTTCTCTATCCATGTCAGCACTCTACCCCCAACACCATGTGCCCTAATTTTGTCCACTAATCTCTTATGTGGGACCTTATCAAATGCTGTAAATCCAGGTACACTACATCCACTGGCTCTCCCTTGTCCATTTTCCTAGTTAAATCTTTAAAAAATTCCAGAAGATTAGTCAAGCATGATTTCCCCTTTGTAAATCCACGCTGATTCCGACCGGTCCTGTTACTGCTATCCAAATGTACGGCTATCTCATCTTTTATAATTGGCTCGGGCATCTTCCCCACCACCGATGTCAGGCTAACTGGCCTATAATTCCCTGTTTTCTCTCTCCCGCCTTTCTTAAAAAGTGGGATAACATTAGCTACCCTCCAATCCACAGGAATGGATCCTGAGTCTATAGAACATTGGAAAATTATCACCAATGCATCCACGAATTCTAGAGCCACTTGCTTAAGTACCCTGGGATGCAGACCATCAGGCCCAGTGGATTTATCAGTCTTCAGTCCCATCAGTCTATCCCACACTATTTCCTGCCTAATGTGGATTTCCTTCAGTTCCTCTGTCACCCCAGATCCTCTTGAAGTCGAATCGGTAGTAAAGAAAGCAAACTCAATGCTGGTATTTATTTCAAGAGGGCTTGTATACAAAAACAGGGATGTAATGCCGAGGCTCTATGAAGCACTGGTAAGACTGCATTTGGAGTATTTTGAGCAATTTTAGGAACCATATCTGAGGAAGGATTTGTTGGCTCTGGAGAGGGTCCAGAAGAGGTTAACAAGAATAATCTCAGGAATGTGTAGGTTAATCTACGATGAGCGTTTGTCGGCACTGAACCTGTACTTGCTGGAGAAGAGAAGAATGAGGGGGGACCTCACTGAAATGTAAACAACAGTGAAAGGCTTGGACAGAGTGGATGTGGAGAGGATGTTTCCATTAGTGGGAGAGTCTAGAACAAGAGGTCATAGACTTAGAATTAAAGGACATTCTTTTAGAATGGAGATGAGAAATTTCTTTAGACAGAGGGTGGTGAGTCTGTGGAATGCTTGGCCACAGAAGGGTGTAGAGGCTGTATCAGGCCCTGGGGATTTATCAGCCTCCAGTCCCATCAGTCTATCCAACACCATTTGCTGCCTAATGTAGATTTCCTTCAGTTAGTCACCCCAGATCCCCTGGCCACTACTATATCAGGAAGATTGTTTGTGTCTTCCTTAGTGAAGACAGATCCAACGTACCTGTTCAACTCATCTGCCATTTGTTCCCCATAATAAATGCACCTTTTTTGGTCTTCAAGGGTCCAACTTTGGTCTTAACTAATTTTTCCTCTTCAAATACCTAAAGAAGCTTTTACTATCCCGCTTTATATTCTTGGCTAGCTTACCTTCATACCTCATCTTTTCTCCCCGTGTTGTCTTTTTGGTTATCTTCTTTAAACATTACCCAATCCTCTTGCTTCCCGCACATGTTTGCCACGTTGTACTTCTTCACTTTAAATTTATACTGTCCCTGGCGTCCCTTGTCAGCCATGGTCGTCCCTTTCTCCCCTTGGAATCTTTCTTCCTCCTAGGAATGAACTGATCCTGCACCTTCTGTATTATTCCTAGAAACACCTGCCATTTTTGTTCCACTGTCATTCATGCTAGTGTACCTTTCCAGTCAATTTTGGCCAGCTCTTCCCTCATGGCCCCATAGTCCCCTTTATTCAACTACAACACTGACACCTCCGATCTACTCCCTCTCCAATTGTAGATTAAACCTGACCATGCTGCCTCCTAATGGGCCATTAACCTCGAGGTCCTGTATCAAATCCGGTTCATTACATAACACTAAATCCAGAATTGCCTTCTCCCTGGTAGGCTCCAATACAAGCTGTTGAAAGAATCCATCACAAAGGCACTCTACAAAATCCCTTTCTTGGGGTCCAGTACCAACCTGATTTTCCCTGTCTACCTGCATGTTGAAATCTCCCATAACAACCACAGCATTACTTTTACTACATGCCAATTTTAACTCCCGATTCAACTTGCGCCCTATGTCCAGGCTACTGTTTGGGGGCCTGTAGATTAGTCCCATTAGGGTCTTTTTACCCTTACAATTCCTTAGTTCTATCCATACTGACTCCACATCTCCTGTTTCAATGTCACCCCTTGCAAGGGATTGAATTTCATTCTTCACCAACAGGGCAACCCCACCCCCTCTGCCCACCTGTCTGTCTTTTTGATACGAGGTATACCCTTGAATATTCAGTTCCCAGCCCTGGCCCTCTTGCAGCCATGTCTCAGTAATTCCCACAACATCATACTTGCCAGTTTCTAACTGAGCCTCAAGCTCGTCCACTTTATTCCTTATACTTTGCGCATTCATATACAGTACTTTGACCTCCGTATTCGCTTCCCACCTCGCAATTGGCCCTGACCTTACTCTGTTGTCCATTCTCAAGCTTTCCTTCCGGGGTGGAAGATTGCAACCTTCATGTGGACCGCCCTGTTTCGACAAATGCAATCAACTCGACGTGCCCAAACGGAAGATCAAATAGAACAAGTTGTCCAACAACTTTAGGCTGTGCACGCCACACAAAAGAAGAAGAAGCTTTCCTTCCCATTAATTCGAGAATCTTTTGTAATTTTTCCTGTAGCCACTTCCTCTTCAACTCCATCTTTATACTCCCAATTTGTAATTCCCTCCCCCCCCCACTATTTAGTTTAAACCCACACGTGTAGCCCTAGCAAACCTGCCTGCCAGAATGTCAGTCCCCCTCCAGTTAAGGTGTAACCCGTCCCTTTTGTACAGGTCACCCCTGCCCCAAAAGAGATCCCAGTGGTAAAAATTTAAATCCGTGGTATTGGTATAAATTTACATCCGTGTTCCCAGCACCAGCCCCTCAGCCACACATTCAGATCCCCTATCTCCCTGTTCCTGTCCTCACTAGCACGTGGTACTGGAAGCAATCCAGAGATAACCACCCTAGAAGTCCGGCATTTCAGTCTTCTTCACAACTCCCTGAAGTCATGTTGGAGAACCTCCTTCCTCTTCTTCCCGATGTCGTTTGTGCCTACGTGCACAACTGCCGGCTGTTCACCTTCTCTCTCAAGGATGTTCAGAATTTGGCTCATGACATCCTGAACCCTGGCACCAGGGAGGCAACAGACCATCCTCGCATCTCGTCTGCTGCCACAGAATCTCCTGTCCACTCCTCGGACAACGGAGTCATCAACCACTAGGGCTCTGCCCGACGTCAGTCTCGCCGGTCGAGTCCCATCTCCAGGATTGGAGCCACCGATGTGTCCGCCGCTCGGACGGGAAATATTGTCTCCCCGGACAGTTCCCAAGAGGGCGTACCTGTTTTCATTAGGCACAGCCGCCTGAGTCTTCTGCACTCCACGATTTACACCCTTTCTCTCCACCACACACCTTGGTCTTCCCATATCCTCGGCGTAACAACCTCACTATAGGTCCTGTCCAGGAAACTCTTGTTTTCCCGCATGGCCCTGAGGTCATCCAGCTGCTTCTCCAGTGCCCCAACTCGGTCCTTTAGGAGCTGAAGCTGGACGCACTTGCCACTGTTGTAGCAGCCAGAGGCTCCATCTGTGTCCCTGGGCTCCCACATTCTGCAAGTTTCACACTGTCTCATCTCCCCAACATGTGTTCACTGCGTTCCGTCCTCTTGCACTTTATGTCCTCCTCTCCTCAGCCTCCTCGCCGAAGACACCCGAGCCAAAGACTCACACTTTACTTACAAGGCACTTCCCTCACTGCCGCTCCCTAAGAGTCATCTTGCTTATATTGACTGATAAATTGCCCAATTTACAAACCAAATTCCTCAGATTCCCCCTCTGACTCACTTCTAACTCTCCTCCCACTTGGGCTAGACCCAATCAGTGCTTTCTCCTGCTTCTCTTTGTTGCTGTTACTTCAAAATCCATGGGAGCTCTGAGTTAAGTCTGACTGTGCTTTGTCTCTCTTTTTCAACTGTTTTCCCCCTCTGACTCTGTAGACAACTTTGTAGGCAAGTTGTGATCTGGCTACAAATTGTATTGGTGGTGAAATGAAGGATACTAATTTATTTTTTTTACTACATGCTTATTGCCGAACTATCAAACACTGAACACTTATTGCTGGTATCAAAAGCTCACAAAAGCTCAATATTTTGGTTCAGTTCAATACAATGGACTGAAAAGCAGCCAATGTATTTAAACTAAAGGCATGCCTGGTGCCATTAATTTATTAGATCAATGGAACCAAGATCCATTAAGGAGCTAATATTATTGTAGGATGATGGGAGAAAATTTGGTTAGAATTAGACATGCCTTCATTTACTTACAATACATGTGATCTGACACATTATCCATTTAAAATAGCTAATGCTTTAAAAACCCTCACATTCTCTGAATATTCATGGTGGATAAATCCTCTGGTTCAATTTTCTTCCATCCTTTTGCCTTTTCTGTAATACGGCCTCTTCATGTGAAATCTGCAAAGCCTAGCAAAATTGCTAGTATAGCTTCCAATCCTTCCATAGAAAGGGCCTCACTGCATCTCTATTTTAGACGTGCCTTACTTTCTGTAAAGCACAGATCTCTTGACCCTACTAAATTTCTAATTAGCAAATTAACAAGTTATTACAGATCTATTTTAATTTGTGCAGTTGGTGGGTTTGGGTAGGTGAGTTCCTCCTACAGCAAAGGTTAATACATTATGTTTGTTGTATTGAGGCATGTAAACACTGCATGAAGATTGACATTGCTAACTGTCTAATCGGCTAAGCCTCTATCCTTAACACACAAGGATCAAACTGCATTTGCCTGCCTGCAACCCAGAGATCAAACTAGGAAAAGTGCGATTTAGTTCAGAGCAGGATACAGTACATTCAGAAAGTTCACTTTTTCCACATTTTGTTATGTTACAGCATTATTATAAAATAGATTACATTCATTTTTTTAATCATCAATCTCCACACAATGCCCCATAATAAAAAAGCGAAAACAGGTGTTTAGGGAGGTTTGCAAAGTAATTAAAAAGAAATAACTGAAATATCACATTTACATAAGTATTCAGACCCTTTACTCAGTACTTTGTTGAGGCACCTTTGGCAGCGATTACAGCCTCAAGCCTTCTTGGGTATGATGCTACAAGCTTGGCACACCTGCATTTGGGTAATTTCACCCATTCTTCTCTGCAGATCCTCTCAAGCTCTGTCAGGTTAGATGGGGCGTGTCGACGGACACCTATTTTCAGGTCCCTCCAGAGATGTTCGATCGAGTTCAAGTCCAGGCTGTGGCTGGGCCACTCAAGGGCATTCACAGACTTGTCACAAAGCCACTCCTGCATTGTCTTGGCTGTGTGCTTAGGGTCATGTTGGAAGGTGAACATCTGTCCCAGTCTAAGGTCCAGAACGCTCTGGAGCAGGTATTCATCAAGGATCTCTCTGTACTTTGCTCTGCACATCTTTCCCTCGATCCTGACTACTCTCCCAGTTCCTGCCGCTGTAAAACATCCCCACACCATGATGCTGCCACCACCATGCTTCACCATATGTATGGTATTGGCCAGGTGATGAGCGGTGCCTGGTTTCCTCCCTTCAGGCCAAAGAGTTCAATCTTGGTTTCATCAGACCAGAGAATCTTGTTTCTCATGCCTTTTGGCAAACTCCAAGTCAGCTGTCATATTCCTTTTACTGAGGAGTGGCTTCCATCTGGCCACTCTACCATAAAGGCCTGATTGGTGGAGTGCTGCAGATATAGTTGTCCTTCTGGAAGGTTCACCCATCTCTGGAGCTCTGTCAGAGTGACCATCGGGGTCTTGATCACTTCCCTGACCAAGGGCCTTCTCTCCCGATTGCTCAGTTTGGCCGGCTCTATGAAGAGTCCTGGTGGTTCCAATGTTCTCCCATTTAAGAATGACGGAAGCCACAGTGCTCTTTGGACCTGCAGAAATAGTTTTATACCTTTCCCCAGATCTGTGTCTCAACACAATCCTGTCTCTGAAGTCTACGGGCAATTCCTTTGTCTTCATGGCTTGGTTTTTAGTCTGACATGCACCGTCAACTGTGGGACCTAATATAGACAGCTGTGTGCCTTTGCAAATCATGTCCAATTGATTTAATTTACCACTGGTGGACTCCAATCAAGTTGTAGAAACATCTCAAGGATAATCAATGGAAACAGGGTGAACTCAAGCTCAATTTTGAGTGTCAGAGCAAAGGGTCTGAATACTCATGTAAATGTGATATTTCACTTATTTCTTTCTAATTACTTTGCAAAAATTTCTAAACATCTGTTTTCGCTTCTTCATTCTGGGGTATTGTATGTAGATCGATGATAAAACTAAATTTTAAAAAATAATCAATTTAAAAATAAGGCTGTAACGTAACAAAATGTGGAAAAAGTGAAGGTCTGAATACTTTCTGAATGGACTGTACATATGACACCACAGTGCACTAGTAGTGGATATATAATATTTTGTCAAAAGTGACAATGCTTCTGATGAAGGGCCCCAACCTGCAACGCTACGTGTCCATTCCCTCAATGTTTTTTTCCAGTACTCGTTCTTTCTTTTCCATTGGTTTAAGTTGTGTTCAATTACTTTAGTTTATAAAAATTTCAGTTATCCCATGTATGGATTTGTAGTAGTGTGCTAATTGGGATATGTTACTTCCTTCAGTTCAATCTGCTGTTGCAATTTAGGTTACTATTTAATCATTTTATCCTTTTAATTAGAGCAGTCATGGCAAGAGTTACAACTTTTCCATTGATATGAGAGGAGATATGTGGATATTACAAGTGCCACCACATCCTTCTAACTATCAGTCTGAGCACACAGGGCACTGGATCCCACCCATCATCTGGCTCCTAGGGCTCATTATTGAGTAGGCAAGCTAAAGTTATGTTCAAATACAAATCAGATGTCAGTTCATTTGAAAATTAAGTCAATGTTTTCAATTTTCCATGGGATTGTCCTATCTGTGGTCCTGAGGTAGTATAACACTGCTGAAACATCCATTACAGTGGTTTTACTGCTGGTTGTGCTCCATGCTGACTCTACTCACTATGAAAGAGAGAACAATGATGTATGACCCCCCCCCCCCCCCCAGATCCTCGCTAGCACTGTGATCTTGGTCTCTGAGGCTGATTTCAGAAGATCCTTTGTGAGGGTGAACCTTATGAACGCACCTGGCCCAAATGGCATACTCGGCTGCTTTCTTAAAATCTAAGAACCATGTTTTCATGGACATTTTCAACCATGTCCAAAGTCCCCACCTGCTTTAAATGGACATCAATAATACAAGTGCCCAAGAAGAGCAAGGTAACATGCCACAATGAGAATTGACCAGTGGCACTTGGGTCCATTGTGATTAAGTGCTTTAAGAGGTTTGTTATGATGCACATCAACTTATGCCTTCATAAGGATCTCAACCCACTTCAATGTGCACAAGAGATTGTCATGGGAGCAATCTTGCTGGTGCTCCACTCTCCAACATACCACTTTGACAACATGGCCATGTATGTCGGGCGAGGAAATGTTTTGTGATTTGTTTGGAAACATCAAAAATTGATTATGGTGTAACCTGATGGAGAGACTGTTGCAGAATAAAAGTCACTCAGAACAGAGAATAATTTATTTTACCTCAGGGGAGAGAAGGTCCATTCATCTCAAAGGCATAATCTACAGATTCTCTGATTGACTTTCTTATACTTTGGCAGAGCCATTCCCAAAGCCTTTTGGTGGATGGTCAGCTATTTCTCCCACTCCCTGCTTAATTATCTTATGCTGTGAAGACCCCTGCCTCTGGTCACTATTGAGTAGCTCAGCTTTCATTCTGTTTACATCCCACCAGAGGCCACTTGTGGCAAAACAGTTTGTTATTTCAAAACTACATTTCGCTGGCAACCACCTGTGTTCAACTTCTGCAGAGACTAGTTGTCTCGGGAATATTTGTCTCATTTTGTCTTCCCACGGGGTCATTTATCTCAGGAGAGTCCAGTCATTATTAATTATTCAATATTGATACATTATCACCCCTCTCATAACTCCTCCAAAGGTTGTTACATGTGTATTACAGGAATCTAAGCATTATTGTGGATCAAATCCTGATGAATTGTTCAAATTTACAACCTTGTAAATGTCTCCTGCCAGGTTATCCCTTCACATTGAATAAGCCAGTTCCTTTCCCAAAGTAATAAATGAAGTCTTGGCAATCCTCCAAGCTCCTGTCAGGAAGAATTCAAAGCTCCTTTCCAAAAATCTTCTCATGATTATTAAGGATTATGGGAGCCCTGTGGTCCCCCTCAATGTACATTAGTAGATTGGATCTATGACCAATATTTCCATATCACTTATCCTTTATTATTCACACACACTTAGTTTCACTGGCCTCTTATAAAAATTGATGGAAAGACATTTTGCGCTGGAGATGTGGTGACTTGACAATGGGATATAGATACAGACTGAGTGATTGAGTAGATGTCGAGATGTTTTCACTCGAAGGACAGTCCTGAATGAGAGGACACCGTTTCAAGATAACAGGCTGATCATTTAAAACTGACAGGCAGAAATTGCTTTTCACAGAGACTGGCGATTCTCTGAAATTCTTTGCCCACAGAGACGTGGAGATTAGATCGTCAAAAGTAGTCAAAGTTGAGGTAGATAATCATATGGAAGGTTGGGGAATTAAGGAGTCTGGCACAGGGGAGGAGTTGAGGTCTGGGGTAGATCAGCAATGATCATGGACAGGTAAAGGGCTGCTATTTTCTAGTGTCCTCTTGTGCTCTTGTACAGTCCTTCCGCTCGAAGCACAAATCTCAATCACCCATGTCTTACCATTTTCTTCTTTCATACATGGGGCAATATTGCTTGTGATTTCAAATATCTTTCCAAATCATATCTTTCAGGGGCTCTACATCTCCTCCCTCCCTCTGTAAATATATTTTCAGGCAGTCTCATTGATAACTATAATTGATCAGTTAGGTATCCTTACAATTTAGTTTAGGTTAGATACAGCATTGAAACAGGCCCTTTGGCTCACCCTTCCACACCCGTTCACCCTAGTTCTACATTTTCTCATCCACTCCCTACCCATTAGTGTCAATTTTACAGAGGTCAATAAACCTACAAATCTGCACGTCTTTGCGATGTGGGAGGAAACCCACACATTCACAGAAAGAATGTGAAAACTCCACACAGATAGCACCTGAGGTTAGGATCGAACCCGGGTTTCTGGCGCTGTGAGGCAGCAGCTCTACCAGCTGCACCACGGTGACAAGCTTCAAAATCAATGTCTACATGGGATTATGATGAATCAAAGTTATCACCCTTTCGCTCGCACTACTTATATCTCTATACTTATAAAACATATAATGGGTGTGTATTATTTGTGTGTTTGTGTGTAATCACATCTTCGCAAAAAAACAGCACGGTAATGGTAACATTCTTACATTTTCTGATAGAGATTTATCCCCTGGAGTCCAAAATTGCATTATCTGAAAATGTCATGCTTTATTTCTCGAGTTGTTAATGAAAATGTTAAAAAATCTGACAAAACTTTAAATTTAAAAACGACTAGCTTTCGCTGATGACGCTCTCTCTCTCTCCCTCTCCCTCTCCCTCTCCCTTTCTCTCCCCGCCCCCCCCCCCCCCCCCCCCCACCGGCCTCCGACAGGCCCCGTCTGGATCCGTCCCCCTCCCCCAGGTGCAGGATTGTCCCCCACCAGCCCCCGACAGCCGCTACCTGAAGAATGCAACAAGAGACGCAACACATACACACACACCCCTGCCACACACCCCCTCCCCCACCTCCCCCCACCCTATTCTCTCCCTCCCCCACCTCCACAGTTAGGGGCTATGGGTGAGTGGTGGAAAATTGCTTTGGGGGAACGGGTTGAGTTGGGGGAACAGGTGAATGGTGGAATATTGTGTTGGAGAATGGGTTGTGTTGGGTCCCGCGTGACTGGGACCCAACGGGTCCCACTTAGTCTAGTCATTCTATGAAATGCTGTTGGGCAGCAGCTGTGTGTACCCGACATTTTGCTCAGTACTACTTCAGCATGTTCCACAACTTGTTTTCTCCTTAACAACCAATCACACCTGCACTCCCATTGCAGCATCCCAGTGTCTCTGTTTCGCCAATTAAAGCACCATTCTCTGGTATGCAGAACAAAGAACTGTCAGTGCAAAGGCCAAATTTCCATCCACTTATTCAGCATTTCAAGCAATGGAGTTTGACAGTACAGTAAATTATTTAACAATGCTTGAGAATCCAGAATTGAATGTAACAGTTAAAACTATAGCTTTAATCAATCACATTTTTTGTTCTAACGTGCAAAAAAGGGAGAGGCCAATACAAAATACTAGCTCTCATAATCAAAGTCACTGAATTAAGCTGGACTTAAATGATGCTCAAACTGAAACTAAAATTTACAATTAATTTGATTTAGAGTGGATGAAACAAAGATAATAGACAATAGACAATATGTGCAGGGGTAGGCCATTCGGCCCTTCGAGCCAGCACCGCCATTCAATGTGATCATGGCTATAAATGAATGAAAACACCATTTTATTAACCTTAATCGACTTTGTACCTGATACCGCAGATACTGCCTAACCTAGTGTGTTCCTAGTGAGTGAGTACTGTGTTTTGCTCAAGATTCTAGCCTCTGCAGTTCTTTGTGTCTCCATAAATGAATTTTAACTGCAGTGGCACACTTCGGATAAAAGAAAATATACCCTTGTCTAAAAATTGAGACTTTAACCTTTAGTCTACAGTTCAAAATTTCTTGCAAGACTCAGTGCAGAAACTTAAAGGAATCTAACAACTCAGGCTTGATCCGCAAGTGTGTAGACAACTGTGTACCAAAGAAGCCAATATGTGTGGGCCCAACCAGAAACCATGTATGAATCGGGGGGGTCTTTTCCCAAGTGAAGTCGAATTCGGCAGCATTCAAGTCAAACAATCTGAAGCAGTACAAGAAACTTATCCACGACCTTCGCAGAGCTATTAAGGATGACGAGGGAATCCTGAACCAAGCTGGAGTCTTGAAGTAATGATATGGATCCCCGTAAGACAAGGTTTGCTATAATAGGCTACAAAGCAAAGGTGGGCAGTATCACTGGCATCAATGGGTCCCTCCCCGATGAACTCAATTGATTCTACGTCCGTTTTGAACAAGGTCAGTGGAGGAATGCCACACCACCAGTCTCGGGTGTGCCTGTACCAATGGTTACTGTGGTAAGTGTAAGATCGGATTTCCCTAGAGTGCCGCAGAAGGCAAATGGTCCGGATGGAGCCCCTGGCGTGTTCTCAGGACATAGCTGGCAGAATTAGCTGGCAGAGATATTCACAGACATCTTTAACCTCTCACTACTCCATTCTGGGGTCCTCACCTGCTTCAAAAAACCACTATCATCCCAGTGCCAAAGAAAAGTAAGGTAGCGTGCCTTAATGACTACCATCCAGCGGCTCTGATCATCATGAAGTGCTTTGAGAAGTTGGTGATGGGGCACATTAACTCCAGTCTCCCATCCAGCCTTGATCCACTGCAGTGCGGATAGCAGCGCCACATGATGGACCACACCAGACATCCTCCCCCTCGTCCTACATTCCTCTCTGGAACATTTAGACAACAAGGACCCACACCTTAACTGGAGGGGGACCAATGTACTGGCAAGCAGGTTTGCTAGTGCTACACTTATGGGTTTAAACTAAATAGTGGAGGGGAGGGATTGACAAATTGGGAGTATAAAGATGGAGTTAAAGGGGATGTGAGTACAGGAAAAGTTTCAAAAGACTCCCAAATTAATGGGAAGGAAACACTAAACATTAATAATAATAAAACATTAATGATAAAACATCATTGATCAAGCATGTGAACCAACAAAATACCAGATCAAAGTACCAGATCAAAGTGAAGCTACAGATTTTTGGCTGGTGAGTAGAGCAACTACTCGTGGATAAAAACTGTTTTTATGTCTGGCTGTTTTTAACCTGGGATTATTCTTGTTAACCTCTTCTGGACCCATTATGGTGCCTAATATTTCTCACAATATTCCAAATACTAGCAATGTTACAAAATTTTGTGATTTAAAAAATCAAGTCTGCAATTTATCCCATCAGATAAAGCATAAAAAGACGTTTAATTTGACACGTAATTTACTTTCATATCTTCAGTATTAAAAAAGTTATGGCCATTTTCATACTCGTTAGCATCTTGTTATCCATTGACTTAATTCAAAAGCTGTGATCTAGGACAGTCAAAAGCCCATAATTTTCTTAAAAATTAGGAGAACTCAATGAAATTTTCAGTTATTATAGATTGAAGCATTCTGAAACAAATATGAAACAATCTTACTTGGATGACCTGAAATTAAAGCATATAATTAGTTAGTTACCTAATTGTAGCTAATTACAAAATTCAATTACTAGATCTAAACATCTATCCATTTCTTAAGAAAAGATAAACATTTTTAAATTGCCGAAGTGTCCAAATAACATTCACACAATAATTCACAATATAACATGATTTTTAAATCTAATTTTCATGAATTTATAGGCCAAATGGAAGGAATTTAGTGTTTAATTCCTGTAAATTAATGGCCATTTAAATCAACTTGCGAGTGGGTTTTAGTGGAATGCGGTGGATTAGAACGTTGCGGTTTGCGGTGAAGTTGGCAGGAAAAATACTGCCGGTTCGTATATATTTTTTGTCCCCATTTCGCAACATGAAAATGTGATTAAAGGCTTCCTAAGAAGCACGTTTTTATGTAAAAATAAAATGTGTACTTTATTTTCTCCCCTAAGTAAAATCCTTCTCGTTGTCGGCGCTCACGGCTTTAGAAGATGATTTTTAAATTACTCTAGCTAATAAATGATCTAGCATAATTTAAAAATACCTTCATAAATCAAATGTCGGAGCGATTTTTCTTCAGCAACGAAGTCACTGGCAGCCAACCAGAAAAAGCCCCCTTTATTGACACTCTTTGTCTTCTGCCATCACGCCAACCTGCTATCCATGCTAGTATCTGCTCTTTGATACTGTGGGCTCTCATCATCCTTAGCAGCCTCACATGTGGCACCTTATCAAAGGCTTTCTGTAAATCTAAGTGAACAACATCTACTGACTCTCCTTTGTCTGTCCTGCTATTTACTTCTTCAAAGAATTCCAGCACATTTGCCCACCTATTTGTCAGCCTATTTTATTGTGAACTTAAGTACTCCGTAACCTCATCCTTTAAAATGGACGCTAAAATCTGACCAACCATTGAAGTCAGACTAACTGTTCCGGATCTGTGACCTGTCCGCTCTGTCGGACAATTTGATTGACTATGCCAAATGTGGTGAAGCCGAAGGGTCACTCAGACAAGCCATTACCTCGGGCAAATTGAGAAGTATTAACATGCTACAGGGAAAAGAAGATCCACTCTTCTCACAGCAGATGAGGGAGATTGGCATTCTTATACACATTTTGGGAAATGGAGCAGAATACCACCACCCAATGTACAGTTTATTTGCCACCTCATAACTAATCAGAAGCAAGAAAATGAATTATGTCACTTCTGGCATCACATTCTCTCCATAATCATCATGTGTCTTGGAAACCCCTGCCTGTCACAGAAGGTAGTTGAGGCCAGTTCATTGGCTATATTTAAGAGGGCGTTAGATGTGGCACTTGTGGCTAAAGGGATCAGGGGGTATGGAGAGAAGGCAGGTACGGGATACTGAGTTGGATGATCAGCCATGATCACATTGAATGGCGGTGCAGGCTCGAAGGGCCGAATGGCCTACTCCTGCACCTATTTTTCTATGGTTCTATGTCATTATTGGTTTGCCTCAGGTTACATTACTGTTCATTTCTCACCAGAGACCATTATGCAGAGCAGACCCATATTCTGAGCCACATTCCACAAGGTAGCATTTATCAGATCTGCCACCACTCCTGGCATTTCTGCAGAGATTATTTAACTCAGGAACAGGCTAGTATCTTACTATTATCTTCCAATGAGTAACATCTAGCTCAGGAGAGCTATTGTTATTTACTTGCTTTTTGTTACTTACTTGCTTACTCTAAACCAAATCCTAGGTGTTCTGAATATGTAATTTTGATCTTCTTTACATATTTATCTGTTGTTCAACATGTTCTTGCCCAACCCAGGCTTTGCAAAGGGCTGTTTGTTCTATATGTATTGCTTCACCTGATAGCTCTGTTACACAAATCAGGCCTTGTCGAGGCAGCAATTTTCATTTGTCTTGTAATGTGTCTTCTATTTTAGGCAGGGCTCGAAATTAGCAGTTGCCCAGGTGCCAATGACCACCTAAAGTGGCGCTGGGCAACATAGATGCCAAGTCATTTTGCCCGGCTTGGCACTGCAGATACTCGTTTATACCGAAGAAAGATACAAAAAACTGGAGTAACTCGACAGGTAAGGCAGCATCTCTGGAGAAAAGGAACGTGACGTTGTAGGCGGCTGTAGTGTGGGGCAAAGATACTAAGTGCGGAGTGACGGAGGGTCGGAGCGAATGACGGGCCCTGCACAGCTGTAGCAGCAGCAGCAGTGACAGCGGCACTGATCCTTCGATTCATCCTGTACTGACTGTGAGATATAGGTTGTGCTCACAATCACTACTCAGAGACTAAATCATGGAAACAAGAGATGCTTTATTTGCGAGTCTGCAGAGTCGGGTGCCTCTCCAAGTTGAGACACACCGAAGTCAGTAAAGTAAAGCCCCTTTATACACACAATTCTGCTGGCTTAACCTCCCCTTCTGGCTCTTCCCAATCAGAGCACTGAGGTGCACAGTCTATAGGTACGTCCCCCAGTACCTCCCACATCATACATAGCATGTTCATGGTAATGAGCAGTTTCTCGACCAGGGGCATGTTAGTAATATTCATTTATTTAATTAAGCATGCCCAGTTGCAATTGACCTGGTCTAGTTTGCTCACCTCCAACTGACCTGTCTCAGTTTTCTTGTATCTGAATTAAAAGCTAGACTGTACTGACAAGGGTCGCATCCATCACTAGTCTCTACTGACAAGGGTCCCATCTATCACTCCCCTTCTACCGCTATATAATGCCATCAATCCTTACTCAAGGACAGTTCTGGTAACTTCATTTACAACTATGTCAGCATCCTCTCCCTGGCCTCTATCGGTTAGAATCCTGTTTACAAGTTAGAATCCACTCCTGAATCCTTACAATGGTGGGGTTTAATCACTTTATCCCTCACATGACCCTCCTTCCATTTATCTTGCACCGATCCCCCCATCCATCCTGTAGTGATCTCCCCATTCATCTTTTACTGATACCCCCATTCATCCTGTACTGATCCCCCCCATTCATCCGGCAATGATCCCCCCATTTCATCCTGCACAGACCCTCCAATCCACACTGTACTGACCCCCCCCCCCCCATTCATCCTGTACTGAACCTCCCATTCATCCTGTGCTAATCCCCCCCATCCATCCTGTACTGATCACCCCATTCAAGAAGAATGAGGGGATCAGTCTGAGGAAGGTTCTCGACCTGAAATGTTGCCTATTTCCTTCGCTCCATAGATGCTGCCTCACCCGCTGAGTTTCTCCAGCATTTTTTTCTACCCCATTCATCCTGTACTGATCCCCCCCCCCATTCATCCTGTACTGATCCCCCCCATTCATCCTGTACTAATCCCCCCATCCACCCTGTACTCATCCCCCCATCAATCCTGCACAGATCCCCCCCGTCCATCCCGTACTGATCCCCATTCAACTCCACTGATATCCCCCACGCTCTCCCCTCACAATTTTAACTACTTCAACCAACACACACTAATTCCCCTGCCTCAATCCATCTATTCTGCACCGATTGCCTCCCCCCCCCCCCGCCCCGCCCCGCCATCTATGAATCCCGCCCTGATTCACACACACCGCCCCCCGACCCTACTGTGCTGGAAATGTCTTCAGAGCAAACATTTACTATGTTTGATAACAGAATACAATCAAATGTGTTTTAATTCCCAATGTTATTATTTGTTATAATCCACAAAGATGGATTAATTAAGTCAAAGTCAAAAGAGTTTATTGTCATGTGTCCCTGACAGGACAATGAAATTCTTTCTTTGCACAGCACAACAGAACATAGTAGGCATCGACTACAATTATATACGTAAATACACACATGAATGAATAAATTGATAAAGTGCAAATAACAGATGCAGGGGTATTAATGTTCAGAGTTTTGTCCGAGCCAAGTTTAATAGCCTGATGGCTGTGGGGAAGTAGCTATTCCTGAACCGGGTCGTTGCAGTCCTCAGGCTCCTGTACCTTCAGCGACTGTGGTAGATCCCCTCGATGGAAGCGACTGTGATAGATCCCCTCGATGGAAGGAAGGTCAGAGCCAATGATGGACTAGGCAGTGTTTACTACTTTTTGATGGATTGGGCAGTGTTTACTACTTGTCACTGCTAACGTTGACACTTTATTACAGAATTCATTTTAATGACAAATCAATGCTCTTAATATGGACTATCAGTACTGTAGTTATTTAATGAGCAACATTCACAACTATTCATTGGATTCATCCAGTTTTTACTTCTGCAGTCGGTCATATACATCACAAATTTGGTCAGGAGATATTTCAGTTGAAATGTTAACGTTAATTCTGAAGTGGAAAAAGCGTTTATCAATAATTTTTAAAAATCTGGTGCGTACAAATTGGTTATCTTCATTGCTGTTCACAACACATACATCTAATCGGAATGTCCGGTAATGTGGCATTTTGACACCTTGAAACATGTTACCAAAAGAGCATTTGCTGCAGTTATGTCCTTTGGCCATCTCTTGTCAGTTAGTGTAATGTTTAACCTGTCAGATGGGTATAGTCAGTTTTAACAGCTATTATCATAAAATGCCTTTAAAAATTTCCTTGCAACCTGTATATTTTGTTGTGGATAAATTATGTGCGAAGCAAGAGTGTTTCTGTACCAATAGCAATAACGACCCATGCTATGGCCATGTCATGATAATTTTCGGTCCTTCACAGAAAACATGCTTACATCAATATGTAGTGTGCATAGTTAAGCATATATGTTACCATGGTTCAGGATTTATTGACATAGGTTGATCATACGCTGAATAATCCAACCATATTTTTGTTTGGAAGTGGAAAAAAATAATAGAAATTGCATTAATTGCAACGTGTAAAAAGAGTTGAGATACTGTATTATAACTTTGCTGCAGGTCATTGTGGTATATATCACGTCTTGATTGGTGAATATGTTTAATTTGTGACTTTATTTGAAGCAGAAATAATATGTGAATGCTTCATTGAGCATAATTCCGACTACTACACACTTCGTTCGAGCACATGCAAGCCGTCTTAAATGACCACCTAAACTGTCATTTGGCAACCTAAAAAGCTGCCTGGGTTGCTCAGCTGGCAACAAGGAAAAAAAGTGAAGTGAGAGCCCTGTTAGGATATGCAATAGTCTTACATACGACCTTCCTGGGTCCACATGAGCCCTTCACAGACAAATAATGTCTGCGCTGTCCAAGATGGCAGCGCTGGCTTAACAGCTGCGGCCCGCCTGCAGTCCGTCTGTATTTTATTTTTCTGTCCTGTTTTTAGTTGGTGTCATTCGTTTTGTTAGATTGTGTGTGTATGTGTGGGTGGGGGGGGGGGGGGGAGTAACATGTCTGGGTCTCTTCCTTCTGGGGGGGGGGGGGGAGGGGGTGCGACTTTTCTGTTGTATTCCCCGTCTCCGTCTGCGCCGAGGCCTAATGGCGGAGCTGGCGGCCTCGGGCCCCGGGGCTGCTCCAGCGGCGATCCGACTCTGTCCTGGAGCGGTTCCAGCAACGGCGGCGGCGGCAGCACCAGCAGCGATCCGACACGGTCCCGGAGCGGTTCCAGCAGCAGCAGCAATGGCGGCGGCGGCCCGACTCGGTCCCGGAGTGGTTCCAGCAGCGGCAGCAGCAGCAGCGGCCACCCGACTCAGTCCCGGAGTGGTTCCAGCAGCGGCAGCAGCAGCAGCGGCCACCCGACTCTGTCCCAGAGCGGTTCCAGCAGCTGCAACGGCGACCCGACTCGATCCCAGAGCGGTTCCAGCAGTGGCGGTAGCAGCAGCGGTGGCGGCGACCTGACTCCCGGAGCGGTTCCAGCAACTGCAGCGGTGGCCCGACCCGGTCCCGGAGCGGTTCCAGCAGCGGCGGCGGCAGCAGCGGCGGCGACCCGACTCGGTCCCGGAGCGGTGGCGGCAGCAGTGGCAGCGGCCCGACCATGGGCCCGGTGGACCACCCCAGGCCGCGGAGTTGAAGAGGCCCGTTCGCGGAGCTCGGTTGAACCGCGGGACTGACTTACTTGCCATCGCCCGGTGAGGTCACGGCATCTGAAGCCTGGATCGCCTCGGCGCAGAGGGAAACAAAGAGGGAAGAGACAGAGACTTTAAGACTTTGCCTTCCATCACAGTGAGGAGGTGTTTGGTGAACTCACTGTGGTGAATGTTAAATTTGTGTTTATTGAGTGTTCGGTCATTTTTATTTTATTTTTTTAAATTATATGTATGACTGCAGGGGAACAAAGTTTCGTTCAGACCGAAAGGTCTGAATGACAAATAAAGAATCTAATCTGATTAGGTATGTTGCAAAACTTACCTTGAGCAGCGCTGCAGTTCTGCCGCTCCCCGTGTGCGCGACTTTGGCGCCTTTCAGGGGGGGCGGGCTTAAAGTGCCGTTTTTCAATAGACATGGAAAATCGATGAATGTCGGGCGATTTCGTTGCGGAAGAAAAATGAAGGTATTTTTAAATTACTCTAAACTATTTATTAACTAGAGTAATTTAAAAATCACCTTCAAAAGCCGTGAGCACCGACAACGGGAAGGATTTTGCGTAGGGGAGAAGAAAAGGTAAATAGTTCATTTTTATATTAAAAGTTGGTTTTTCGGGAGGCTTTAATAATATTTTCATGTTGCGAAATGGGGTCCAAAAAAAATGTATGAACAAACAATATTTTTCCTCCCGACTTCACCGCTAACCGCAATGTTCCAATCCACCGCATTCCACTAAAACCCACTCGCTAGTTGATTTAAATGGCCATTAATTTACAGGAATCAAACACTAAATTCCTTCCATTTGGCCCAGAAATTCATGAAAATGAGATTTAAAAATTATGTTATATTGTGGATTATTGTGTGAATGTTATTTGGACACATAGGCAATTAAAAAAAAGTGTAAGGATAAGGATAAGGGGGAATTCCTTTAGGACCGAAATGAGGAAAACATTCTTTACACAGAGAGTGGTGAGTCTCTGGAATTCTCTGCCACAGAAGGTAGTTGAGGCCAGTTCATTGGCTATATTTAAGAGGGCGTTAGATGTGGCACTTGTGGCTAAAGGGATCAGGGGGTATGGAGAGAAGGCAGGTACGGGATACTGAGTTGGATGATCAGCCATGATCACATTGAATGGCGGTGCAGGCTCGAAGGGCCGAATGGCCTACTCCTGCACCTATTTTCTATGTTTCTATGTTTCTATGTATCTTTTCTTAAGAAATGGATAGATGTTTAGATCTACTCATTGAATTTTGTAATTAGCTACAATTAGATAACTAACTAATTATATGGTTTAATTTCAGGTCATCCAAGTAAGATTGTTTCATATTTGTTTCAGAATGCTTCAATCTATAATAACTGAAAATTTCATTGAGTTCTCTTAATTTTTAAGTTATGGGCTTTTAACTTTTCCAGATCACAGCTTTTGAGTTAAGTCAATTGAAAGGCAATGGGGAACAAGATGCTAATTTCCGAGTATGAAAATGGCCATAACTTCCTTAATACTGAAGATATGAAAGTAAATTAGGTGTCAAATTAAACTTCTTTTTATGTTTTATCTGATGGGATGAATTGCAGACTTGATTTTTTAAATCTCAAAATTTTATAACATTGCCAATCTAATCTAACGCCACTTGGTTAACCGAACATCAATCAGAAAAAATCAAGACCAGTCAATTTCTGTGAGGCAGCATCTATGGAGCGAAGGAAATAGGCGAACATTTACACCACTGTTGTATTATAACGTCTATTGTTTCGTAAATTAATCCAGCCAACCACTTTCATTCAACTCAAAAAGTTAACTCCACAAATGAGACATTTCCAATTGTGATTAACTAATGTTGAATCATAATCGTATTACATTTAACCTATAGCTGCGCAACAAATATGTTAATACAACCATACTTTTTAGGTTTAGTGGTTTAAATTAGTATGCAGGAGATTAATTATCCCATCCTGGAAACTCCAGTACAATCCATTCCCCTTTGGAAGGAGAAACAAAGAAGTGCAGATGTTGGTCGACACAACAAAGTGCTGGCGTAGCTCAGCGGGTCAGGCAGCAGCTCTGGAGAAGAGAACATGTGTGGGCCACCTATCCATGTTCTCCAGAGCTGTTGCCTGACCCGCTGAGCTTGTTGTCAACTTTTGTATGGTTCGGTAATCAGCAGGTGGAAAGTTTTGTAAAGACAAGGGGGGGAAGGGAAGCTGTTCGCTGCCGGAACCCTAGTCACCGGTTCTACGTTGCTTTCCGGAATCAATAGTTTGTTGCACTTTTAGCCGGAGTTCCGTCCCTTCTGCTCACCGCCGCTGCTCGCAGTCGCCGGGATGTTGCGCTCACTGACCCGGGGACGGGCCTTGCTGCAGGTAACCACGGCAACGCGGCCCGGGCAAGCTTCCAGTGGCCGCGCGAACAGAGACCCCGGGCATGGAACCCGCGCGAGCCGCCTCACGTGGCTCCCTCACCCCCCCCCCCCCCTCCTGCAGCCCCCTCAACCACCCATCCCCACCTATGTCTCTCCCCGCACTCATACCCCGCTTCCCCCACCTGCACGCCCTCCCCCATCCCGCACACCCACCCTTCCTCCTGCACCCACCCCTCCACCTTCTGCACCCACACTCTCCATCCCCCTTCCACCACCTTCCCCCCCCCCAACACTAATGCCCCATCCCGCACCTTCACCCATCCACCTTCCCCCTCCCGCACCCACACCCTCCTTCCCATGCCCACATCCCCTCCTGCACCCCCCCCCCCCGCTTCAATAGACATTAGGTGTATGAGTAGAGTATGAGTATGCCTTTGAGCCAGCACATTCGTCATTCAATGTGGTCATGGCTGATCATCCCCAATCAGTACCCCGTTCCTGCCTTATCCCCATATCCCTTGACTCCACTATCTTTAAGAGCCCTATCTAGCTCTCTTTAAAGTATCCAGAGAACCGGCCTCCACCGCCCTCGGAGGCAGAGTATTCCACAAACTCACAACTCTCTGTGTGGAAAAAGTGTTTCCTCATCTCTGTTCTAGATAGCTTCCCCTATTCTTAAACAGTGGCCCATGGTTCTGGACTCCCCCAACATCGGGAACATGTTTCCTGCCTCTAGCATGCCCAAACCCTTAATAATCTTATATGTTTCAATAAGATCCCCTCTCATCCTTCTAAACTCCAAAGTATACAAGCCCAGCCACTCCATTCTCTCAGCATAAGACAGTCCCGCCATCCCGGGAATTAACCTTGTAAACCTGTGCTGCACTCAATAGCAATAATGTCCTTCCTCAAATTAGGGGACCAAAACTACACACAATACTCCAGGTGTGGTCTCACTAGGGCCCTATACAACTGCAGAATTACCTCTTTGCTCCTATACTCAACTCCTATTGTTATAAAGGCCAACATGCCATTCGCTTTCTTCACTGCTTGCTGTGCCTGCATGCTTACTTTCATAAACTGATGAACGAAGACACCCAGATCCAGTTGTACTTCCACTTTTCCCAACCATTTAGATAATAATCTGCCTTCCTGTTTTTGCTACCAAAGTGGATAATCTCACATTTATCCACATTAATCCATGCATCTGCCCATTCACCCAACCTGTCCAAGACACTCTGCATTCTCATAGCATCCTCCTCACTGTTAACACTGCCACCCAGCTTTGTGTCATTTGCAAATTTGCTAATGTTCTTGCTTTGAATCCCTTCATCTAAATCCCCTCCCTTCTCCCCGTACCCCCTCCCTCCCTCCCACAACCCCCCTTCCCACTCCTGCACCCACATCTTCCAGCACCCCTCGCCCTATCCTGTTATCCTTGCCATAAACTAAAACACGGGTTAATACAGCTCAGCAAAGTGGGTGGGTGGGTGGGTGAATTCTTCTTCCACTTGGGGGTTGAAGTTGTATCTTCAGTTTCATTCAATCACAGACCGTTGAAGATCAAAAATCAGAATATGTTTACATATAGTGCGAATGCTATAATTTTGCACGAAGGTTTGCATTTTGTCTTGACTTTAAAAGTTTTCAGTCTTGCAACTCTTGTAATTGTTTTGATCGTCGATTGTCTTTGCTTTGTGTTTGCAATAACAATAAACTTCGGTGGCATAAAAATTAGTGAAAATTGGAGTGTTGCAGAAAAATGGGGAAATGTAACGTGGAATAATGTTCAAAATTTTTGAAATAACAGTGTTGCAGGCTTGCATGCCATCACTTCCTCCAGCGCAAAACCACCAGGCAGCACAAACGCAGCAAGGTATCGCTCCCGGACGAGCTCATGCGTTCCAAGCTCACTTTGAAAGGGAGATACTGATGGCCTGATCAGGCCCCCCCAAAGTACTACCCTGATAGTATTGTAATCTCAGTTACTGAGGCCAACATAAGTAGATCCTTAAAGAGGGTAAACCCTCAGAAAGCATCTGGCCTGATGGTGTACCTGGCTGTGTTCTTAAAATCTGCCCAGACCACCTGGCTGGAGTTTTTTCAGACATCTTCAATCTTCCATTACTAAGGTCCAAGATTCCCACTTGCTTTAAAAGGGCATCAATAATACCGATGATTATTATCATTGATTATTACCGATGATTATTATAACTAATATCCATGGTGATTTACTTTGAGAGGCTGTTTATGACGCATATCAACTCCTCCCTTAGCAAGGGCCGGGACCCACTAACATTTGCCTATCGTCACAATAATTAAGAGTATGCGATTTTGCTGACTTTCCACTCTGCACTGGACCACTTGGTCAGTAAGAACACGTACGTCTTGCTATGATTCCATGACCCCCAGCTTGGCATTCAACAGCATCATCTCCACTAAATGGTGTCAGACTAGAGGAACTGCATCTCTGCTCATCCTTATGCAACTGAACCCACGAAAGACCACAGTCCATACAAATTGGCAACAACACTTCGCCTCTAACCATCAGCACAAGAACATCTCAGTGTGTGTTCAGTCTTTTTGTTCTACTCGCTCTTTTCCCAGGATGTAGCCAGACAGTTCCAACACCTTCTTTAAATTCACCAATGATACCATAGTTTACTAAACCTATTACGGGTAATGATGAATATCGGAGGGTGATCAATCGACTGATTGCATGGTGCCAGAACAAGTGTTGCTCTCAGCATCAGCAAGACCAAGGAGCTGATTGTTGAGTTTAGAAGAGGAAAGCCGAGGAACCTGACTTTATTGGTGATGAAGAGATTGGTTGCATCACGGCCTAGTTCAGCAACTTGAACACCCAGGACTAAAGGAGGTTATAGAGAGTGGTGGATTCTGCCTGGTCCCTCACAGATAGTGACCTCTCCGTCATCGAAGGGATCTAAAGGAAGCTTTGCCTCAAAAAGGTAGCCAGTATCATCAAAGATCCACACCGCCATGGCCAAGCTTTCCTTCTATCATCGGGAAGAAGGTGTAGAAGCCTGAAAACCATGATCATCACATTCAAGAATAGCTTCTTCCCAGGTTTAATTAATTTATTTGTTATTTGTTGTTTATTGTCTATGTGTACTATGCTAACACCCTGCTAACACTCTCCTTCCTATTCACTACTTTTCATACTTAAGGCAAGACTCCAGTATGAAAAGACTAGACCATTTCCCACCAACACTTCACACCCACTCACAGCCTGATCTCAGTTTGCATAGACTGGGCCTTTCTTTACCCACCCCTCTCCAATCACCCACACCCTCTGTGTTGCACAACATAACTTATCCAATATCAACAATAAAAATAGAGGTGGAGAGGATTTTCAGAGGACAAAAGAGACGTAAATCGCCAGGACCTGACAATGTTTTCCCCTCTACTCTTAAGCTCTGTGCCAAACAGCTGGCACCGGTCAATACAGACATTTTTAACCAGTCCCTGCTAAGATGTACTGTTCCTGCCTGCTTCAAAGTCTCCACTATTGTCCCTGTACCCAAAAAGGCACGGATTACTTGTCTTAGTGACTACAAGCCTGTCGCACTGACCTCTGTAGTCATGAAAACACTCGAAAGGCTTGTGCTGGCCAAGCTGAAAAATATCACAAAATCCCTGCTGGACCCTCTGTAGTTTGCATATCGGGCCACTAGATCTGTGGATGATGCAGTCAACCTGGGCCTGTACTTCATCCTACAGCACCTAGACCGCCAGGGGACCTATGTGAGGATCCTGTTTGTTGATTTTTGCTCTGCATTGAACACCATTGTGCCAGAGCTACTACACTCCAAACTTTCAGAGTTGACTGTGCCTGAACCCCTCTGTCAGTGGATCACCAACTTCCTGTCAGACAGGAAGCAGCATGTGAGGCTGGGAAAGCACATCTCGGACACGCAAATGGTCAGCATAGGAGCACCGCAAGGCTGCGTACTCTCTCCTCTCTACTCTCTCTACACCAACGACTGCACCTCCACAGACACCTCTGTCAAGCTTCTCAAGTTTGCGGACGACACAACCCTGATTGAACTGATCCAGGATGGGGAGGAATCTGCCTACAGACGGGAAGTGTCACACCTGGCGTCCTGGTGCCGTAGCAACAACCTGGAGCTCAATGCTCTTAAGACAGTGGAATTAATTGTAGGAGAGCTCCCCTCCCCTCACCCCACTCACCATCAACAACACCACAGTCACATCTGTGGAGTCTTTTAAGTTCCTGGGAACCATAATCTCCAAGGACCTTAAGTGGGGGGCTACCATCGACTCCACCATCAAAAAGGCACAACAGAGGATGTACTTCCTGCAGCAGCTGAGGAAACACAATCTGCCACAGGCAATGATGGTCCAATTCTACACGGCCATCGTAGAGTCTGTTCTCACCTTCTTCATCATGGTCTGGTTTGGCTCAGCCACCAAGCACGACACCTGGAGGCTGCAGCGAATCGTTCGATCAGCTGAGAAGGTTATTGGCTGCAACCTTTCCTCCAATGATGAACTGTACACTGTAATGGCCAGGAAGCGAGCGGGCAAGATAATCTCTGACCCCTCTCACCCTGGCCACAAACTCTTTGAATCACTTCCCTCTGGAAGGCGACTCCGGATTGTCAAAGCTGCCACAGCCAGACATAAAAAAATGTTTTATCCACGAGTAGTTGCTCTACTCAACAGCCAAAAATCTGTAGCTTCCCTTTGATCTGGTATTTTGTTGGTTCACATGCTTGATCAATGGTGTTTTATCATTAATGTCTTATTATTATTAATGCTTAGTGTTTTCTGAGTCATTCGTAACTGTCACTGTATGCCATGTTGTTACTTGTGGGCGGAGCACCAAGGCAAATTCCTTGTATGTGAATACTTGGCTAATAAATTTACTTACTTACAATGCTACTGCAAGTAAGAATGGAATTGTTTCATTGTCGGTACATATGACAATTAAACACTTTGACTTTGGATAAAGATACTGCCCCATGAGAGTGAAGTTTATTTATAATATGAAAAACAAAAACTGCAGATGTTAGAAATCTGTGGCAGGAAAAAGTGTTGATGGTTCAGGTCAAAGACCCTTTACTAGACTTCTGATCGTTTGGGGTCCTTAACCTGTGAACATTGCAGTATTTTGCATATTTTGATGCATCATTGTCGTTTAAGGTTATGTATTTGTTGAAATTGGGTGCTAGGTTTCAGCTTGGCATTACTTTGAAGAAGAACCAGTGAATTATCTTCCCTCACTCCCTCAAGTATTTCCTTCTCCCTGGACCAAAGCAGTCTTAGTTGCTAACCCAGCAGACTTATGCAGTATCTAAACCATAAAGGGAAAGTTCTAGAAGTATTCCGCATGTCAAGCAATGCCATTGAGGTGAGAAACAGAATGGACATTTTAGGTCAAGGGCTGCTCATCAGAATGGGATAAGTAAGAAATTAAGCATGTTTTAAGTTGCAGGAAGTGGGTGGAGAACATAGGGAAAGTTTGCTTTCGGTGCAGACCAACATTACTTCAAAACCTGCCACTGTTTGTCCTGAAGGCAGAGATTTGGCAACTTCACCGGCACAAAGGGATTGGTAATAATAATACAATGGTAATAATAATACAAGTGGTGGCATCTCAGTAACAATTGTTAGTGATTGTAATGGTGGTGGGGAGTATTAAAGATATTTAAGAATTTATATTTTCAAAATAGTTAATAAATATGTTGGATGGAAAAACACTTATCTCCTAAGAGTGAACTCTTTCCACTAAAGTGTAAATTATAGTAGGGCGGCACAGTGACGAAGCAGTAGAGCTACTGCCTTACAGCGCCAGAGACCCGGGTTCGATCATGACTACAAGTGCTTATCTGTACGGTGTTTGTACGTTCTCCCCGTGACCTGCATGTTTTCTCCGTGATCTTCCGTTTCCTCCCACACTCCAAAGATGTACAAGTTTGTAGTTTAATTAGCTTGGTATAAATGTAAAATTGTCCCTAGTTTGTGTGAGGTAGTGTTAATATGGAGGAATCACTGGTCGGTGCGGACTCAGTGGGCCAAAGGGACTATTTCCGTGCTGTATCTTCAAACTAAACTAATGCTGGAAAATTCATCAGTGGAGCGGACATTCATTTCTGTGAAAGGGCGTCCACCTGAAATGTTAACTCTTTCTGTTTCCCCGGTTCCCAACCCAAAACAGCATCCATCTATTTCACATCATGGATGCTGCCTGACCCACTGAGTTTCATCAGCAGTTTGTTTTGTGGATAGTTTTTTTTACATCTACAGGAAAGGGTTGCATGTGCTATGTTTGAATTCGCTTCCTTTAATCTAGCTCTCCACACATCATTGGGTCCTTTAATGATCTTAAGAAAAATAAAATCTAATTCCATTTTTCGGATGTATCTGTTTAAAATTTTCACTTGTCCTTTTACAAATACAGCGGCTGACCTGACAGCTTTTCCTGGATCTGAATTTTGAGATCTGAGTCTCATTTGATGTCTGAGATCATATTTTGTAAAGAAAGCTTGTCAAATCTCTCCTGCTGATAAATTGGGACAAGTGATTTTCCCGTACACTGAAGCAGATAAAGAAATATGAGTAAATCAAATTAAAGTCTAATTCATTGGCATTTTTGTTCATAAAACTTTTTTCATATTCTTTCCAAGAAACAAAGTTTGTCAATACAGACTAGTAATAGAGAACAACTTTGTGCTGCTTTGTAGAATGCTGGATATTGGGCCCTGCAATTTCTCTCCCAACAACTCCCTTTTGTCAAATTATGCCAGAATGTGACCTTATTTACCCAATATAGGGGGAATGAACAGTAAATAATTTATCGTGAAATATGCGCTGGTAAATTTGATTGGGAACACCAGCTTTAATGTGTTCAAAATGAACCATGTCTGGAGCATGCTGATTGATTCAGAAGGCTGATTTGTTATTTGGCCGACTGCAAGAGAAGAGAGAGTCACGAGTGTTTAATTGTCATATGTACCGAATCGAAACAATGAAATTCTTACTTGTAGCAGCACAACAGGTTTAGAAACACATTACTCAATTGATAACATAATAAACAAAAAATAAGTTTGATAAATAAATAAACAATATAGTGCAAAACAAATCAAAGCCCAGACTTCCCTGTCCCTGTTAGATTCCTGGCATGACCCAGACATCACTTTTTGGGATTTACAACACCATTGATTTCTCTGGGAATCTCAGCCTGGTGATTTGAAGTCAGATGGGAGGTTTCTTTGATTATTTTGCTTAATGAAATATTTTGGTGTTCTAATGTTTTTTTTAAAATATTTGAATTACTTGAATTTTAAGGTGATTCAAATCTCAGGCACTGTTCAAAACAATGAAACTCGATGATAACTATGACAAGCTAAAGCAGTGGCTTCGGCTGCACAAAGCTGCCTGCCGTCCTATTGTAGCTCGGGTCTTATTGCCTGATTGAAGGGTTGGTGTCTTAGTCCCTCTGCATCCATTATGAATGAGTGCTGCTCTGCGTGGGGCCAGGAACAGCAGTTCTGGCTGGTGAGACCGGCCCGACGTTCATGCACAAAATAATAAACCACTTGCGTTTTTCTTTTGAAACCTAGACAAAATGGATGAAAGTAATGTTCGGAATCCAGCTCCGCTTTAACGCTGCCTGGCAGATTTTTTTTTAGAGAACCAAGTCCTTTGTGTCCTTGAGACGTCTGCCTCTGGGACTCAGACTATTCAGTGGTTCTCTCCCCTTCTCGGTTCTCAGACACCATTGTCAATCACATCCACTAGCTGAACGGTGCCTTGTTGTTTGATCTGTGCTAGTGTGACATTGGGTCACCTCTAAAGCAGTACCGAGACAAAACCAGTAGGTTGCTGAGGTCTCATAATTACAAATAGCCAGTGCATCAAGTGCCACATAAGAATCTAACCACTGTTGCAAAAAGCTTTGCGGTTGTGTGTATTGTCTGTAAGCCATTAAAAACTAATACCTAAAGCAAGGCATTGTGTTGTAGGCCATAAAAATAGCACTGTTCTGGATTTCTGTCTTCCGTCTGTTGGGATGATAGATTTTATTCTTCAGAAATATGTTTTTGCAATCAAATGTTAACGACTTGAATTATGTTTTTTTAGTCCTACTAATTTGAACAATTTATCAGGGACTGGAAGTACTCTTTTATTAGAGCCAAAAATCCCATGACCATGTTGCAGATGAGATTTACTGAGAAACTTTGGATTGGAAGTTTCATTTATGTGGAGGAGTAGAGAAATTAGAAGAAAAAAAACAAGATTGACAAAATTACTTAACTTTTTGATCCATTTTTATGAGTTATAAATTCAATGGTATAATCTCAAGATTGCCAAATAAATTAAAGTAGAGGAATTCTGTTGTGGACTGCACGTTCAGAATGTGAAACCTTGACGAAGGCACAAAGCATAACATGATAATGGAACAGATAAATATGTGAATGTTAACTTCAAGGAAAAGAGCAAGCAAAGTAAATTAACTCTTTCAGTTGGTCAGCTCGATTATATTGGGCTAATTTGTTTACTTGTGCATGATGTTTCTTTTGGCTTAACAGTTTCTGCGGATCGCATTTTTAAAAAACTTTTAATATTTGTATGATATCACAAAGTGTGCTCGTATAACCAAATGCTTGGAGCATACAAAAATTGCTGATGCTGAAAATCTGAAATAAATCTTAAATGTCGGATAGGAAGATACGATGGGGAGAGAATCAATATTAACTTTTCAGAAAAAAATCCACTGGGCTTATGGGCTGGAGTGAAAGGGAGAGGCTGGATAGGCTGGGACTTGTTTCTTTCGAGCATTGGTGGGTGATTGAGCTTATTGAGTTTATGCTGGGTGCTCCAGTTTCTTTTCCCATCCCAAAAGGATACTATAAAAACATCACCCTATCATATGTGCAAAGAACCAAAGGGGAGGTGATGAGTTTGAAAAGATTAAATAGCGGATCTGCTCGGAAATAAGGAGGGGGAGTATGGGACTGACATGACTACTATGCTAGGAGCAGCGCAGACCCAATGGGTTGAATGGCTGGTATTGTAATGTCATCTTTGCTCTTTGTAGTTCTCCTAACCAAAAGAAAATTTCCTTCATGATCTGTCAATAGTCTGTAACAAAATTAAGGAATACCCTACAACAAATTTCTCATTTACGGCTTTAATTTTTATTCTAGCATTCCAGAAGAGGAATACCTCAGGTGTGGATTGTAGCAGCACAGCACCGATGGGCTTCAAACCTACCCATGAACACAGTTGTACTCTTTGTTCCACAGCAAGAAGCTTGGGTAGTAGAACGAATGGGTCGTTTTCACAAAATACTTGATCCAGTAAGTAAATGTCACTGTCTGAAGTGGACATGACGATGGTTCACTTTTGCTCTGTTACAATAGTTCTGATTTCATTGTATTGTATCTATTTCCATTTCACTTCTGGTAATTATTAACAGAGCTTAGTGCCTTGGTGGTCAAAATGTTTTAAATTTGTGTAATAATGGGGAAAAAAACTCAGTCATGGCAATTTGTCCAAGCAACTAGACTTGGCAGTCCGTAACAGACATTATCATTCATCATTATCATTCATCAACTGTTCCAACATGCGGGTCAATATTACAGAGATTAAAGGCATTCAAACATGTCATTCTTCGATAGGCAGAGAGCATGGGAGACCCGAGAATGGTTTGCCAAAAAGATTATGTATTTCTAGCTTTTAAATATTTATCAACATTTTGTTTTCTGATGAGGTTGCAGGAATATTTAGCAACGGAAGTTTTTCGTTCATGACTTCCTGAACATAATGAGCCCTTTTTTAATAGCATTCATTTTATTGGTGATGAGCCTTTGCTGATGAATTTGTTGTGCTTGACAATTGTATTTAATGTTGCCCAGTCCATCGCATGGACTGGACCACCCACCAATGACACTTCACGCTGCCTCAGAAAAGCAGCCAACATAATAAAGCTATCAATTAATAAATGTAAATGGAATAATTGATTGGTGTTAGTTTCTGTTACTTTTTCATGATCTGATTAGTAATAAGACTCCAGCCAAACTGCTATTTTCAAAATTTGGATTGGTCACTATTAAATTTCAAACCTGAAGTAACTTATTTTCTTCACAAATTATGGAACTCTTGAGCAAATTATTGGAAGTATTTTACTTCTGTTTTAAAGATCAGTTAGGTTTCCAACAGGGATATTCTTTTGTTACCTTTTACATTACCTTTTATTATTGTCACATGTACAAGATACAGTGAAAATCTTTGTTTTGCATGCTGTCCATACAGATCAGATTTACCATACAGAGATACAATCAGTTCAAAGTCGTATATGATAGATGGAGCAAAGGGGAGGATAGAGAGTGCAGAATATAGTTCTTAACATTAAAGGACATCAGTTCCTTAGACAAAATCCTCATTGGGATAGGGGTGAATTAAACAGGACCCTAAACGTATGGAGGGACCGTTAAGTAGCCTGATAACGTAGGGGACAAAGCTGCTCCTGTGTCTAGTATTGTGCGCTTTCAAGCTTCAGTGCCTTCTACCAGACAGGAGCAGGGAAAAGAAAAATGACCAGAGTGGGAGGTGTGAAGTGTAGATGGAGTCAATGGTGGGTGGTCCAGTCCGTGTGATGGCCTGGGCGACATCCTACAAGTTTCTGCAATTTCTTGGGATCATGGGCAGAGCTATTCCCAAACCAAGTTGTGATGCAATCCGACAGTATGCTTTATATGATGCATCCATATAAATCCATCTAATTGAACTTGAAGAAGAGTCACTGACGACATGCCAAATTTCCTCAGTCTCCTCAGGAAGTAGAGCCATCAGGGTGCCTTTTTGGCTGTCACATCAAAATATCATTGGGGATATATTAATGCCATGTAACATGAAGCTCCCAACAATTTCCACATCTGCACGATTGGTGCTGACTGGAGCACGTACTCCACCATGCTTCCTGAAGTCAAAAACAAGCTCCGTCTTGCTGACAGTAAGGGAGAGGTTATTGTCCTGACATCATGTCACTCTGTTCTCTATCTCCTTCCTGTACTCTGTCTCGACACTGTTCGGGATTTGGCCCGCTGCAGATGGAGTTAGAGTTAAATTTGGCTGTACATTCGTGAGTGTAAAGAGAGTACAGTAGGGGACCGAGAATGCAATCTTGTGGCACACCAGTATTGAGAATTATTCATGAGGAGGTGTTGCAACATACTCTCACTGATTGAGGTCTGTGGTTCAGAAAGTCGAGGATCCAGTGGCAGAGTGAGGGGGAGGCGAGGGGGGTGCTGATTCTTAGGTCTTGGGTCCCCGAGTTTGGAGATTAGGTTGCCGGCTGATCTGACACGGTCCCGAGATCCTTCTGGACCAGTTGCTTTCAACGGGTTCACTCTCAGAAATACCGATGAGTTCATCGTGGAGGGAGCCATTGTTGCCAGCAATACTGCCCACCTTCACTTTGCATGCAAGCCTTGTCATAATATACGGGTATCTGAGACATTACCACAAGACTCCAGCTTTGTCCGGAATTCCCTCATGACACACTTAATGGCTCTGCAAATGTCGTACATATTTTTAAAATAATGTCAAGATTCTAGTAAATTCATCATCTGGTATTTATTCCAAAATGTGTGGTGGAAAATAATGTCTTGTGATTCCTGTAGATTCTAATTTTATACAATTTTATAATTAGATTTCTACTCTGATGGTGTGCATTGAACTGTTTAATTATTGATCAACAATTATTGATAGTGTGGCAACACTAATGTGCCGGCCCTATGCAAGTAGGCGATGATGGTCAGCTACGGAATAGAAATAAGAAAGAAAATGGAGCTGTGGAGAGATCATTCAGGTACAGGAAGAGAGAGAGGAGAGAACCTTGGGTTGAATTGGGTTTGGCTCATCCAGATAGAGAAATTGAGGAGTACAATTGTATTGTAAGTAAAAGATAATGGAATTGTAATTAGAAGTCAACTGTTGTAGTTTTGTCATTAATTCCCCGTAATAGAGATGCAGATTTAATTAGTTGATCCTGTGCACTGAAATAAGTTATTACTATCATTGGGGCTATATAACATGAAAAGAAACCTAAAGCATATATTGATCTTAAACTAATTTTTGTTCCCTTTACAAAGGGTTTGAATTTCTTGATTCCAATCGTAGATCGGATAAGATATGTACAGAGCTTAAAAGAGATCGTTATTGATATTCCAGAACAATCGGCTGTCTCATTAGGTGAGTGCTGTGCTAAATTATTGTTACATAATTTTTAGAATTGTTACACAATGTTTAGAATTTTCTTGTTTATAAATTTGTCATAGTGTTATTTTTATAAATGTAAGTTATAGACGGTAATGTTGAGTACTTGGAGTTTTCTTTGCATAATTCAATATAAGTGTATCCTTTTTCAAATAATGTAGCCATATTGGATGAGAGTCCTGTGGTATCTACTGTGCCCTCCATAATGTTTGCGACAAAGACCCATCATTTATTTATTTGCCTCTGTACTCCACAATTTGAGATTTGTAATAGAAAAAAAATCACGTGGTTAAAGTGGCGCCATCGAGTGTGGCAGCCTCTCCAGCAGCAGTCTGTCCTTTCACCCTTTTTGTAATTTTTAGTGTGTCTTAGAGTATATTTTTTAAAGGTTTCTAAGTCTTATTGTTATGTGGGGGATGGGGGGGGGGGGGGAATAGGCGGAAATCATTTCCCAGACACATCCTGGCCGGAGATGAGTCTTTTCTCCGAGTCACATCTTCGCTCCCCCCCCCCCCCCCGCGGCCTACCATCTGGATTGGTACGGCCTTTCCTGCCGGAGACCGGACAGAGCTTCAGCAGCGGCACAGCGCTGAATTACCATCGCGGAGCGGGACAATGCCTTGCCAGGGATCGCCGTGTTGGAGCTCTGGAGTGTTGGGCCTGCTGATTAACATCGTGGAGCTGTGGTTGCGGAGCTTCTAGCCGCGGGCGGCGCTGACTTTAACATCGCGGAATTTGGGACCCTTTTGCCGGGGGTCGCCAGTGTTGGCCTGTGCTCAGTCTCCGGTAAGAAGTGGCTGATTTGGAAACTACAAGCCACTGAGTGTGTTCTTCCATTCCGACACCGGAGTTCCAATCATCCTGGCAAGAGGGCCTGAACATCGGGCCGTCCGTAGTGGCGACTGCGGAGGGCTCAAAGGCCCCGACCACGGGTGAACAAGAAGAAGATAACTGAACTTTATTGCCTCCCTCACAGTGGGAAACGTTGATACCGCTGGTTGGGGATGTTCATGCTAAATTGCTTGTAACTAGATTTATTTCCATCTTGACGTGCAAAATGCAATAGAATTTCCCATTTGAATTCGGAATTCACAGAAAACATTAGTTTAAAACAATTGACATTGATAATGCGGTAACTTTAATTTGATGCCACCGTCTACTCTTTTGCTGGCATGATTGTTAAGAGTGAAAGAACAGAATGTTAATCTTAGATAGTTTCTAGCAAACATAGTCCTTGCATTTGCCCACGCTTTAGAACTGTGTGCACTGATTGTTCCAAGCTTTATCAATGCTTTGATAACATTTTTCAACATTATTGTTGATTCTTGTGCCGTTAACCATGGAGAATTTTATGTTTATGCCGTTAGATAGTAAGCTATTTACAGATGCGCCATAGAAAGCATTTTATCGGGATGCATCACAGCATGGTTTGGGAACAGCTCCATACAAGACCACAAGAAATTGCAGAGTTGTGCGCGAGGCCCAGACTATCACTCCATCTACACTTCATGCTGCCTCAGCACTGCCACCAGCATAATCAAAGACCGGTCTCACCCCGATCACCCCATCTTCTCCCCTCTCCCATCAGACAAGAGATACAGAAGTTTGAAAATGCATACCTCCCGATTCAGAGACAGTTTCTTCCCAGCTGCTATCGGGCATCTGAACCATCCTCTCATCGATTGGGGTGCGGTCCAGATCTCCCATCAACCTCATTGGCGACCTTTGAACTATCTTTAATCGATCTTTATCTTGCACTAAATATTGTGCTCTTTATCCTTTATCTGTACACTGTGAATGGCTTGATTGTAATCTTGTCTAGTCTTTTTGAAGATAGACACAAAATCCTGGAGTAACTCAATGGGACGGGCAGCCGCTCTGAATAGAAGGAACGGGTGGTGGCTGAGAGTCAGGGGAGAGGGAGATATAGAGGGGTAAGATGTGAAAATGAGAGATCAAAGGGGATGAAGAGCAAAGAAAATGAATCGTTGTTAGCTGAGAGTAAGGTGACAACAAGGCATGCAATCAGTAAAATTTAATCAGGGGGACAGTGAAACTAGTCGGAGAACTCGGATGGGGAAGGGATGGAGAGAGGGAAACAGGGTTACTTGAAGTTAGAGACATCAATATTCTTTGACTGGATAGCGCTCAACAAAAAACCTTATTGCTGTATCAGTACAAATGACACTAATAAACTAAACTAAATAATTGTGTATATTTCTATTACTTTAATAAAGTATTCCGTTTTTATAATTTGTCTTTAACAAATCCATGCTGGCTAATTGTATAATATTTTTACAAATGAGTCTTAATTATGACATTGACAATAGTCTCATTTTTCCTTGCAGTGGTATTAGACTAGTTGGCCTGTGCATGCTAAGTTTGTCTCTACTCTTAGAATGGCCATTTACCATTTGCATTGTGGACTTTTTTAGTTCTGAGTAGAATTGGAAAGGGATCAGATTTAGATTCCTAAATTTATATTTCAGGAAGTAATCAGAACAAAGAAATAGAATGTTTCAAGCCAATTGATTTTAACTATTAAATGATTTCTCATGTTTATTTCATTTACAAACCTGTATCCTCACATATTAATTGTTCTGAAATAACCTGATTTATTTTTGTGTGACAAAGTTGATAGTAAATACTACTAGTTTTATGAAGGAGTAATATTTTATCAAACATTCGGTATGTTTAAATATAACAATCTTTCATTTAATGTTACAGATAATGTGACTTTAAATATAGATGGTGTACTATATTTAAGAATAATGGATCCATACAAGGTAATACAAATTATGCTTGTAATCTTTTTACTTATTTTCTTCATTAAATTAAATATCACAACTTCAAGTTTATGTGTATCCATGTAGCATTATAATGCTACCTGTTTTGTGATGAATTAGATATTTGAGCATGTCACAATTTATGCAGTCATTCCTCTGCCACAGATTACTGTATGCCTCAGATTTTGAATCTATCACAAAACTGCTAATTTTGTAGTGTTATAAGACTGCACAAAGACCTCAAGATGTGATATTTGATGGTGAGGCATAAGCTCTACAATGTAAATTGAGGATAAATAATTCTGGGCAGACATTGGGAATCAAGAACCAGAGGACATAGGTTTAAGGTGAGGGAGGAAAGATTTAATAGGAACCTGAGGGGGCAACTTTTTACACGGAGGGTGGTGGGTTTATGGAAGAGCTGCCAGAGGAGTTAGTTGAGGCAGGTACTATCACAACAATTAAAAGACATTTAGGCAGGTACATTGATGGGATAGATTTAGCATATGGGCCAAAGGTAGGCAGGTGGGACTAGTTTAGATGGGGCATGATGGTCAGTGTGGGCAAGTTGGGCTGAAGGGCCTATTTTCACACTGTATGACTCTACAGTCCTGTTCTACGGTACTGTTACCATCTATCATGTAAAACCACTCTATGATCTCGGGTGACTGTAATAGATCTCTTGGTACTATTGAAGAAGAGCAAAGAAGCTATCCTTGTCCTATTCGGTATATAAATTTCAGCCAGTATTACAAAAATTAACAGGTTATCTAGTTGCCATCTCATTACTGCTGTGAGAGCTTGGTTGCCATATTTCCTGCAATAACTATACTTCAGATTTATTGGTGACACTAATATTACTGGTTTGAGCTGCACTTGCCCCGTTTCAAATGAGACTATTAAGTGCGTTTGGAGTGAATCTCAAAGTATATGTGGTAAGATATACCGCATATGTCTGGGAGGATCGTAATTCAATAAGCAAGGGAATATATGTTTATACAAGTTTTGCTGCTGTCTCCTCAGAAAAGGAACAGTTGCTGTACAGTTGATCATGCAATCAAGTTAAAATCAAGTGCAGTAGAACAAAGGGGAGGATTCAGAGTGCAGAATAGAGTTCCCAGCATTGTAACACATCAGTTGCATAGATAATCCACAATGGGGTACAGATGAATCGAACAGTAACCCCAGTTGATGGAAGGATTGTTCAGAAGCTTGATAACAAAGGGGATGTTTCTCATCACTTCACACTCCTCATTCGAGTAACCATCCGCTTCCTCTGTTCCAAATGCATAACAACGGCTAATCCAATCTTTCTTCATTGCTACAATTTCCCAGTCCCCAACAATATCCTCAATAATATCCGTTGCAACCTTTTTGGGTAATCATACCATTCCTGTAATGTGGTGGCCTGAACTGCACACATTACTTCGCAGTCACCTTAGCATTGTATGAAGTTCAAGCATGGTCCATGGTCCATAACCTCCATGGTCTAGTGTTCTGTGACTTGGCCAACAGGCAAGCATTCTATGTGCATTTTTTTCACCTATTCCTTCACTGTACAAAATATCCTCCCACTTATTATATCCCTGCTTCGATGCATTTTCCAAATGCATGACCCCACATTTCTGTGGATTGAATTTCATTTGCCTTTTTTCTGTCCGAGTGATCAGACCATCTATGTCTCCCAGCACTCTTATGCTTTCATCCTCATTGTCAACCACATATTACTTTTAGTATTACCTGTAAGCTTCTTTTTCATAAAATAGAGAGACAGAGTGCTGGAGTAACTCAGCGGGTTAGGCAGCATTCCTGGAGAACATGGATAGGTGACGTTTTGGGTCGGGACCCTTCTTCAGACCGATTGTACGGGTGGTGGGGGGGGGGGGGGGGGGAGATCTGGAAAAGGAGGGGCTGGACACTTTTTAATGATTAATTGGTGATGAATTATATTGGTTTGCAGTGATTCAAATAATATCTTATTTCTTATTCCTCTATTTCAGGCAAGTTACGGAGTTGAAGATCCCGAGTATGCTGTTACTCAGCTGGCCCAAACGACCATGAGATCAGAACTTGGGAAGCTCTCGTTGGACAGTGTTTTTAGGGTGACAAACACAGTTTAATTTCTCCTTTTTTATAGTGGTTCATCTGTTGCTGTTATTAACATATCTGGTTCAAAGAAAGTGGGTGCTGTCCTACCCTTTGATGGGAAAATCCATCTCCACTGGTCTTTTCAGGGGAAACAATGAAGGAATAGCGCCAAATGGCCATCAAAATGAAAGGCAGCTTTGAAGGAAAGATGGTTGATGATGTGCCTATGATATTGCAACTTCTAATTAGTGAGATTTGCAAGGATGGTGATGGTGGACATTGTTAGGATGATGCCTGTGGAGCAAATGTGCTGCAGTCAAAAAGATACAAGCGATTGATTAGTAATTTAGAAGCCTGGACCAAAGGCCCAGAGACATGCAATGCAGCAGATGATGAATTGTAATGCATTTATTTAAAGAACGAATTAATAATGATGATTGAGAAACTACCAAATTGTTATTAAAATCCCAGATGGTTCACTTGTGCCCTTCAGTTTAAGGACATTGTCTGTCCTCAGCTGATCTGGTCTTTATGAGATTTTAAATCAACAGCAATATGGTGTACTCTTTATTTCCTCGAAGTAACTCATTTTAACAAAAAGATTGGACAAATTATTCATTAGAGTTAGCTAGCCCAAAACCACAGCTTTAATGTGACTTGTTCAGTGAGGTAGCTGGTATTTGTGCAGCAGAGAGGGAACATCCCCCGAGATTTTTGCTTAATGGCTCGAAGCGTGTCTTTGCATTTCCCAGGACATTCTGCATGTTTAAGTAAAGCACCAGCCTTAATGACAAAATTCACAATTAAAAAAGCACGATTATGTCCAGTCTTAATTACCACGTCGGACAACAGCAGGAGTTCTTTGTGTATTGTTCCTGAAACCAAATTTTAAAATACAGAACAGCTTTCTCGCATAGTTTGCAGAATTCATAAACAGCCACATTGAACCAGCTCATAACTCTGTCGTTATGTTGATTTAATTTAAATTATAGAACCCAAATGACAATGAAAATTGATCCATCTTTTTAAAAGACATTTTTAATGATTGTTTAACCAATTTTACTAAATACTAATAAAAATAGGAAAAAGTCCCAATTGAGCCAAACATAAAAGCTCTCATCATCATAATAACATTTTATCTTGTAGTTTTATTTGAGAATTAGGAAAATAAAGGTATTGTAAATACTGTAATTCCAACCATTTAAGTTGATGTGCTATCTGATGGTTAATATGCATGTCATATTGAAGACTAAAGATCTCTTTCATTGTTTTGCAGGAAAGGGAGGTATTGAATATGAATATGGTCACTCAAATAAATCAAGCTGCGGATACCTGGGGAATCCGCTGCTTGAGATACGAAATCAAGGATATCCATGTTCCACCTAAAGTGAAGGAAGCCATGCAGATGCAGGTTAGTATGAGCTTTGAGGTTTTCTATCAGAAAAAAACAGCTCCATTAAATATTCTTAGGCTGGGAATGTAATATTCACGGGGAAATATGATGGAGGGAGCAATAATGCACAACCAATTTCAGAATATTTACTATGTTTTATTTGCTTTTAACTTTTCAACAAAGTATCTTAGGAAAAAATTATTCTGCTTAACTATCATTCGTGTTTATTCCAAGATGTTTTTTCTTCATACTTTGCATTCCTCCCTATCGATTTTCCATCATTAGTTCTCCCTGGGCCACATACTGACCCGCAGTGGAGAAGGTCACCTGCTTCAAAGCTCCCCAATGATGATCCACATGCAGCCCTGCAACAAAGATGCTCATGAGAACAAGAGTTCTGTGTTTACCAAAGTGTTCCCTCCTTCTTGATGAAAGAACATTTGTAATCGTGTTCACACTCTTCCCCGCTTGCTTCACAGTTGATCATTAGTGTACATGGCATTCCTGAGGCAACGTCTGTCTAAGTGAGTAGGTATCCGTGGAGCTTATCAATGTTCCCGACTACGAATTGTAACAAAATATCCGTCACTTAAGTAGATTGAATAGATTTAGAACAGGTAATTTTGTGCTGTATTATTTTTCTATCACTATGTAAAGATATCTGCCTGACATCTAATTTGAGGCTGTACAGAGAATATGGATTGTTCATTTGATTGAATTTTTTTAGGTTGAAGCTGAAAGGAAAAAGCGTGCTACGGTGCTGGAATCTGAAGGGGCCAGAGAAGCTGAAATCAATATTGCTGAAGGGAAAAAACAGTCTCGAATTCTGGCTTCTGAGGCAACAAAAGCAGAAACGATCAACCAAGCAGCAGGTCAGCTCTTAACTGATGATGAGTTTGTATTCATCTTGCTACGTCTCCAACATGATCAGAGGATTTTTTGTAAATTGAAGATTGTGATTCGATTGCTTCTGAAGTATTTTGAAAAATAATTTTATACACTACTGGACTAAGTGGAACCATTTGGGTCCGTGTCACACAGGAGGCCTGGTCCCCCAATGCAACCCGTTCCCCAATGCAATATTCCATCACTCACCCGTTCCCCCAATGCAACCCGTCCCCCCAACGCAATATTGCACCACTCATGCATAACCCCAATTGCGCAGGCACGGCTCATTTCCCTTCAACCCCCAGCACACCAACCCCCTCCTCTTCAACCTCCCTCTTCTTTCCCCTCTACTCCTCACCTCCCCCATTCCCTCCCTCACCTCTCCATCCCTCACCTTTCCCCTACCCTCAATCACTCCCTCCAAAGCAGCATCTGCAGTTCCTTCATCCACAGGTCATTCATTGTTAGCTGTGGTTTAGATCCCGTTGACTTGATGATTGGACCAGTTTGCATCGTGTGTGTGTGCGAGTTACTCAAACTCCATGCAAACTGCTTGGTGTTCGTTACGGTGCACACCACGAGTTTCGATGAGCTGGTGGAGAAGATCTCCTCCGAGAGGGCCGTGGGGGTGAGTTACCGCAACGGTGGAAGAGATGGACCCGGGGGGATAGGTAGACGGGACCCCCATTGCCGCAGAGGGCAGGCGGGGGAGAGGGGTGAATGATGAGGGAAAGAAAGACGGGACCAGGGCCTCCACTGAATCTCCCCCCCCCCCCCCCCCCCCCCCCGCAGCCGCCGCCGGTGGTGGGGGAGATGATAGACAAGTTACTGTGAGGAGGGGAGAGCGGAGTTTGTGAGTGAGGTGGGACAGGCCGCCAACAGTGGGGCAGGAAGGGGTATCGCCATCCCGGTCGTGGCATTGACTGACAGAAGAGACCAATCTGCGTGGCGCCGACTGGAAGAATCTGCGCACGCGTGGTTTTAAAGATTTTTAAACCTCGATAACTTTTCCAATATACCACTGATCGGAATGAAATTCAGTGCACTCGCAGCACAGGCGAACGGTGAGTAACCTGGCAAAGTATCGTAGCGCTATCGCGTACCGTTTTTGCGCAAATAGAACAACCGCACAAACCGGAAGAGCACAAGATTAGAGTTTTAGTTATGTATAGATGGATATAGATATGTGATATATAATAGTTGTTCTTTCGCATAATTGTTACTGGGTTAGAAACTCACAACTTTTTTTCACTATTTCAGAGTGGGATTGATAATGGGAGCAGAGTGACTTTATTTTTATGGAGGTCCTGTCAAATAATTCTGTTTTTGTCGTCCACTTACCAATTACATCAACTGTTTGTTCTATCTGGCATCACATCACTCCTAGTTAAAGAGGAAATACGTTAACAAGTTAGGCATATTTGTTGGTAAAATTGGATTGATGCTCAAAGAGGAGCTGCTCATGTCATGCTCCTATCTTCTGCATAATATTTTATATTCCAATCTTTGACTTTCACAGGTGAAGCCAATGCAGTCATCGTTCAAGCAAAAGCAAAGGCACAATCTATTCATATGCTTTCTGAAGTCCTTAGTCAACAAGTAAGATTAAGTGAATCATAGAATAAAATTGTAAAGGATTTAGTCCTGGTTTTGTATCAGCAGAGTGAAAATAGATTATTAATTAACTTTTTTTTGTCACCTTATGCAATTAACAGTGCGGAAGTCAAGCAGCATCATTGAGTGTGGCAGAGCAGTATGTATCTGCCTTTAACAACCTGGCCAAGCAGAGCAATACAATTCTACTTCCGGCAAACACAGGTGATGTTACCAGCATGGTGTCACAGGTAAGAAGTCTATTATCACTTTTAGGTTTTTATAAGGTGATCCATCTTCTAGTAGTTTTTTTTAATTGTTCATTTCCTGGATATGGGCATCACTGCCAAGGCTATCATTTTTGCCCTGAAGAAGGTGGTGCATATAAACTCATATTAGATTTTAATTTGACACCCTCTTATTGGACTAGACATATTAGACTTGATATATGCAAATTAAATACAGACCTTTTTTATCAGACCCCAAGAATAAGATTAAAGAGCAGATTAACATCTCTTTGGTCAGTTTAAGAATGGTAATTGTCCAAAGAGGAAATATAAATGCCTGATTACAGTTGTGAGAATGACATTGAGATAATGGTTAAGTAATTGTCCTGCGTAGTAAAGCAGGAAATAACACCAAGAAGAGTTGGAAAGTGATGGAAGCTGATTAAGGATACGTTTAAAAGAGGTGAAGGCTAAAGAGCGATATCTAAGTATTATACAGAGAACTTTATTTAGCTGTTTAACTGGAGGCGAACTGCTTAAGCAAATGGCATAATGCAAAATCTGTTCCAGTGAGGAATAGAAAAACGTTTCATGGATAAACAGAGGACATGTAGCTTCATGAGATTTTAAAAGAGCCTCATGATGAAAATGGAGAGGAAATACTGAATTATATACATGGTTAAAAGGAAGGAAGAAATTAGTCAGATCACTGTTGAGTAAGAATGCAGGTCACCATGAACATTAAAGAAAATATCAAGAGTTTTCATAAACACAGCTGAGAAGATGAGATTGCTCAAATGAATGGAGGAGATGACTCTTCCTACTTGTAAGATGCCTCTTAAAGTCAACTTCTGTTCAGTTTATTTGAATTACTGAATGTCAAATTTTGTTTGATAATCGTCCTGTAAAGTACTTTGTCTCGAGATTGCATGAAGGGTCTGGATAAGTTATGAAATAAATAGAAATTGTACCAAGAGAGTGAAAGATGGCAAATGTGAAAAGTTAATTCATGTGGAAATCTAAAGGCAATCAAATGTGGCCCAGCAGTAGAATTGCTGCCTTACAGCGCACACAGAAGCAGACCCGGGTTCAATCCTAGCTACAGGTGCTTGTCTGTATTTGTACATTCTCCCCGTGTCCTGTGTTGGTTTTCTCCGAGACCTTCGGTTTCCTCCCACACTCCAAAGATGTACATTGTGATCATGATCACAACGAATGGCGGTGCAGGCTCGAAGGGCCAAATGGCCTCCTGCCATGCCTATTTTCTATGTTTCTATGTTTGTAGGTTAATTGGCTTGGTATAAATGTGAAGATTCTCCCCAGTGTAGGATGGTGTTCGTGTGCGGGGATTGCTGTTCAGTGCGGACTGGGGGCCGAAGGGCCTGCTGTATCTCTAAACTAAATTCAGCATGAGTTGTGGTCAAACTAAATGTTCATAGACTCTTGAATGATGGCAAACTATATAGCCATTTTCAAAAATAAAAATTTTGAGGGAACTTTAAGTCAAAAGTAAACCAAAGAATCCAGGACTTAGCCTTGATCTGAAGCAAGTGATGAAAAAATTAATGACCCATATCATGATGACAGCAGACTGGAACCATCAGCAAGTTCTGGTGTGTGTCAGCATTTCCTGGATTTACACCCTATACTGTACAGGTACGTAAACACAGATTGGATGCAAGGGTATTAGAAATAGGTTAACAAGTTATGGTCCCCTATTAGTTTGGGTTTCATTTACTTACAAGTTTCTTTAAGTACTGCCAGTTGTTTGAAAACTCAGTAGTTGTTCTTCATTTGATAACCTGGCGCAGTCTCAACAGACTGCGGACAGGCATGAGAAGGAGCAAATCGAACATGCTGATTTGGGGATATACTGAAGATGCGGCAGACTGTGAGTGCGGACCATGGAACATCTCCTGAGCTGTGACATGCTGCATGACACATGCACTGTAAAGGACTTTACAGAGGCCAACGACGTGGAAATGATAATAATTTGTGAGCTCAGATGGGAATGTTAATAAACGCATCCAAACCAAATATAATCCGGCATATTCAATTCCCAGCTGGATACAATGAAAAATAGTCAAAATTGGGAACCCTGACCCATGAATAATTAAGAACTCAGAATATCAACCACAGGTCCAATTGTCCTTGATTTTCCTGGGTGATAATTGTTCAATCACTCCGGAGATCAAATCTGGTAATTTTTTCTGCTCCGTAGAATTGACTGTACTGCAATTATTTGGTGAAATTTCAGTATTAAGGATTTTGTCATCAACCATATTGGTGCCTGACAATTCTGATTTTAATGCCTTGTACTTATATGTATTTTCTGGTTGATCTGTATTTCATATGTTCATATTGTAAGCGGTATGCACAGTTGCTGCTTTGACTAGACTGCTATGTGTGTTTAATGTTCATCTTTCTCTATTGTGCATGTCAAAGGCCATGGGAATTTACGGTGCTCTCACTAAACCGGAAGCAATGAAGGAGAAGCTGACAATGGATGCTGCTTATCCCAACAAATCACAACTGGTCAGTGATAATCAGATATTCCATTCAGAGACATAACAATCTGAAATATCTACTGAATGACAACAGAAATTGAAATTTCTAGTGAATGGCAACAGAAATTGAAATTTCAGAATTTCCCAGATTCTGACTACTGAGATGAAGATTTCATGTCACAGCAATTTTATACTCATAGAAGAATTGATATTGTTTGCTGCCTGTATACTTATTCCTCCTGTTGAACTTCATCATGGATATAAGAAATTGATAAATTGATTGCGATCAGTTTGTAAAACTTCCTGAGAAAGAAATTAAATGTTTAATTATTTCTTCTCCACCCTCAAAACTGAATGTTTAGTGGTCTCAATATTTCTTTTTGCCATGCAATTATTCATATTGTTTACAACTGGCGATAAAGATGAACAGTTATTCTCCGTGGGATGATCGCAATGTGGTACCCTTGTCAGCAGAAGGTTTTGCCTGTGAAAGAGGAAAAGGTTAGAAAATGAAGAGAGAAGGGAAGCTACCATTTATAACAAATGTAACGATAGTGAATAATCAGATACAATTGTGAGAAAAGTATGCAGTTAAAATTCCAAGCAAATTTGACATGTAAATTACAAGCAGACATTTTATAGCTCATTCTTGTGGATAACTTTTAAAACGGGAAATTAATCATACTTCAGAAACAATTAAAACTTGTGTGCAAATCAAGCATTACGTTATAATAAGATATTATTTATGCTGCAAATTTGAAATAATTAGTCTGTTCTAAATACTACAACTGCTTTGTTTCTATTTGGGGAAAGACTATGATGGCCTGGTGGTTGTTACTGGACCATTATCTTGGGCAGTGAATCTGGAGCTGCAGGTTTTGAATTCCATCGCAGCAATTGAGGAATTTAAGATGCCGTAATTAACTAAACGTGAGGGATAAAGCAGTGTCAGTAATGCTATCTACAAAACATAATCAAGTCCAATTGAGTTTATTGGCATATGCACAAATATGACAAAACATAGGTGCAATGAAAATCTTTTGTAGCGGCAGCATCACAGGCACTAACCTCGGACAACACACAAAAAAATATATTATACATAAATGAATTACAAGGCATTGAAAAGAAAATGACTTTTTTTCAAACATGTGTGCAAAATATACAGACAGTTTTTGCAAAGCTCTAAGGGAATCAATGGAAATGAGGATCGTGTAGGAAATTGCCAGAAATGGGAAAAATATAGAACATTTCCCGTTCTGAATTTAAAGGTATCCTGGGGATCATGTGATGATCCCAGGCAAACATGTCAATAGCTCAGCACCTCCAATATTAGCTTGTTTTCCCTCTGTGTATGGCACCTTTTTATTAAACTTGTATACGATTTGTGTTACAATCATGGCCTTCAGAGAAAATTGTCTCATATATACAGGTGAAAGTGGTGAGAGTTGAGCAGATGGAATGAGTGGTATCACTAATGTGCCAAAAAAATGTCTTATGTTTTCTTTCAAATATATTACTTTAATCATATGGAAGGAAGACCATACAATCCAGCTTTCTTTAGAATATTTTAATGCAGACACATTTCTAAACTAACCATATTACATTTTAACTGTTACATTAGGTTATAAAGGACATCCATGTTTCACTATTTTCAATACAAGCCATATCATTCCATTTACATTAAACCATGGCATCAATTGTCCATTACATATTGCCCAATGGACATTACAATTGTCAATTTTTTTCAGCACGGGTTGCAGCTTCTCTGTGTGCACTAATGGAAGGGCCTGCAACAAAGGCTTTTCTCCACCGAGCCTTTGTAATGACTGCTCCAAGCTTCAGTGATGCCTTTGGCAAATAGCACTGCACTTGTTCGGTCTGCACCATTCAGTTGGGGACATGTGTGGGGAGGAACTGCAGCTACTGGTCTAAACCGAAGAAAGACACACAAAGCTGGAGTAACTCAGTGAGACAGGCAGCATTTCTGGAGAGAAGAATTGGGTGACGTTTCGGGTCGAGACCCTTCTTCAGACTGGTTAAGGATAAGGGAAATGAGAGATATAGACGATGATTTGGAAAGGTAAAGAACAATGAATATGCACAAAAAGTAATGATGATAAAGAAAACAGGCAATTGTTATCTGTTTATAGGGTGAAAATGAGAAGCTAGTGTGACTGGGTGGGGGAGTGATAGAGAAAGAGAGGGAATGCTGGGGCTACCTAAAGTGAGGTAAATCAATATTAATATCACTGGGCTGTAAGCTGCCCAAATGAAATATGAGATGCTGTTCCTCCAATTTGCACTTAGCCTCACTCTGACAATGGAGGAGATCTAGGACAGAAAGGTCTGTGTGGGAATGAGAAAAATAATTAAAGTGTCCGGCAACCGGGAGATCAGTTAGGTTCAGGCGGGTTGAGTGAAGGTGTTCTGCAAAACAATTCCAGTCTACGTTTGGTCTTGCCGATGTATAAGAGTCCAGATCTTGAACAACGGATACAATGGATGAGGTTGGAGGAGGTGGAAGTGAACCTCTGCCAAACCTGAAAGGACTGTTGGGGTTCTTGGACAGAGTCGAGGGAGGAAATATAGGGACAGGTGTTGCATCTTCTGCGGTTGCAGGGGAAGGTACCTGGGGAGAGGGTGGTTTGGGTGGGAAGGGATGAGTTAACCAGGGAATGGTCTCTGCGGAAGGCGGAAAGGGGTGGAGGTAGGAAAATGTGGCTAGTGGTTGGATCCCGTTGGAGGTGACCAAAGTCCCATCTTTCACTGAGTTATCATCCAGTTACAGTTGATGATTGTCTCCGCATGTGGCACTGAAAAATCCTGATAGAGCAAAGTGTCCTGTGTATGCAAAAATTGAGAAAAACCTCAACAGTCTAGTTGAGCTAAATAGCGAGTGCTGGGGGAACGTAGTGGGTCAGGCAGCATCTGTGGAAGGGATGGATGGGTGGGCAGTGTTTTAGGTCTGGACCTTTCAGACTGATTGTAGTGGAGGGTGGGTGTTGGATAAAGCGTGGCAAATGATAGATAGAAGAAGGGTTCTGACCCGAAACGTCACTTATTCCTTTACTCCAGAGATGCTGCCTGACCCACTGAGTTACTCCAGTATTTTATGTCTATTATTCAGCTTAACCAGCATTTGCCGTTTATTCCTACATAAGTGATAGATGGATACAGGTGAGAGGTAATTTAATTGGCAGGAAAGGTCCAAAATGAAAAGGAGACAAAAGCGTGTTAGATAAAGAAAGTGGAGTGAAATGTAAAGTCAGAGGGAGGGATATGGGTGGAAGGGATACATGAGTGGCAGGATAGTGAGATAAATGATGCGCACCAAGGTGGGAGAGAGGGAGATGGGCGGTGAGTATTAATGTTCAGTTGGATTTTTGGCTTCCTCTAGTTTTTATGTGGGCTCACTGACATCCCACAATGGAGGAGGCTCAGGACAGAAAGGTCAGTATGGGAATGGGAAGGGGAATTAAATTGTCTAGCATCCGGGAGATCTAGCAGGCCTTGGCGGACTGAGCACGGGTGTTCAGTGAAACGGTCGCCTAGTCTCGGTCCTGGTCGCTTGGTCTCGCCGATGTAAGCTATTTGAACATCTTCCTCGACTCAACTCAAGCAATCCAGACTTGAACAGACCTCGGTGGGAGATATTCCTTGAAAACTCTAGCTTTCATCCATATTCCAAAGATTGTGAAGTTGGCCACTGTAAATTGCCCCCAGTGTGCAGATGAGTAGTAGAATCTGGGAGAATTGATGGGAATGTGGGATTGGTCTACAATCAGTGTAAATCGGTGCCTGACTATCAGCGGGGATTTGTGGGACAATCTAGAAGCAGAGGCCATAGCCTCAAAATAAAAGGACATAACTTTAGAAAGGAGATGAGGAGGAATTTCTTTAGTCAGAGGATGGCGAATCTGGAATTCATTGCCACAGAAGGCTGTGGAGGCCAAGTCAATGGATAGTTTTAAGGTGGAGATTGATAGATTCTTGATTAGTATGGGTGTCATATATCTATAGTAGAACATAGTATAAATATATAGTATTATTTGATTTGACTTAATAGCATACAAAACAAAGCTATACACTGTACCTTGGTACAGGTGACAATATAAAACCTAAACCTAGAACTTGGTTGAAAAGTTGAAGAATGATAGGAACCATCTCATCTTTTGATACAATGATATGCAGATGCTGGTTTACAGAAAAATACTTCAAAACAGAAAAATGGGTGCAGGAGTAGGCCATTCAGCCCTTTGAGCCAGCACTGCCATTCAATGTGATCATCCAAAATCAGTACCCCACTCCTGCTTTCTCCCCATATCCCTTGATTTTGTTAGCCCTAAGAGCTATATCTAACTTTTGAAAACATCCAGTGAATTGGCATCCACTGCAGAGAATTCCAGATTCTGTGGACGTTTTGGGTTGGTACCCTTATTTAGGCTTCACAACCCAAATCGACAGCCATCTATGTTTTTCTGAGATGCTACCTGACCCACTGAGTTGCTCCAACACTTTGTGTCTTTTTTTTTGCTCACCTTTTCATACCGGCTTTCTCTCCTCTGCACTCTCACACCCATCCAGTATCTCAACCTGAAACATTGACTATTTATTTGCCTCTACAGGAGCTTCCTTATCTGCTGAGTTCTCCAGACGTTTGTTTAATATCCCAAGTAAATTGTTCAGAGATGCTGAATATTACAGTTACTCATTTATATGATTTATTTATGAAAACGAACAAGATTTTAACATGTAAATAATGTATGATAATTTGTTGGAATAAAATGCTGCCTAAAATACATGAATCTAAATTTGAAAGAGGAAATGGACTAGAGTAGTTACGATGAACAGAAATATATATATTTTTAAAGTAAGATGGTGGGGTCAAGGAAAGAGTGTTCACATCGCAGCCCTGTTTCCACCAATCTTTCCACCACTACGCACGAGAAGCACAAGAAGTGCAAGATGCCATTGTATGCAGGTGATTTCAGTGTGTTCAGCTCTGGCTGAACAATTTCTAAGCTTGTGATGTGGACTCTATAAGAAGAAGTAAGATGGAAAGAGGACAAACTCTGAAAGCCGATGAATGTACTTCTGTGTTCTCAAAATCTGCAAACTAAGTGACAGTTCCCACCACTGAATTGGCTAATAAATGTTTCACTGATGACATGCAAATGGATTTTAATTCATTTCAGAAAAATCTGAAACAAAGCCACATCCAAGAATGATTTATGCTACACGAATTAAAGACTTTAACGGCCCTGTATACTCCCTTCGGTTTGACATACTTTGCTTGGAACTTTGTAATCATCTCCTTATCTCATCAGCTCAAAATTGATCTTGTGAACATTCCTGTTGTAAACATTGCTGAAAGTTAATACACGGGAGGTTGGAGACACCACATCAGAATAGTACGTTGAAGCTTTTAAAATGATGTGCTGTGACTTTATATCCACATGTGGTGGGATGCTGGGAGGAGCCCAAGTACTTCATTGCAGTCACACTAAGGTCACTTACTTCATCTTATAGCAGGAGCCTGCAAGCAACAAAGAACAAAACAAATTTGCCCTGAGAAAATGAGTGAAAATAATGCTTTGGAAATAAAATGAGCCGTTCGACAAAGTGGTGCAGACTCCTCAGCCTTGGATCAATCTTTGCTTGAAATCCCAGCATCAACAGTTCTTTTATACCTATTTATGGTGGTATAGAGATGATGATTCAATTAATTCACTAATTCCACAGTAAACTGAACCCTTTATATACCTGTTCTGGCCTACATATAACTCGGGTAATTACATACCGACACAATGCACTCTTAAGAAAGCATGGTCCAAAATTGTTCAATGAGCCATTCAGTTGTATCATACAGGGCTACTAAAGATGGGAAATAGAAATAGATGCTGGTCTTATCTTCCCCAACAACAACATGGGAATATCTTCACTTGAAGGACAACAATTGTTCAAGGCGGCTGTTCACCACCATCTTCTCAAGACTCAAGCTTACAATATATCCATACTTGTTCCTTAAATGCTAGACATTGCCTGATACAGTTCAAAGTGCTGCACAGGGTATACTACTCAAAAACCAAACTGCACACAATTTTCCCCAGTGTTTCCCCTTTTTGTGATAAGTGTCAGTTCCAAGAGGCCACTTTAACCCACAGTTTTGTACTATGTACAAAAATAGAACGTTTTTGGACGGAAGTATTCAGCGTCCTCTCCAATATACTGAAAATCCCATTAGAGCCAGATTCAAAACTGATAATACTGGGAATATCAGAGGCATGTAGTAAATTGACTGTTTTTCAGTGATGCTTTGTCGGCTATGGACTAATATTAGCAAAAAAACTTATACTTAAATTCTGGAAAATTCTGAAGTTCCTTCAGTGAAGATGTGGATTACAGAAATGACAGGCACACTACATCTAGAGAGAATTAGTTTTATCTTGAATGATAAACTGAAGCAATTTTTAAAAATATGGTCACCTTTTATTGATTTTCTCGAACAACACAATATTTGAACACAAATTCGAAATTACTCGTAGGGCTGGGTGAGCGGGTGTATGGGTGGGTCGACCGGTATATCTCTTCTTTTTCTTTTTTCTCTCTCATCTCCTTCTTTCTCTCTTAATTTAATGTCCTTTTTGGAAAGTGTTAAAATTGAAGCTGTTCACAAAGATGTAAAATTGTCAAGTTTTTTGTACAAATGCTTCCAATAAAAACATGAAAACCAATAACTCTGATAATTATATACTGACACAATGCACTCTTAAGAAAGCATGGTCCAAATTTGTTCAATGAGCCATTCACTTGTATCATGCAGGGCTATTAAAGATAGGAAGTAGAAATAGATGCTGGTCTTATCTTCCCCAACAACAACATGGGAATATCTTCACTTGAAGGACAGCAATTGTTCAAGGCAGCTGTTCACCGCCATCTTCTCAAGGCTCATTGGGGATCAATGAAAAACAATACAGATGGTATGTGAGCAATAGAAGCACAGTCAGAGCAAAGAAACAGGCCCTTTGGCCAAATCTGCCGTGCCAACCAAGATGCCCCATCTAAGCAAGTCCCATTTACACAAATTTGGCCAAAATTCCCTCTAATCATCTCCTATCCGTGTTCCTGTCCAAAGTATTTTAAAATGTTGTTATTGTACCTTCCTCAACCACTACTTCTGGCAGCTTATTCCATATCACTAGCACCCTCTGTGTAAAACAAAAGTCCTTCAGGTTCCTATTAAATCTAGTTCTTAACCATCTACCTTGGGTATGGACTCTGCACATCCAACCTGTCTATTCACCTCATACTTTTATACATCTCTATAAAATCATCAGTCTCATCTGATCCAAGGAATGAAGTCCCAGCCGGCTCAATATCTCTATCTAGTCCTAGCCTCCCAAACCTTTCCCTCTAGCTCATATCATGGACATGTTCTCCTAAATCTTCTCTGCACTCTTCCAGCTTAATGGCATATTTCCTACAACAGGGTGACCTAAACTCAACACAATACTCCAAGTATGGCTTTATCAAGATCTTGTACAGCTGTAACATAGCATCCCAACTTCCACAAAATAAGGAATTGTAGATGCTAGTTTACAAAGAAGGGCACAAAGTACTGCAGTAACTCATTGGTTAAGGCAGCATCTCTGGAGAACATTGATAGGTGACGTTTTGGGTCAGGACCCTTCCAGAATGATCCTGACCCGAAACTTCCCTTATCCACATTCTCCAGTGATGCTGCCTGACCCGTTGAGTTGCTCCAGCAATTTGTGTTCTTTTTTTATCCCAACTTCCTCAAGAGAGAGTTTTCAAGAGAAAATTGGATTAGGGCTAACGGAATCATGGGATATGGGGAAAAAGAAGGAACAGGGTGCTGATTTTGGATGATCAGCCATGATCATATTGAATGGTAGTGCTGGCTCGAAGGGCTGAATGACCTAGTCTTGCACCTTATTTCTATGTTTCCATACTCAATTCCCTGACTGATGAAAGCCAATGAGGCAAACATCTTTTTCACCACCTTATCAACCTATGAGGCCACTTTCAAGGAATTATGGCCCTTGCTTTCACCCTGGGGAGTTTTGTAGAAACAGGTCTTGCTCTGATTCGATTTCACAAAATGCAACACCTCATACTATCTCGCAACACCTACAGTAAGCTCCATTAGCCATTCCTCAGCCCACTTTCCAGCCGATCCTGATTCTGCTATAATTTTTGATAAGCATCTTCGTCATCTCCAAAACCACCCACTTTATAGTCATCTGCAAACTTATTTTAGATCTCGACCAGCTGAGTTTCTCCAGCAGTTTATTGTTCCAGATTCCAGCATCTGCCGTCTCCTGTGTGCTTCAAAGTACAGGTTATTGTGAACTGTTGCCTGTCTCAATGCTTGTTGCACCGACCAATGGATTACATAGGGCAAATTCAAATCACTTTAAATAGAAGTGTACTATTCTACCTTGAAGATAGACACAAAATGCTAGAGTAACTCAGCGGGTCAGGCAGCATCTTTGTAGAAAAGGAATATGTGACATTTCGGGCAAGACTCTTTTTCAGACTGAGAGTCAGGGGAAAGGGAAACATGGAGGTATAAAAAGGTACATAACAAACAAATAAATTGACCTATGGCCAATAGTCCATTGTGTTACAACCCAGTGGTATGAATATTGATTTCACTAATTGAAAGTAACCCTTGCATTCGCTCTCCATCCCTCCTCATCCTCCTGCAAGTTTAAATGTTCATATCCTTTCGTTATCACCTCTTTCACTGTAAATAATGGACTTTCTCGGTACCATTTCATACCTCTAGCTTCCCTCTCCCTAATTCTCAGTCTGAAGAAGGATCCCAACCTGAAATGTCATCTATTCCCTTTTGTCCAGAGGTTCTGCCTGACCTGCTGCATTACTCCAGCATTTTGTGTCTATCTTCGATGTAAACCAGCATCTGCACTTCCTTCCTACCATTCTACCTCTTATGTCCACCTCTTATGCCCTCAACACAAAGGGAAAGTGCAGTCACATCAGTACGAAGGGGACAGTGCAGTTCAATGGCAGCTTCTCTGAGCCCTTCGATATCCGCAGTGGTGTCAAACAAGGCTGTGTCTTCGCTCCCACACTCTTTGGGATTTTCTTTGCTCTGCTCCTGAAACATGCCTTCGGCATTGCAACAGAGGGGATCTACCTGCATACTAGATCAGATGGCAGGCTCTTCAACCTCACCCGCCTCAGAGCAAAGACTAAAGTACATGAAGATCTCATCAGAGACATGATGTTTGCCGACAACGCCGCAGTTGTGTCCCACACCCAGCAGGAACTACAGTCACTGATGGACCGCTTCTATCGAGCATGCAAGGACTTCGGGCTCACCATCAGCCTGAAGAAGACAAACGTCTTGGGCCAGGATACAGAGGCGCCACCTGTCATCACCATCGACGACTACAAACTTGATGCCATCCGTCAGTTCACGTACCTTGGCTCCATCATCACCAACAACCTCTCCTTGGACACAGAGATTGATAAGAGGATCGGGAAGGAACTACAACTCTCGCTCGCCTCACAACTCGAGTGTGAACCAACCCATAGCTGACAGTGAAGACAAAGATAGCAGTCTACAACGCCTGTGTCATCAGCACGCTGCTATACGGCAGTGAGACATGGACTACATATGCCAGCCAGGAGGGAAGACTCAACACCTTCCACTTGAGAAACATCCGCCGTATCCTGGCAAGACAGTGTCGAACGCCGAGATTCTGTCTCACGCTGGCCTTCCCAGTATGTACACTCTACTCAGGCAGCGCAGACTGCGGTGGCTGGGCCGTGTCCACCGCATGTAGGATGGCCGTATTCCAAAAGGCATCCTCTATGGAGAGCTGACATCTGGGAGGAGAACCATCGGCCGCCCCCCAGCTATGTTACAAGGATGTCTGCAAGAGAGATATGAAGGCGCTTGACATCGATGTGGAGTCCTGGGAGAGCCTTGCAGCTGACCGCATAAGGTGGAGAGGTACCCTGAACCAACATCTCAAAACGGGGAAGAGAAACTGATGAACAAGCGGGCACGCAGAGGGAGTGCAGCAACTTCAACAGACCAGAGTCCACACACAAATGTGACCTTTACCACAGAGACTGTCACTCCTGCATTGGTCTCTTCAGCCACAAGCAACACTGCTCCAGCCGAGGTTTGGAGCAAGCAGCCAACAACTAGGATGCATCACCCATGGTCAGTCATGACCGAGGGGGGCCTATGAATGACTATGGCCTGAGGTAGGTCGCTTGGCCAGTGGCATTACGAAGGTTGCACGAGGTATTTGGACTTGCACTATCATGGTATGCTGTACCATGCTGATAATAATTTATTGTCTAATTATTTGCTCTATCGTTACGTTTAATGTGTCTGCAAAGCTGGAGCAAGTAAGAATTTCATTGAAAAAGACACAAAGTGCGAGAGAAACTCAGCTCAACTCGTTTAGGGACAGGAGCCTTCTTCAGGATTTTATTGTTCGGGTCTTGGCGCATCCGACAATTAAAACACTCTACTCATTAGGAAGGATGGAACTGCAGATGCTGGTTTACACCGAAGATAGACACAAAATACTGGAGTAACTCAGCGGGTCAGGCAGCATATCTTCAGAGAAGGAATATGTGACGTTTTGGGTCGAGACCCTTCTTCACACAGCCTGAAGAGGGGTCTCGACCCGAAATGTCACCTATTCCTTCTCTCCAGTGATGCTGCCTGTCCCGCCGAGTAAACTCCAGCATTTACTGTCTATCTACTCATTGGGAAAGCAGGTTCTGGGCAAAGATACTAGACAAGTTCTGCTCTATACTGCTCTATAATCTGTGGTTCTGGGAGACTTTCCCACGCAGCTGCTGTTGCCTGTCCGTGTGGCGCTGTGACGGGTGTTTGGGATCGGCCTCTTGTGCGGGCGGACGTTGCCGCGGGAGGCGCTGTCGAGCAGCCGGGTGCCGGGGTCAGGGACAGGGACAGGGACAGGGACAGATCCCGGCGGCTGAGTTGAAGCCGCCCGCCCACCCGAGCCTGAGCTGCAGGTGGCGCCGCGACGGGAGGGATGCTGTTCAGCGGCCGGCCGGGCGGGAACCAGCGGCGCTGTCGGAGGAGGGCGGGCGGTGGTGGCGGTGGGTGGGTGGAGGGAGGGAGGGAGGGAGGGAGGTTGCCGGGGGTGGGGAGCGCCCGACCGGCCGGGTGCTGGTGCTGGTGCTGGGTGACCTTGGCGAGGGTTTGCGGGAAGATCTGAATCGCGCCATTTGATTCGAGCGGTGGCCTCTCTATGTTGCGGAGGGACCGTGAGGAGGGAGGGAGAGAGAGAGCGCCTGTGGGGCGGCCACAGCTGGCAGCTATGCCCCGGCTGGCGACCGTGCTGTCCCTCTGCTGGACCTGCCTGCTCTTCAGCGCCGGCCTCGGCCTCTTCCTCAGCGGCTTCCTGCTGGTGCGGCTGGAGCTCCGCAGCCCCAGCGCCTGCCACGACTCCCCGACCACCGGCGGGACGCCCACGACTCGGGATTTTAATTCGTGCTGGATGCCGAGGCGCTTTTCCAGAGCTGTCGTGGTCGTCATCGACGCCCTGAGGTTTGATTTTGCCAAGTATGATCCTGGAAACAAGAATCCCAAACCGTACGAGAATAAACTAGAGGTGATCCATCAAAACGTGGTTTCCAAACCTCAGCATGCCAGACTGTTCCGTTTCAGAGCCGATCCGCCCACAACCACCATGCAGAGGATTAAAGGGATGACCACCGGTACCTTGCCTACCTTCATAGATGTGGGCAGCAACTTTGCATCAACAGCAATTGAGGAAGATAATTTGATCCAACAATTTGTGCTTAACAGTAAGTTAAAAATGAAAGTGGTTTAATGTAGGATCATGGAAAGTTCACAACATTGGCCATTAAACCCGTCAGTTACAAAGAAAATAGACACAAAATGCTGGAGAAGCTCAAGTCAGGCAGGGTAGCATTTCAGGAGAAAAGGAATAGGTGACGTTTTGGGTCGGACCTATCTTCTGTCTGCAGAAGGGTCTCGACCTGAAACGTCGCCTATTCCTTTTCTCCAGAGATGCTGCCTGACCTGCTGAGTTACTCCCAGCATTTTATGACTATCTTCAGTGTAAACCAACATCTGCAGTCCCCCCTATACATTCTTTGTCAGTTACAAAGCACGAGTCAACAGTTCCCTTCATAACCTGAAGGAAGTTTTGGATTTGTTTCATACTCGTCCTTGGATCCAACAGGCTTGCTCCTTTTTAAAAAAAACACTGCCACATGCATCCTTGTGGAAAACATTGCTAAAATCCACGTAGTCCATATCGAACACCTTGGTCTTATCAACTTTTAGAAACATAGAAAATAGGTGCAGGAGTAAGCCATTCGAGCCTGCACCGCCATTCAATATGATCATGGCCGATCATCCAACTCAGTATCCCGTACCTGCCTTCTCTCCATGCCCCCTGATCCCTTTAGCCACAAGGGCCACATCTAACTCCCTCTTAAATATAGCCAATGAACTGTAGTCAACTACCTTCTGTGGCAGAGAATTCCAGAGATTCACCACTCTCTGTGAAAAATGTTTTTCTTATCTCGGTCCTAAAAGATTTCCCCCTTATCCTTAAACTGTGACCCCTTGTCCTGGACTTCCCCAACATCGGGAAGGGAACCATCTTCCTGCATCTAGCCTGTCCAACCCCTTAAGAATTTTGTACGCTTCTATAATATGCCCCCTTAATCTTCTAAATTCTAGCGAGTACAAGCCAAGTCTATTCAGTCTTTCTCCATATGAAAGTCCTGACATCCGAGGAATCAGTCTGGTGAACCTTCTCTGTGTGGCAAGAATGTCTTTCCTCAGATTTGGAGACCAAAACTGTACGCAATACTCCAGGTGTGGTCTCACCAAGACCCTGTACAACTGCAGTAGAACCTCCCTGCTCCTATACTCAAACCCTTTTGCTATGAATGCTAACATACCATTCCCTTTCTTCACTGCCTGCTGCACCTGCATGCCTACCTCCAGCTTTTTGTGTAACCCTGCCTACTTTCAACGGCTGGTGTACCATGAAACCCAGGTCTCGTTGCATCTCCCCTTTTCCTAATTCCTAATTTGTTGTTATCATTAAAATTTAATCTAGTTGCCTCAAGGTTGCTTAAAGAATACAAGCTGATTGTTCATGATTACAATATGCCTTTCTAAAAGGATGATTTCTGTTTCATCATTTTTGGAGAGCATTTGAAAATGATAGACACAACGTGCTGGAGAAGCTCAGTGGGTCAGGCAGCATCTCTGAAAGTAGGAGGTGAGGGGGGGGGGCGCGAAGAGCTGGAGGTGAGGGGCGAAGAGGTGGAGGTGGGTGGGGTAAAGAGCTGGAGGTGAGAAAAGACCGGGACCAATCAGGGCCAGCCACAAAGGACCTCGGGCAGGGTGGTGCCCTGCTGGGCCCTTGTTGGCGAGTAGGTGTGAACACAAGGGGTACAATTTGAAAAGCTGAGGAATTGGTAAAACGATTAAGTGGGGAGGCGAGTGTGCGTAGAAATTACTTAAAATCGGAGAGCTCCATGTTCATATTGCTGGTTTTTAAGCTACCCAAGTGAAATATGAGGTGCTGTTTCCAATTTGCTAGTGACCTCTAAGGCAGAATATGTCAATGTTTACATATTCACATATTCTGTTGTGCTGCAGCAAGTAAGAATGTAATTGTCCCATTCGGGACATATGACAATAAAACACTCTTGACTCTTGATTCCAGGGGAGAAGGAGGAGGAGGGGGTGTGGGGGGGGTGGGGGGGGATCAAAGCAATGGCCAACAGAAAGAGGTTGCAGCTGGTGAGAGGGGAGGGAGCCCCACGGTGACAGAGCACGTCAGAGCAGCGGCCTGAGCATCGTCAGGTCTGTCCATTGTAACCAAAATCCATTATAGAGGGATCCATTAAAATGAGGGTTTACTGTATTTATAGGACAAAGATGTAGATGGGTTGGATAGTAAGATTTCAGATGACATCAAGATTACTTGAGTTGAAAGCTCAAGGTACATAGTTAGATATGGATCAGCTACAGAAATGTGTGGAGAAATGGTACATGGGTCCTCCTTCCTATGTCCACGGCGGGCAAGTCCCCGTCTGCAGCAGGAGAACTAAACCTTCCGGGCATGCCTTGTTCTGCAGGCTCCCCGGGATACAGATGGACAGTCAGAACCTTTCTCCCGGGTTGGAAATGTCAAAAGCTAGAGTGCACGGCTCTAAGATAAGAGGGGTAAAGTTTAGAATAGAAATGCATGTCAAGTTTTTTAAACAGTGAGGTTATGTACCTGGAATGCGCTGCCAGGGGTGGTGCTGGAAGTAGATATGATCGTGTCATTTAAATGTATTTTTGATGGGCTCATAAATATGCAGGAAATATGTATCACGCGTAGGCAGGGTGGATTAGTTGAAATTTAGCATCATATTCGGCTCAATCATCGTGGGTCGAAAGGCCTATTCCTGAGCTGAATTGTCTTTTCTTCTACATTAGCTTTGTTTCTTTGTTATTGGATGCTGCTGACCTGCTGAGCGTTGCCATCATTTTCTGTTTTTGTTCTGTATTTTCAGCACCTGTAGTTTCTTATTTTTTTAAGTACAGCAAGAAAATGTGCAGTTAAATTAATTAAATTAAACAACTTCTACGCGTACTTTGCTTCCTTTAGAGAAGAAAGTGGTATTCATGGGAGATGACACGTGGGAAGCGCTGTTTCCAAATAAGTTTGCCCGATCATTCCCCTTTTCTTCTTTTAACGTGAGAGACCTTCATACAGTGGATGATGGTATCCTTCAACATATCTTCACAACAGGTAAGAAATTACTAAGTATCTCAAATACCTATACTTTATTAAATCCACGCAGAAAAGGCATAGAATCAGCTTTGCGTTATCTTTACCAGGACTTGTATTTTAACCTTTAAATGTAAAATAAAACAATACTGCTTTCTGTTGAATCATGATTCCTCAATGGAGAAAGTTATTGCACATTTTGCTGTCAGTTTAATTTTGTGCCGATTATACGAAGATTTGACTTATTGGCTGACAACTGAATAGTTGTTTAACATCAATCAATTCCGAAACAAATTTTGAAGTCAATCCTTCCTAATGTTTCAGCAAGGGGATGTTAGATGAAGGTGCTAACATTGGGATTATCAACGTCCTCGAACATTGCTTTTGACCGAATGACACTGCTTGGTGTTCGAGGATGAACTAACTCTATCAAGAATACATTTATGGAGCTAATAAGTATACATTGATTGATCATGTAATTTGGCTGTTAGTTTTATGTTAATTATTAGAATGAAAAAGATTGCACTTCATGATACTTAAGTTCTTATTCATCAGTGAGGTATTTTTGTTGTCAAACAAATTAGTAAGTTTATGTATTACCATGTATTACAAGGTCCCATGGCAGCAATTTGATATTGATGCTATTCTTTGTGATATTCACAATGATAAATATTGGCTGGATCACTGGCTATAAATTTCCCACTGTTTGAAATTGTCAATCTTTTATGTCTACCTTTTATGTCTACCAGTTTAAAATCTCAGCTGAAAGATAACACTGAAAGATGCACAGCATTCTTCTTTGTTGGATTACGATATCAATCATGTGCTTGAGTTTCCAGTGAGACTTGACCCCAATGCCATAAACGTGAGGAAGCATAACATTAAATATGCCTTGACTGATGAATAGAGTGAGGAATATTTATTTTTTGTGTAGTGTTATAAATATTTTGTGCAATATTTATTAAAGAAAAACCTTTTAATTTTTCCGTGACATGTTCTTCTCTTATGATTCTGTGTGAAAGCTAGTGATCCAATGGCCGTCTTGCAAAGTTTCCTTTATAAACATATAAGAGAAAAACATCAAGTAAAATCTTAACCTTGATTCTTGTTAAGTTATATATGATATTGAGACTAATTTTGGTATTTGCATCGGGAATTCCAAGCATCCAGCATGGATGGGAAATGCATTTAAAATAACTGGCATGGTGTAGGTAATACAAGTGAGACAGTAATTAATGTGTGTTGCTAGAGAGACAGACAACCATAAATTAAGATGCAGGTTGCATGTCAGTCACATCTGCTGTTACATTTCCCCGAAGGGGATGAAAACTAGTTGTGCTTTTTTTGTAGTCACAGCTCTCAAATCCCTGGAATTAAATACATCTGTTTTCCCTCTTTCTGGTGGCATTTGAACTTTCCATATTTAGATACCAGATCAATTATAGCAGTAGATGCTCACACAAGCCCTGGATTGGTTAGGGGATGGAACACCTAAAATTAACTCTGAGTGAAGAACCATGTAAATTTTCTGTCTGTAATTTTTCAATGGGATGATAGATTTTTCAGGATTATCCAGGTTCTTAATGTTCCTTTGAATTTTGTAGTGGTTTTCCTCAGTTGTGAACGTCATTTTGGCATTAAGGTAACAACATTATTCATTTGCAGGTATTGTTAATAAAGAGTGAAAATGTTGGGAATCTCCCTACAGGTCAGGTATCATTTAGAAATGAGAAAGACTTAACACTTAATGTTGAGGACTTCAATCTAAAATGTTAACTTTGTTTATGTTGCCTGACATGCTGACTGTTTCTAACATTTTCTGTTTTTATTAAAGAGACTTGCATGGAAATTACCATCTATCAAACACAGAACAGTACTGTACAGGATCAGGTTCTTTGGCTCTCAAGGACTGTGCTGACATGATGCCAAACTAAATTAATCCCATCTGCCTGCACATGAACCATATTCCTCCATTCCCTGCATATTCATGCGCATGTCTAAATAGAAACATAGAAACATAGAAAATAGGTGCAGGAGTAGGCCATTCGGCCCTTCGAGCCTGCACCGCCATTCAATGTGATCATGGCTGATCATCCAACTCAGTATCCCGTACCTGCCTTCTCTCCATTACCCCCTGATCCCTTTAGCCACAAGTGCCACATCTAACGCCCTCTTAAATATAGCCAATGAACTGGCCTCAACTACCTTCTGTGGCAGAGAATTCCAGAGACTCACCACTCTCTGTGTAAAGAATGTTTTCCTCATTTCGGTCCTAAAGGAATTCCCCCTTATCCTTAGACTGTGACCCCTTGGTCTGGACTCCCCCAACATCGGGAACAATCTTCCAGCATCTAGCTTGTCCAACCCCTTAAGAATTTTGTAAGTTTCTATAAGATCCCCCCTCAATCTTCTAAATTCCAGCGAGTACAAGCCGAGTCTATCCAATCTTTCCTCATATGAAAGTCCTGACATCCCAGGAATCAGTCTGGTGAATCTTCTCTGTACCCCCTCTATGGCAAGGATGTCTTTCCTCAGATTTGGAGACCAAAACTGTACGCAATACTCCAGGTGTGGCCTCACCAAAACCCTGTACAACTGCAGTAGAACCTCCCTGCTCCTATACTCAAATCCTTTCGCTATGAATGCTAACATACCATTTGCTTTCTTCACTGCCTGCTGCACCTGCATGCCTACTTTCAATGACTGGTGTACCATGACACCCAGGTCTCGTTGCATGTCCCCCTTTCCTAATCTGCCACCATTCAGATAATAGTCTACCCTCATGTTTTTGCCACCAAAGTGGATAACCTCACACTTATCCACATTATACTGCAACTGGCCAGTAAATGCCCCTCAAACGCCATCATCACATGTTGCCATCACACCCCCTGACAAGGCATTCCAGGCACCTTACCATTATGTACAAACTTGCCTCAAACATATCCTTTAACTTTTCCCCCTCCCACCATACATCTACGCCATCTAGTCATTAAGATTTCCAGCTTGTGAGAAAGACTTTAACTGCCTACCTTATCTAAGCATCTTCCCTCAGCCTAAGAAGCTCCAGAGAAAACAATCTATATTTGTCAAACCTCTCCTTATAGCTAATACAATTGTGGTGTTTACAAACATTTCTGCTAATCGAAATGTACTTAAGTATTTTTATCCAGCTTTGCTTTATGAACTGTAGATTAATTGTTCTTTTGTGTTTGACAGTTCGTAATGTTATGATTTCTACTAATTACAAGTTTGTTCTCTGCTTACAGTGGAAGCTGGTGAATGGGACGTGCTCATTGCACATTTTCTAGGCGTTGACCACTGTGGGCATAGATATGGGCCTCACCACCCAATGATGGCAGAAAAGCTCAATCAGATGAACCAGATGCTGAGGTATGTTTGAAGTGAGGACTGTAATTTAAGCTGCTTCAAAGCTAATACAGTGGGTTATCTTGAAATGTATGTCAGAATCAATGTCAGGTTAGTGCTGTCTTGGCCAGTTGCAGGTGTCCATTTGTAAACCTAGTACTATTTACCTTGTTTTTAGATTACTTTGCAGAAATGGGCAAATCATTTACTAGATCAATCTAGGCTAAAGCCTGGCAAAACCTTTCTCTTTATCATAGTCATACAGTATGGAAACAGGCCCTTCGGCCCCTTGCCCACACTGACCAACATGTTCCATTTACACTCATGTAGGAAGGAACTGCAGATGCTGGTTTAAATCGAAGTTAGACACAAAAAGCTGGAGTAACTCACCGGGACAGGCAGCATCTCTGGAGAGAAGGAACGGGTGATGTTTCAGGTCGAGGCTCTTCTTCTTTAGAGATAAGGAAAACGAGAGATTATCGTAACAATGTAGTAACAAACAATAACGATGATAACAGAAACAGGCCATTGTTAGCTGTTAGTTGGGTGAAAACGAGAAAACAACCTTTTCACCCAACGAACAGCTAACAATGGCATGTTTCCATTATCATTACTTTTTTCGTATCTTTCATTCATTGTTCATATCCTCTACCGTTGTGCCATCTATGGAGCGAAGGAAATAGGCAACGTTTCAGGTCGAGACCCTTCTTCTGACTGATGTGGGGGTGGGGGGCAGGAAGAAGAAAGGAAGAGGTGGAGACAGTGGGCTGTGGGAGAGCTGGGAAGGGGAGAGAAAGAAGGAGAAAGCAGGGACTACCTGAAATTGGAGAATGTTCATACCACTGGGGTGTAAACTACCCAAGCGAAATATGAATTATCCCAGCAGTATGAACATTGACTTTTCCAATTTCAGGTAGTCCTTGCTTTTTCCATCCTTCCCCTCCCCTTCCCAGCTCTCCGCCTCTTCCTTTCTTCTTCCCACCCCACCCCCACATCAGTCTGAAGAAGGGTCAAGACCCGAAACGTCACCCATTCCTTCGCTCCATAGATGCTGCCTTACCCGCTGGGTTTCTCTAGCATTTTTGTCTACCTTTGGATTTCTTGTTCAATCACTTACCTAAAGATTTTGCTGGAGAAGACTACAAAATAGCATTCCTTACAGGAAGCAAAGCGAATGGCCTACAACATCTTGTTCGTGTTTAGCTGGACATATGCACTGTGACGATTGGTGTCCCTTTTGTCACTGCAGTTGCAAGCTCTAAACCTATTTCATTGCAACATTGAGAGAAATAGTCCTAGGTTTCCGCATTGTCTTCTATTCACATATGGACTGAAGTTGTGCAATGCAAGGAGAAACTGAGTCACTTTCCTACAATGTGGGGAAGGGATAAGAAATTTGTATTGGGTCAGTGCTCATAATTGCTCAAACCGTTTGAAATTGTAAAAACAAAGCAGTAGAATAACTTTTCCTGGTTTAAATAAAATCTTTATCTGATAGGTCATTAATTGCAACACTTCAAAATGATACCTTGTTGGTGGTAATGGGAGATCACGGAATGACGGAAACAGGAGATCATGGGGGTGACAGCGAAGGAGAAGTTGATGCAGCTTTGTTTATTTATAGTCCACTTCCCATGTTTGAGATCAAAACTGAAGTAAGTCCTGATTTGCAGAATGTTATCTTTACCGTGTTATTGTATTACCAGAGTTAGTCATAGAGATGAAAGCATGGAAACCCGCCCTTTGACCCATTTGTCCTTGCTGGCCAAGATGCCTCATCTAAGCCAGTCCTATTTGCCTGCATTTGGCCCATATCCCTCACAGCCTTTCCTATCCATGTACTGTCCAAATGTATTTTAAATGTTGCACTGAACCTGCCTCAACTATGTCCTCTGGCAGCTCTTACTGTATATTCACCACCCTCTGTAAAGATAAAGGTTGCCCTCAGGTAACTATTAAATCATTCACCTCCGACTACAAGCCTATATCTTCGAGTTCTTGATTTCCCTACATTGGTAAAAAAGACTGCGTTTACCCTATCTATACCCCTCATGATTTTAGACATTGTTATAAGATCACCCCTCAGCCTCCTGTGCTCCAACGAATCGAGTCCTAGCCTGCCCAACCTCTCCCTATAACTCACACCTTCATGCCGTGTCAACATTCTCATGAATCTTCTCTGCACCCTTTCCAGCTTGATGACATCTTTCCTATAGTAGGGTGACTGAAACTGAACACAATACTCCAAAGTGTGGCCTCACCAATGACTTGTACAATTATAACATAGCGTCCCAACTTCCATACTCATTTTCTTAACTGATGAAGGCCAATGTACCAAAAGCCGCCTTCACCACCCTATCTACTTGCAATGTCACTGTAGATGCAGTGACCAATCTAATGAGTATTCAGTGCACTCCTTTAATAGCAAGTTTGACCTTCTTTGGGTGAGGAGATCAAAACCACAATTGTTGCCTATTAAAACCTTAACAATTGCAGTAAGAGATCTTTACTCTTGTACTCAAAACAATGTAAACTATCTTTCTTCAGTATTTAACTCCTATGTTTTCTATCACAATGCTCGAATTACCCCATAATTTTCTTTGCCAATCAAATATCCTTCCACTATATTTCTCTTTCTTCTGCATTTTTTGTTGTCAACCTCTCTGGAAGTCACTGCCACCGTAATCTCTTTTCCTGTCATTTGCGTTAAATCGCCCTAACAAGCATTTCCTGTCAAAATTTGAAAACCGAGAAATGTAAAATGGTCCATAGTATGTAAAATGTTCAATATTTTATGTGCACAATGCAAAAGATCTTTATCAAAAAAAAGCCGAACTTCATATTGTCCATTTGTTTTAACCTTTCTAGTTATCTCTAATTATGTGATTGGATAAAAGCTTAATTATTTATCCGGTATGTCCTGCATCCTGTGCACATTACAGGAGGTATTTTCCACATTTTATAAATTGCTGTATGTTCAAAGAAATTAACCACTGTCTTTTTTTTGTGTTAAACCATGATGCCACACTTGGAGTCAGCCAAATGAGTTGTTTGTAGTCAGATGTTAGTCAAACATACAATAGACAATAGGTGCAGGAGTAGGCCATTTGGCCCTTCGTGCCAGCACCGCCATTCAATGTGATCATGGCTGATCACCCCCAATTAGTACCCCATTCCTGCGTTCTCGCCATAGCCCCTGACTCCGCTATTTTTAAGAGCCCTATCTATCTCTCTCTTGAAAGCATCCAGAAAACCTACCTCCACCGCCCTCTGAGGCAGAGAATTCCACAGACTCGCCACTCTCTGTGAGTAAAGGTGTTTCCTCGTCTGTCCTGGGCCTCCTCCATTGTCAGTGAGGCCCAGTGCAAATTGGAGGAACAGCACCTCATATTTCGCTTGGGTAGATTACACCCCGGTATGAACATTGACTTCTCTAACTTCGGATAGCCCTTGCTTTCTCCATCCCCTTCCTAGTTCTCCCACTAGTCTTAATGTCTCCGCCTACATTAATCTTTGTCCCTCACCTGACATCGGTCTGAAGAAGGGCCTCGACCCGAAATGTCGCCCATTCGTTCTCTCCAGAGATGCTGCCTCATCATTATTCCAGCATTTTGTGTCTACATTTATGTCCAAGTCATTTATATATATCATAAACAACAGAAGTCCCAGCGCAGATCCATGTGGAACATCACTGGTCACAGACCACCAGAATAACATTCTTCCACCACAACCTTCTTATTTGAGTAAGTCAGTTCTGAATTCATATGACCATCACCATGAATCCTGTGCAGTAAAGGTCCTGACCCGAAATGTCAGTCCGAAGAAGGATCCTGATCTTAAACGTCACCTGTCCATGTTCTGCAGTCTAAGGAGTCTGAACCCAAAAAACATGACCTATTCATGCTCTCCCAGTCTGAAGAAGGGTCCTGCCCCAAACGTCACCTGCCCATTTATTCCACAGTCTAAAGAAAGGTCATAATCTGAAATGTCACCAATCCATATCCATACACCCCCAATCCATCATCTCCTGAAGAAGGATCCGTACCCGAAACATCACCTGTTCATGTTCTGCAGAAATGCTGCCCGACCTGCTGAATTACTCCAGCACTTTGTGTCTTTTTCCGAATCCCATGCATCTTAATCTTCTGAATCTGGATACTATGGGGGATTTTATAAAATGCCTTATAACATTCTATATAGCTAATATCCACTGCCCATTGATCTTAGTCACCCTCAAAAAACTCAATCAAAAGTAGGACATGTCCTACTGCCTACAAACCCCTACTGCCTACAAACCCTGGTGACTGTATGTTATTAGCCTATTCTCTTACAAATGGGAATAAATCCTATCCCAAAGAATCCGCTCCAATAGTTTCCCTACCATTGACATGAAGCTTACTGGCCTCTAATTCTGTGGATTATCTCTATAAAAGAACAACGTTAGTTACTTTCAAGCCCTCCGGGATCTCGCTTGTGTCTAGAGAAGACACAAAGATCTTTATCAATGCACCTGCATCTACTCTCTTGCCTCTCTTAGTAACCTGGGATATATCCTATCAGCCCCTGGGGATTTATCCATTTTACTGTTCTTCAAGAGCCCCAACACCACCTTGTTCTATATCTTAAACTGCCCTTGCATATTCATATGCTCTACACTGATATCACCTCCATTGCCTTCTGTTTTGTGAATACAAATGCAAAGTACTCGCCTACATCCTCAGACTCCCCTGACATTTGATTTCATTTCCCAAATGACTTTTCTTACGTGTGTTATGATATAATTTTTGCTTCTGTCAGTCTCTATCTTCATTCTCCTCATGAACGGAAGGAAAGAACTTGAACAAGAAAGTTTGTGTGTTTTGTGGAAAAGATCTGATAGTAATGTTATGGAATGATTTATATCTTTCCACATACAAAGACAGATTATTTTTGTTTGAAAAAGTTTGTGGTCGTCCCATTAATTATTTATTTTTAACTTTCACCCATATTTTCTGCATTTAGGATCCAGAGGTCGTATCTCAGATAGATCTTGTACCAACCCTGGCTCTTCTACTTGGGATTCCTATTCCATACAGTAATATTGGCATGGTGATAGTGGACATGTTTACCTCTTTACCAAAGCTGGGTGATGAACAGTATCTTGAACATGCAAAAGCACTTCGCATTAATGCCATTCAGGTACAAGACTAAAAGATTTGTTCTGTTTTGTTGTCTGTCACATTGTCGCCTCTACCTTACGTTGCACACATTATAATTCTAAACCCTATTTTATTTATAACAAGAAGCAAGTGTGTTATTAAATAACTCATTGCAAACTATGGTTGCTAAAGTGCAAAGAAACGAATATTAACAATACTGTGTCACTACTTTTAGTAATGTCGTGTAATATGTTTGTTTTAAAGGTGAATCGATTTTTGGAATCTTATTTTCAAGTAGCTAAGGATCTTCCCTTGGAAAAGCTGAGTTACCTGAAGCAATTGTTTTCCACTGCAATGGAGGAATACAATAACCTGATTACAGACCAACATGTTTCTGAAAAATTTATTCCAAACCAAAACCACCTTGCCAGGATGAAAAATCTGATAATCACAATGCGGCGTTACTTGAGGGAGACCAAAGAAATGTGTCAAGAATCATGGGCCCGATTCAATCCTGTGCACATGCTGTGTGGTATTATACTTCTAACAGCAGCCTGCGTACATTGTTTTCTGGTATCTGAAAACGTGTCAACTTTTGAATCTTTACACAGAGTTCTACTTTTCTATCCAATTATCTGGGGCCTGGCTGCAGCGTTAATAGTCGGTATCTGGATGCTGATATCTGGCATTATGGTAAAGTCTCTGACATTATGCTGTTGGGTGGCTGTTGGGTCACATTTGGGCTTCCATTGGAATTTTTGGAGATCTAAATACGTTAAGAATCAAGTTACAAACAAATTATCCCAAAGCTCCATTGCTGCTATTAAAGAGAAGTGGATAAGTTGGTGGAAGATCTTAATTCCTTTGGGACTTCCCTTACTACGGTGTGGAGCCATGTTTTCCAATAGTTTTGTAGTAAATGAAGGGCAAGTAGTATCTTTCCTTTTGAAGTCTATTGTGACTTTCACAGTCCTAAAACTAAAATGGAATGGAAAACTTAATCATGGTTTAAATGTGACAGACATGCATAGGAACCCTAGTTTCATAACATATAAAAGAGAATCTCTTTACATAATTGGATTGCTGGTTACCTTTCTGCTGTGTGTGCTTTGCTCGAATAACTTTTATAACTGTCGTGAAGAACTTGCAAATTGTGAACCCTCTTCCTTCCTCAGGCCTTTGTCAAGTTTAAATAATAGGCAAGAAAGGAACATCCATTACATCTTGTCAGTGTTGTCAATTGGATTCTTGGTCTACCTCATACGAAAATGGTTCCTTCATTACGGAAACCTCAACAGCTCTCATTTGATTGTGTTTTTTGTACGTTTGGGTTTCCCGTTTATTGCTTTTTGCTCATGCTGCTATTGGGCTGTAAATGCAGCCCCAGAAGAAACGTCTATTAAACTTCATGATCTGAAAGAGAAGATTGTGGTCGTTCTCCCAGGCATTGTCTTTGGCCTTGTAACAACCGGGTTCTTTATTGTGCTGTGGAATCCAATTACTGTCTTTGTGAAAGAAAATAGACCGTCTGATGAAACTCTTGTCCCTTCCTGTAAAAGCTCTGCTGAAATGAAAGCTGATTCTCTACACGTCATCCCACTGATATACCGTAAAATACAACAATCAATGAAAATACATTTTAATGGTGATCGGGATGAATCTCGGACCGTGGCTGCTTATGGGCTGGGGACTGTATACTCTGCTGCACTCCTTATTGTTATTGTTCTTTTAGCATTTTTACTTATTCTGCTTCATAATGAGAGAATGTCACTGGCTTTCCTGCTACTATTCTTGGAGGGATTTTCTCTCCTGGAAATACATGGTACGGCAAGGAATCTTTCATTACAGACTGATAACACAGGTATGTAGTTGGTCCAAGAGATTTCATTTATTGTGTAATAGCAATTTGCAGCTTTTTAAAATAACAATTCATTGGTCCTTTATAATTTTGCTTTCAAACATTTTGTGTATTGAACAGCAGTTGATCAAAAGTGTGCAAACTGTGTATTTTACATCTATTGTATTATTCAAGTATGTCAAACATCAGAAATGTAATCTGGCTCAAGGAGGTCATAGTCCTAATGTGCAATATAAACATTGTCAATATGATTTATTTTGAGGAGGATCTCTAATCCTTGAAGATGCGTCAAAGAGATTAATTAAGAAAACAGCAAGGACAGGAGACCTAATATGATCTTAACATCAAAGGTGTTTATTAGGTTGGGGAAAATGCTTTCAGCAATCTGTAAATTGGTCCAAAAGTTTATCTGCAACAATCAAATGTGTGAGAAAAATATTCTTTTGTGCAAACGCATGCTATTGGAAGCACTAGTTTAAGAACTGATAAAAAAGGGCCTTTGACATGAAATCATAACTCGGTTTCTCCACAGATGCAGACTGAACTGTTGAGTATTTATAGGAGTTTATATTTCTTCAGATACCCTCTATCTACAGAATTTTGCTGTTGTATTCAACTTTTGGTTACGGTATGGTCAATAATGATAGTTTTCATTATTGATTGGACCTTAGTTTTTCTCTGATAGGCCATTGAAGCATAGATATATTTATGCTTGGATAAGAATATTTAAGACCATAAAACGATTAAAACAGTTTAAAGCCGTTTAGCCCTTGAACCTGTTATGGAATTCGAGAAGATCATAGCTGATCCGACTATCCTCAAATCCACTTTCCTGCCCATAACACTTGCATCTGTTGCTGATTAATACTTATCTATCTTGGTTTTGAATATATTGAAGAATTCCACTTCCACAGCTTTCCAGAGAAAGTCAGGCCAAACACTGTCAACCATTTGAGAGAATAAATTCTTCCTCTTCTTGGCCTTAAATGGACACCTGCTTATTGTGAAACAGTGCCCTTTGTTTTATTTTCATTTTGTGACGAGAAACATCAACCCATTATTTACCCTATCAAGCCCCCCTGAGAACATTTCTGTTTCAATAAGATATCATCTCGTTCTTCTCAACTTCATTGAGTACAGACCCTACCTTTCCTTATAAGGCGATCCTTTTGCACCAGTCATCATCCAAGTGAATCTTTACTGGAACTGCCTCTTTTTCATTGAAATAATTAACTATAAATGCAAGTTTTGTTGTTGCTCTGTTGGTAGGATACAATTCTGACTGCCCTATTTCTTTGGTTCCTCATAAGTAGCTGTCTTTCAATTATGGAGTAGTCTCCTAAATCTTTAACAAATTATAGGAAATGCTGGAAGTGAATTGTATAATTATGTTGGTAGACAAAAGTGCTGGAGAAACTCAGCGGGTGCGGCAGCATCTATGGAGCGAAGGAAATAACGTTTCTGGCCGAAACCCCTCTTCCGACTGATGTGGGGGGGGGGGGGGGGGGTAGGAAGAAGAAAGGAAGAGGAGGAGCCAGAGGGCTGAGGGAGAGCTGAGAAGGAGTGGAGACAATAAGGGCTACTGGAAATTAGAGAAGTCAATGTTCATGCCGTTGGGGTGTAAACTGTCCAAGCAGAATATGAGGTGCTGCTCCTCCAATTTCCGGTGGTGTTCACTCTGGCCATGGAGGAGGCCGAGGACAGAAAGGTGGGATTCGGAATGGGAGGGGGAGTTGAAGTGCTGAGCCACAGAGAGATCAGGTTGGTTAATGCGGAGGTGTTAGGCGAAATGATTGCCAAGCTTACGCTTGGTCTCACCGATGTAGATCAGCTGACATCTAGAGCAGCGGATGCATTAGATGAGGTGGGAGGAGGTGCAGGTGAACCTCTGTCTCACCTGGAACGACTGCTTGGGTCCTTGAATGGAATCGAGGGAGGAGGTAAGGATGTGAAGGGAAGAATTGACCAGGGATTTACGGAGGGAGCGGTCTTTGCAGAAAGCAGACGGGAGAGATGGGAAGATGTGGCGATTGGTGGGGTCACGTTGGAGGTGGCGAAAATGACGGAGGACTATTTGGTGTATCTGATGGCTAGTAGGGTGGAAGGTGAGAACTAGTTACATCTTCAAAAAAATCCAGAAGATTTGTCAAGCATGATTTCCCCTTCGTAAATCCACGTAGACTCAGACCGATCCTGTTAATGCTATCCAAATGTGCGGCTAATTCATCTTTTATAATTGACTCCAGCATCTTACCCACCACCGATGTCAGGCTAAATGGTCTATAATTCCCTGTTTTCTCTCTCCCGCGTTTCTTATAAAGTGGGATAACATTAGCTACCCTCCAATCCACAGGAACTGATCCTGAGTCTATAGAACATTGGAAAATTATCACCAATGCATCCACGATTTCTAGAGTCACTTCCTTAATTACCCTGGGATGCAGACCATCAAGCCATGGGGATTTATCAGCCTTCAGTCCCATCAGTCTACCCCCCACCATTTCCTGCCTAATGTGGATTTCTTTCAGTTCCTCCATCACCCCAGATCCTCTGGCCACTACATATCTTAAGTGCTGAGAGCGATGGACTATTAACTGGTGAATTTTCTTACTATAGAATTATCTTAAATTGTTTCTGCCATAGATCCTAACAATAGATAAGTGACAATATGTATAATGATATGTTAATGGAAAGGTTTCATGCATGATACTATTAAATATAGTGAAAATATACCTTTTATTTGTATACTTCAGACCTGTAAAAGTTTTACAGTGGATATTTAAATGTGTTTTGGCAGGTGGTAGTGGTGATTTCAAATTAACTGATTTTCATTGAAAACCTTTTTTTTCTATTTGAAGGCTATTTTACAGTCCCATGGTATGCCGTTACAGCCTGGGTCTTTGCAGCGACACAGTTCTTTTATGCCACTGGGCATCAGCCAACATTCCCAACTATCCAGTGGAATGCAGCCTTTGTTGGGTTCTCTGAAGGGCATAGCACCAATATACTGCCAGCAATATTGGTCGGAATGAATACCTTTGCTTCTCATATTCTTTTTGCAGGTAATTATCTTACTGTTTTAGAAATGTCCATGTTATTCAATGGTGGGTGTTCTAAGTAAATATCTGTATAAAATATTGTGATCTGAAATGTGTTCCTGTCAAATATTTTGTTTTAGCAGAGTTCTGAATAATATCTCCCATTGCTAAGATTTGACAGTACATGTTTAGAATCACTAAGTCATACATCATGGGAAAGCCCTACAGCCCAACTCATCCATGCTGACCAAGATGCCTACCTCCCATTGTCTGCATTTGGCTCATATCCCACTAAATAGTTCAGATCCATGAACATGTCCAATGTCTTAAATGTTTAAATGTACCCCCCACTGCTACTTCCTCTGACAGATTATTTGATATACCCACCACATTCTGTGTCCCCTTTGCCCCTCTGGCCCCCTTTAAATATTTTTTCCCTTCCACCTCAAACCTATCCCTTCTAGATTTAGATTTCCCTACCATGGGGAAAAAGACTGTGATCATCTGCGTTTTATATGCCCTTCACAGTTTTGTGAACCTCTTGAAGATAACCCTTCAGACTTCTACATTTCTCAGAAAAAAAGTCCCAATCTATCTACTCTCTCCTTGCAACTCGAGTGCTCCAGTCTGTTTTGACTGGGAAAAGTTAAAAAAAAAAATCATATACCTGTTATCTAAACGATGGATTTCAGTTTGAGATGCAGTATGTCCTGGTGTATGATTCACAGAAGATTTATGTGCAGGTACAACAAGTAATTAAGAAAAAGAAGATTATCGTTTATCAGGGGAATACAGAACTAATGAATTATGCTTGAATATATAGGATACTGGTGAGGCTATATATGGGGTTAAGTGTACAGTTTAGTCTCTTTTTCAAGAAGAATCCTAACGTGTTAGAAGCAGCTCAGGCTGGGCTCACTGTATTGGCTAATGTAGAAACCAGGAAACTGCAGATGCTGGTTAATTTACAAAAGGACACAAATGCTGGAGTAACACAGCAGGTCATGCAGCATCTCCAGAGACCATGGATAGGTGACGTTTTGGGTCAGGAAGAAGGGGCCAAATGCAAAATGTTTCTTGTTGAAGTTCTCTAGAGATGCTGCCAGACCTACTGAGTTGCTTCATCACTTTGTGTCAAGAGCGTTATATTGTCACATGTCCCAGACAGAACAATGAGATTCTTACTTGCAGCAACACAACAGAATATGTAAACATAGTACTCTATAAACGAATATAATACCTGTAATGAATTGATCGGAAAGGTGAGACAGGGTCGGCGAGTTAATTGATTTATATATTGACAGATCTTGACTGGGTAGATGTGGAGATTATGTTCATTCTTGTGGAGAATCCAGAACAATGGGTCACCATTTGAGACAGATGAGACCATTATTTACTCTCTCTCTCTCCAAGGGCATGTCTTTAGGAATCTCTCAAAAGATGGTGGAAACAATGTATTTGAATGTTTTTAAGGCAGAGATAGATTTTCATTTGATAAACAACGAGGTGAAAAGTGTCATCCACTGATGAACCATAATTTTATTAAATGGCAGGTTAGACTTAAGGGGACAGGTGGCTTACTCCTAATTCATATGTATTGTAGAGCAAAAAAATAAGATCTTCTGTAATAATTATACAAATAAATGAGGCTATATGCTTATAATAGTTCATCTTCAGTGATGAGAGAAATTAGATGACAGTAATTATTACATTTACATTCTGAAAAGAGTCCTTGTTTGAAGTGATGATTTAACTGAGGCAAAATTAATCTGTCTACTTTGCAAATACACTAACTTAATTTTTATGTGCCAGTATGTGTGAAAAATATGTGGCCTCACAGTGAACCTTAACACAATGCTGTTATGTATATTCTAATTCAAAACATAACAATTTACCACCAATCTTTTTTGGTCCTAAATCCAATCTTTTATCCATGTTGCTGCTACCCATCTTGCTGTAAGCACAGCATTTTTGCTAACAATCTTGTATCATATGCCTTAGGAACTTAAATGTAAAATTCAACTATGCTGCCTTCTACCAAGTTTGTTACCTCTCAAAATGTATGTCATGTTGGCCAAATGTGATTTGCCCATAATAGGTCTGTGCAGCATTTATTTTAGTCATCCAAGTTTGTCAAAATGGCTATTATTTGGTCGTTTAACTGAATGGCCTGTAATTGTTAAATTAATTATTTTCCTCTTTGATTTTTTTATTTGCTTATTTGAACAGGTAAAACGTTTGTATTTGGTAATGCAGCACCAATCTCCAATTAGCCTTGTCTCCTTTTGGCGAGGGATTGGAAAAAATGTGAGCTGTTGAGCCTCAAAGTATTGTGTGAAGAAACAGTTTTTTCACATAGTTAGATCATCTGCCAATGCTTCAGTCTACAATTGTATGAATGAAAAGAGCACCATACATCATCTGGCATCTTCGCAAAGATATTCATTTCTGTGAACATCTCTAGGAATGGAAGATGAGTTTGGTTGTGGGTGTAAGGAATGTGACACTGGTTGATGCCATAAGAAGTATCCAGTAGTGCACTGATGTTGAATGTGACTAATCACAGTTCCTTTGATTAAATAGATTATTAATCTTTTTTATGAGAAAGAAAACTAGTACTAAAAGTTTATTAATAAGAAATTATCAACCTTGCAATAAAATGCATTGAAACTATTAACTGACTTTTCAGTTATATTCTTGAGGTAGTTGGATGTCCTTTGTTGCTGTTTTGGCCATTTGTCCGTGAAGTGAAAAACACAAAAAACAAAAGCACCAGAAAGGAGTCTGGAGATGAGGAGCTGATGATGGAGATGAGGTTGCAAGAAAATCCTCAGATGTTTTCCACAGCCTTGCTGCAACTGGGAATGCGATATTTATTTGTCTATGGTGTGCAGGTATATTTTATTTTATATTCTGCACAAAAGTCACTTCATTGCAATTCTGCAACGCTGCTTTCTGGAAAAACTAAATTAGCCATAATGTCATTGCATTAGATAAAACTTCATATTATATCAGACTGCAGACATGACACACTCTAAATATTGAATAATGTAGCAATAGAGTGTAGTCAAAGTAGTTAATCATTCCTATATTGGTTTAGAGCTGGAAAATACTTGACTTGATCATTTCACAAAATTAATGCCTAGACCCATGTAATCATTGTAGCATCTTGGATGTACTCTTAAGTGTGGTCTCACTGTTGACATGTACAGCTGCATCATGATGTGCCACATTTTCTACTCAATACCGTTCCCAATTAAGGCAATTGTGCCAAACGTCGCTGTCACTATACTGTCCATCTGAATCACCACTGTTAAGGAACCACGCACATGTGGTACCAGATCTTTGTTCTGCACTACACTTCATGGCTTTACTATTTTATGTGGGTCTACTATTTTACCCTGCCCTGGTTTGACATACCATTGTTCAAAACACCACACTTTTCAGAGTTAAATTCCATTTGTCATTTCTTGGCCCACCTTCTCAACTGTTCTCGAACTTGTTTTAAAGTTAAATATCCTTCTCCACTCTCGACTATACCATTAATGTTGGTATCATTTGCGAATTTACTGACATCCAAATGGTTTATTGTCATCCAAATGGCTAATGTATAGAACAAGCAGCAGTGGCACAGCACTGGTCACTGATCCAATCAGATAAGCAAACCTCCACCAGTACCATTTGATTCCTTTCTCCAAGCCAATTTAGTAACACCTTTTGTGCATGCAATGTAACCTTCTGGACATACCTACCATGGGGAACCTTGTCAGAGGCTTTGCTGAAGTCCATTTAGGCAATACCCATTATCCTGCCTGCATCAATCCACTTGGTGATCTCCTAAAAAAATATATATAAAATCCTTGCCATTCCAAATGATCTTAAATGGTCTCCAATAGTTTCCCTACAATTTACATAAGATTCACTGGCCTATTCCTACCTTTTGTACATGGGAACAACATTTGCCATCCTCCAGTCTTCTGATACCTCACCTGTGGCTAATGATGGTACAAAGTTATCCATCAGAGCCCCCAGCAAACTTCTTTGCTTCCAATAACTACCTGGAATGGATTTCATCGGGGCCCTGGCATTGTCTACCTTAATGTGAATCAATATATTTTACTCCTCCACTTTCTTGACACACATGTGTTATAAACTATCAGTGCACACTTCCATAACTCTCCATCCTTCTCCATGGTGAATATTGATGTAAAATATTCATTCGGGACAACACCTGGCTGCTGCTCATAAAAACTTCCCATTTGGTTCCTATGGGACCGTAGTCTTTCCCTAGCCAGCATTTTGCTTCTAATGTATGTATAAACAATTTTGGAATTCTCTTTAATTCTCTTTGCCATTTCATTACTCCCTTTTTCCCTCTTAACTGCTTTCTTAAGATTTATCAATAGACAATAGGTGCAGGAGTAGGCCATTTGGACTGAGCCAACACCCCCATTCAATGTGATCATGGCTGATCATCCACAATCAGTACCCCCCGTTCCTGCCTTCTCCCCATATCCCCTGACTCCGCTATCTTTAAGAGCTCTATCTAACTTTATCTTGAAAGCCTCCAGAGAACAGGCGTTCACCGCCCTCTGAGGCAGAGAATTCCACAGACTCTGTGTGAAAAAGTATTTCCTCACCTCCGTTCTAAATGGCTTGCCCCTTATTCTTAAACTGTGGCCCCTGGTTCTGGACTCCCCCAAAATCGGGAATATGTTTCCTGCCTCTAGCATGTCCAAACCCTTAATAATCGTATATGTTTCAATAAGATCCCCTCTCATCATTCTAAATTCCAGAGTATACAAGCCCAGCCGCTCCATCCTATCAACGTATGACAGTCATGCCATCCTCTATAATAATTATTTTAAATTTGCAGAACTAATGTAAATTATAGTGGAAATAAAACAGGTTCATGAAGAAATACACTAAACCAGCTTTGGTTTTGAAGTTGAACCTAATTACAATTAAATGTTTTGTATTCTCAATTCTTTCCACAGATTTAATAAACTTTTCTTCTACTCCACAGCTTCTGGCTTCTGTGTGTGCAGCTGCCATATTAAGAAGACATTTAATGGTCTGGAAGATATTTGCGCCAAAGTATGTTGTGCTTCATTAGTGAATAACAAACTAGCATATGGGAAGCATTTATTTAAAGGAAGCATTGATTTTATCGTGTTTGCATTTACTGCTTTATTGGGAACTTGACACAATGATGTCCTTTATAATGTGGTGCAAAGCAGTAAAGAAATTTAAATAGAGTAAAATAACAAGAATATGCCATCCAATTATTGAGAAGTTCTGACGATTCGGCATTTGGCTCATCGAGTGATGTTTTCAGTGCTCCCTTTAATTCTTCCATTTACTCTGCTCTCTAACCTTGCAGGGAACCAGTTTTCCGTTGTCCCTTTAACCTCACCAGAGCCTTGTTTCTTGTGGTCCTTTTAATCTCACTGGGACAGCATGTCCCATGCTCCCATTAACCTCATCAGATTTGTTGAAAACTTTATACTAACAAAATGTAAGACTGTTGGATTATTAATCGGAATACCATCCGATAGTCTGCAAAATTTACCGGCCTGGCACCACCATAGTTCCTAGCATGCTAGATTAAATGGAGTTTTGTTGTGACTCCATTGTAGATGGTAGAAGTTTCACATTACAGTAAAATAATGACAATTTTGAATTGTTGAATGAAAAGTGAATGAACACATGCTTAGTATTTTATGCAAGCATGGACTAAAAAAAAATCACAGCTTGATCAACTCGTTTTGTCATCTATTCTAGAGTAAATTGTGAAATCACGTTTCAGATCGTAAATTTCTGAATTTGGGTCAACTGAGTTTGTGACTTTGGTTGAGAGAATTTGCTGAACGTGGCCTTTTAGCATATATACACTAGGCGTTGCTCGCAAGGTCACATTTATTGCTCATCTCTAATTGCTATTGAGAATTTAATGAGTCAACTTCAGAACTATTGCTGACTGAATGTTAAATGGATTCCTAAGAAGCATTAGGCAGATATTTCTAGGGAGTTTTAACCAAGCTATGATGAATGGGAATATATTTTCAAATTATGTTTTTGTATGAATTGGTGGAGAATTTGCAGTGGTGTTCTTGTATCCTGGAAATAATTGTTGCATGGATAGCATCCAGAATGTTCCTGGATTCTGGAGTATTAACTACAAGGAGAGGTTGAACAAACATTGGTTATTTTTCTGTAACTCTAAGGGGAGATGTATATAATATTATGAGAGGCATTGATAGAGTAGACAGTCAGAACCTTTTTCCCAGATGGAAGTATCAGACATTTGACATAGCTTTAAGGTAAGAGGACCAAAGTTTAAAGCAGGTGTGCTTGGCAAGTTATTTTTACATGAAGAGTGGTGGGTGCCTGAAACTCGGTGGTGGAGATACGCATCTTAGATGAATTTATGAGGCTTTAAATGGGCACATGGATATGGACAGATATGGATTATGTGTTTTTCTTGGCATGGGCATTGGGCCAACAGGTCAATTCCTGTACTGCACTGTTCTATGTTCTAAGTGTGAGCAAGCGATCCTTGGCACTTATTAACAAAACCCAAATTGATTCTGAGAGGCATTGCAAACGAAACCCTACTATAATCACAAATGAGCCAATACGAATAAAGGTGATCAGTGAGGCAGTTGAAGACACTTGAACCCAGAGGAACTAATGTAACAGTAACAATGTTTTGGTATTGAGATGTTGATCTCCATCTTGTTAAATGGTGATGCTCAAGGGAATAAGAAAGATTGTTAACGTTCTACTTAAATTGTTGGTTCCAAACATTTCTTGCATTTCCTGTTTTAATCTCTCGATTCTAGTATTTGCAGGGTTTTTTTTGCCTTTCAACAAAAAATTCTCACTTGTGCCTTTTGTTTAATAGGAATGCCATATTGTTCCTAAATTTAATATTTCTAATTTTCTCTTTGCTTCCTAGGTTTCTTTTTGAGGCTTTAGGGTTTATTGTGATGAACGTCTACCTTGTTATCACTTTTTGTTTTGTGATGCGTGTGGATGTTGGTGTCAATACATGGTTTAAAGGACTCCAGAAGCAGTCAAGGTAGTTGCTGACACCATTACAAATGAACTCCAGTGAAGATTGCTATAGATATTTACAATGGGACAGATTGCCAATCACATTGAATACCAAAAGAAAACCAACCTTAATTTAATTTAATTACCCCTCGATATAGAAATTGCCATTGTAAAAGAAGCACAAATTACCTTCTTGCCTTCTATAGCCATCAAACAAATGCTGAAGTTCCATTGTTCGCACAAGTGAAGAAGAGTTTTGAGCCACTGAATAAAAGGTAGCTGTCTGCTGTTTCTTGAGGTTGACTATTACTCGAAAGATGTTATTTTGTAAATAAGTGCCATTTTTAACATTTGTCCACATGGCATGTAGATATGACAGCATAACTTAAATTACATTTTTTTTTGTGATAGATTTCAAGCATAAAGATAAACTGCCTGCAGTTTAATGTTTTGTAATGTGACAAATTCCTGTTGTCATGCAAATGAATTACAAAACCAAAACAGTTGTTGTATAATTTTTCATGTGAATACTAAATTTAAATCTTTAATGAAGGTTCTTAATGTTGACATTTTGCCGAGATTGCTCCATTAATACGCTATCAGATGTAAAATAGAGTGCAAATATTGTGCAAATCCTTAAAAGATATGTTACATAGTAATTTCATTAATTCAGATAAAGTGTTTGAAATGCCAATGAGAATACAACATCTTTGTATTTGCCTTTGTATGAGCAGAGTATTCGTCCTTGAATGCAAAACTCATTTACATTAAGTGTGTTCATAAGGTCATAAGGAATAGGAGTAGAATAAGGCCATTCGGCCCATAAAGTCTACTCTGTCATTCAATCATGGCTGATCTTTCACGCCCTCCTAACTCCATTCTCCTGCCTTCTCCCCATAACTAACACCTGTACTAATCAAGAATCTGTCTGTCTCTGCTTTAAATATATCAACTGACTTGGCCTCCACAGCCTTCTGTGGCAAATAATTCTACAGATTCACCACCCTCTGACTAAAGTGTTGGATTTTTCATCATTCCAATTAAAAAAATTGATAAATATCCACTCCAGATTTTTCATGTTTCAGCAGCATAAAAATTCCCAATTCTGAGGAAAGGTCACTGACCTGAAACCTTGTTTGGTTTTCTTTCCATGGATGCTGCTTGATTGGCTGAGTTCTTCAAGCATCTGTTTTTATTTTCAGATTCCAGCAGTTTTGTTTTCAGTCCTTTGCATTCGAATTATTTTGGTGGGTTTTTAAAAGCAGCATAAATTAATACCTTTTTAATTACAGTGGCTTATGTGGGAAGAGCTGCTTTGTATTATTGATATATTGCAGAAGTGTTGATCAAATGTTTTCTTTCTTCCAATTGTCAATTAAACTGTGTGACTGTAGATAAGTGATTAGCTGTTTTAATGCTGTTGCAATGTTTGTTTGTCTTGTAAATTCAATGTTGATTACTTGTTTATGAAATGTCATACTTTGTTAATTAAATTAAAAAATAATGAAAATTAAAATAAAGATTCTGCTTGTATTTATTTGTGGTGAAACAATTGCTTTGATTCATTCTTCTTGCATCACCTCTCTGCATCACATACACTTTATTTTGCTATTGAACTGAGGTCGACAACTTGGTGAGAGCTTTACCTGTATTGTTCTATCTCTTTCTATACAGGGATGTGTTAACTCCATGCACGCACCTATATTAATCTCTTATCTGTTCCCAAATGCATACTGTACCATATTAAACTAAATTGCTTCCTGTTGTCACTACTCAAGAATTTTTAACATTTCATCCTACAAATGAATTAATTTATCACCTTTATATTAAAACAATTATGTTCCTGATTTGCTTTGGAAATAATGATTTTATACATTATTTTCAGTAACATTAATAACTTTTTCACATAAATAGAAACATAGAAAATAGGTGCAGGAGTAGGCCATTCGGCCCTTCGAGCCTGCACCACCATTCAATATGATCATGGCTGATCATTCAACTCGGTATCCTGTACCTGCCTTCTCTCCATACCCCCTAATCCCTTTAGCCACAAGGGCCACATCTAACTCCCTCTTAAATATAGCCAATTAACTGGCCTCAACTACCTTCTGTGGCAGAGAATTACAGAGACTCACCACTCTCTGTGTGAAAAAAGTTTTCCTCGTCTCAGTCCTAAAGGAATTCCCCCTTATCCTTAAACTGTGACCCCTTGTTCTGGACCTCCCCAACATCGGGAACAATCTTCCTGCATCTAGCCTGTCCAACCCCTTAAGAATTTTGTAAGTTTCTATAAGATCCCCCCTCAATCTTCTAAATTTTTATTGAGACGGTAAGGATTGGGAACTAGCTGCCCAAAAAGTAGAAACAATTACGTTTAAAAAGTAAATGAATGTGTACTTGATCCACACAATGGTAGTCTTGTGATTAAATTACTGGACGTGTAATTCTACCCTGTGGCTATTTTACTTCGGAGTCACGTGATTGACTACGTGAGGACCCCGCCAGCACGCGTGCGCGACATATCGTCGAACGCATTGCGAAGCGACGCTCCTCCAGCGGTAAGTTTAAAAACGGCCCGCAGGTGAGTACTTACCATTCCTGAGGTCATTGTCGGCTCTGTTAGTATTTTTCTTACAGAGCACACGAAGATGGAATCGAGGACGAAGTCCAAACGAACGCTGCCAAACTAGCTGCCGAGGACCGCGAAGCGGGCAACCAGCAGCGGTCGGGTTCTCCAGAGCTGCTGATTCAAACCGCAGTCCCCGACTTCACGCCGCTACAGCCCGCAGGAACTCCTCGGACTGGCGGCAAAGCCACCTGGAAGTCAGGCAGGTCCGTTGACTCGGCTGGGTCCGGGCTGGAGGACACCCCGCCGGCGGGAAGCAACAGCGGTCAATTATCCCGCATGGAGCGGATGCTGGAGCAGTTGCTCCAACGTGACCTGCTACAGCAGGGGTATGGTCACAGTGGGTCTCATCGCAGACCCACGGCAGCACCCTTTACAGGGCTGCCAAATGTCTCACCCTCTTCGCAGGGGAGCATAAGGAGTCAGAGCTGGGCTGACTGAAGAGGGGAGTGTGGCTGAAGAAACACCAATGCTAGGCGTGCCAGAAGAGAAGCTACTGGGCATGGTATCAAAATTTGCGATGCCGACCCAAAAAGGACTGCCGTTGCAGCCGGTATAAACTACATGGCAACGAATCAACTTCAGGAACAGGTCATTAATGACACCGCAGCCAAATACCTAGCTCCTGAGAATTGTGTCTCCCTCAACGTGCCTGCGGTCAACAACCCCATCTGGGGTAACATGAGCCCTGGCATCAGAAGCCAGGAAGTAAAACTCCAAAGAATCGTAAAACTACTGGCTTCTGGGATTACGGCCGTTGCCAGGTCAGTGAATGGAGTGGAGATGTCGGAAGAGCTACAGGATGCCCTGGCACTCCTCTGTAACACTCAGTTTGAGATCAACTGTTACAGAAAGAGTGTCATCCGACCTGCACTGAACACCAAGTTCACGGGGTTGTGCAGAACTAGCAGTGCACCGCCGCCTACACTACTATTCGGGGACAACCTGCCCAAGCAGGTAAAAGACCTCGATGAAGAGGCAAAGGCAATAGGCATGATAAAAGTGCCGGCTGCCACCAAGTCCTCATACCTGCGGCGACAGCACCCCTATGCATCCACCAGCAGACCACGCTACTACAGCGACAGAACACCTGCTGGTGAAAGCTCGAAGGCCGTCCAACCTGCCTAACGGTCTTTTTTAGACCATGCCCCTGGAAGATGCGCCAACCCCACACCACAGCACCTCCACCTTCCAGGAGACAAGGACAGAGGAAACCAACGCAGCACCGCCAGTAACCATGGAGGGAGGTGGGTCTGGTTGCCTCTGGAACATTGCATGTGTAATGTCTTCACAGATTGGGGGACAGTTGCACTTATTTCGGGATGCATGGAGTTCTATAACTTCTGATCCTTTCATACTGCAAAGTATTCAGGGATACAAAATTGAATTTGTTCACAAACTTCCCCTTCCTGTTCAGCATGTACCTAGTCGAAAGTTTGTACTTTCACAGAAAGAAAAGCTAGAAGGTCATGCTGAACTCTTAAGACTGCATACGAAAGGGGTAATTGAGAAAACCAAAAATGAATCTCATGAGTTTGTATCAAAAATAAAAAAGACGGCAGATGCCGCATCATTATTGATTTGACACAACTGAATACTTTCGTGCAGTACGCCCATTTCAAAATGGAAACTTTAGTTACTGCCTAACAACTAGTTTCCAAGAGGTACTTCATGACTTGCATCGATCTAAAAGATGCATATTATTCAGTACCAATAGACAAAGTTCATCGCAGATATTTGAAATTTGCCTGGATGGGGCAGCTCTGGCAGTATAAAGCGCTGCCTAATGGATTAACATCAGCACTCAGACTGTTTACCAAATTATTTAAACCAGCTTTAGCGTGTCTCAGAAAACAAAAACATATTGTTATGGCATACCTCGATGACATTTTAATTGTGGGGAAAACCTTGGAGTTGGCCAAATTGGCTGTCTCAGCCACTGAGCACTTATTTCAAAAACTGGGGTTTATCATCCATCCAGACAAATCCAAATTAATGCCTTCTACCACTATGGACTATTTGGGATTCACGATTGACTCTGTTCATATGTCTGTCACTTTGCCACCGAACAAAGAATCAGACTTGATAGAGGCATGTAACAGCCTTGCTGGCATCAGTAAACCATCTATTCGGCAAGTAGCCAGGGTAATTGGGATTGTGGCTGCCTTTCCAGCCACACAATTTGGGCCCTTGCATTACCAAAACCTACAAAGAGCAAAAATTGCAGCACTCAAAGACCATGCTGGCTATTTTGACAGGCCAATGCAATTACCAGCAAAAGCAAAATTGAAATTACAATGGTGGATAGACAATGCTCGACATTTCTCTAATCCCATTACAATCACAAACCCCTCGGTTGTACTACAAACTGATGCCAGCGCTCAAGGCTGGGGAGCAACTAATACCACCTCCAGTTGCGGTGGTAGATGGAATGCACATGAATTAACCTTACTGCCGGCACTGGGAATTAATCATCTAGAAATGCTGGGAGCATTTCATGGATCCGGGCTTACTGTTCGGACATGCACCATCTGCATGTACGCTAACAAATTGATAATACCACCGTGGTGGCTTACATTAATCATATGGGTGGAATTAAGTCGATATCTTGTGATGAATTGGTCAATACAATCTGGCACTGGTGCTTAGAAAGGAACATTTGGATATCAGCCACTTACCTTCCGGGTAAGCTAAATACAGTGGCGGACACCAGGTCGCGCAAGTTTAATGACAACACCGAATGGATGTTGGACCACAAAGTGTTTGCCGATATCATAGCTCGGTATGGAACACGAGATATTGACCTTTTTGCATCCAGACTCAATCACCAAATACCAACATATGTTGCATGGGAACCAGACCCTGGGGCAGTAGCGATGGACGCTTTCTCGCTACACTGGGGGGATTTGTTTTTCTATGCATTTCCCCCCTTCTGCCTCATCAGTCGGGTCTTGCAGAAAATTCAACAAGACTCCACATCGGGTATTCTGGTTGTACCCGACTGGCCTACTCAGCCATGGTTCCCTGTGGTACTGGACATGGTCTCAGAACCATGCATTCCAATACCTAAACGTCCGAGTTTACTGGTACATCCTGTGATGGGAGAGTCACCCGTGCCATGACCGGATGAACCTATTGGTTTGCAGGGTTTGAAAAGGCCACTCCTGGAATTTGGACTTTCAGACCGAACAATGAATATCATCATGGCATCGTGCAGGGAGTCCACCGGGAAACAATACCTCACTTACGTCAAAAAATGGGAGGTGTTTTGTACCAAGACAAACACCACATACGACACAGACACCATTACCGAAATGCTGGAGTTATTGGCAAGCCTTCATTTTGATGAAGGTTTAAGCTACAGTGCCAGGAGTGCCCTATCCTGATATCTCGGACTAGGTTTAGATCATCTTGCAGTTGGGTCTCACCCCTTGGTGTCTCAACTTATGAGGGGTATTTTCAACAAATCCCCCCAGGCCTAGATATTCCCAGACCTGGGATATTGGCATTGTGTTAACCATGCTCCGAGGGTGGGCACCAGTAATGTCTCTTTCCCTAGCCAAATTGACATATAAAATGGTAATGCTGATGGCACATGTGACAGCGCAACGGGTCCAGTCCCTACACAAGCTAAGTCTGGATGCCATGGTTATATCCAACAATAAGGTAACTTTCTTCATTCAGGTGTTATTCAAACAAAACAGGCCTGGATCATCTGGCCGCAAGTTGGATTTCCTGGCTTACCCCGTAGACAGCCGCCTATGCATAGTGACCCGCCTTTTACACTACCTGGAGGTCACCAAGTGTCTCGGGGGCACGGAAAGGGCTCTACTTATAAGTCACAAACGTCCACATCACAGAGTCACCGTGCAAACTATTTCAAGATAGCTAAGGGTGGTATTGGGTGCAGCGGGGGTGGACACTGATGTTTTTAAATCTCACTCCACCAGGGCTGCATCTACATCGGCGGCAAGGATGATGGAAATTCCTATGGACCACATCCTTGCAACGGCGGGTTGGGCTAATGAGAAAACCTTTCAGGGGTTCTATAATAAACCTGTGGCCACGCCTGAGACGCTTGCAGACACAATTTTAAATTCTGTATTCTAATTTCCCCGAAGTAGGGGTATTATTATTGTTATTTGTTAAATAAATACCCTCTTGGTTTTCAGCACAGTTTCATGTCTGAAATACGTTAACATACTTCCTCCATTTGTCATTATGGCAATGTGTGAGCATGGACTCGTTCCAGGGCATGAAATAAAAGAGCTTTAAAATCTTCACGTAGTCACTCGCGTGACTCCGAAGTAAAATAATAAGATTAAATTACATTATTTACACAGAGAGTGGTGAGTCTCTGGAATTCTCTGCCACAGAAGGTAGTTGAGGCCAGTTCATTGGCTATATTTAAGAGGGCGTTAGATGTGGCACTTGTGGCTAAAGGGATCAGGGGGTATGGAGAGAAGGCAGGTACGGGATACTGAGTTGGATGATCAGCCATGATCACATTGAATGGCGGTGCAGGCTCGAAGGGCCGAATGGCCTACTCCTGCACCTATTTTTCTATGTTTCTATGTAAATGAGAACTTACCAGTTTGAAGTTTGATCTTTATTTTATGAGGAGTTACAATGAGGGATTACGTGCCCTCCGCTCCCAACCCTCTATTATAAAGGTCGACTGGTATGCTGGTTCTCTTACCTTACTATCTTAGTCAACTCTGTTATCTGTGATTTCACACTGCTGCTTTGAAGAATGTCGCGCATGCGTGCTGGCGGGGTCTTCACGTAATCCCTCATCATAACTCGTCTTAAAATAAAGATCAAACTTCAAACTGGTAAGTTCTCATTTAAACTTACTATCAAACTGTACAACTCCCCCTTCTGTCGTGGGGTAGACTGAGACTGACTCCCCTACCCAATCTTTGCACTTCCCCAATCCCTTCCAATCATCACTTTAATTTCATCTTTCATATATTTTGTGTATGTTTGACTGTTGGGAGATCTCCTGGGATAGAAACATAGAAACATAGAAAATAGGTGCAGGAGTAGGCCATTCGGCCCTTCGAGCTTGCATCGCCATTCAATATGATCATGGCTGATCATCCAACCCAGTATCCTGTACCTGCCTTCTCTCCATACCCCCTGATCCCATTAGCCACAAGGGTTACATCTAACTCAACTCTTAAATATAGCCAACGAACTGGCCTCAACTAACTTCTGTGGCAGAGAATTCCATGGATTCACCACTCTCTGTGTGAAAAATGATTTTGTCATCTCGGTCCTAAAAGACTTCCCCCTTATCCTTAAACCGTGACCCCTTGTCCTGGACTTCCCCAACATCGGGAACAATCTTCCTGCATCTAGCCTGTCCAACCCCTTAAGAATTTTGTCTCTATGAGATCCCCCCTCAATCTTCTAAATTCCAGCGAGTACAAGACGAGTCTATCCAGTCTTTCTTCATATGGATGTCCTGCCATCCCAGGAATCAGTCTGGTGAACCTTCTCTGTACTCCCTCGATGGCAAGAATGTCTTCCCTCAGATTAGGAGACTAAAACTGCACGCAATACTCCAGGTGTGACCTCACCAAGACCCTGTACAACTACAGCAGAACCTCTCTGCTCTTGGCGGATAGATAAAGGTCTATGGTATATCGGGTAATCCTGGTGACTGGATGAGTAATTCAGATTTATAACCAATTAACTGGAAATACTGTGTCGGTAGGAACTGCAGATGCTGGTTTAAACCAAATCTTTACACAAACAATGCTGGAGTAGCTCAACGGGACAGGCAGTATCTCTGGAGAAGAGGAATGGGTGATGTTTTGGGTTGAGACCCTTCTGGTTACGTACTGATCAAGTAGCACTGATAGAAGGAAATGGATAAATCTATCTGGTCAATGTTCTTTCATCAGACATTTAAGTCATTAAAAAAGGGGATTGAGCAACTAGATCCCCTCAACTTGGTCACAAAGGCAAACTTCAAAATTTGATCACTACTCTACTCACTCCGACCTGCGCGAGATAACCACTTATGAGGTGTTTGCGCAGTAATCAACCAGAAACAGAACCTGGGACCCCTCGCCGGGGATCGCCAGAGAAGAGCTCTGACTGCCGGCCTGTGGCCTATAACATCCTGAAGCCGCAGTCTGCGGAGCTTCTAGCATCTGGAGCGTGGGATCCCTTGCCGGGGATCGCCAGAGAAGAGCTCCGACCGCCGGCCTGCGGGCCTTTAACATCCTGAAGCCACGGTCTCCGGTAGGAAAGTGCAGAGTCAGGACCTCCAAGCCGTGGAGTCTGTTTGTCCGTCCCAACGTCGGAGTTTGGATCATCCCGACTATGGAGGGGTTATGGCCCCGACCACAGGTGAACAAAGGAGGAGGACTGGCTGAACTTTGTTGCCTTCCACCACAGTGGAGAACGCTGTGGTGGATGTTTGTGTTAAATATTATTGTATACTAGACCAAGGGGGACCCGTTGGGTCCCTTCCCCTCAACGCGCGGTTGCGGTGGGTCGGGGGGGGGGGGGGGGGCGGCGGCGGCCTGCGGCATCACACACACACACTAACCACCCCCACACAGGGGGGGGGGGAGTGGGAGGGGGAGAGGAAGGGGGGGGGGAGAGGAGGAGGAGGAGGGGAGGAGAGGAGGAGGGGGGAGAGGAGGTGGGGGAGAGGTGGGGGGGGAGATCATGTGGGATCATGCGAGGTCCATGCCAGATCCTGCTAGTGTTACGGAGACACGAGGAGTTTTCGAATGTCTAAAGTAATAAGCTGAAGTTCGAAAAAGATTGTACTAACGGGTCGGAAGAAATTTGGATGTATCTTACTGTTTTCTATCAACAATAAAGCATGTATTCATCAAAAGACTGTGTTTTTAAGCGATATCTGAGAAGAAGCTCTGAAGGCCTCTGTGAGTGAGCTCGCATGCGTTTAGAAGACACCCCCTTCAACCATTCCTATCCAAATAGTGGCTAGGGTGCTAATTACCTGAAAGATATGAAAATCTGCCGCTACACAATTCTCAGAACCCTCCCGCAGGCATTCCCTCACGAATCCAGGGCAAAAATCAAAAAGGGCCACTTTTCAACATAATTGTATAAGGAGTATGAGTGTTGTAAATACAAGCCTGAAGGCTTTGTGTCTCAATGCGGGGAGCATTCGTTATAAGGTGGATGAGTTGAAGGTGCAGATAGCTATTATTGACTATGATATAGTTGGGTTCACGGAAACATGGCTCCAGGGTGACCAAGGCTGGGAGTTGAACATCCAGGGATATTCAATATTCGTGAAGGATAGACAGAAAGGCAAAGGAGATGGGGTAGCGTTGCTGGTTAGAGAGGAGATTAACACAATAGAAAGGAAGGACATTAGCTTGGAGGATGTGGAATCGAGCTGGAGCTGGGTTACAGCTGCGAAACACTAAGGGGCAGAAAACGCTAGTGGGAGTTGTGTACAGGCCACCTAACAGTAGTAGTGGAGTTGGGGATGGCATCAAACAGGAAATTAGAAATGTGTGCAACAAAGGTAAAACAGTTAGAATGGATGACTAAAATCTACATATAGATTGGGTGAATCAAATGGGCAGGGGTGCTGAGGAAGAGGATTTCTTGGAATGTATGCGGGATAGTTTTCTAGACCAACATGTAGAGGAACCAACGAGAGAGTAGGCTATTCTAGACTGGGTATTGAGTAATGAGGAAGGGTTAGTTAGCAGTCTTGTTGTGCGTGGCCCCTTGGGCAAGAGTGACCATAATATGGTTGAGTTCTTCATTAGGATGGAGAGTGACATAATTAATTCAGAAACAAGGGTTCTGAACTTAAAGAAAGGTAACTTTGAAGGTATGAGATGTGAATTGGCCAAGATAGACTGGCAATTGATTCTTAAAGGGTTGACAGTGGATATGCAATGGAAGGCATTTAAAGACTGCATGGATGAACTACAACAATTGTTCATCCCAGTTTGGCAAAAGAATAGATCAGGGAAGGTAGTGCATCCGTGGATAACAAGGGAAATCGGGGATAGTATCAAAACAAAAGATGAAGCATACCAATTAGCCAGAAAAAGTAACCTAGCAGAGGACTGGGAGAAATTCAGAGTCCAGCAGAGGTTGGACAAAGGGCTTAATTAGGAAAGGGAAAATAGATTATGAAAGAAAACTGGCAGGAAACATAAAAACTGACTGCAAAAGTGTTTAGAGATATGTGAAGAGAAAAAGATTAGTTAAAACAAATGTAGGCCCCTTGCAGTCAGAAACAGGTGAATTGATCATGGGGAACAAGGACATGGCAGACCCATTGAATAACTACTTTGGTTCTGTCTTCACTAAGGAAGACATAAATAATCTGCCGGAAATAGCAGGGGACCAGAGGTCAAATAAGATGGAGGAACTGAGTGAAATCCAGGTTAGCCGGGAAGTGGTGTTGGGTAAATTGAATGGATTAAAGGCCAATAAATTCCCAGGGCCAGATAGGCTGCATCCCAGAGTACTCACGGAAGTAGCTACAGAAATAGTGGATGCATTAGTGATAATTTTTCAAAACTCTTTAGATTCTGGAGTAGTTCCTGAGGATTGGAGGGTAGCTAATGTAACCCCACATTTAAAAAAAGGAGGGAGAGAGAAAACCGGGAATTACAAACCAGTTAGTCGAACATCGGTAGTGGGGAAAATGCTAGAGTCAGTTATTAAAGATGGGATAGCAGCACGTTTGGAAAGTGGTGAAATCATTGGACAAAGTCAGCATGGATTTACGAAAGGTAAATCATGTTTGATTTATCTTATAGAATTTTTCGAGGATGTAACTAGTAGAGTGGATAAGGGAGAACCAGTGGGTGTGTTATATCTGGACTTTCAGAAAGCTTTCGACAAGGTGCCACATAAGAGATTAGTATACAAACTTAAAGCACACGGTATTGGGGGTTCAGTATTGATGTGGATAGAGAACTGGCTGGCAGACAGAAAGCAAAGGGTAGGAGTAAACGGGTCCTTTTCATAATGGCAGGCAGTGACTATGGGGTACCGCAAGGTCAGTGCTGGGACCCCAGCTACTTACAATATATATTAATGATTTGGACGAGGGAATTGAATACAACATCTCCAACTTTGTGGATGACACGAAGCTGGGGGGGCAGTATTAGGTGTGAGGAGGATGCTAGGAAGCTGCAAGGTGACTTGGATAGGTTGGGTGAGTGGGCAAATGCATGGCAGATGCAGCATAATGTGGATAAATGTGAGGTTATCCACATTGGTGGCAAAAACAGGAGGGTAGACTATTATCTGAATGGTGGCCGATTAGGAAAAGGGGAGATGCTATGAGACTTGGGTGTCATGGTACACCAGTCATTGAAAGTAGGCATGCAGGTGCAGCAGACAGTGAAGAAAGCGAATGGTATGTTAGCATTCATAGCAAAAGGATTTGAGTATAGGAGCAGGGAGGTTCTATTGCAGTTGTACAGTTTGCATACAGTTTTGGTCTCCAAATCTGAGGAAAGACATTCTTGCCATAGAGGGAGTACAGAGAAGGTTCACCAGACTGATTCCTGTGATGTCAGGACTTTCATATGAGAAAAGACTGGATAGACTCGGCTTGTACTCGCTAGAATTTAGAAGGTTGAGGGGGGATCTTATAGAAACTTACAAAATTCTTAAGCGGTTGGACATGCTAGATGCAGGAAGATTGTTCCTGATGTTCGGGAAGTCCAGAACAAGGGGGTCACTGTTTAAGGATAAGGGGGAAGATTTTTAGGACCGAGATGAGAAAACCATTTTTCACACATAGAGTGGTGAGTCTCTGGAATTCTCTGCCACAGAAGGTAGTTGAGGCCAGTTCATTGGCTATATTTAAGAGGGCGTTAGATGTGGCCCTTGTGGCTAAAGGGATCAGGGGGTATGGAGAGAAGGCAGGTACGGGATACTGAGTTGGATGATCAGCCATGATCACATTGAATGGCGGTGCAGGCTCGAAGGGCCGAATGGCCTACTCCTGCACCTATTTTCTATGTTTCTATTTGCTTCCTCCACCCCTCTTTGCAACATAACGTATACATTGATTCCAATATAGCTATTTCACTTGCAACAGAAAAAGGCAATTGGCCCATTGACTCTCTGTCTGCCCTGTCCATTTAACCCATAACCTCCTATCCTCTCACATGCTGTTCAATACCCTGATTTTCGTACCATCCATCTACGGTAGGCCAAATAACCTACCAACCAGCATGTCTTAAAACTGTGGCAGGAAAACATTTGAAGTAAATGTATATACTAGACAAGTGGGACACTGGAGATGCTGGAACCCGGAGCAAAACACAAAGGTTTGAGGAACTCGTGGGGTCAGGCCACCCATTCCTTCTCCCTAGAGTTGCCGCCTGTCCCACTGAGTTACTCTAGCATTTTGTGTGTATCTGGGGAGGGAAATGGATAGGCAACGTTTCGGGTCGGGATCCTTCTTCAGACCCGACACATCTCTGTCCGTTCCCTCCCCAGATGCTGCTGCCGGCCGGCCGGCCTGCCTGACCCGGTGAAGTTGCAGCCTTTCCATGGCTCACGCCAGGTGATAGCTGAGGGAGGGCCCGCTACAATTTTTTATTTAACCAAGAATTCTAAGAACCAATAAAAACTGAATATTTCTCCACTCTGAGTCCGTGGAAGAGTCCCGAGTTGCTCCGGCGCTTGGCTCCGTGTCCCGGCGTCTCTCTAGTCTCAGCTGCGAAGGCGCCTTTGACAGATTGAGAGGCGGGACGTCCTGCTGCCCCTGCCCCTGCCCTGGTTTCACGCTTCCGTTTCTGCTGAGGTTTTGGCGGCGAGAGGTGCATTGGGGACGATGGAGAGCTCCGGCAGTAAGAACTGTTTGGAAATCTGGACAGAGGAAAACGCCAAGTTGGTGGCAGAGCTGAAGGTAGGCGCTGATGCTGTGTTGGAGTCAGGATTCGCACTTGATAAAGTTGCAATCCATCGTTTAGCTCTCGCCCTGGCATGCTCTGACGCAGTCCTACTCGTTCTAAGTTTTAACTGTTTAATTTGGAAGGAAAGTAAATGAAACTTTTCAATTTGCTGTTGATGTGAAATATGGGAGAAGAGGGCGTTTGCAAATTAGTGAACGAGATGCAGCGGTAGTTCACTCAGGCTTCTCCCCGTCTCAAGAATTGTCACCGTCTTTTCACCCACTTGAGCAATCATGTCAACACCCAATGTCCCATGTCGATTCATGGGCTGAGACTGTTCTCCCTCCCACTCGGCGCAGCTTTCTCTGCTACAACATGGCTTGTTCAAATGAGCCAACTGAATGTGACCCAGGCCTCGATGGTGAGGTGTGGGAACAGAAGATGCCACCGAAGTTGATTCATTTAACCCACTGGTGATTTGCAGCATTTTGAGGAGACTGCATTGGTAGTATCTCTCCAGTGCTTTGGAGTGTCTGTTTTATATGGTTAATTATAGAAGCCAGAGGATGCTGCTTGGTAAAACATGAATTTTGCGCCAGATTTAAGATCTTGATCTTCCTAAGTATACCACTGCAGTGGGTGGCACAGTGGTTCAGCTAGTAAAGCCGCTTAACGCCAGATACCCAGGTTCTATCTGGACACACTGATCTGTTCTGGATTCATGCCTACTATGTTCTGTTGTGCTGAAGCAAAGCAAGAATTACATTGTCCTATCAGGGACACATGACGATAAACTCTCTTGACTCTATCTGACCGGATAATTTCTGGGAGGAATTTGTCCTCTCTGCGACCACGTATAGTTTGTCTCTGGGTGCACTGGTTTCCTCCAATTCTTGCTATTGAGGGAGTGTAGCGTAGGTTCACAACGTTAATTCCTGAGATGGTGGGACTGTCCTATGCTGAGAGAATGGAGCAGCTGGGCTTGTATACTCTGGAATTTAGAAGGGTGAGAGGGGATCTTATTGAAACATATAAGATTATTAAGGGTTTGGACATGCTACAGGCAGGAAACATGTTCCCGATGTTGGGGGAGTCCAGAACTAGGGGCCACAGTTTAAGAATAAGGGGTAGGCCATTTAGAACGGAGATGAGAAAACACTTTTTTACACAAAGAGTTGTGAGTCTGTGGAATTCTCTGCCTCGGAGGGTGGTGGAGGCCGGTTCTCTGGATACTTTCAAGAGAGAGCTGGATATGGCTTTTAAAGATAGCAGTCAGGGGATATGGGGAGAAGGCAGGAATGGGTACTGACTGTGGATGATCAGCCATGATCACATTAAATGGCAGTGTTGGCTAAAAGGGCCAAATGACCTACTCCTGCACCTATTGTCTATTGTCCACATCCCAAAGACGTGCAAGTTGGTAAGTTAATGGGTCACTGAATTGTCCTGAACATGTAGGTGAATGGTAGAATCTGTGGAAGTAGATGAGAATGTGGGGAGGCTAATAAATGGGATTAAAATTGTATTCAAGTAAATGGGTGGTTGATAGTCAATGCTTTCTTGATGGACTAAAGGGCCTGTTTCTATACTGTATGTCTTATGATTGTGCATTTTATCATCAATGTATGCCTTTGCTGAGAGGTTACTCCCAAGATACCAAAAATTGACCGCATTTGCCAGGGTCCCTTACTGTAAGGGGACTGTTTGGTACTGTGGGCTTAGTCTTCTGGATGGTCAGTGTCAGGTTTGTCCCGCAGGGGTGTCCCATTGCATGGAGTTAGAACGGTGGCCGTGTGAGGTGAGGGAATGTCCGTTCGTGGGTCGCCATGTCTGGATCGATGTGTCGGTGGAGTGGGCAGCTGGAGGCCCTTCAGCAGCCTAGCTGGGGCGCATGCATAGCGATTGGTGCTATTCCTTGCATTTTCTTGGAGGTGTCATGTGATAAAGATTATGTCCACAATGCCACACAATGAACATATTCAACATTGATATTTGGTGAGCAGCTCTCCCTACTGAAAGGAGGCTGCTGAGGGAGGTCCTTGGCAATGATTTTCAGAGAGCAGCGAGACTCCTCTGTAGTTACTGCAGTTGGATTTGTTTCATTTCGTAAATGTGGTCTTGATTACAGAATCTCTGAGGTGCCCTGTTATTGCAGCAGCACAAATATTTCTTTACCGCTTCTCAAGCGCAGAGAGATACAGTACTTAGGTGCCACCTAACTCTATGAAAGGGATGACTTTGACTTTTTTTTAAAGGTTGAAGATTATTTTAAAGATTTATCAGAATTTAGAGCAGAAGTAGTTGAAGATTCTTCCATGAACGGTGAGGTGAGGTGAGAGAGGAAGTCAAATAGCCAAGAGGTGGGAGATCAAAGTAACCGTGAGGAAGCAATTAAATTGGGATAGAAACATAGAAAATAGGTGCAGGAGGAGGCCATTCGGCCTTTCGTTGTTTGGAAGACTAATAAATGGTTAACTTTCCCTCGTACAATCAACTACAAAATTCAAGTAACTAGGAAATTGATGTTGAAAATTTACACCGTTTCAGTTATAGCATAATGCTTTGTAAGAATGCATCAACCTTGCCAGTCATACATGGAAATGGTATGTTAAAATGATCAGTACTGATAAAATATCTGCGAGGCCTTCAAACTTGAGCGTTTTGACAATTGACAAGTCTGTTCCAAAATGTTGCACATTAATATGGATGCAATGTCAGCATAGTATTTTGCCAAGGGCTGCTTCAAAAATTCTAGGAAAATAATCAGTTCAAATATTTTGTGAGTGACCAATTGTTGTGTACTCGCCAGGCAAATCCATTCCAGAACACCATACGTGCATAAGAAATATAAGTGGGGAAATAGGCCATTCGGACCATCGTGTCTGCTCCACCACTCAAAATAATCACAGTTGTTCATTTTCCTCAAGATGCTTTCCTGCATTAAGCATTAAGTCCATATTCCTTGATTTATCCCCCCCCCCTCCTCCCCCCCCATGTATTTAAAAATGTATTGATGTCTTGAACACCTCAACCATTTGAGCCTCCATCGCTCACTTGGGCTGGGAATTCCAAAAGTTAACTATACTTTGGGTGAAGACATTTCTCTTTGTCTCTGTTCTCAGCAGTCCACCCAACTTCGTAAGTTTTTGAGAGCGTTGCCCCATTTTAGAGAATCTCTCCTCGTGCAAATAACCCTCCTCCAAGTCTTTGTTCACAGGTTTTAGCTTTTTTTACTTTCCAGCACACAGTGCTTTATGTACAATATCTAACATATATTATCTCATCCAGAATATTTCTACCAATACTGCAAAGTGGACAGACATCTTGCGCCAGAACTTTGTTTATTTCATCAAACTGCTGGAGAAGATTCAAGGTACTAATGCTTGTATTTGGTTTAATTATATTAATATCATAATTCGGATCAGGCCATTCAACTTGTCTGTGTTGTCACTTCCTTCACCACGAGAGCAGATTATATACGCATTCACTGTACTTATTTTTTATTGTTTATTGTGTTTACAGAATACACTGTTGCGTTGCTGCAAGTAAGAATTTCATTGTTCTGTTTTGGGACATATATGTCAATAAAACATTCTTCACTCCGTACACACGTGGGGCGACTTACGGAACCCAATTAACCTACAAATCCACACATATGGTAGAAAACCAGAGCAGCTGGAGGAATCTCATACGGTCACAGGCAGAATGTACAAATTCCCCAAGTCCTGGGCCTCTGTATCTCCCTTTGCAACTGGATCATCCTCAGCAGCAGACCTCAATTTGTGCAAATTGTAAAAAGATCATCTCCTCTTTGACCATTAACACAGGAGCACCACGAGGCTGTGTGCTCAGCCCCCTGCTCTACTTTATTTACACCCATGACTGTGTGACTAAGCATTTTCCCCGTTGGCCCCCTGCAGAATATGCAGCATTGTAATATCTCAAGATCTTGGCTGTCTTTCATGTAAATGTGTAGCCAAATACAGAAACATTTTAAGTTCAAATCCAACTCACTATTTTCCAACATTTAAAATTCACCTTGTCAGAAAGTATTGTACTGTAGTGGAGCTACAATTTCAAAATCCTTGAATAGATAAATAGTGAGGATAAGTGTAACAGTGCAGGAGGTAATAGTATTAGAAAAGTCAAACAGACGGCAGATGTAATTTAGTACCAAAGAGAAATACCATTGATCAAATGGCATTATTCTTAAGGGTGTGTAAGATCAGAGGGACCTGATTGTGCATAAATCTTCAAGAGTGGTAGAACATATTGGAAGAGTGGTATCTAAAACACATGACATGACAAGTCTGAAGAACCGACCCGAAACGTCACCTATTCCTTTGTTCCATAGATGCTACTTCACCCGCTGAATTTCTCCAGCATTTTTAACTGACATCCTGGATCTGAATGTTACAGATTTTTTTTTTAGGCAATACACTTTGCAGCCTGCTTTATTGTTAGCATTGGTCATTAGTTGGGAAACCCTGCCTTGCAATAGAGTGCATTCTAATCCTCGCTGTCTTTCTGCAGGATTGCCCCCAACTGTCCCCAGCATTCCCCTGGAACTGACAGTTCTGTACAATGCCATTGTCTTAAACATCAGTTTATCTGATGTTGTTTGTAATGATGACTCATTATTGCTGAAGGGTTTTACCCGAGGTAAGTTACAAACCTCCAGGACTTGTGTGTTTGTTATAACAGCCATTTTTATAGTTCCTCCCTAACCTGTAAAGCGAGCTGATTGCAGAATAGTTTTTCATTCTTACTTCAGGTTACCTTATTTCTAGATGAGATGGAAGGCTTTCTTTGACAAAACATTGATGTATTCTGATGGAGATTATCTATTTGAATAGCAGATGCACACTGTTGAAATAAATAAGTCTAATGGCATTTAACCCTCACAAAATACTAATACTTCAATATTCAAATAAATTCTTTAGTGCCATGCAAATTTCCACCTTTTCTATGTACCTTAAGACACATTTTATGCATTTTGTGCGAAGCCTCTACTTCCTAAATAAACTTAGGAAGTTTGGAATGTCCCCAACAACCCTCACCAACTTCTACAGATGCATTTTATTGGGATGCATGACAGCTTGATTTGGGAACAGCTCCATCCAAGACCGCAAGAAAATGCAGCAAATTATGGACCATCGCACAAACCAACCTCCCTTCCATTGACTCCTTTTATACCTCAAGTTGCCTCAGCAAAGGCCAGCAGCATAATCAAGGACAAATCTCATCCTGGCCATTCCCTTTTCTCCCATCTCGCATATGGGGCAAAAGGTATAGAAGTGTGAAAACGTATACCTCCAGGTTCAGGAACTTCCAGATTTCCTCCCAGCTGTTGTCAGGCAACTGAACCATCCTACCGCAACCAGAGAGCGGTCCTGAACTACTATCGGACAGACTATCTTTGATGGCTTTACCTTGCACTAAATGTTATTCCCTTATCATGTGTCTGCACACTGTGATTAGCTCAATTGTAATCATGTATTGTCTTTCCGCTGGTTGGTCAGTAAGCAACAAAAGCTTTTCACTGTACCTCGGTACACATGACAATAAATTAAATTGAACTGAACTTGTGGCTGAGAAGAATGCATTCACAACCTCAGGATATTCAAAAAAGATTCACGTGCATGCAGGTGGTTTTGAAATCATAAGCTCATAAGTGACAGGAGCAGAATTAGTCTATTCGGCCCATCAAAACTACTCCGCCATTCAATCATGACTGATCCATCTCTCCCTCTCAACCCCATTCTTCTGCCTTCTCCCCATAACCTCTGACACCTGCACTAATCAAGAATCTATCTATCCCTGCTGTAAAAATATCCATTAACGGCCTCCACATCCTTCTGTGGCTTCTGCTAATGCACTATAGAGAAGTATGGCAGCCATTTTACAAATAAAACTTGCATAAAATGTGAAATTTATGTACAAGAGAACGTAAAATGTACCTTTTGGGTCTTTTACATGTCATAAAAAAACAAAACCTGTTAAGACTCTTGTCCCTTTATTTCATCCAAGCTGCTTCTTGTCATTAGAGCAGCTTGTGTTCACCCAAGGAAATGAAGGATATCACTTAGTGAGCATGCATTCTTTGCAGAGACTTAACAAAATTCACTGTTATTCTTTATAATTGCTGCTCATGTTAAATTATTTTTTAATTTTATGACAACCAATGTTAATAAAACAAATTGTCTGCCTGGCCGTAGTGTGTTTTGGCCTTTGGGCTTTACATTTAAGACCTGTAAAATTACTGTCTTCATGTATCTTTACAATTTTTTTGAAACAGGATTAGAAGCGTATGGTAAACATTTTGATGATCGAGGCATCGTGAAATTATGGGAAATGACATTTCGGAGCATCAGTGACCCAACTTTTATTCAGACAATTGATCAGCTGATATACCTGCAATGCCTGCTATGGCTGTCTAGAAATCAGCTGGAGGATGTTGAGATTGTGCTGCATATGTTAAGAGAGAGAGTAAGTATGGCTAGGCAGAGAGAGATTTATTACTTTGTCATTGCATAATTCATTGCCTATTATGGTGGTTCAGGTTTCTTTGTTCATTCTAGAGTCATAGAGTCTTACGGTGTGGAAACAGGCCCTTAAGCCCAACTTTTCCACACCAGCCAACATGTCCCATCTGTGCGAGTGCCACGTTCCTGCATTTGGCCCGTATCTCTGTAAACCTGTCATATCCATGTAGCTGTCTAAATGTTTCTTAAATATTGCAAGAGTACTTGCCTCAACTACCTCCTCTGGCAACAGGTGCATACACCTACCATCCTTTGTGTGGAGAAACGTACCCCTCAGATTGGTATTACATTTTTTCCCCTTCACCTTAAATTTATGTCCTCTGGTTTTCAATTCCCCTATTCTGGGCAAGAGATTCTGACTTCGTGATCTATTCCTCTCATGATTTTGTATACCTCTCTAAGATCACCTGTCATATTCCTGTTCTCCAAGGAATAGTCCTAGCCTGCTCAACCTCTCGCTTTAGCTCAGACCCTCTAGTCCTGGCAACATCCTTGTAACTTTTCACTGCACCCTTTCCTGCTTGACAACATCTTTACAATAACATGGTGCCCAAAACTGAACACTATACTCTAAATGCGGCCTCATCATCATCTTATACAACTGCAATGTAACCTCCCAACTTCTATACTCATTATATCAAGGAAGATAATTGGATCCATGGCATAAAATAATATGCTGGAAACATCGGTCAGGCAGCATTATTGGAGACACCGAGTTAAAATTTCAGATGGAGAACCTGACATCAAAACAAGGAAAGTGAGTTACTCAGTTTGCATGTTTGCTTACTTTTCTAGCTTTAACAAAGAATCCTTGACCTGAAATTTAATTTTGTTTCTCCACGATAGTCTAACCTTCTGAGTGTTTCCAGCTTTTTATTTTTTATCACACACACAATTATCTTTCCCTTTTCACAGTTGCTTCCTTACCTACCCAGTATATTAGGGATACGGCATGGAAACAGGCCCTTCGGCCCACTGAGTCCACACCGACCAGTGATCCCCGCACACTAGCGCTATCCTACACGCAAGGGACAAGTTTTTATACTTATACCAAGCCAATTAACCTACAAATCTGCGTCTATGGAGTGTGGGAGGAAACCGAAGATCTCGGAGAAAACTCACTCAGGTCTCGGAGAGAACGTACAAACTCTGTACAGTACAGCACCCGTAGTCAGGATCGTACCCAGGTCCCAGGTCGCTGTAAGGCAGCAACTCTCCCGCTACGCCACTGTGCGTTCTTATTTCAAATTTCTCAAATCCCCATTTTTTTTGTTTTCAATAAGATGTGAGATGTGTAATATGTTTTTTATTTAAAAAATTGAAAAAGAGCTACCTAATCAAGGAAATACTATACTGAATTGTGGGTTTGCTTGAAAGGTGAATGTTGGTTGGAGCAGAAGGTGTTTCCCTCAGACCCAAACTGTGAGACATGTCTGAAGAAAGGTCTCGACCCGAAACGTCACCCATTCCTTCTCGCCAGAGACGCTACCTGACCCGCTGAGTTACTCCCGCATTTTCTGTCTACCACCAGACAGTGCATTAATCTGTATACATATATGTTCCTCGATCTTCCACTGTTTATTGGAGGGAGGGGAGGGGCACTTCCATTAGAGTGATTGCATCTTTCGTAGGTCATCCTGGAATAACTTGGATCACAGGCCTTTGGGTAGGAAAGACATTGTGGGTCTTTGGAAAGGTTATTTTTTGTGTAAGTCTGGTTTTCCATGAAGAACCTAAATTTCATGATGTTTTTATAACCGCAGACGAGAAATAAAGAACATATTGCCAATATGTTAGGTTTGCCAATTTCCCTTGATTCCGGTAGGTACATTATGCATTAGATAGCTGTTTATGGAGAGAGAAGCTGATTAAATATTTAAGTCAATGAAATTCAAAGATTTGGGAGTAGTCTTTAACAGCCTAATGTCTGAGCACATGATGCCGTTCTAATAAGAAGGGAGTTAATTTTCAATAGAAAATAAAGATTGTACACTGAATTGTAATTTCTAAAGGGTGGTTCTACTGGTTAATATTTGAAATAAATGGTTTTGCTCATTCTGTCAATAGACAATAGGTGCAGGAGTAGGCCATTCGGCCCTTCGAGCCAGCACCGCCATTCAATGTGATCATGGCTGATCATCCCCAATCAGTACCCCGTTCCTGCCTTCTCCCCATATCCCCTGACTCTGCTATTTTTAAGAGCCCTATCTAGCTCTCTCTTGAAAGCATTGTCCTTCAATGGCCAGCTGAAAATTGACACATGTCACACTGAAGGATGAACTTGATTCAAATATCATGCAGATTTCAAACAATTATGTATCTTTGATTCAACCAAATTCATCACTTTGCTGAGTTAATCACAAGGCACAATATTTTACAAAGCTGTTCCATAGGTATGAGTCTGAAAACTGTGATTCAGGATCTTCCCAGATTCTTCCCAACAATCATCAGGCTTTTGAACACCACGAACTCCAACTAAACTTCAAATTATGAACTGTCTTGGCTGTACTAGGGACTTCAGACTTTGTTTTGCACAATATTAGTTGAGTTTGTTTACTGAATGTATTTTGTTTGTTTATGATATTTATTGAGTACTGTGTTTACAAATCTGCTGCACTGTTACATTGTTCTGTTTCAGTACATATGACAATTTAAACAATCTTGACTCTTAAATAACTACAATTTATATGAAACCTGATGAAACATACTTATCCAAATATTGTTCAAAACTAGTCCATGAACTGTAGATTTAATAATAGTATAGTTTCTGAAATAGTTCCGTAATAGCATAAAGATTTTTTTTAACGAATGCTATTTCTTTACTTTGTGTTTGTGTTTGCAGAGCTCCTCGGTCTCTGATGTGAATATACAGCATGATGATTTGTGGCAATGCATTAAAACCGGTAACCTATTGAAAGATAGCAGTGAAAGTCATCTTCTGTTGGTGCAGAGTCTCAGCACTCTAGGAAAGTTGATGTACACCTGTGCTACATTTTTGCGAGGTACAATACTATCCAAAGGATCCAATTTGAAAACCTGGTTGATAGATTGTGTATGTGAAAATCTGTTGCTTCACGTAGTGTTTAATCATTTGAGTGGTGCTGTTTTGGACATTACATTTCATATAACATTACAGTACGGAAACAGCAATCAATAGAGCGGCAATGTGCTGCAGTGACTTGGGTCAGGCAGTATCTCTGGAGAACATGGATAAGTGATATTTTGGGTCGAGACCCTTCTTCGGACAGCCATTGAGAGATGGTCTCACAGACTGGTATTCTCCAGTCTGAAGAAGGGTCTTGACTCGAAACGCTGCCAATTCATGTTCTCCAGGGATGCTGGGTTCCTGCTGAGTTACTCTGGCACTTTGTGTCCGTTTGTCTATGATGATTGGTCTAAATTTGGAGATTGCTTGACGATTCACCTGATAATTTTGAGGTAGTAATACTGTGGACTATGAACCTGTTCATGTTCTTTATCATAAGCATTTAGAATGTTTTTATCTTGAAAAGTACTATGTTTTATAATATAAATGAATTTTTAGAACTGTTTTCCATAAAATTCCACATAATTATTTTACCTGTATTTTACTATGAGTGGGCTAGAGATATTAATTCAGTCAGAACTTCTGTTCAGTGAAGTCTGGCCAGTGGCATTCTTTCAAATGAATAGTTAATACATGTACTTACAAATGTGTTCAGCAAACTGCTTAATACATTTTTTACTTTTGCAATTTGCTTTTGAGAAATTTCCCACAAAGTAACTTGCTGTACAGTGAGCTCCTGTGAAAAATAACACCTAGACTAATGCAATAGAAAGATTGCATTACATGAACATGTAGTCAACAATCTGGGCACAAGGTGGCAGTGGTCACAAAAGATTTGACCCATTCTGCTGAAATGTAGAAACAGGGAGCTGCAGAAGCTGGATTACAAAAGAGGAAACAAAGTGCCGGAGTAACTCGGTCAGGCAGCATCTCTGGAGACATGGATGGTTCAGGACCCTTCTGCAGACTGATTGTAGAGGAGGGTCGGGGGGAATGGGGGCTGTTTCTGTTCTAATTCTAATTCAATTCTATCAATTTCTGCTATTTGATTGCCAAATTATCCAGATCAGGGAATGCCGAAGAAAATCCATTCTGGAATACTACCTGGTCTTGAAGATAAATTGACTTTTTTGTTATAATTCATTCATGAGATATGGGAATTACTGACAAGGCCAGCTTTTATTAACCATCCATAATTTATCATTAGAACAGATTATGAATAACCTTCAAGGATATCTGCAATACATGATGTGAAAACATTTCCACGGTGCTGTTAAGGTGGCGAGAACATGATTTTGACCCAGGAATGACAAAGGGTTGCAAAGTTAATGTGTTGTATATCTTGGAGAGTGATAGATGCATGCGAGGGTTTTAAAAAGGGAAGACAATAATCAAAGTAATATCAGCAGGCCAGGCAGCATCAGTGAAGAGAGAAATAAACCATTATCCTGAGACATTAACTCTTTCATCAGAACCAGTTTTGTTTCCCCAGAGGGTGGAAAGGGTCTGGAACCCACACCCTGAAAGGATGGTTGAGACACAAACTCTTGTTATATTTTAAAAGTACTATTCAAGGGCTGTGAACCAAGTGCTAGGAGGTGGAATTCAGTGTGGTAAATGCATTAAAACGCCTTGGGCTTGAAGGCCAAAGGATCACCTGTGTCATAAATTTTCAGTAATGAGAATGTAAGATTTCCCATGGAAGCTTTGTGAGCAGCCATATATTGTTTTCTTTGCCCTCCTGGGATTCTCTTGGATCATAATCATTAGAGCAGAATTAGGCTATTTGAGGCCCATCGAGTCTTTCTCTGATCGAGCTTGATGCAGAGTGCCTGATTTGGGACGTGGTAAGTGGATTATGTAGCCAACCCTTCAGAGCTGAGTGAGCCTGGTCAGGGTCTTGATGCTTGGGACGTTGGCTTAGAGCAGGATGTTTGTGGTGTAATATTTCAGAGATGGCCCTCACAACAGGGAAAGTCGTCCATTTTTTTCAGGATCTCGTTGTGTTTATTGCAGAAAATGGAGCAGAATTGTGCAACAGGTAGATGTTTGGTTTGTCCTATGGATATTTGGTGCCAGGTTTGTTAATGCTTCGGTGAATGAATTTCATTACTTGTTGCACCACATATCAGGACCAAGCTAGCTCCAGGGATCAATCGTGTTAGTCCCATTATTGCTCCTCAACCGTATTCTCCTGCCGATAAATTCATCTTTAAAAAAAACAAAAAACAACGTAATTTGCAATAGTCACATTAGCTACTCACATGTCCTTGGGGTGTGAGGAAACTGGAGCACTCAGAAGAAACTCATGCAGAGAATGTGCTAACTCTCGTGTTAACGGCACCTGAGATTAAGATCAAATCCTGGTCCCTATAACTGTGAAGCAACAGCAGAAACCACTGCCTCGGATATTGTGCACCAGAGAGAGTTGCTGCCTCACAGCCTCAGTGGCCCAGGTTCCATCCTGACCTTGGTGCTATCACTGTGGTCTTTGTACATTCTTCCCAAGATTGTCAAAGCGTTTTGGCTTCCTCCCATGTCCCAAACGTCTGCTGATTGGTGGGTTACATGATCTTATAAATAATGCCTAATGTAGGTGGGCAGTTGGAGAATCAAGGTGGAAGTGAATAATTTACAGGGAAATATTTGTGGAAATATGTTTGACGGAATTGCACCTGGGCAATATGGCCTGCTACCTCTTATGGAAATAGTATTAATGATGACTTGGAACTTGGCTCAGAGTGTGTACATGTCCATATACATTTTGCATTGGAAAGTGGGATGGTTTCAAAAGTCCATTAGTGGGAGTTCAAGATATGCAGGTTCCTGTTAGAGTGAAGGGCAATGTAGTTGGGAGTGACATACCCTGGACGATGAGAGTATATGAGCTCTGATCAAGAAAAAGGAGGCCTGTGTCAGCTGGGATCAAATGTATCTTTGGAGGAGTCGAGGTATTGAGGAGCATACTTAAGCGGGTAGTCAAGAGAGTACAAAGGTGCATGAGTTCGCTCTGGCAGAGAAGATTAAGGAGAATCCAAAGAGATTTTGCAAGGGGAAAAGAGTAATTAGAGAGGGAATACGACCTCTCAGAAATAAAAGAGGTTGGGCAATGTCCTCAATGAATATTTCTCTGCTGTTTTTATTGTGGCAAAATATTTGAAGACTAGGAAACTTGGGAAAGTTAATGGTGATATCACGAGGACAGCCTGTATCACAGTTGAGGAGGTGCTAGGCATCCTAAGGCACATGAAGATAGATAATCTCCCAGGCCTATTTGGATATATCCAAGGACACTGTGAGAAGCTAGTGAAGAAATTAAAGGAGTCCCGACTGAGATATAGGGTCGTAGAATCATATAGCACAGAAATAGGCCCTTTTGGCCCAAATTGCCCACACCGACCAACATGCCCCACCTACACTTGTCCCACCAGCCTGCGTTTGGCCCATTCCCTGTATCCCTTTCCTGTACATGTACCTGTTCAAGTATACTGCAAGACAAAGTAGTTGGTTATTGTCTTCAGGAACATGCCCCAATCTGCCCCAATGGTGTGGAAGTGGAAATGGTTGAGAGCTTCAAGTTCCTTGGTGTTAAAATTACCGATAATCTTTTTTGGCCAAGCACTTCGAAGCGACAGCCAAGAGGGCACACCATTGCCGCTACTTCCTGAGGATACTGAGAAAAATTTGCCATGCCTCAAGTAACTCTTACAAACATCTACAAATGCACCATCGAAAGCATGCTGTCGGGTTGCATCACAGCTTGGTTTGGGACAGGTCTGCCCAAGACTGCAAGAAATGCAACGTTGTGACTTCCGGTGGCGCCATGTTTTAGGTGAGAACAGCGCCAGATCAGCTCCGCAAAAATCTGTATAAAAAAAACGGGGTTAAAGGAGGCTGCTAATGTTACTTACCGCAGGAGATCGATTTAAAACGGCTCCGGTGCGATTGAAGGCTGCGTGACGTCATCAGGCGCGCGACTTTGGTAAGAAATTTAAAATGCACTCCTCCTCCCCCCCCCCCCCCCCCCCGAAGAAACCGGGCCTAAGAAGGGAGGCTGGCCCCACCAAAGCCTCGGGCTCGAGCCTGACTTCCTCCCAGGAAGAGATCTCACAGAGGAAAGTGGAAATGGAAGAATTTAAAAACTCCTTGATAGGTGAGATGAAGAAACTGCTGAAAGAAATAAAAGATCTGAAGAAAGAATATAAAGATGAATTTAAAGACATGAAGAAAGAATATAAAGATGAAATAAAAACTCTAAAAGCGGAGATTCTGGTGTCTCATGAGAGAATTAAAGTGGAATTAACAAAAGAAGTTACCGAGACGGTAAAGATTATGATGAACGAATGGAAAAGTAAGACGGATGCTGAATTTCAAAACCGAATTTCTGAGGTAAACGACAAGGTTGCTGGGCTGGAACAAATGCTGAATGATAAGATAGATCCTATTACCATCGCACTCGACCAACAAAATGAGGCAATTAAAGAACTGACTGATTTTGCTGTAACAAGTGCCAAGGAAAGTGAGAAGTTACGTGCCGAGAATAAACGCCTCTCAGAGCTACTTCGCAAAATAAATGAGAAATGTATTGATTTGGAGGGTCGACAAAGACGTAAGAATTTGCGAATAGTAGGATTGGCCGAGGGTCGTGAAGGAAATCAGGACCCGCGAAAATTTGCTGCAAAACTCCTAAAGGACATTCTGGATTTGGATCAAGAACCACTGTTGGGCCACGCCCACAGGGCTTTAAGACGGGTCCCTGGGAGTGGTGCACCACCCAGACAAATGATTGTAAAGGTGGCCTATGATCACGTCTTTGAAGAAATGATGAAGATAATAATGAGAAAGAGAAATTTGAAATACGAAGGAGATAACATCAGTATCTTCAGAGATTATCCAGCGGAAGTTGCTAAGAGAAGATCCTTATTCACTGAAACAAGAGGCATTCTACGGAATTTAAAGAATACAATGGATCTCAGATATGGCCTGATGTACCCAGCAACATTGAGAGTGACCTACGACAACAAGGAACACCGCTTTGTTAAGCATACCGATGCACTGGAATTCGCTCGAGACATACAGAAGAAGGCAGAAGAGGAAGCAGACGATGAATTACGGGAGGAAGAAGACGACGACTGAACATTTTGGACTTTTATCACTGACCTGCGGTTATGAATTATTCATTGAGAAAGAGGGGAAATAATGGGAATGTAGTAGTGGTTTGGTATTAATTTGTACAACTTCAATTATTCCCCTAATATAGTATTACTTACTATAATACTAATTACAATAGAATAGTAATTAATAAATAGTATCATGAATAATAGAAATAATTACTAAGTCCTTAAAGTTAGTATCCCACCCCAATATGCACAGTATTTTAGTTAGGAGCTGGAATATTTAACATCTTTTTCAAATACGGAAGTCATTAGATTAATCGCCACGTTAGTGTGGCGTTCACTAATACACACTACACAATCTATCAGTGTAGTCTTTTTTTCCTTTGGGCACCCTTTTAACACCCTTTTTTCTTTTTTTACTTACATTTTTTATTTTTTTTAATATATTAAGTATTTGAATTTATGTTATATTATATGAATGTAATTATGATCAATACTGTATAATTACTTTAGGTAGACATGGACATGGATTATTGAGACTGGTAATTTTCATCGGGTTGGCGTTTGGGTGCATCGTTGAGCTGGAGGAGTCGAGAAGGCTACTCCAAAAAAAACCACCCTAACAGTAAAATGCAAGACATGAATCTGAAGACTGGGGATGATGGAATTACTTTCTGTAGTTGGAATGTTAAGGGAATTAATGAACCAATTAAAAGGGGTAAGGTGTTTGCTCAGCTGAATAGATTGAAATCAGACGTCATTTTCCTCCAAGAGACGCATCTCAAAAAAGATGCTCAACATAGATTAACAGCTAAATGGATTTCAAAGGTATATCATTCTTCATTTATACATAAATCTAGGGGAGTTGCAATAATTATTCGTAAAGGTATACCTTTTAAACAAAGTTCTATAATAGAAGATAAAGAGGGCAGATATGTAATAATTACAGGGGAATTATACTCAAAAAAAGTAATTCTTATGAATATATATGCTCCTAATTTCGATAACCCATTATTTTTTAAGAAAATATTTAATAATATTCCTATATCTACTCAACATAATTTAATAATTGGGGGTGATTTAAATTGCACTCTAGATAACTACTTAGACAGATCTTCAACAAAAAGGAAAGTTACCTCTAAATCAAGTAAACTTATAAATTCTTTTATCAATACATCTAATGTTAAGGATATTTGGAGATTAGAGAATCCATCCGGACGAGAATATTCTTTTTTCTCGCCCGTATTTGGAACCTACTCGAGGATAGATTACTTTCTAATAGACTCAAAACTGCTTCCTTTTACGTATAATGCAAAATATCACAATATTATTATTTCAGATCATGCACCATTAACATTTAAGATAAAATTAAAAGATATATTTAATAAAACTACGACTTGGAGATTTAATCCCCAGATACTGAAGGACAAGGATTGTTGTAGCCATGTGACAGAACAGATTAAATTATTCTTTGAGACAAATGACACACCTGAAATTTCACCACTGTTACTTTGGGATACATTTAAAGCATTCATGCGTGGTGCGATAATATCGGCACAAGCATATTTTAATAAAGAAAATCGAAAGATGGAACAGAGGTTAGAAATGGAGATAAAACAACTAGACAATGAAAATATAAAACATCCTTCTAAGGAGTTAAGTAATAAAATTGCAATAGCAAAATATAGACTAAATAAAATATACTCTAACCAAGTCATTAAACTTTTTCAACAAACCAAACAAGTGCATTTTGAATTTGGTGATAAACCGCATAAATTGCTAGCACGACAATTAAGAAAATTAGATGATGAAAAAATGATACATGGAATTAGATCTCTGCAAGGAAACATATTGACCATACCAAAAGACATTAATGACAGATTTTTACAATATTACCAAAATCTTTACTCATCAAAATTAACAGGACAAACAGATGGAATGGAAACATTTTTACAAGAATGTCAAATTAATAGTTTAGATCAGGAAGGTAGACACTTGTTAAACGCTGAAATATCAGTGAAAGATATCGTAGAACCAATTGGTTCATTAAAGAACGGAAAAGCTGCGGGCCCCGACGGCCTGAGTGCAGAATTTTATAAAAAATTTCAAGATCTGATCTCCCCAAGACTACATACAGTGTATAGATATGCATATGAACAAGGAAAATTACCAGAATCTTTAAATGAATCTACAATCACACTCATTCCTAAGGTAGATAAAGATTTGGAAGATCCTGGTTCATATAGAGCGATTGCCCTTCTAAATACAGACCAAAAAATATTAACTAAAGTTTTATCTCGGAGACTAAGTCTGGTGATTTCTAAATTAATACATTATGATCAAACAGGTTTTATTCCAAAACGCTATTCATTTCATAATCTAAGACGCCTGTTTAATATTATATATTCTAAAAGAATACGAGATACGGAATTAGCAGTCATATCGTTAGACGCAGAAAAAGCATTTGATCAGGTGGAATGGTTATATTTATTTAATATAATGGAAAAGTTCCAATTGGGGGATCGATTTTGTAAATGGGTAAGAATCCTATACTCGGATCCTACTGCAAGAATTCTAACTAATCAAATACTATCAGCTAAATTTAAACTCTTTAGGGGATGCAGACAGGGATGTCCGTTATCGCCTTTATTATTTGCCTTGGCGATAGAGCCTTTGGCGGAAAGAATTAGATCTAAACCTGAAATATATGGTTATAATACTGATACAACAATTAACAAAATATCCTTATATGCAGATGATGTTTTGATTTATATCACAAAACCTGAAATTAGTATTCCAACGTTGTTTGATGTTATAAATAAATTTAGTACATTTTCTGGATATAGGATTAATTGGAATAAAAGTGATATTATACCTATAACTAAAATAAATTTAAACATACTACAACAATACCCATTAAAAATAGTTACAGACAAATTTAAATACTTAGGAATTAATGTATCTAAATCCCATAATTCATTAATTAGATCTAATTATCCTCAATTATTAGATAAACTTAGAAAAAATATTTTATATTGGAAAACACTTCCTATATCTTTGATTGGTAGAATAAATGCTATAAAGATGGTTTTTCTACCACAATTGTTATATCTGTTTCAAGCTATCCCTTTTTTCCTTCCGAAAACCTTTTTTAGAAAAATTGATAATATTGTTAATAGTTTTATCTGGGATTATAAAAATCATAGAATAAGTAAAAAACATTTATGTAAATCAAAGATAAATGGAGGGTTAGCACTTCCAAATTTTCTATACTATTTCTGGGCAGTACAGATTAAGAATATGAATTTTTGGTGGGTAAATACGGACCTGGAACCAACGTGGTTAAAGATAGAAAAGGAAGATTGTTTGCCTTTTAACGTAGACTCAATTATTTTTGCCCCAAAGGAAGTGCAAATAAAAATTTATAGGGACAATCCTATCATTTACAATAATAGACGTATTTGGAAACAAATAGTCAAGACTTTACATTTAGATAATCTCTCATTTAGACTACCAATTATGAATAACCCATTATTTAAGCCCTCCACACTGGATGGGGGGTTTAGACATTGGGATAATTTAGGAATTACAAGGGTAGAGCACCTTTATAGAAATGGAAAATTTCTTTCATTTCAGGAGTTACAAGATATCTACGGATTGTCTTCACAACATTTGTTTAGGTATTTTCAAATTAGAGATTATATCAAATCTAATGCACAGGATTTTAAAAATAAAGAACCAGGATTATTAGATGAATTGTTTAACTTGCATCCAACCACAGAAAAATTAATAGCTTATATATATAACATCATTATGGATAAGGAGAATCCAATAACTGAAACATATCGTCAAGCATTGGAAAATGAAATTGGATCACCTATAACCAAAGAAAATTGGGAAGAAAGTTTACAACGAATACATCGGTGCTCGTTAAATGCTAGACATACATTAATACAATTTAAAGTATTATACAGATTACATTATTCGAAAACTAAATTAAATAGTATATTTCCTAATCTCTCCTCTATTTGTGATAAATGTAAGAATTTAGAAGCAAATTTAACACACAGTTTTGTTACATGTCCTAAATTGAATTATTATTGGACAGAAATTTTTAAAGTTATTTCTGAAGTTCTTAAAGTTCAACTAGACCCTGACCCAAAGTTAATAATATTGGGAATTCCTGAGTCTAATTTGATATTTACATTGGATCAAAGAAATTTCCTTGATTATTGTTTGATATTAGGGAAAAAAATAATACTGAAATTTTGGAAGGGAACATTATCCCCAACAATTAAAATGTGGGCATCAGAGATGTTGGAAACGTTATACTTGGAAAGAATTAGATTTGTCCTTCTGGACAAGTATAATTCTTTTGAACAGATATGGTCTCCATATATACAGTATTTAGAGAAGTAGCTGTTCTTGGCATCACGGCTCGATGGGCACCCTGCGGGATTTGATGAAAATAATTCATTTGTATACTAGGATATATGCATGTCTCTATTGATATTATTATTTGTAGTTGTTTTATTTACAATATATAGTGTGGTTTTTCATTTATATATACATATAATATTTTTTCTTTTTTTTTCTCACTTTTTTGTCTTTTTTCTTTTTCTTCATTTTCTTTTTTCTCTTATACCAACTAATTATTACGGAATTATAATTTTATTGATTAATAATGGTATTTTTCTTTACTCACTTTTATTTTCAAAAAAATATAAGATAATAATCATTAGTGTGTTATGTACAAACATTGAATTAAGTTGATGTTTATAACTCAGTTTTAAACATTGAAAATTGGTTATTGCTAATAAAAAAATTATTAAAAAAAGAAATGCAACGTTGTAGATGTAGCCCAGTCCATCACACAGACCAGCCTTCCCATCGTTGATTCCTTACGCTGCCTCAGAAAAGCAGGCAACAAAATCATTGACGGGTTCCATTCCTGTCGTTCCTTACTTTCCCTGCTCTCGTCAGGTAGAAGGTACAGGAGCTCAAAAGAACACACCACCAAACTCAGTAACAGGTTCTTCACCTCTGTTTCAGGCTTCTCAAGGGTCATTCCATAAGCAAATATAATGTCCAATTCACCTCTCCCCTATTGCAGACATTGCACATTGTCTATGGAGCTGATGCACTGCAATGCTGGGAACCATATTCTGCAATCTATATCTTCCCCTTTGCTCCATCTATTGTACTTGAGTTTGACTTGATTGTATTTATGTTTGGTAAATCTGATCTGTTTGTTTACATGCAAAACAAAGCTTTTCGCTGTACCTCACTAAATGTGACAATAACAAACCTAAACAAATTCTCTTAGTTAATAATATCCTTGGCCTGAAAAAATGTGATACTGATATTTGCAAAAGTGGTTAAGTGACTGTTCCATCAATGTAGATAAGTCATTTGAGTCAATTTGAAGCATTCATATTTACTGTTGATATGAAATTTGAGTGAGCTCGTTTTATGAACTGCTTGATGTTTTTAAGGCAAATAAGTGAAGATTGTCTTTCGTGTCCTTAATAGGGTTTCGTAAAGTAGAACAAGGTCATTATCTGGAAGCCATTGATATCCTGCAGCCGGCAGCTGAGGGACTTTGCTCCAAGAGAATTCTGGCAGAGATCTATACACTGATCGGCTACAGTTCAGTCCAATTGGTAGACAAAATCAAAATTAAGTTGCATTGTATTTAACCAGAATTTTTGTTTTAATTGTGAATGAAAGAAAACATTTGATAATATAAATGAAAACTGCAAATTAATTTTGATAAATGACAATTGTTTAAATGTAAACATTTAAATGTTGTTCATATATGGAAACATGATTGAAAAACAATTCATGTGTATCGAAATATAAAATGTACACCCAGTTAACCTGTTTGGGTGACAAGATGGCAGTTCCATGCTGGTGCATTTGCAATATTAAGCAAAATGGTTCAAATTATAGATCAAAGGTAGAACGGAACATGGGGGGGGGGGGGTACTGTCCATTATTACCAATTGTCCGCAGTAAAATTAAGGGATTACCTAGTAATAGAGTATCATTGTTCTGCCTCTCAGTCTGGAACTGGGTGCTGGAATCCAGGTGAGTTAACTGCCCCTTCCTGCGAATGGTCGAGGGAGAGGCGAGGATCGGAGGAATCAGTGGTCATGGTTCGCGGGCGTCCGGGGTGGGTCTGGGTCTGGATACAGGGTAAGGGTCTGTGGTGGCGACGGTGGTAGGGACGGCCTAGAAGCTGCTGAGGGGTGAGTGGGCCGGTGGTGGTGGCATTAGGCAGTCAGGCCTGGCGGTAATGGTCAGTGGTCCGGCCTGGATGTGGCCGGGGAAACGTTGCAGGCTGGGGATGGCGTTAGCTTCCTGGCCTGGATGTGGGTGTTGAAGGCGGTGCAGGCTGGGGTTGGTGCCGTCAGCTGCTATAACCAATATCCCTTATAAAGAAGTTTGTAATAACGAGCGTTTACTGTATTTCTATCAGGTCTCTCCGCAAACTCTAGTGTTCCAGAGAAATCTATCAGTCAAATAAAAGATCTCTCCAACCTCTCTCTGAGCTAATGCCCCTAATCCAGGCATCAATCTGGTAAACCTCCTCTGCACCCTTTCTAAAACGTTGACATCCAATCTGTAATGGGGCGAACAGAACTGTACACAACATTTCAAATGCGGCCTAACCAAAATCCTATAACAGTTTATAAACATAGTTCGCTAGTGGATCAAAAGGATAATTTTGCTAAATAAATGTGGATTTCAAAATGGCCTGAGGTATTCTTTGCTTTGGTGGTGGCTTGCTCTTGGTCATGTCACTCTGTCATGTTTGAATGCTAATTACGGCTACACAGGATATGAAATTAGAGTTGTGGACCAGGTCATTTGCATTATGCATATTTGTATTCCACTTTTAGTAATTTCTTCACTCCTGTTATGAAATTAGATTGAATCTCTTCTCTTTTTTTTAGATTCCAGTCTATCTTTTTCAAAAGTGTCAGTAGAATTTATAATTTACTTAAAGATTGTATTGAACATAATATGAGCCATATATTGAACACAATATCAGCCAGAGTATTTGTATAGTAAAATGTAACTTAAACTTGTTTGGGATGTGGTTGGCATTGTTTTAAATATAAATATTGGATTTTCTAAGAATATTACGTTTATGCCAAAGATGTGTGTGTGTGTTTTTGAATTTGTTTTAGGGCAGACCACAAACTGGATTGCAGTATTTTCGGTGGGCACTCCAGGCAGACATTCAGTGCTTCCCTGCATTGTATCATGCTGCGATGGTCTATCGGCAGCTGGAGATGGTGGAAGCTGAACTAGAGGCCTTAAACCATCTCTCTGTGGTGAGTTCTAATTTTGTTCATTATATTTATATTCTTTGCCCATCTTTCAGTTTTAGTATGTAATTGCAGCTGAAATCAATAAAATGTGTGCATCCTGCTGGCAGATGTTGATGATGACTTTTGGGGGATCTTTGCATGATTAATGGCTAAATTTGATTTGTCTGTGAAGACAGAGTGATGTGGATGGAAACAATTTGAATCAATATTTCCAAAGAGCACTGAAACATTTATCAGCATATCAGAGATGTATAAATCCGCATGGGTCCCGGCTATGCCTGCCTCTTTGTAGGGTACGTTGAACAATCCCTGTTCCAGACGTACACTGGCCCTATCCCCAAATATCTCCATTACATCGACAACTGCATTGCTGCTACCTCCTGCACCCATGCAGAACTCATGGACTTCATCAACTTCGCCACCAATTTCCATCCTGCACTCAAATTTACTTGGACCATCTCCGACACCTCCCTCCCCTTTCTTAATCTCACAGTCTCCATCACAAGAAAAAGATTATCAACTGACGTCTATTACAAACCCAGTGACTCCCACAACTATCTCGACTACGCTTCTTCCCACCCTGCTTCCTGCAAAGACACTATCCCCAACTCCCAATTCCTCCATCTATGCCGCATCTGCGCCCAAGATGCGGGGTTCCATATTAGGACATCCGAGAGGTCCTCATTCTTTAGGGAATGGAGGTTCCCTTCTCCCATCATAGATGAGGCCCTCACTCGTGTCTCCTCGTTAACCAGCAGTTCCGCCCTTGCTCCCCCCTCCCCTAGTCGCAGTAAGAGACAGAGTCCCCGTAGTCCTTACCTTTCACCCCTTCAGCCATTGCATATAACGCATAATCCTCCAAAATTTCTGCCACCTCCAACGGGATCCCAGCACCATGCACATTTTTCCATCTCCACCCCTTTCCGCCTTCCGCAGAGACCGTTCCCTCCGCAACTCTTTGGATAACTCATCCCTTCCCACCCAAACCATCCCCTCTCCAGGTACCTTCCCCTGCAACCACAGAGGATGCAACACCTGTCCCTATACCTCTTCCCCCGACTCTATCCAGGGACCCTGACCGTCCTTTCAGGTTAGGCAGAAGTTCACTTGACCTCCTCCAACCTCATTTACTGTATCCGTTGTTCAAGATATGGACTCTTATACATCGGCGATACCAAACATAGACTGGGCGATCGTTTCTCTGAATACCTTCGCTCAGTCCGCCTGAACCTACCTGATCTCCCTGTTGCTAAACACTTTATTTCTCCTTTCCATTCCCACACAGACCTTTCTGTCCTCGGTCTCCTCCATTGTCAGAGTGAAGCTTAACGCAAATTGGAGGAACAGCATCTCATATTTTGCTTGGGCCGCTTACAGCCCAGTGGTATGAATATTGATTTCTCTAACTTTAGGTACCTCTGGCATTCCCTCTCTTCCTATCCCTCCCCCACCAGTCACACTAACTACTTGTTTTCACCCTACAAACAACTAAAAATGGCCTGTTTCCTTCATCATCATTACTTTTTTGCGTATCTTTCATTCATTGTTCTTTATCTCTTTACCATTACCATCTATATCTCTAGTTTCCCTTATCCCTAACTAGTCTGAAGAAGTGCCTTGACTCGAAACATCACCCATTCCTTCTCTCCAGAGATGCTGCCTGTCCCGCTGAGCTACTACACCTTTTTGTGTCTATCTGCAAATCCTACATGTACATTGAAGGAGACATATGGGTGGATTTTAAATTGTATTACATTTAACCATATGTCATAGTGTGATATAGTGTGGAAACGGGCCCATCGGCCCAACCTGCCCACACCGTCCAACAATGTCCCAGCTACACTAGTACCACCTTGGTCCATATCCTTGGTCCATATCCCCCCAAACCTGTCCTATCCATGTACCTGTCGAACTGTGTCTTAAACGATGGAATAGTCCCAGCCTCAACTACCTCCTTTGGCTGCTTGTTCCATACATCCACCACCATTTGTGTGAAAAAGTTACCCCTCGGATTCCTATTAAATATTTCCCCCTTCACCTTGAACCTATGTCCTCTGGTCCTCAATTCCCCTACACTGGGCAAGAGAGTGCATTTACCTGATCTATTCCTCTCATGATTTTGTTCACCTCTATAAGATCACCCCTCATCTTCCTGTGTTCCAAGGAATAGAGACCCAGCCTACTCAACCTCTCCCTGTAGCTCACACCCTCTAGTCCTGGCAACATCCTCGTAAATAATTTCTGAAATCTTTCAAGCTTGACAATATCTTTCCTATAACATGGTGCCCAGAACTGAACATAATATTCTAAATGCAGTCTCACCAACGTCTTATACAACTGCAACATGACCGAACTTCCATACTCAATACTCTGACTGATGAAGGCCAATGTGCCAAAAGCTTCTTTGATCACCTTATCTACATGCGACTCAACCTTCAAGGAACCATGCACCTGCACTCCTACATCCTTCTGTTCTACAACATTCCCCAGAGGCCTACCATTTACTGTGTAAGTTCTGCCCTTGGTAGACTTCCCAAAATGCAACACCTCACACTTCTCTGTATAAATTCCATCAACCATTCCTCCGCCCACCTGGCCGACCGATCCAGATCCTGCTGCAATCTTTCAAAACCATCATCATTATCTGCAAAACCACTCACTGTTGTATCATCAGCAAACATAGAAACATAGAAAAATAGGTGCAAGAATAGGCCAATCAACCCTTCGAGCCATTCAATATGATCATGGCTGATCATCTAAAATCAGCATCCCGTTCCTGCTTTTTCCCTCTATCCCTTGATTCCTTTAGCCCCAAGAGCTAGATCTAACTCGCTTGAAAACATCCATTGAATTGGCCTCCACTGCTTTCTGTGGCAGAGAATTCCACAGATTCACAATTCTGTTTTTTTTCCTTATCTCAGTCCTAAATTGCCTATCCCTTATTGTTAAACTTTGACCCTTGATTCTGGACTCCCCCAACACCGGGAACATTTTTCCTGCATCTAGCCTGTCTAATCATTTAAGAATCTTATATGTTTCTATAAAAACTCTTTTCATCCTAAATTCCAGTGAATACAAGCCCTGTCGACCTGTTCTTTCATCATACGTCAGTCCCGCCATCCCAGAATTAACCTGGTGAACCTACTCTACACTCCCTCGAAAGCAATAATGTCCTTCCTCAAATTAGGAGACCAAACTTGCACAAAATACTCCAGGTGCAGTGCAATACTCATCAGGCCCTGAACAACAGCAGTAGGACTTCCTTGCTCCTAAACTCAATGAAGGCCAACATGCCATTAACTTTCTTCACTGTACATACATGCTTGCTTTCAGTGACTGATGTACAAGCACACCCAGGTCTCGTTGCACTTCCCCTTTTCCTAATCTGACACCATTCAGATAATAATCTGCCTTTCTGTTCTTGGCACCAAAGTGGATAACCTCACTTTTATCCACATTATACTGCATCTGCCATGCTTCTGCCCACTCACCCAACCTATCCAAGTCGCCCTGCATTATAGCATCCTCATCGTAGCCCACACTGCCACTCAGCTTTGTTTCATCCGCAAACTTGGAACTGTCACATTTAATTCCCTTGTCTAAATCGTTAATAAATATTGTAAGTAACTGGGGTCCCAGCACCGAGCCTTGCGGCACCCCACTAGTCACTGCCTGCCATTCTGAAAAGGACCCATTAATTCCTACTCTTTGCTTCCTGTCTGCCAACCAGTTCTTTATCCATGTCAATACCCTACTCCCAATACCATGTGCTCTAATTTTGCACACTAATCTCTTGTGTGGGACCTTGTCAAAGGCTTTTTGAAAGTCCAGATACACCACATCCACTGGCTCTTCCTTACCCATTCAACTAGTCATATCCTCAAAAAATTCCAGAAGATTAGTCAGGCGTAATATCCCCTTCATAAATCCATGTTGACTTTAACCGATCCTGGCACTGCTTTCCAAATGCACTGCCATAACATCTTTAAAGATTGACTCAAGCATCTTCCCCACTACCGATGTAAGGCTGAAGAAGGGTCTCGACCCGAAACATCACCTATCTCCTTCGCGCCTTAGATGCTGCTGCACCCTCTGAGTTTCTCCAGCCTTTTGTGTACCACCGATGTAAGGCTAACTGGTTTATAATTCCCAGTTTTTTCTCTCCCTCCTTTCTTTAAAAGTGGGTTACATTAGCTACCCTCCAATCCACAGGAACTGATCCAGAGTCGTGAGAACATTGGAAAATAATCACCAGTGCATCCACAATTTCTCGGGTCACCTCCTTGAGTACTCTGGGATGCAGACCATCAGGCCCTGGGGATTTATCTGCCTTCAGTCCCAACGTTTACCTAACAACATTTCGTGACTAATATGGATTTCCTTCAGTTCCTCCCTCCCACTAGATCCTCGGTCCCCGAGTATTTCTGGGAGATTGTTTGTGTCTTCCTTCATGAAGACAGAAACAATGTACTCATTCAAACATTCTGCCATTTCTTTGTTTTCCATTATAAATTCACCTGTCTCTGGTTGTAAGGGACCTACATTTGTCTTCACTTATCTTTTCCTTTTTACATATCAAAAGAGGCTTTTAGAGTAATTTTTTTTTTAAATTCCCTGCAAGCTTTCTTTCATGCTCTCTCCCCCCCCCACCCCCCCCACACGTAATTAACCCCATTTTCCTCTGTTGAGTTTTACATTTCTCCCAGTCCCCTAGTTTGCTGCTTCCTCTGGCCAATTTATATGCCTCTATTTTGGATTTAACACTATCATTGACTTTCCCTCGTTAGCCACGGTTGAACTGCCTTCCCCATTTTATTTTTTTTCCAGAAAGGGATGAACAATTTTTGAAGTTCATCCATGCGGTCTTTAAATCTTTGCCATCGTAACTCCACCGTCAACCCTTCAAGTATAATTTGACAGTCTGTCCTAGCCAATTCCCATTTCATAACTTCAAAGTCTCCTTTCTTTAAGTTCAGGACCTTAGTCCCTGAATCCGTGTCAATTTCCATCCTAATGTAGAGTTCCACCATATTATGGTTACTGTTGCCCAAGCGGCTCTGCACAACAAGATCGCTAACTAATCCTTCCTCATTACACAATACCCAGTCTAGTATGGCCTGCCCTCTGGTTGGTTCTTCTACATATTAGTTTAAAAAACCATCCCGTATACATTCCAGGAAATCCTCCTCCTCAGCACTGTTACCAATTTGGTTGGCTCAATCTATATGTAGATTAAAGTCACCCATGATAACTACTGTACCTTTACGACACGCACCCCTAATTTCCTGTTTGATGTTATCCACAACCTCCTTACTGCTGTTTGGTGGTCTGTATACAACTCCAACAAGCGTTTTCTGCCCTTGACTCTTTCGCAGTTCTACCCATACAGATTCTACAGCATCCAAGCTCATTCCATTGCATTGCATTAATCTCCTCTTTGACCAGCAATGCCACCCCACCTCCTCTTCCTTTCTGTCTATCTTTCCTGTATCGAATACCCCTGCATGTTTAGCTCCCAGCCTTGGTCATCCTGGAGCCATGTCTCCGTAATTCCAACTATATCATATCCCATAACTACTAACTACACATTCAATTCATCCACCTTATTACAAATGTTCCTCGCATTAAGGCACAAAGCTTTCAGGTTAGTTTTTCTTATCTCCCTTATACCTTTTTCATCTGTCCTCCTTTTATCTGCCTCTCTCTCCTTGTATTGGTTCCCATCCCCCTGTCCTGTTAGTTTAAACGTGACCTTTCCTACACTCTCTTTCCCGGTAACTGCACGCATAAGCATCCACGTTGTTGACCCCACGTCCCCCACTGTTTAGTTTAAACCCACCCGTGTAGTAATAGCAAACCTGCCTGCCAGAATGTTGGTCCCCGTCCAATTAAGGTGCAACCTGTCCCATTTCTACAGGTCACCCCTGCTCCAGAAAAGATTCCAGTGATCTAGAAATCGAAATCCCTGCCCCCTGCACCAACTTCTCAGCCACACATTCAGATCCCCTATCTCCCTGTTCCTACCCTCACTAGCACGAGGTACTGGAAGCAACCCAGAGATAACCACCCTAGAAGTCCTGCTTTTCAGCTTCCTACCTAGTTCTCTATACTCACGTTGCAGAACCTCCTTCCTCTTCTTACCCACGTCATTTGTGCCTACATGCACAACTACTTCCAGCTGCTCACCATCCCTCTCGAGTATGTTCTGAATTGGTCTTGGACCCTGGTACCAGGGAGGCGATACACCTTCCTCGAGTCTCGCCTGTCGCCAGAGAATCTCCTGTCCGCACCTCAGATAATGGAGTCACTCACCACGATGGCTCTGCCTGACGTCGGTCGAGCCTCTGCGCCAGGATTCGAGTCACAGACCTGTCCACCGCTCGAACTGGAAGCGGGTCTGCCCCAACAGCTCCTAAGAGGGTGTACCTGTTTTCAAGAGGCACTTCCACCGAGGTCTCCTCCACTGGTTTCATCCCGTTCCTTTCTGTCTCTAACCGTCGCACCTCTTGTACTCTCGGGGTGACGACCTGACTGTAGGCCCTGTCCAGGAAACTTTTGTCTTCGGATGGACCGCAGGTCATCCAGCTGTTGCTCTAGTTCACTAACTCGTTCCTTGACCAGCTGCATCTGGACACAGTTCCCACAGGTGTAGTAGTCAGTGACACCAGCACTGCCCCTGACTTCCCACATCCTTCAGAAAACGCACTACAGTAATATTCCTGCTATCAGGTCAATATGTTTAAATATTTAAATTATATGAAAAATACAACTGAATAAATGTAGCATCCTCGCCGCAGACTCTTGAGCCAAAGACTTATAGGCCTGTCCCACTTTGGTGATTTTTTAGGCGACTGGAACAGCGATAGCCAGAGTGGAACACACACACACTCACATTGCTTCATTCACCAGCCCGTTATGCGGGCGGGGGACAGGGCAAGCGGGGGAGAGCTGTCTGAGTGAAATTCACACGGTGCAAAGCCAATGTGATACAGATGCACACCACGATGAACAGGAAGGTTGGCGCTGTAATTAAGACGGTGAAAGCACAGTGTATGGGAAGGGTCACGTAAGTCTTTGAAAAGAAGGTGGGAGAAGGAATGGAGACAACTTTTAAGAAGTCAGAAATACACGGCTGTGAAGCTCGGCAGACATTAACATTACTGGTTGGTTATCCTTGATTCTGAAAACTGCATACGTTTAGTTTTCCCAATGTGCCAATGAAATTCCCCGGTCAGCACCGGCTACAACTTATGAGAACCTACGAGAACCTTCGACATCCTGGCAACCCACTATGACCTCCTGGCGACCCAGCTATGGCACGAGAATTCTCGCTACTCTCCATGGCTGGTTCATTCTGGTTGCCACTAACTTTTCAACATGTTGAAAAATTTGCGGATACCATAATGAGGCCGCGACTAGTTCCCAGAATGCGGGAACTCCTCATGACCATGAAGGCGACTCCCCGGAAACTACCTGCGAACATGTGGCGACCGCATAGTCTCCTGCAGTCTCCAAAAAAGTCCCTTAGTGGGACAGGACCATTAGGCTTAACCTCTCCAAGGCACTTCGCCTCAACAAGGCCGCTCCGCTACACCTGCACTTAAGCTTATCTTATCTAATCAAGATAAATTTTAGAGTAAAACATAGCGTCTTCATTGCCGGGAAATACGGTACTTCTCTGCACCAGTACTGCCATGTTCAAGATTTCTGCATAAGTTTAAAATGTTGCTCTTGCTAATCGCTCTTGACACAAGCCTCCTCAGAGAATTGTACCAGAGTGACACAATGGCACATCTGGTAGAGCTTCTGTGACCCAGATTTAATTCTGACCTTTGAATGCTGCCTGGGTGGAGTTTGTATGTTCTCCCTGTGTCCATGTGCGTTTCTTCTGGGTACCTTGCTTTCCTACCACATCCCAAAGACATGCAGATTGATAGGTTAATCGGTCACTCTAAATTGCTCCGAATGTGTAGATGAGTGTTGGAATCTGGAAGGTGGGGGGGGGGGGGGGGGGTTGATGGGAAGGTCGGGAGAATAAAATGGGGTTAGTGTAGGATAACTGTAATTAGATGCTGGATAGGGGTGGCACGGGGTAGTTTATAGCTATAAGGAAAACAATCTAGTTTTGTTTTTACAAAGACTTTTCAAAAATTCACTGGACACATTACTGATGCAGTTTCATTTAGATGCTTCACTTTACAAACTGCACTTACAATGCACAGCAAAGCAACAGCAAAACCCGAGAAAAGTGTTGGCTTACTATATAATGTTGGGCAGATCGCTGGTCAACTCATTATTCTAAGCAATATTGTTTCCTAGATTTAACTGATGTAGTAATCTGAAGCTAATGTAGGTGCACTTGTGAAAGTCTTTCCCACCATTTGTGCCCTTCAATATCCTTTGTGACATTTAATGATAATGTTTGGATATATTCTTGCACGACCGTGGTTTATCTGAACCTGGATTCTGTTTATTTATCATGTTCTTGCCTTTTCTGTAACCCAGCATGACTAGCAGAATATTGTACATTGGACATGTCCTGGGTAATGTGGCAGCTTTTCTACCAACAGGCTTGTATTAGCAGCTTTATATTTTAATTCTTATCAGGGAGCCTTATGAGTCCCACAGACCCTTCCTAAAGGCATCATTTCCGAGTTCCTTCAATAGCAGTGTTTGCAATCACTTAACTTTAAGTAGCTCACCCCTGATTAGCTCTCATTTTGTCCATTCTTTATGGATGCTAAAATTATTGGCCATTTTTTGTGCATAGATTTGTAATTGCACTTTATTCAGAAACGGACATCTGGCCAAATCACGTTGTGGTCTTGCCATCTGCCAGTTGCTTGCTCTAATCCCTTTGTGTAATTAATTTGTGGGTTGGGGGTGGGGTGTGGCTGTGGCTGATAATTTTGAATGTTTTTCTCTCGCAACATTACAGAGCATCCCCAGTTTATAAGTGATAAGAGCGGGATTAGGCCATTTGGCCCACCAAGTCTACTCCGCCAATCAATCATGGCTGACATATCTTCCCCTCTTAACCCCCTTTTCCTGCTTTCTCCCCATAACCCCTGACACTCGTACTAATCAAGAATCTTTCTATCTCTGCCTTAAAAATATCCATTGACGTCATCCACAGCGTTCTGTGGCAATTAATTTGCTTGGGGATGCAAGGCAATAATGATAATCACCAAAGGCAGGTGCAGATTTACTGTGTGTCGATAATGAACCAAGGTGCTCACCACTAGTGCCGATTACTGGCTTGTAAATTGTCCTTCCCTTCTATTTGAAATCTATTTTGTTTGCTTGTATGATGTATATCTCCACGTTCTAACTTTAAAATATTGTAGTTGACATTTGATTTGACTCTATTGAACTGAAATGCCAAACGTGCTATGGTTCTTTTCCTAGCTTTTGGAAAGTTGGGATCAATCTAAGGATGCCAATCACGTTGAACCTCAAATTCTGATCCAACCTGAACAACTGGTTCGGATTCCTTCAACAAGTCATTTGTTGACCAGTGTAAACCAAGTGTATGTAAAACACTCCCTGGCCAGAAGGTGTCTTCAAATGGGAAGGTATGCAAAATCTCAATTTCATGGACTGCACTTGGTAAGCCAATTAATCTACTGGTTCAGGAAGGTAATCCATCAGGTCTAGGGGCTGGTATTTAAATGCCTGCTGAGGCAATATTGCTCCCATTCCAAGAGTTCATGGAATACAGGTCCTCCAGATATTTTCCAGCAAATGGTGGTCCAGCACTTCCTTTAATTTGGACAAAATCACGAGAGCACACTTGAAATCTCCCCCCTCCCCGCGGAGGTCCCCCCGAAAACGTGGCGCCCAGATCAAGTGCGGCGATCTCGACCTCATTCGGATTTCCGGGCCAATCGATGGGTCGAATTTGCCCCTTGCAGCCGAGGCTCTGGAACTCAGGCCTGGCTAGAGTCGGCAGATCCGCTCTCATAGCTGACTTCCGTAGCCGATCTGTGTGTCGAATTTGCCGCTCTGGAACTTTGACCCAACCGCGCCGGCAGATCTGTTCCCATAGCTGTCTTCCGAAGTGGACTTTGCGGGCCAGTATCTCGGCTGCCTAGGCAGACTGTTCCGGTCCCATTGGATTCCTTTTGTAGGCCGTGATCTCTGTTGGTTACGGCAAAACAGATAATCCAGAAAGGCTCTGGGACCAAGGATGCTGGAAAATCGCTGGTGGACCTGTTAAAGTTCCACACCTCTTTCTGTGACCATAAATCCCAAGACTGGGTAAGCTGGGTTTGTTCATTGCAAAGAAGAGGCCACTGAGTGGGCACGTGACAAAGGGATACAGAATTATGAGGGACAAAGATATAGTAAATTGGAAGAGACTTTCTTAAGGTGTGTCTAAACGAGAGAGCATAAGATTTGAGTAAGAGGTATGAGATGTGGAGGGGATCTGAGTAAGATTTTCTGATTACCTAAAGGCCGTTACAATTTGAAATGAACTAAATTCCTGGCATAAATTGTAATAATCCATATCTGGATATATTGGAGCCTGGATGTATCATTTGTTAAAAAATGAATCTGTCTAAGCGCATGCTAGCTCATAAAGGTTCAGAAAGCACAGGAAAAGTCACGACATGGTCTTAAGCTACATCCCTAACTGATTCGAAATTCAAAAAAGATATTTCCTCCATTTATATTAGGGGTCGGCAACCTATTACGCCCGGGCAGAATGCGGTCCGTAACCGAAATCATCCGGCCTGCGGGCATAATTATCCAGCCCGCAGACTTCCACCATCTCCGGTACCTCCCGAGGCCGCGGTGCCCAGGCGCGGTGACCCAAGGACACCAAGAGGCCTGCGTTGGCGGCCGCAATGGCGGAGCCGTCGAGCAGCGGCGAGCACCGAATGCCGCCGAGCGCTGAGCTCTGGCTGTACCGCATCCCGCGCAAGGCCGCGCACCTTCTGTGTCTGGGCTTCACTGTCGGGATCGGGGTTGTCAATAGGCCGGGGACGAGTGAGTATGAGTGGCGTCCTCGAAGGGGCGGAATCCATGTGTACACGTGATAGTTGCGGCCCGCCATCCGCTCACAGACATGCGTCCTGGCCCCTTTGCAGAACAAGGTTGCTGACACCCGATTTAAATCATCCCCTGCATTCATTAAGATCAGGTACCAAGCCTCGTAGGGAATGTTTTTGGGAATCTTAAGACAACTTTATTTCAACATTCTGGATTGTTCTTAAATTCCGCAATTTAACTTTTGTGTTTAGAACTGAAGAAGCAGCGGAACATTACCTTGATCTTCTGGCTTTGTTTTTTGAAGGATCGCAAAAGGAAGTGAGTGCTTATTTAAAGAAATATTGATATTGCACAACTACCCCATGCCGACCAACATGCCACATCTGCACTCGTCCCACCTGCGTGCGTTGGACCCATATCCCTCCAAACCGATCCTATCCATGTACCTGTCCAAATGTTTTTTTAAAATGTTGTGACTGTATCTGCGTCAACCAACTCCTCCGGCAGCACATTCCATATACCTACCATCCTTTGTGTAAAAAAAAAAGTTGCCCTATTACATCTTCCCCCCCCCCCACTCACCTTAAACCTATGCTTTCTGGTTCTTGATTGCCGATTGACTCTGGGTAAATAACTCTGTGCGTTTAACCCTTCTATTCTTCACATGATCTCCAATGAAGATCCAATGAATCGAGTCCTAGCCTGCTCACCATCTCCCTATAGCTCAGGCCCTCGGGTCCTGGCAGCATCCTCGTAAATCTTCTCTGCACCCGTTTCACCTTAATAACATATTTCCTATAACAGGGTGACAAAACGTAACATAATGGTCTAAATGTGGCCTCACCAATGTCTTGTACGTCTGCAAAATGATCTCCCAAATTCTATGGTCAATACTCTGACTGGTGAAGGTCAATGTGTTGAAAGCCTTTTTGACCACTTCTGACGCCACTATCAAGGATCCTGCACACTTAGATCCTCTACGCTACAACATTCCCCGGAGCCCTACCATTCGCTCCAGGCCCTGTCCTGGTTCAAAATGCAACACCTTGGACTTCCCTGTATTAAATTCCATCAGTCCACCTGCCCAGCCGATCACGTTCCTGCTACAATACTTAATTGAATGCACCAACTTCAGGGTAACAAAGAATCCGAGAGCATCCCGGGTATTCATTCGTTTATTGTTCTTCAGATGTATTTCTGTTTGTAACTTTTTCATCTGTGGCTATCTTTCCAAAACTGTTTTCCTACTTCCCCCTAATCTACATCTCTTCACTTTTATTTTCCCTTCTGGTGAGAATTGGTGAGTGGTGCAGCAGGAGAATGGGTACTGTTGGCTTTTATCATGCATTGTCCTGTCACTGTTGTTTTCAATTTGTCCTAGATATTTCTTGTAGCGGACAGCACAGTTCCTCGAATTCCTGAAATTTATTTGGAAGCAGCAGTGGCTCTTTTGCAGTGCCAGAGATATCATGATGTCATCACCATTTGTGAGGAAATCTCCTGCAAAATGTCAACTTTACTTTCAGAAAAGTTAACGTATGAGATTATTGTCAATGAATGGCTGCCTAAAGATTGTTTAGAAAGGACTGAAATTGACATGGTTTGCCAAAGTTCCCATTCAGACCATCTCAATCAGTCACAAACACATTGTGCCACGAAGAAAGAGACCCTCAATTATATCTTGTGGATGGCAACTGCATTTTTATATCAAGCTCAAGCTTTTTCTCTCTTGGGAAATAATAAGGAATCACTAACTAACTTTAGCCGGTAAGTTACTGCTGCAGATGCTCCTAGCCTTTGGAAAGTTTCATGTTTTCTTGGGCAAAATATTGGACTTGTTTTCACTGCAGTTCTGAGGACTGCAAGACATGTACGCACAGATTCACTTCATGTGCTTACACATTTGCACTCCCTCCTGGGGTTTTTAAGATGGCTAATGAAGCCAATGTGGTGGGTACAGACTCTGCCAAAGATTGGCTTGGAGATGTTTGACATTGAACAATTTGGAAGTTGTGTGCTTTGTGCGTGCACCAGATGAGCGGCCTCAGTTCTGAATGGCATCCCAAATTTCAGTGGTCACGGGTCAGGGATTCCCACAAATTGGATAACATTTACTCTTATTTTTTTAAAAGGTCATAAGGAATAGGAGTAGAATTCGGCCATTCGGCCCATCAAATCTACCCCGCCATTCAATCATAGTTGATCTATCTCTCCCTCCTGACCCCATTCTCCTGCCATCTCCCCATAACCTCTGACACCCGAGGCTAAAGAGGCTTTGGGAAAATCCTTGAATTTTTGCTCTGCCCCATCTCAGTGCCCTGATGGATCTCAGAAGAGAGTCTGTTTCAGGAGTTTGATGATGGCCAGGCAATTGACTGAGTGTCTGAGCCTCAATACTGGAGGTGTTGACCTTGGACAATATGCTGACATGTTGTAGTAGTCAGCGGGTCAGGCAGCATCTCTGGAGAACAGGAATAGGTAACGTTCCAGGTCGGGACCCTTCATCAGACACCTAAAGGGTCTCAACCCGAAACGTCACCTATTTCCTTTCTCCAGAGATGTTGCCTGACCCGCTGAGTTAGTCCAACATTTTGTGTCCATCTTTGCTGTAAACCAGCATCTGCAGTTCCTTCTTATACATTTGGTGTGCAGAAGGATTTTCTTCAGATAGCTGATATCAGGCCCCTGAACAATGGTATTAAAGACACTCCAAATAGAGCACTTTGTGGAAGCGGCAATGTTAGTAGCTCTCTAGTGCTTTAAGATGGCTGGGTCAGATGTCAGAAGGCACTCTGTGGGGGAGAAAAAAAATCTAACCATCAGACTAGTTTCACAACTCTTTCTCCACACCTTAAATCAATACCTTGTTTTGATACCTCCACCACGGGAAAAATATTGTATCTACTTTATCAGTGCCTGTCTTGATTTTACATACCTCCATCTGGTCACCACTCAGCCGCCTTCATGCCATGAAAAACAACGCCAGCCTATCCAATCTCTCCCCATAATTAAAGTTCCCTCTCCAGAGTAAGCACATCCTTCCTACACTGTGGAAACCAGAACTGAATGCAATATTCCAAATGTTTTGTAAAGTTGCAAACATAATGTCGCAACTTTTATATTCTGTGCCCTAACCTATGAATCTGTCTTACCACTTCAAGGGAATTATGGACTTGAATCCCATGTTCTCTCTGTTCATCAACATTTCCTACCCATTTCCCTACCCAAAATGCATCACCTTGAACTTGTTGGGATTAAATACCTTCAGCCAATGCTCTCTGCCCAACTTTCCACCTGATTTATTTTCTGCTGTAGCCTTAGACAAACGTTCTCGTTATCCTCAATCCTGAATTCTCTTGTAATCCACAGACTAATTAATAATACATCCTACATTCACATCCAAGCCTTTAATGTATGTGCCAAATAACATGGGTCCCAGCGTAATTCCCCGTGGTACACTATTTTCCTCCTCATGAGGTCAGATGTGGATAATTGCACACTATTCAGTTACAAACTCCAACACATCAAGCAGCATGCACCTGTACACAAAAAGGTACAGGTAACATTACAACATGGACTAAATAGCAAGTAATATTCATACCACAAAATTGCCAGGCAAAACATAGATACAGTGCATTCAGAAAGTATTCAGATCCCTTCACTTTTTCCACATTTTGTTACATTACAGCCTTATTCTAAAATGGATTAAATTCATTTTTTTAATCATCAATCTACACACAATACCCCAGAATAAAAAACCGAAAACAGGTGTTCAGAAATTTTTGCAAAGTGCTTAAAAACTTGAGATACCAAGGTTATTAGAGTGGAGTTCAAGCAGTGAAGATACCCGGATATTTTTTTTTTCTCCAAAGAACTGGCACACAGCTACCTCCTTCTTGCTGAAGATATTGATTGGTGCTTGTTGGATGTTATCTATCCATTTATATATTTGTAATAATAGGTAACCATTTTGATGTTCTGTGATGTGGACTCCCCGGTATTTAAAGCTGCTCACCCTATCCACAGTAGTCCCCCCCCCCCCTCCCAGTCAGACAAGCGCCTCCGCTGTCACGCTGCAAAAACAGGATGAGACGGAGCTTCTTCCCACAGGCCATCAGGAGTGTAAACTTATCTCACCAGGGACTAATTTACTGTTGTGTTGTGTCTTTGTTTTCTAAAATGTAAATACTGGTTCTGTTCTGTTGTTTTTGCATAATCCGAAGCCATTGCCACTTTCATTTCACTGCACATCTTGTATGTGTATGTGACAAATAAATTTGACTTGACTTGATCATATTAGTAATTGTATAATTTTCCTCTGCAGATGCGTTAATTTGCTCCTTAAAGTTCAAGTTGTTGGTCCTTCTGATTCAGGTAAGCTTTATTTTATATTACAGATGAATACTTCTTGCAAAGTTACTCCGTTAACCTGTTTAATGTTATAGAAATTTATCGAAGACTAACAATCGTTAACTTGAATTTAGATTCAGATTGTGTTTTTTTATTATATGGACGAATGTGCGCAGGGATGCTTTTGTATGCATGTAGTTTAAATGAACCTTTCTATCAACCCATAATTTATTGACAGCAGAACGAGGAATGTTTTTGTTTCCCTGGCCTGCAACCATTGTATCAAAATAGAAAGTCAATTTAATGGGTATTGTTAAATCAAAATTCACAAAGACATGTTTTTATTTCTTGTTCTTATATTGTTTGTTTATTCAAACAAAGAATAATAGCTGAATTTTTAAAAAAAGACAACTTTTTGATCCATTTGTTCTGAACCCTTGACTATAAACCTATAAGATAATGATTTTATGTAGAAGAACAGTCCAAAATTATGCACGTTTTCCAGGCATGGAATGCGATAGTAAATGAACCAGAAGATGTTGTGAAATCTTGCAACTTGGGGAGCTTCAGCCTATGCTATCAGAGCCGACAGTCGCCCTGAAGTAGTGTTAAATTCCATTCCAGTAATAGTCAATGCCAGGCATCAAATAATAGGCCGACAAACTTGGGTAAAATCTTACTTTTAAGAATATACCACAAAGCATAAATCAGTGGATAGATTTTTTTGGGGGGGTTTTAGGGATACAGTGTGTAAACAAGCCCTTCGGCACATCGAGTCCACGTCGACCAACGATCACCTCGTACACTAAGATAGACACAAAAAGCTGGAGTAACTCAGCGGGACGGGCAGAATGTCTGGAGTGAAGGAATGGGTGACATTTCGAGTTGAGACCCTTCTTCAGACTAGTTAGGGATTAAGAAAACGAGAGATATAGACGATCATGTAGAGAGATAAAGAACAATGAATGAAAGAAAGATTTTGTAAAAAAGTAACAATGATAAAGGAAACAGGCCATTGTTAGCTGTTTGTAGGGTGAAAACGAGAAGCTAGTGTGACTTGGTTGGGGGAGGGGATAGAGAGAGGGAATCACAGGGTTATTCTGGATGACAGGGTTACCTGAAGTTAGAGAAATCAATATTCATACCACTGGGCTGTAAGCTGCCCAAGCGAAATATGAGATGCTGTTCCTCCAATTTGCGTTAAACCTAACTCTGACAATGGAGGAAACTCAGGGCAGAAAGTTCTGTGTGGGAATGGGGAGGAGAAATAAAGTGTACAGAAACCAGGAGATCAGGTAGGTTCAGGTGGGCTGAGCGAAGTTGTTCCACGAAATGATCGTCCAGTCTCCGTTTGGTCTCGCCGGTATAAGATTCCACATCTTGAACAACGGATACAGTAAATGAGGTTGGAGGAGGTGCAAGTGAACCTCTGCCGAACCTGAAAGGACTGCTGGGGTCCCTGGACAGAGTCGAGGGAGGAGGTATAGGGACAGGTGTTGCATCTTCTGGGGAGGGGGTGATTTGGGTGGGAAGGGATGAGTTAACCAGGGTGTTGCGGAGGGAATGGTCTTTGTGGAAGGCGGGAAGGGGTGGAGATGAGAAAATGTGGCTGGTGGTGGGATCCTGTTGGAGGTGGCAGAAATTTCTGAGGATTATGCGTTATATACGATGGCTGATGGGGTGAAAGGTAAGGACTAGGGAGACTGTCTCTTACTGCGACTAGATGGAGGGGGAGCAAGGGCGGAGCTGAGGGTTACCGAGGAGACACAAGTGAGGACCTCGGTACACCTCATTTCTTGTGATGGAGACTGAGATTAAGAAAGGGGAGGGAGGTGTCGGAGATTGGTGGTGAAGTTGATGAAGTCCATGAGTTCTGCATGGGTACGGGAGGTAGCACAGATGCAGTCAGCAATGTAACTGAGAGAGAGTTCGCGGATAGGGCCTGGAACAGGGATTGTTGAACGTACCCTAGAGAGGCAGGTATAGCTGGGCCCATGTGGGTGCCCATAGCTACGTCTTAGACTTGGAGGAAGTGGAAGGAGTCGAAGGAGAAGTTGTTAAGTGCCTGTCCCACTTGGCGATTTTTTTCGGCGACTGCCGGCGTCATATCAGTGTCGGCAAAAGTTTTTGAGTATTTCAAAATCGAGCGGCAATATAAAAAATGTTGCGACACTTGAAAAAACACCACGCGTCATACGTCGTCATGCCACAAATTTTTCGGTGACCTGATACGTCAATCGATGATGCCGGCAGTCGCTGAAGAAATCGCCAAGTGGGACAGGCCCTTGAAGGGCGAGGACCAGCTCCGCTAGGCGGAGTAGAGTGTTAGTAGAGGGAAATTGAATGGCAACACTATCCTACACACTAGGGACAATCTTACCAAAGCCAATTAACCTACAAACCTGTTCATCTTTGGAGTGTGGGAGGAACCAAAGTACCCAGAGAAAACCCATGCAGTCACAGGGAGAACGTACAAATTCCTTACATAGCGCCTGAAGTCAGGATCGAGCCCTGATCTCTGGAGCTGCAAGGCAGCAACTGTAGAAACTAGCAACTGTAACAAAATGCTTTTAAGCAAGGCACTGAGTAATTCTAAAGTGTTATTTTGCAGGAGAGCCAAATAATCAGATAGATACTTTGAAAGAGAACATCATGGAAATTAAATACTTGCAAAAGCTGAAATCGTTGGGTTTTGTGGGAAAAGGAATGCAGCTGACAGAAAGAGGTCAAGATCGAGAAGCTCTGCAGAATTTTCATCTGAGCTTACAAGCTTGTTCTGGTATGTTATGTTTGAAACTTAGGTTCTTGTTTCCAGTGAGTAAACGTTAAATAATCACCACACACACACATATGCCAACAATTGTCTTGCAGGGGTGGAAATCCCGGGGGAGGGGGGGGGGGGCCACAGGGGCCATGCCCCCCCCCCCCCCCCCATTTTATTTGTAATCCAGATTTTAAACCCCGGTGAAATCTCCGTTTGCCGCAAGACAGTGGGGGTGGGACTGCTGATCGATTGGATGAGAGAGACGTCCTGATTGGATGAGAGAAACGTCAGTCAGCAGGCAATGGGGCGGGACATGATGATTCAGCACGATCATTGGAGGAGGGACGTGTCGGTCGGAGCCGGAAGTAGGGGGGCGGGTAGGACTGAGGATAGAGTGCGGTGATTGGAGGAGGGGGATGTGCCAAAACACTCTCGGCAGTCCTGGACACAGACCAACATATCCTAGAACTATAAGATCTTTGCACAGACCTGCACCTCATCTGCTCCGACGCTGCAAATGCTGCCAAACCGCCACTGGACCTTCCCCGTCCTCACCTGAGTGCCCCTCTCCCCTCCCTCAGGGCTGTAGGTTAACCCGGCGAGACAGGCAGAGTTGAGCTGCATTTAGCACTGGATTGAGCTTTAATTACCGTTCACAGGGCCCACGGCTGAAGCCTCCGAAGCCTCACGTGTGAGTGTGCGGATGCACGCGCGGCCGACAAGAAATTGTGTGTCCCCCCCCCCCCCCATATTTTGATAGCGATTTCCGTGCCTGCTTGCAAGCAATAATTTGTAAATCCAGGACCTTGTGCACATGATTTTCAAAACGAAGACTAGTATTAACTCGGCCCGCCAGTAATTTGCCTTATGTGTACCTCAGTAACGCAACACAAAGATGCTATTTGGGTCATTATCCACAGCATCAGCTTGGATGTGAGTGGAGTCCAATACAGCATCAACCTCTTATTGGGTAGGTGGAAGACGAGAGCAACAATAGTCAAGACTGGAGGAGAGAAAGACTACCAGTCTGAATTGAGGAAAGGAAAGCAGGGTGCCAATGTGAATTGGGAGAGTTAGAGAAGGAGCAACTGGGGAAAGTATAAACAGCAAATAAGTTTGTGTACTGCTCTGATCTTGATTTAGAGGAGTAGATTGATAAGTTTGATAATCTTTGGGAAGATGATAAATAATTCCAGTATAATTTTATTTTTCTTTAGATTAAAAATCCCATTGTTTAAATGAATAAACATGTTAACTTTCACCAGAATACATTAATTTATATTTTTTGGGTAAGACCAAGAAAGCATACCAGCTTCCTTAGAAGGCTGAGGAAGTTTGGCATGTCCCCTACAACACTCACCAACTTCTGTAGATGCACCATAGAAAGCATTTTATCAGGATGTATCGCAGTTTGGTTTGCGAACACCTCTAGCCAAGACTGCAAGAAATTGCAGCGAATTGTGGACGCGACCCAGACCATCACACAAACCAACCTCCCGTCTATTGACTCAATTTATACCTCACGCTCCCTCAGTAAGGCCAGCAGCATAATCACGGTTGAGTCGCACCCTGGCCACTCCCTCTTCTCCCCTCTCCCATCAGGCAAAAGGTACAGAAGTGTGAAAACGCATACCTCCAGATTCAGGGACAGTTTCTTCCCAGCTGTTATCAGTCCTGGTATGGAATATCTCAACCTACCACAACCAGAGAGCAGTGCTGAACTACTATCTACCTCATTGGTGACCCTCGGACAATCATTGATCGGACTTTGCTGACTTTACCTTGGAACGTAAAGGTAAACACTATATTTCATCTGCCACTCCTCTACCCACTCTCCCAACCTATCCAACCAGAGAGCAGTGTTGAACTATTATCTACCTCTTTGATGACTATCCTTGATCGGACTTTGCTGGCTTTACCTTGCAACATAAAGGTAAACGTTACATAACATAAACGTTATTCCCTTCTCATGTGTCCTTGCGCTGTAATTGGATCAGTTGTAATCATTTATCGTCTTCCAACTGACTGGTTAGCACGCAACAAAAGCGTTTCACTGTACCTCGGTACAAATGACAATAAAGTAAACTGAACTGAACGGGAAGTGTATCAGAGATGCTTTTTCTATCATCTCTCCTACCAATATTGAATCTTCAACATGTTTCTCAGGCATCGAACAGTACAGCACAGGAACAGGCCCTTCGGCCCACGACATCTGTTCCAACCATAATGCCAATTGCTTGCACATGGTCTACTTCCCTCTATTACCTGACTATCTATGTCTAAATGCATTTTAAACATCTTTGTGTTATTTATTTTTGAAATAATATTTTTAAAAGCCCCACTGTCTTCCAAACTCCTGGTTCCTTGTTATTTTTATCTTTTCAAGATCACAGCCTTCATACTTTTCATCCTGTGATACTGCCAGTGTATCTGAGAAGATTTGGTAAAAGAGATCTTGTGATCACTTGACATGGCAGGATTTCATCTGAGATGATAGATCAATTGTCAAATGTTTACTAGCAACAGCAGCGATACATTATACATTGTGCTTAAGGTCTATGAAGACTCTACCTAAAGGCATAGTGGTTTCACTGTTGTGGGTTTCAATCATTTTCTTGTCTTCATGTTTCTCCCCCGATATTGGGGGAGTCCAGAACCAGGGGGCCACAGTTTAAGAATAAGGGGTAAGCCATTTAGAACTGAGACGAGGGTTGTGAGTGTGTGGAATTCTCTGCCTCGGAGGGCGGTGGAGGCTGGTTCTCTGGATACTTTCAAGAGAGACCTAGATAGGGCTCTTAAAGACAGCGCAGTCAGGGGAAATGGGGAGAAGGCAGGAACGGGGTACTGATTGGGGATGATCAGCCATGATCGCATTGAAAGCCGGTGCTGGCTTGAATGGGCCGAATGGCCTATTCCTGCACCTATTGTCTATTCAGTAAAATGTATCCTGCATCCTTGGAACTCCTTAAAATGGTGCAATTATTACCTAATTTGGGATGCTGGTTGTAATCATAATTACCTTTGTAATTAATATTATTCCTGTGAAATAAAGATAAATCCTGGACAGATTTTTCAAAGATTGAATCTAAATTATTAGCAGCCTGGGGAACAAAAGTATTAGATAATTGGGAGGAGGGTGTAACAACCATTTCACCAGGATATTTAAACAGAATTTCTGCATCTGCAGTTCCTTATGCCTCCAGGGTTGGTCTCCTGGCTTGATGCTACACTCGGAGGGGAGTATATGTAAGACTTTTATGTTGAATTGTGGTGATGTATGTTTCTGTCTCAAGGACTTAATGGATGAATACATATTCTATGAAGATAGCATATTATCAGGAATTGTTAAGTCGCCATGTGGGACATAAATAAAACAATAATATTTTGTCCCATTCTGGCAGAGGTGTAGCAATTTTACCAGTGCTAGCTCATAAATTAGCAGATTTATTGAATTTCTGCACTTTGCTGCGAGCTCTGTGGTTGCTTCAGTACTACAATCTCTGCATTGCTAAAGAATGCAACAATCTACAGACCTTAACAAGCAAGAGATCTTTGTTGCAGAGTTTCAAACAATCCACAATCTTTTTCATGTACTGAAATTAAACCACGGAGACATGACTGACACCAAGTTATGTATAGGAAAAAACTACAGATATTAGTTTAAATCGAAGGTGGACACAACATGCTGGAGTAACTCAGCAGGACAGGCAGCATCTCTGGAGAGAAGGAATGGGTGATGTTTCGGGTCGAGACCCTTCTTCAGACTGATGTCAGGGGAGTGGGCGGTACAGAGATAAAATGTAGTCGGAGACAGTAAGTCTGGTCGGAGAACTGAGAAAGGGAAGGGGATGGAGAGAGAGGAAAGCAAGGGCAACTTGAGGTTCGAGAAGTCAGTGTTCATACCGCTGTGGTGTAAGCTACCCAAGTGAAATATGAAGGTGCAGTTCTTCCAATTTGCACTGGGCCTCACTCTGACCTTTCTGTCCTGGGCCTGCTCCACTGTCAGTGTGGGAATGGGAGGGGGAGTTAAAGTGTTGAGCAACCGGGAGATCAGGTAGATTTAAGTAGACCTAACACCAAGTTATGTTTTACTCTTAAACCTTTTGTACTTTATGCATTGCAATGTAATCCCATTGGCCTTTGTATTGTGTTTCTTCCATTTCTTTGCAGATCAAAGACTTAAAATTAATTCTAAAAGTGCACAATGTATACTGAGTCCTGGGGGAAACCTGATAGGAATAAAATTTGGAATAAAATTACAGTGGCACTGATTGTTGTGTGCGAACATTGCTTTTAAATGGTCCAATGCTTTCTAGTCAAGTTGAGTTAATTGTCATGTAAGGAAGTACGCCAGAGTGTGGGTACAATTAAACTTTTGCTTAAAGCAGCATTGCAGGCAATATATAGGCAGGCAATAAATAAAATATATGGCATAGAAGAAACCGCAGATGCTGTAGCCTGGAGCAAATACAAACTGTTGCGGGAACTCAGCGGGTCGATCTGCATCTGTGCAGGGAATGGAATAGCAAATGGGTTACATAGTGGCGTAGGTGGTAGTGCTGCTACTGCAGTGCCCAAGACCCAAGTTCAATCCTGAACTTGGGTGCTGTCTCTGTGGACTTTGCATCTTCTCCCTGTGACCGCATGGGCTTCCTCCAGGTGTTCTGGTTTTCTTCCACATCCCAAAGACCAGCGGGTTTGTAGGTTAATTGACCTTTGTAAATTGACCCTGGTGTGTAGGACGTGGATGTGAAAATGGGATATCATAGAAATAGTGTGATCGAGTGATTGATGATCAGCCTGAACTCGGTGGCCTGTTTCCAAGCTGTATCTTTCAATCAATCAATCAGTCAGCAGGTCTCGAAATTAGCAGTTGCCCGGGTGCCAATGGTAATCTACAGTCTCGCGGGGCAACCTAAAAGCCATGCCATTTTGCCCAGCTTGGCAACCACCCGGGACACCTATCATTTAATTCTGAGCGGGCCCCCTCTCTATCTCTCTCTCTCTCTATGTCACTCTCCGTCTCCACCTGCCATCCGTGTCCGGGTCTCGGCCATCTTAAATGACCACCTAAACTGTCATTTGGCAACCTAAAACGCTGCCGAGGTTGCCCGGCTGGCAACAGGGAAAAAAGGTTAAGTGAGAGCCCTGGTTAGACATTTTGGTTTGAGATCCTGCATCAGGACTCAGTGCAGAGGAGAAATAATAAGAATGAATCGGTGAGAGGCAGGGGTTGGCAGGCAATAGGTTTAACCAGATGAGGAGAGAGGACGGTAGGCAAATGGTGCCAGGTGACGGGCAGAGACGGAGTTGTGATACAACAACTGGATTGTTAAATAGACAGAAATAAAAAGGGAGAAGATGAAACCAGGGAAGGAGAGGACTACAGCTGGGAGACAGTAGCTGGTGCATGGCAGGTGGAGATTGATAAGGGAAAATGGAGGGCAGACAATGTACGGTGGGGGGGGGGGGGAAGAGGGAAAGATAGATCGGCAGGAAGTTCACCTTAGCTCGTTCTAAGCTTCCCCCAGTCTAGTTTCAGCCAATAAAATACTGAGTCAAGCACTTGCGCATCTAAACTTTATTTTGGAAAAACACAATAATAGTTCCCCACTGCTATACCTAACCACCGCGGATTCGATCCTTGTATCTGTTTGGCCTCGCCTTTCTAGCCTTGTTCAAGCAGAGACACTCCAAAAGGTCATGCAGTCCCAAGCATTCTTCCAAAAGATCGACACAGGACCTCGTGGGAGCTACTTTTTATAGGTCCCGGAACCTTGAGGGGCCGAACCATATGCGGATGGTCTCTTTACAGTCCAATAACAAATATCGATTAACACAGTACATGATAGACACTTCCCTAACCCAATAACACAGCAACTAATACATTGTATTCGAAAGGAGCTTCTGGAAGGAAGCAAACATAGCAACATTTGCCTGGATATTCAAGAAACCCAGATAAGGCTCAACACTTAACCCAATCAACATCTAGCAAAGTAAAGCTTTGCAACATGATATACAATGTGTATATCAGCTTTGCAATCACCCAATCCGTTTCATGCAATTTACACCTGATTGTAAGAATCTGCAGATGTCCCATTCTTTCCCTGCAACTCGTACCTGGGCTCCAGACAAGCTGGCACCATTCTGCAGCTTGTCCCATTTCTGCAGAAGGCACATTTAAATTGACCAAATGGCCTAGCAGCACAGAAGCCTTTACTCAATTTTTGTGTCCTGGCATCTCCAATTTGGCCAGAATTAACAGAAGGTGATGAGGAGACGCAGCAAATACAGGCTCATATAGGACGTGCAATGTGGTTAGGTCAGCCCTGTGTTAGCTGCAGCATTTGGCAGTAATAGGGAACTAGCTGGCAGCAACAGCAAAATTATACGATCTGCCTGGAACATGAGAATAAATTCCAGCTCAACTCTACATGTCTGTTTCTGTTTTGAGTCTTAACACATAAAACCTTTATCCTAAAAAAAAATGATTTTCCTTCATAGATAGCATGGAAGCAGCATATAATCTCGTACAAGTTCTGTGGAAGCTTAAAAGGAAGGATGAAGCTGCCTCTTTCTGGCAAAAATACTACAGGTCAACGAAAGCAGCAGCTGAAAAGGTGCAGCAAGAAAGTGGTTCCCAGTGAGTGAAACTGATTTCCTACTTTGCATTAACAAAGGGATCCAAAGCACCCGGGAAAGTTATTTTAAGGAATCCTTACACATGTTAACTTACCAGAAACCTTCCAGATGGAGCTCTTAATGCTTAGTGGTTATTAAAATAAGCATGATCTTAGCATGGAACAGTGAAAAAAGAATCTGTTGCCATGAGTAGGTGTTTGAAGTAAGGTGCTTTGCAAGAGTAGATAGAATAAATGAAACATGCCTGACTATATTAAGCTGGGAGGTTTGGGTTCTGTTATTTGGTATATTAAAAAAAATCCTGGTGTTTGAAAATGTTGAACTGCAGTCTACTGTAATTTGCAAATTCAGTTGTTTAGGACAATGTGTAACTAGTGGAGTTGCTGCCGTACAGCTCTAGCAACAACCCAAGTCCAATTCTGACCTCTAGTAATGCCTGTGGAGTTTGCAGGTTCTCCCTATGATTGTCAGTTTCCTCTGGCTGTTCTGGTTTCCTCCTGCATCCCAAAGACGTGTGGGTTGGTAGCTTAATTGTTCTCTGTAAATTGCTCCCAGTGTGCAGGTGAGTGTTAGAATCTGAAAAGTTGCTGTTGAGAACGTGGGGAGAATGAAATAGGATTAATGTAATAGGAGCTTGATGGTCAACACAGAAACCTTCCTCATTTCTCAATAGACACAAAAAGCTGGAGTAACTCAGTGGGACAGGCAGCATCTCTGGAGAGAAGGAATGGGTGACATTTCGGGTCGTGACTTTTCCTCACCAATTTCATAAATGCATTTGCACAATGCCATGATGTAGAACATACTTTTTTCCTCCGAAAATTACCCTTTTTAAGTTGTTTGACCACCTAATGAACATGTTAACAGAATTAAAGCCCCAAAAATTAAAGAGCTATCAAAGACAAAAACAGGGAACATGCAAAGGTTTGGCATAAAGTATTGATGAGACCTAGATTGGAGTATGGTGCTCAGGGCACAACACTTCTGGAAGATAAGTGCAATGAGTATGGAAGTTAAAAGTTGGATTGTTTTCCCTTGAACATTGTCTGGAAGCAGATTTATTTGTACTTTCATAAAAATATAATTGGATTAAAAGGCCGTTAATGATGTTGGGCAATGGGGGAAAAAGCAACCACTTGGAAAAATTGGATAGCTTTGCCCATTATTATAATCATCAGCAATTTGCTGAATAGTTCATTACTTTCTATGGAGACAATATATACATATTGGGTTTTATAGACTGATTCTTCATGTGAAAATGTTGGCTGGAAGGTAACCTTACACTTATATTTAATACCTTAATATACCTTATACCTTACACTTATATTTAAATCATGATGATAATTAAGTGTTTTTCACCAAAATGGGTTTGGATAATTTCAGAAAGGGACACTGAGAGCTGGGAGAGTCAGGACATTGCAGGTAATGGGTGAACACAGGGGAAGGGGAGGAGGTCTGATAGGCAGATAGTTGGGAAAAAAAGCCAGAGATTGAAACGGAAGACAAAAGGATTGGAAAGGACCTCATTGAATCTTACAGAATAGTAAAAGGCTTGGATAGAGTGGATGTGGAGAGGATGTTTTCACTCGTGGGAGGGTCTAGGACTAGAGGACATAGCCTCAGAATTAAAGGACGTTCTTTTAGGAAGGAGATGAGGAGAATTTTCTTTAGTCAGAGGGTGGTGAATCTGTGGAATTCTTTGCCACAGAAGGCTGTGGAGGCCATCAGTGGATATTTTTAAGGCAGAGATAGATAGATTCTTGATTAGTACAGGTGTCAGAGGATATGGGGAGAAGATAGGAGAATGGAGAGATAGATCAGCCGTGATTGAATGGCGGAGTAGACATAATGGGCCAAATGTCCTAATTCTATTTATAACCTATTCCTTATGACCTTGTGAAAAGTTACAAATTGTGAAGCCAGAGGAAGGAATGTGGGTGGAGGGGAAAGGGGAGAGATAGGTGCGAGTCCAGGTGTGGGGGGGGGAAATCGGCATGTGGGGGGGAGAGGGAGGGGTTTGTTAGAGCTTACCTAAAATTGGAGAATTCAATGTTCATACCGTTGGGTTGTAAGCTACCCAAGCGGAATATGAGGTGCTGTTCCTCCAGTTTGTGTGTGGCCTCATTCTGGCAATGGAGGAGGCCCAGGAGAGAAAGGTCAATGTGGGAATTGGAATGGGAGTTCAAATGGTTAGCAACCTGGAGATCCAGTAGGCCCTGCTGAATTTAGCACGTGTTCAACAAAATAATCAACACTCAATCTCAAGGACATACAGAACATGTTCCCAGAAATGTGGACTAAATTGCGTTTTGATGAAAAGAGAAAATGTATTCTGATCAGTAAAGGATACTTTGCTAAGGTTAAAGGGCCTGTCCCACTTAGGCGGCTTTTTAGGTGAGTGCAGGAGACTCTGCGCTCGCCACATGGTCACTACATGTTCGCTAGTGGTCCCTGCTGAGTTTCCTTCATGGTCATGAGGAGTTCCCGCATTCTGGGAAATAGTCGCAGCCTCAGTATGGTCGCCGCATATTTTTCGCCATGGAGAAAATCGATAATCCTGTAGTCGTTGGTGCAGTTGTAGTGGGATCGCCATGTAGTTATGGGTAGTTGAGGTAGTCGTAGGTAGTTTTAGTTAATCGCCTTTGCAGACCGGTCATTTTCATTAGCTCATTGGGGGAAAAAAAGTAAGCACGAGTTTTCAGAACCAAGGATAACCGACGGGTAATGTTAAATGCTTCACAGCTGTGTATCTCTGGCTTATTCAAAGTTCTCTGGTTTCTTAAAAGTGTTTCCACTCCTTCTTTATCCCCCCCCCCCCCCCTTCTCCCCTTCCCCCCTATTTTAAAGTACTTACCGTACACTGTGCTAGACATTCTTAACCTTCCTGTTCAACGCGGTGTGTGTCTTGGCTTTTCACCGTGTGAATTTCAGACAGCGCTCCCCCCGCTTTCCCTGGCCCCTGCCTTTGCGATGTGTTTGTGTGTGTGTGTTCCACTCTGACAGTCGCCGTTCCAGTTCCCGGTTTTTCAGGCAAGTGCCGCGAACCTGACAGTCGCCGGCAGTCCGCTGAAAACTCGCCTAAGTGGGACAGGCCCTTAAGACATTGTAAAGGTCATGTTCAGGACTGGTTAATTTACATTTGTCCTGAAGCTTATAAATGAAGATTGGTTTCAATCTATAGTATTTATTTTACTTCGGAGTCACGTGACTGACTACGTGAAGACCCCGCCAGCACGCATGCGCGACATATCGTCGAACGCATTGCGGAAGCGACAGTCGGGAGGAGCGTCGCTCCTCCAGCGTAAGTTTAAAAACTTACGGAAGGTAAGTCTCATCTGTAGTGGTGAGCGTGGCGACTCGGTGTTTTTTGCTTACAGGAGAAACCCATCATGGTCGCGGAAATCAAAGAGAGCAGCGGCAAAATCCGCTGCTGTGGGAAGCAGCCAGCAGCGTGCCGCTACTCCAGAGCTGCAGGTGTTACCGGCAGCTCCCGACTTTTCGCCAATGAGGGCCGCAGGTACGCCGCGGTCGGGCGGCAAAACCACCCGGAAGTCGGACGGGGCCGTTGACTCGGCTGGGTCCGGACCCGAAGACACCCCGTTCGCTGATAGCGACGGCGGGCGTCTCTCCCGCATGGAGCGGATGATGGAGCAGTTGCTCCAGCGTGACCTGCTTTTGCAGGGGCAGAGTCACAGTGGGCCTCTTCGCAGGCCCACGGCAGAATCCTATCATGGACTGCCAAATGTCTCGCCCTCTTCGCAGGGGAGCATTAGGGGTCAGAACTGGGCTGACCCTAAAGAGGGGGACTTGGCTGAACAACCAGCAGTGTTGGGGGTGCAAGAAGAGTTACTGGACATGGTGAACAAACATGCCGTTCCTACTCAGAAAGGACTGCCTATTCACCAGAAGCTGGCAGCCAGCATCAACTATATGGCTACTAACCAGCTTCAGGAGCAAGCCATTAACGCAACGGCTGAGAAGTATCTCGCTCCTGAAAATTGTAACTCTCTTAATGTTCCTGCGGTGAATAACCCTATATGGGGGAACATGAGCCCTACAATAAGAGGGCAGGAGATCAAGCTTCAGAGGATTCTGAAACTATTGGCCGCCGGGATTACAGCAGTGGCCAGGACTGCTGTAGGGGTGGAGTTACCAGAAGAATTGCAAGATGCTCTGGCTTTGCTGTGCAATACACAGTTTGAAATAAACAGCTATCGGAAGAGCATTATAAAACCTGCACTTAATCCCAAATTCGCGGGATTATGCAGGTCAGGTAACTTGCAACCACCTAATCTGCTGTTTGGGGATAACCTTCCAAAACAGGTGAAAGACCTGGATGAGGAGGCCAAGGCTATAGGCCTGATTAAGGTACCCAGTACCTCTAAATCCCATTACCAGCAGCGGCAGCACCCCTACACACCCACCGGACAGCGATACTATAACAGACCGTCCGGTGGTGAAAGCTCGAAGGTAGGCCCACCTGCACAACGGTCTTTTTTAGGCCATGGCCCAGCCCGGCCTTCTTGGAAAATGCGCCATCCCCACGACACAGCAACACAGCAACAAAAGAAGCATGGGCAGAGACCGCGACACCGGCAGTAACCATGGAGGTAGGTGGGTCTGGTTCCCTCAGGAACATTGCATGTCTAAATTCATCTAATGTGGGGGGACGTTTGCACTTGTTTCATGATGTGTGGCGCACTTTTACCTCTGATCCTTACATACTCGGAAGTATTCAGGGTTACAAAATTGAGTTTATACACGAACTCCCTACCCCAGTTCAGCATTCGCCTAGCCGGAAGTTTATACTTTCACAAAAAGAAAGAACGGCAGGCCATGCTGAACTATTAAGATTAATCAATAAAGGGGTAATTGAGAAGACTATCAGAGAATCTCAAGAGTTCGTATCGAATATATTTACTAAAAATAAAAAAGATGGCGTGTGCCGCATCATTATAGATCTGACCGAACTAAATACTTCCGTTCAGTATGCTCATTTTAAAATGGACACATTTGTCACGGCTAAACAGCTATTATCTGAAAGGTACTACATGGCTTGCATTGACCTCAAGGATGCATACTATTCAGTACCTATACACAAGGATCATAGGAAATACCTGAAATTTATCTGGATGGGACAATTATGGCAGTACAAAGCCTTACCCAACGGGTTATCATCAGCACCCAGACTGTTTACTAAAATATTGAAATCAGCTTTAGCCTATTTAAGGAAACAAAACCATATTGTCATGGCCTACCTTGATGATATCCTCATTGTCGGGGAGAATTTGGAGATGGCTACATTGGCAGTTCTAGCCACAAAACATCTTTTTCAAAAGCTGGGATTTATCATACATCCAGATAAATCGAAATTGGAACCCTCCACTACCGTGGATTATTTAGGGTTCACTATTAATTCTGAGCTAATGTCTATCACCTTACCACCTAACAAAGTGGTGGACTTGATAGAAGCATGCAGAAGCCTCACTGGCATCAGGGATCCATCCATACGGCAAGTAGCCAGAGTGATTGGGAAATAGTGGCTGCATTTCCCGCAGCACAATTTGGGCCACTCCATTATCAAAACCTTCAAAGAGCAAAAATTATAGCTCTCAAAAATCATGCAGGACATTTTGACAGGCCTATGAAACTATCAGAGAAGGCAAAATCCGAGTTAAATTGGTGGATAGAGAATGCACAGCTTTGTTCTAACCCCATCACTATCATGAATCCCTCGATTATTTTACAAACTGATGCCAGTGCTAAAGGTTGGGGAGCAACTAATACCACCACAAGTTGTGGAGGTAGATGGAGTGCACAAGAGCTAACCCTATTCAAATCATTAGGGATTAATTATTCAGAAATGCTGGGAGCATTTCATGGACTTGGGGCATTCTGCTCAGATATGCACCAGTTGCATGTCAGGTTACAAATTGACAACACCACAGTGGTGGCCTATATTAATCATATGGGTGGAATAAAGTCGATATCATGTGATGAATTGGCCAATAATATCTGGCACTGGTGTCTGCAAAGGGAAATTTGGATCTCAGCCACTTACCTTCCAGGTAAGCTAAACACAGTGGCAGACACCAGATCACGTAAATTCAACGACAACATAGAATGGATGTTGGATCGGAAAGTGTTTACGGATATTATAGAACGTTATGGGACACCAGATATCGACCTTTTTGCATCCAGACTAAATCACCAACTTCCAACATATGTTGCTTGGGAACCAGACCCAGGGGCAGTAGCGATAGACGCTTTCTCGCTACATTGGGGGGGATTTGTTCTGCTATGCATTTCCCCCCTTCTGCCTCATCAGTCGGATCTTGCAAAAAATAAGACAAGACTCCGCAACGGGTATTTTGGTTGTTTCCGACTGGCCTACCCAACCATGGTTCCCAGCAGTACAGAAGATGGCCACAGAACCCTGCATCCGGGTCAACAAACGACCTAGTTTATTGGTACATCCCGTTACAAGGGATAGCCATCCATGTCATGACCGCATGGACCTGTTAATTTGCAGATTCTGAAACGGCCACTTCTGGGATACGGACTCACCGACAGAACAATAAATGCCATCTCAGCGTCATGCAGGGAGTCCACCAGAAGACAGTACCTGACGTATGTCAGGAAGTGGGAAGTGTTCTGTACCACGACGAACACTACCTATGAAACAGCCACTATCACGGAAGTACTGGAGTTCCTGGCTACCCTTCACTACGATGAAGGATTAAGCTACAGTGCCATCAATTGTGCAAGGAATGCTCTATCGAATTATCTGGGCAAAGGGAGTGATCATCTGGCAATTGGATCACACCCATTAGTGTCTAAACTAATGAGGGGAATATTTAATTCCAATCTCCCAAGGCCCAGATACAACCATACGTGGGACATTAGCATAGTCTTGACTATGTTACGAGGATGGACACCCAATACGGGGCTCACCTTGGACAAGCTCACCTACAAGATGGTAATGATGATGGCACTTGTTACAGCACAACGGGTCCAGTCCCTACACAAGTTAAGTATGGACGCCCTGACTATCACTAATGGCAAAATAACTTTTCTTATACAGGGATTGTTAAAACAAGACCGACCCGGTTCATCTGGACAAACATTAGAATTTCAAGCCTATCCTGCAGATACTCGACTCTGCATCGTTACACTGATATTGCAATATATCAAAGTCACAAAGACTCTAAGGGGCACGGAGAAAGCTTTGCTTATAAGCCATAAACGGCCTCATCACAAAGTCACGGTGCAAACCATATCATGATGGTTAAGGGTGGTGTTAGATGCAGCAGGGGTGGATACTAATGTCTTCAAATCTCACTCCACCAGGGCTGCATCTACTTCGGCGGCTAGGATGATGGAAGTACCCATGGACCACATCCTGGCCACAGCGGGTTGGAGCAATGAAAAGACTTTCCAACGCTTCTATAATAAACCCGTGGCCTCTCCTGACTCATTTGCAGGAAAAAATTTGAGTTCTGCTAAATAATTACCCAATGTGGGATATTATTATTTTTGGTATGAATAAATACCTATTTTGTTTTTTCAGCACTGTGTCATGTCTGAAATACATTCATCCTCTTATCCCAGCATGGCAGTGGGTGAGCATGGACTCGTTCCAGGGCATGAAATCACAGAGCTTTGAAATCTTCACGTAGTCACTCACGTGACTCCGAAGTAAAATAGTAAGATTAAATGAGAACTTACCAGTTTGAAGTTTGATCTTTATTTTATGAGGAGTTACGATGAGGGATTACGTGCCCTCCGCTCCCAAAACCCTCTATTATAAAGTTCAACTGGTATGAAAGTTCTCTCTTATCTTACTATATTAGTCTACGTTGCCATCTGTGATTTCACACCACTGCTTTGAAGAATGTCGCGCATGCGTGCTGGCGGGGTCTTCACGTAATCCCTCATCGTAACTCCTCATAAAATAAAGATCAAACTTCAAACTGGTAAGTTCTCATTTAATCTTACTATTTCTGTAGCACTGTCATTTCAGAATTATAAAAAACATTTGTATGTTTCTTTTTCAGAAAATTCTCCTTATTCATGATTTCTCATCTCAAGGAAGTAAGCGCTTCAGAGGAAGAAGCAGTTTCTAAAATGGTACATGCACATTACACCCATCATTCTAAAGCGAAATCAACTACAGAGTTTCTGAGACCCATGTCTTATTTATGATCTTCATACATTATCCAGGTCCATCTGGAAGAAAAGTATGGAATATACTAGATGAACAACCATATTAAATTATTTTGAAACAAAGACATCTATTGTCTGGTGCATGATTTGACCATGGCAAAACCGTTTGCGACAGAAGAAGGTTGTACTTCATAGACCAATGTGTAATGAATAATATAGGATTGGATCGCACTAATTTCTGTAGTATACTATGACGGAGCTCTCCCGGAAAATAATGAATCTTTGGAATTCCCTATCCTAGAAACCTGTGAAGTCAGAAGTATTGACTAGATTCAAGGCTGAGACCAGCAGAACTTTGATCCACGTGGGAGCGGAGAGATGGCGGGAAACAGGCATGATATTGTAACTGAGGCCAAGCTTAATCGTCAGTCACCTTATTGACTTTTCTTTCTTTCTTTTAAAATCTTTTTATTGTTTTTTTTTTCCGAAAGAAAACAAAAATAAAACATTTCAAAAAAAACAGAGCAAAAAAAAAATAGTGATAAACATAACAATGATATTGATACATAGGGGCCAGGATTACATTAATAACAGGTATAACCTGATATGAGTCCAATGTCAAAATACACATTGAGTATAGACCTCTATGGTCTCTATGTCACTCTATGTAAATATAGTTACATCTTTAAAAGAAAACTTATAAATATAGAAAAAAACACAAAAAGAAAAAGACAAAAAGAAAAAAGCAAAACCCCCCCTAAACTGGGAAAAAATAATAATAATAATAATAAAATAAAACTTAAAATAAAATAAATAAAAACTAAACAAAGCAAAACAAAATCTGAACTAAAAGTTTCAACAATTTAAGTCTGTATGACGTCAAGTCTGTTCCACCATATAGAGGTAAAATAGTTTTTATAACGGTTAAAGAGGGAGCAATTTATATTGTATGAAAGTGTTCAATAAATTTTCCCCAAGTCTTATCAAATTTAACCAATGGTTCAACAATGTCACTCCTATATTTTTCAAAATTTAAACATATCGTTTCAGAATACCACTGGAGTGTGGTCGGAGGGTTGGAGTCTTTTCATTTAAATAAAATAGATCTTCTGCTGATTAATGTGGTAAAAGCAATCAACCGATGGGTGGAGCGGGACAAATAAATAGAATCTAACATTGATAGCCCAAAAATTGCAGTAATAGGATGAGGTTGTAAATCAATACCCCTAAGACTACAGAAATAGTATCAAAAATGTCTTTCCAATATTTTTCCAAAAGTGGGCAGGACCAAAATATATGGGTCAGAGAGGCCACTTCAGAGTTACATCTGTCACAGGTAGGGTTTATATGACCATAAAAACGAGCCAACTTATCTTTTGACATATGAGCTCTGTGAACCACCTTGAATTGTATCAAAGCATGTCTTGCACACATTGAAGAGGCATTGACTAATTGAAGAATCCTCTCCCATTTCTCTATAGATAAAGAAGTTTGTTCTCTTTCCCAGTCATTCTTAATTTTATCAAATGTATCTATTTGTAATTTCCAAATTAACTCATAAATAGTCCAAAAATGTCCAAAATTTCGGTTTGACGTGGTAGCGGAAAAAGGGTTAGAGTAGCCTTCAAAAAGTGTTTAATTTGTAAATATCTGAACAAGTGTGAATTAGGTAAGATATTTATTGGAGAGTTGTTCGAAAGACATAAAACAACCCTGCAAGAACAAATCATGAAAAGCTACTAAACCCTTCCATAACAAAAAGACTTGATCAGTTCTAGATGTTTGAAAGAGGAAATTGGATAAAATAGGACTCGATAAATTAAAATCAGTCCAAAAAACTTACGAAATTGAAACAATATTCGGAGCGTATGTCTTATTATTGGGTTAGTCGTATATTTATTCAATCTCGTAATTGTGAAAGATAACGAGGCCCCTAGAATAGAGGCCAATGATAGCCCTTGTAAGGAATCGCGTTCAATTATTGACTTTTGACCGAGCCTTGAGGGGCCATATCCTCCTAACTTTATAATTCCATAAATTATTTTATTAATGGTCCAATGGTACCATGTACCAATTTAGTAAATATATATAAACACTAGACTAAGTGGGACCCATTGGGTCCCTGTCACACGGGAGGCCTGGTCCCCCAACGCAACCCGTTCACCCAATGCAATATTCCACCACTCACCCGTTCCCCCAATGTAACCCGTCCGCCCAATGCAATATTGCACCACTCACGCATAGCCCCCAACGGCTCATTTTCCCTCATCCCCCAGCACTCCCTCCCCATCCTCTTCACCCTCCCTCTTCTTTCCCCTCTCCTCCTCCCCTCCTCCAAACCCTCCCTCATCTCTTCCTCTCTCTCCTTTCCCCTACCCTCATTCACTCCCTACCCCCCCATCCATCTATCCCCCACTCCTCACCTCCCGACATCCCCCCACTATCCCTCCTGACCTCCCCCACTGCTCTCCTCCCCCTCTATTCCCCACTCCCTACCTCCCTCCTTCCTTTCTCTCTATTCCCCCTCCTTCCCCACTCTGCTCACCCCCCTCTCCCTCCCTACCCCTTCCTCTCCCTCAATCCCCCCACGCTCCCTCGTCTCCTCCCCTCCCCTAATCCCTCCCTCACCTCTCCCTCCCTCGCCCCTACCCTCAGTTACTCCCTACCTCCCTCCCTCCATCCATAAAATGCAGCATCTGCAGTTCCTTCCTCCACAGGTCATTCATTGTTAGCTGTGGTTTAGATCCCGTTGACTTGACGATTGCACCAGTTTGCACTGAGTGTGTGTGTGTATGCGCAAGTTGGGTCAGATTTTAGTTATGTATAGATAGATATTCATGTATATAATTCTGTAAAATCATTACAGAATTATATACTGCCTCGCCTATATTCTGTCAGTTCCCTCTCTGTTTTTATTATTTTAAGTATGTTTTAAAGGTATGATTTAGTGTTTCTCGATGTCGGGACCAGCTCCATATGGCTCCGGCGATCGAAGTGGGACCGGCCCTGCGAGACCATACGGCTCAAGGAACCACGTTAGGTCGCGCTCGCCGCATGCAGTCGCATGCTGGTGGGACAAGCCCTTTAGGTTGTAGGTCAAATTCTTGCAGCTGTCAGCATTAAGCCAAGTAGGTGTGAATGTTTTTAGGACTGTGTAATTGTGAAGATAGCTCTGAAATGTTTATACCACAATATACGTCGGAAATAGACACAAAATGCTGGAGTAACTCTGTGGGACAGGCAGCATCGCTGAATAGAAAGAATGGGTGACGTTTCGGGATGAATTCCTTCTTCAGACTAAATGAGAGGGGAGAGGGAGTTACAGAAAGAAGGAATAATAAGAGATCAAGAAATGCAGATTTGCGCTGGGCCTCACTCTGACAACGGAGGATGCCCAGGACAGAAAGATCAGTGTGGGAGGGGGAGTTAAAGTGTTTAGCCACTGGGTGATCAGGTAGGTTTAGGAGAACTGAGCGGTGGTGTTCAGCGAAAGGATCGTCAAGCTTGCGCTTGGTCTCGCTGATATATAGGAGTCCATATAACCATATAACAATTACAGCTCGGAAACAGGCCATCTCGGCCCTTCAAGTCCATGCCGAACAACTTTTTTCCCTTAGTCCCACCTGCCTGCACTCATACCATAACCCTCCATACCCTTCTCATCCATATGCCTATCCAATTTATTTTTAAATGATACCAACGAACCTGCCGCCACCACTTCCACTGGAAGCTCATTCCACACCGCTACCACTCTCTGAGTAAAGAAGTTCCCCCTCATGTTACCCCTAAACCTCTGTCCCTTAATTCTAAAGTCATGTCCTCTTGTTTGAATCTTCCCTATTCTCATAGGGAAAAGCTTGTCCACATCCACACCTGGAACAGCAGGTACAGTATATGGGGTTGAAGTGAACCTCTGCCTCACCTGAAAAGACTTTGGGTCCTTGGATGGAGTCAAGGGAGAGGTGTTGCATCTCCTGCAGTTGCAAGGGAAGGCACCTGGGGCGGCGGTGGTTTGGGTGCGAAAGGATGTTAACCCAGAAGATGTGGACGGAACGGTCTCTGCGGAAAGCGGACAGGGGTGGAGATGGGCAGATGTAGTTAGTGGTGGGATCCGTTCTGTCCTGGGCCCCCTCCATTGTCAGTGGCCCAGCGCAAATTGGAGGAACATCACCTCATTTTTCTTGGGTAGCTTACACACCAGTGGTATGAATATTGACTTCCCTAACTTCAAGTAATCCTTGCTTTCCATCTCTCTCCATCCCTCCCCCTTCCCAGTTCTCCGACCAGTCTGGCTGTCCCTCTGATTACACTGTATTTCTACTGTCTGCTTTGTTGCCACCTCTTACCTAACAATGATCTATTCTACATTTTCCTTGATCTGCATCTGTTTTGATCTCTTACACTTCCTTATCTCTGTAACTCTCATTCCCCTCACGCTCAGTCTGATGAAGGGTCTCGACCCGAAATGTCACCCGTTCCTTCTATCCAGAGATGCTGCCTGTTTACTCCATTATTTTGTGTCTATCTTTGATGTAAACCAGCATCTGCAGTTCCTTCCTACACAATATACAAGTTGGGTTCTTCCAGACATAGGGTAGAATTGCAATTGAAAGAATGGGTGTTGCAAAATGAGAGTGAAGTGTGAGTGTTCCCTGGGAAGGACCTGACAGGCTGGTGAAGAGCAATGTGCTCAGGAATCATATACATTTTACAGAGCGCACAGAAACCCTGAAGTCCAGTTTATTGTCAGTGCACAAGTACGCTGAGGTTCAGGTACATTGAAAAATCTTGCTGCAGCATTACGGGCACATGGATTCAGAGAAACACAAAAACAAATTATACATCAATTTCATAAACTTTCTAAAAGAAGACTGCAAAAAATCAAGATATTAATTCATAAGGTAATTAGAAAAAAAGCAAGTATTTAGTGGTGTAAGAGGTGGGCTGTTGTGTTCTCGTTATTGAGGTTGTCATGCACCAGGGCTCATCCAGCTGCTCCTGACCAAAGGTCACCAGGGAGATCTCTGAAAGATCATGAATACAATCAATGTATCTCCTCTGGGAAGTGAAGGTCCATGTCAGTTCCGCTTGTCCCCATGGTCTGAAGGAAACATGGATGATGTCCCTTCTTGATTGTGTAGTTTGAGTCACCTCCCTTGCGCAGTAGTGAGCTGCAAATGTAGAAACCAACTTTCATGGCCCGTGTTGATGAAAATATTCACTGAGACCTGAGTGAGAGAAAAGCAGCAACTTTATTGTTAACAGAGCTATGAGACAAGAGTCAAGTCTGTCAGCACCTTCTTCCCGAGTGATCCTTACAGCTGGTTTATATATATTTTATCAAACAATGGCAGGTGTTTAAATTATCTGGGTGAGGGGCCAGTCAATCCCACAGCAACTCTCCAGCCAATCAATCCCTGAGCAACTTCTCAGCGAATTAACCCTTAGCAGCCCCATAGCAATTTAGTCGTGCTTTTTTTAGTCATTGCGGCTCAACCGTACCTATATTTTGGCTACCGCAGGTACTCAGCATCTGGCCTTGTGACTTGGCCATGCACAATTCTCCGCTTGGCATTTAGCCAACAAAATTAATGTTCAGTAAGCATGTTGCAGTGTCTACATAGTCACGTATCCCGACATCCTCTCTGGTTCCAAAATTTACTCCAACACCCAGAATAGTTAGGTAAGAATTGAGCATAGATACCCAAAAACATGTATGTTAACGGGAAACTGGTTTCAATTAAGGCCAAAAAAAAGGCAGAGCAAATATTGTCCTCTTTAATTGTACAGTTTCTGAAGAAATTGGCTTAGAAACACTCACTCCAGCATTTAGTGTCTATTTTCAGTATAAATCAGCATCTGCAGTTCCTTCCTACAAATCTTGGCTAATCTATCACCGTGTCATTTTCCTGCACTATCACCCTATCTCATCTTTAAGATCCGAAAATCTATTGATTTCTATCTGAAATGCACTCGGTGACTATCTCCACAGCTGTCTGGGGCAGAAAATTACAAAGATTCATCACACTCTGAAGGACAAAATGTCTCCCCTCTCAATCCTAAACAGCTCATTCCTTATTCTGAAACCGTGACAGCTGGCTCTGGTGCCAGACTCCTCAGCCAGGAAAAACATGCGTTCTGCAACCAGCCTGCCAAGCCCTGTATGAATTAGAGTACAATCATAATTTATTCTACCTCGTATTTAAAACCTGCCATCCCTGGATCCAATCTGATGAATTTTTGTTGTATTTTCTCTGTGTCAGCTGCACCCCATCTTACATTAATAGACAAAAAAATTACACAGTAGTCGAGGTGTGGTCACTCCGAGGAGCTATACCATTGCATTATTTTATACTGTTAATTTTAAATTCTCTTGTAACAAGGACAGACATATTTTGTCCTTTTTATAGGTTGGCACAGTGAGGATGCTAGTAAAGCTACTGTCTCACAACTATAGACCCATGTTCGATCCTAACCTAGCGTATTGTCTGAGTGGAGTTTCTCCAGGTTCCTCCAGGTACTCCAGTTTCTTCCCACATCCAAAAACGTGTGGGTTTGTAGGTTAATTGGGTTCTGTAAATTATGCCTAGCGTGTAGGGAGTATATGAGAAAGTAGGATAACATAGCACTAGTGGGGATGAGTGATTGATGGTAGCATGGACTTGTGGGCTGTAGGGCCTGTTTCCATGCCATTCTAAATAAACATCCTCTGACATCCCTCTTCATCCTGACTATGGCTTGCATTTCCACATACTTGTGTGTCACTAGTCAACGTACATATTATTTCATCCCCTTAACTAGATTACCGATACAGATTATGAATAGCTGGGACTCAGACACCACTTCCTGTGGCACTCCATGAGTTGCAGACTGACAACTTGAGACCTTGTATATTTTTACACGTATAATGATGCTTGTATAATATCCCTTATTTTATGTTCACAATCTCTTGTGCAGAACCTTGTCGAGTCTTCTAAAAATCAAATTCATTGCACCATTAGCTCCCCTTCATTGACTTTATTGTCTCCACCTTAAAGAACTCCAAAAGATGGGGCGGCACAGTAGCGCAGTGGTAGAGTTGCTGTCTTGCAGCATCAGAGACCCGGGTTAGATCCTCACTACGGGTGCTTGTCTGTACGGAGTTTGTTTATTCTCCGTACAGTGGGTTTTCTCCAGGATCTTCGCTTTCTGCCCACGCTCCAAAGATGTGCAGGTTTGTAGGTTAAATGGCTTGGTTAAATTGTAAATTGTTCCTAGTGTGTGTAATAGACAATAGGTACAGGAGTAGGCCATTCGGCCCTTCGAGCCAGCACCACCATTCAATGTGATCATGGCTGATCATCCCCAATCAATAGTCCGTTTCTGCCTTCTCCCCATATTCACTGACTCCGCTATCATTAAGAGCCCTATCTAGCACTCTCTTGAAAGTATCCAGAGAACAGGCCTCCATCGCCCTCTGAGGCAGAGAATTCCACTGACTCAAACTCTCTGTGAGAAAAAGTGTTTCCTCGTCTCTGTTCTAAATGGATTACCCCTTATTCTTAAACATTGGCCCCTGGTTCTGGACTCCCCCAACATTGGGAACATGTTTCCTGCCTCTAGCGTGTTCAAACCCATAACAATCTTATATGTTTCAATAAGATCCCCTCTCATCCTTCCCGCCATCCCGGGAATTAACCTTGTAAACCTAGGATAGCGTTAGTGTGCAGGTCTGGTTGGTGCGGACTCGGTGGGCCAAAATGTCTGTTTCTGCGCTGTATCTTCAACTAAACTAAACTAAATTTATCAAACATGATCTCCCTTTCATAAATTCATGTTGACTCTGTTCAATCACATTAACCTCGAATCACTGGATTAATCTGTTAATCCTTTTCAGAGACATACAGCATTAAAACAGGCCTTTTGGCCCAACTCTTCCATGCCAACCTACATTCCTATCTATGTTGGTCCTATTTGCCTGTATTTAATCAATTTTCCACTAAATCTTTCCTATCCACGTACCTGTCCAAATGTCCCTAAATGTTGTTACTGTACCTGTAAAACCAGACACTTTGAATTCAGTGAGACACAGCTAAAGACATGAAGAATTATATAGCCACACAGCATGGAAACAAGCCCTTCAGCCGAACTTGCTCGTGTCGACCAAGCAGCCCCATCTAAACTAGTTCCACCTGCCCGTGTCTGGCCCCTACCCCTCTAAGCCTTTCCTATCCATGTACCTGTCCAAATGTCTTTTAAATGTGTGGAGAGGGTGGCGGATTTCCGCTTCCTAGGAATCCATATTAAGGAGGAGGACCTGATGTGGAGCGTGAACACCTCTACGCTGCTGAAAAAGGTCCAGCAGAGACTGCACTTCCTGAGGGTGCTCAGGAAGAATAACATCACACAGAGACTGCTGCTGTCCTTTTATCGGTGCTCCATTGAGAGCATCCTAACATACTGTGTATGCGTGTGGTACACCAGCTGCACGGCGGCTCAGAGGAAAGCGCTCCAGAGGGCCATTGACAACGCCCAGAGGATTGTCGGCTGCCCTCTCCTTACCTTGGAGGACTTACACAGTTCCCGCTGCATCAAAAAATCCCAGAATATTATAAAGGACATTTCCCACCCCGGACACTCCCTGTTTGAACTGTTGCCGTCAGGCAGACGGTACAGATCTACAAGGACAAGGACAAACAGACTTAAAAACAGTTTTTACCCCACAGCTATAAAGGCACTAAATGTAGCCGCCAAGGAACGCGGGGACTAAGGACTGTGGTTGGTACACTGTGAAATCGACAGAAGGATGTAGGGTTGGGTGTTTATGCGTGTTGTTTTCATATTTCATATTTATTTTAGTTGTTTATCTTTTTAATATTTTACCTTGTATGTAACGTTAGCTTTTATGATTTGAATGGTGCACTGACTGACATTTTTAAATTTTGTTGTACATGGTTCATGTTACAATGACAATAAAGAAACTATTCTATTCTATTCTAAATGTTGCTATGGTACCTGCCTCAACCACGTCCTCTGGTAGCTCTTTCCAAATACCTACCACTGTGTGAAAAAGTTGCCCCTCAGTCATAGAACGATACAGCGTGGAAACAGGCCCTTTGGTCCAACTTGCCCACACCGGCCAATATGTTCCAGCTACACTCGTCTCACCTGACTCCATTTGGCCCATATCCCTCGAAACCTGTTCTATCCATGTACCTGTCTAACTGTTTCTTAAATGTTGGGATAGTCCCAGCCTCAACTACCTCTTCTGGCAGTTTGTTCCATACACCCACCACCTTTTGTGTGAAAATATTACCCCTGAGATTCCTTTTAAATCTTTTTCCCTTCACCTTAAATCTATGACCTCTGGTCCTTGATTCACCTACTCTGGGCAAGAAACTCTGTGTATCTACCCGATCTATTCCTCTCATGATTTTATGCACCTCAATAAGATCATATCCGTAAATCTTCTCTGTGCCCTTTCCTGCTTGACAACATCTTTCCTATAATATGGTGCCCAGAACTGAATACAATATGTGGTCACCAACGCCTTATACAATTGTAACTTGACCTCCCAACTTCTATATTCAATACCCCACTGATGAAGTCCAATGTGCCAAAGGCCATTTTGACCATCCTATCTACCTGTGACTCCGCCTTTAAGGAATCAAACACCTGTACTGTTAGATTCCTCTGATCTGCACCACTCCCTAGACCCTGACCATTCACTGTGTAGGTCCTGCCCATGTTAGACATCCCAAAATTTAAAAACATATTTTTTTAAACATTCCTCAAATGTTGAGGGCCTTGAGGATCAAGATCTTGCTGCAATTTTCGGGAAGCAACATTTCCACCATCTCCCTATGCTTCCTTCCTTGAAGCCAATTTTCAATCCATTCAACAAACTCTCCTTGGATCCCATGCGATCTAACCTTCCAGACCAGCCTACCATATGGAACCTTGTCGAATGCTTTGCTGAAGTCTACAGCTCTGCCCTCGTCAACGTTTTTGGTCGCATCAGCAAAAAACTCAAATCAGATTCGTGAGACACGACCTCCCACGTACAAAACCATGCTATCCCTAATCAGGCCTTGTCCATCTATGCCTGTATATCCTACCCCTCAGAATACTATCTCGTAACTTTCCAACTGCAGATGTTATGCTCATTGGCCTACTGTTCCCAGCATTTTCCCTGCAGCTCTTCTTGAGTAGAGGCACAGCATTTGCCACCTCAGGTCTTCTGGCACGCCTCCTGTATGTAAATACATAGAAACATAGAAAATAGGTGCAGGAGGAGGCCATTCGAGCCAGCACCGCCATTCATTGTGATCATGGCTGATCGTCCCCTATCAATAACCCATGCCTGCCTTCTCCCCATATCCCTTGACTCCACTAGCACTAGAGCTCTATCTAACTCTCTCTTAAATCCAAACAGTGATTTGGCCTCCACTGCCCTCTGTGGCAGAGAATTCCATAAATTCACAACTCTCTAGGTGAAAAAGTGTTTTCTCACCTCAGTCTTAAATTACCTCAAGTTCAAGAGAGTTTATTGTCATGTGTCCCTGATAGGACAATGAAATTCTTGCTTTGCTTCAGCACAACAGAACATAGTAGGTATTGACTACAAAACAGATCAGTGTGTTCATATACCATTATAATCATTTAGAGTACACTGATCAGGATCCCTGCGAGATGTCGAGCAGCGATCGAGGAAACACCTCGAGGCCCCATGGACTAGGCCCTTACAAAAGCCCCTTTATTCTAAGACTCCCCTTTATTCTAAGACTGTGGCCCCTGGTTCTGGACTCGCCCAACATTGGGAACATTTTTCCTGCATATAGCTTGTCCAGTCCATTTATAGTTTTATATGTTTCTATAAGATCCCCCTCATCCTTCTAAACTCCAGTGAATAGTCTTTTCAATCTTTCCTCATAAATTTGGTTTTAAATTTGATTAAATGAAAACCATTTTGATGAGCTACAGTTAGTTGGACTTGCCAAATATGAATATTTTAACAGTCTTCGGGGAACATGCATGGTTGCATGAGTCTGCATTTGGTTCTTTCCGGGCTAACAGCTGGGACCCGTCGCGCGGACGCAGCCGGGCGAGGGCGGGGACGAAGTGATGCAATGACGCAGCCTCGTGTGCCGGGCGGGCGGGGACGGAGTGACGCTGCCGGGCGAGGGCGGGAACGCTGGACGGAGTCGCGTGAGCCGGGCGGGCAGGGACGGAGTGACGCAGGGATGCAGCCGGCCGAGGGCGAGGCCTCGACGAGGATGACGCGAGCGGCTGGAGGAAGGTTCTGGATTGGGCAGGCCGGCTGTGTGACGCTGATGCGGGGTGGGGGAGGGGCGCGCAGGTTCAGTGTGAACAGCGAGTGACGGGGCAGCAGAGCAGCCGGAACACGGGGCCGAACCACGTCCGCCGCACGGTCACTAAACCCAGCGCGCACGTCGAAGAGGAAGGCTGATCGGCCATGGCATCGGGAGCAGAGTGAGTGTGCACCGGGGTCGGGTCGGAGTGGGTGGATGTGCCGGGGAGGCGATGTTTGTTCCCCACCCACCCTTCCTCATCCTCCTGTCGTTCAGGGCCGGTAGGCCTCAGGCTTGTACACCGCAGTGTTGAGGGAGAGGCCGGGCCGTCCAATTTCACTGTGTCATTCGGGCCTAGGTGCCAGCGCCTCCCGCTCTGCGCTCCGCTGGGCCTGGTCGCCCGTTTCCCCAAGCCCGGAGCGCCGGCTCTGCGGGAGGGAGGGCGAGGCGGTCACGTCGGGCCGCATCCACCGGGATGACGAGGGTTTTTTTGTAAGGGCCTAGTTCACGGGGCCTCGAGGTGTTTCCTCGATCGCTGCTCGACATCTCGCAGGGATCGTGATCAGTGTACTCTAAATGATTTAAAAAAAACACACATTTTCCAAATCCCATGACTGTGTTTGCCCGGTCATATATCTAATATTTCGCTGCTCTTGACGCCTGACATTTAAAAATGTCACATGTACTGGTGGACGGAAATAATTAGAACGGATAGAAATGAAAATAACAATTTATTTCAGTTTCGGTTTTATTGGGAATCTACTCCTGTAGTTCCTCTTAAATAGCCATGACAACGTGATTTGGGGCAATCGGCGTTCGTATTTTATATGTACGAAATAATGTAAAGGAAATAGGCGTGACAAATTGTATATTTACACATCATGTATGTAAATTATTTTTGGTCGTATCAGTATCATTTAAAAAGGAAGGCTGTAGACGTTTCATATTATGAGCTAAATGTTCTGTTGTCCATTCTGCAATTGTATGTTTCTCTATACATAGAAGGAAATTGAGGACACAGGGCAGACAATTGTGGCACCCCATATTTATCGACGAAATCTCCACCAACTTTTCTAATGTTGTATTTTTGTGTTGAGATTGTCTACTATGCAGGCATGCATATCTTACACACAGTTGTCTACCCAGATAGTGGAGATGATCATATAATGGTAATCTTAGTAGGCATCTCGTTTCCCTGATCCCTGACCAGTCTGAAGAAGGGTCTTGACCCGAAACGTCGCCTATCTCCTTCGCTCCTTAGATGCTGCTGCACCCGCTGAGTTTCTCCAGCTTTTTGTGTAACCCTTATGGTAATCTTAGTTCTTTTGCAAAGTGTATTTATTCGCAGTCATTTCAGTGAATAATTCCGCCCAAATGTACTATACCTAGATTTAAAAACTCTATGTGCCTGGACTTGCCATGCTAATCATATAATGGTGTGTTTGTATAGCAGTTTGCAAAGCTTTCCAAAATAGAATTTCCCATAGACTCCTTTTACAAAGATATTAAAGGTATCGCACTACTTTTTCTGGATGACTTGTCCGTCACATTATTTCCTTCTGTATGCTGAAACAACAACTTAGCATAAATTAATCAAATTGATTATTTTGTTCAAACTTTCCTGAGTAATATTGAGTTGAATTCTAAAATTATCATTTGAATTAGATAAACCTCTTTAAAAATCACTGAATTGGCCAATAACTTTTGCAATTTAAACCAGAAATGCTGAGCAGGTCATTCTGAGTGTTTCCAGCATTTTCGGTATTTATTTCAGGTTTCTAGTGCAGGCAAATTTTAGTTTTAATTACTTGAGGTTTGACTGCAACAAATGGAAATAGCTTTCATGTTTCTCCCTTTGTTCAATTTTGTGCTATTCATTTATTTTAAGTAAATAATAATGAAAGGTTGTCAAATCATTTTCATGCAATCATTATTCCATCAGTGGTTATGAATCGAGACAAGATTAAAACAGCATCCTAGTTTTGAGTGTGTCAAATACTTGTGGCATTTTTAATTTTGCAGAACTGGAATAATTTTTTATCATTATCCTCAAGTTGTCTCTTTTGAAAGAGTATGGCTAATGAGGGTGCTGTGCCTCTAATCTAATGCCTGGAATAGTATTTGGTTCAATTTATGGTATAATATATATTTCTCCAATATAGAATTGCTTAATTATTTTATTCAAGATCATGTTTGGCACCTAACAACCAACTCAAACAGCCAAATATCCACTCTTCATAATTCTGTTTCTGATTCCCTACCATGAGTAAAAAATAAATTGATGGAGGGACTCACTGGGATAGGCGATATGAATGCAATGTGATGGGAAGTAGTGAGAAAGGTATATGCCCAGTGGGGGGAGAGAAGGGACGAGAGTTTATTACTTGAAAGCACAATATGAAGTACTTTTCTTTAAGTTTGTGTGTGGCCTCACTCGGGCAATGGAGACCAAAGATAGGAAGGAGAGTGAAAATGGCTAATAACCATCAGTCCTTGGTGGGCAGAGCGCCAGTATTCAGCAAATAGGTCAACTTGTCTTATAAAGGTAGTCTCTCCCATTCTTGTCATTAGTGACTTCTGTCAAAACAATGCCTGAATTTTGAAAGTTCCTGTCATTGTTATCAGCAGCAGGAAAAATTGCAAAAGTGTGGCGGCTCTCAAGGGTCGCGCTATTCCTCTGTCGAATCCCTCAGCACGGGAATGAACTAGTCCAGGGGCGGCCCTTAGCTACAGGGATAAACGGCACGGGATTGTTCTCTTGCAGACCCGACTGGACAAGAGTACAACAGCGAATAAAATAACTCTGAAACACTTGGCTCCCCGCCTTCATTTCGGGCTTATCGCCGCGCCACATTGGTGACCCAGACGCTCCATTGGTGTCATAATGGAGTCAAAAGACAGAGCCGCCCGTCCGTCCACCTCACAGGCCGACCGGGCCCTGTCTCTCGACGCGGTCTCCGTCAAATTACCTACTTCTGGACCGCCCGTCTGATTTCAGCAGGCAGAGGCCCAATTTCAGCAGCGTGGCATTACAACACCCGCTATTTCTACCTGGTGGGGGCCCTCGACCAGGACATGGCCGGAGAAGTCACTGAGTTTCTCGCAGACCCCCCGGCCGCCGAGAAATACCTCGGCCTACAGGAGCTCCTGCTCCAGATTTACGTGCTCAGCCGGATGAAACGGGCTGCCAGGCTCCTTCATCTGGAGGGCCTAGGCGACCGGTGGCCATCAAGCCTCCTTAACGAGATGGTCGCGCTCCTGGATGGGCACCCGTCGTGCCTAATGTTTGAATACACCTACCTGCATCTGCTGCCGGCTGACATCCACCTGCTGCTCACCGATGCCTCATTCGCTGACACGCTGGCCGTCACTCCGGCAGCGCCCGATTTTCTCCGGTTGTGCGGGGGAGCTGTGGAGGGAGTGACAGCTGCATCCCGGAGACCTGTGAGATCGCCCCCCGCGGCCGTGGCGGGTACCGCACCTGCAGTCCTGCATCAGCAGGCTCCAAGTGTCACCAGTAGGAGGCACTGGTGCTACTACCACCAGCACTGGGGTGTTGCAGTACAACAATTCCGCCAGCCATGCCCGTTCCCGGGAAATGCCGGGGCCGGCTGCCAATAGTCCTGTGGCGGCCGGCCAGATTCACCGCCTCTTCGCCTGAGATCGGCACTCCGGGGGTCGCGTCCTCGTGGATACTGGGACGGAGCTGAGCGTCTTGCCCCCTTTGTTAGCGGACATTCGTTCCGGTAAGCGGGGGCCCGTACTCACCGCGGCGAATGGCAGCCCCAGCCGTACGTATGGGGTTCGCACGGTCCAGATTGTTTATGGCTCCTGTCATTTCTCGTGGAAGTTTACCACCGTCAATGTCTCCCAACCATTGCTCGTTACCGACTTCCTCCGGGCTCTCTCCCTCCTCGTGGACGTCAGGCGGCAGCGCTTGGTCCATGCCGCCACGATGGAGCCAATTGCGCTGCGTCTGGGTGAGCCAATTGCACGCTCCCTGTCGTCCATGGATTCCTGTTTTGCTCGGTTAATGTGGCATGGTCTGCGCAAGCAGGTTGGCCACTGGGCCCGCACCTGCATTCTGTGCCAGACGGAAAAAATCCAGCGCCACGTCCGGGTGCCCCTCCAGGAGTTCGGTCTACCGTGCCAGCGGTTCGACCACCTCCACGTGGACATTGTGGGGCCTCGCCCGCCATCCGAGGGCATCACCACCTCCTCACGGTGGTGGACCGCTTCACGCGGTGGCCAGAGGCCATACCGCTGGCCGATACCTCGGCAGCTACGTGCGCTCGAACGTTGTCCGCGCACTGGATTGCTCGCTTTGGGGTGCCGATGGACATCTCGGACCGGTAGCCACAGTTCACATTTGAGCTGTGGTCGGCCATGACTCACCTGTTGGGTGTGCGGCTGCACCACACCATGGCCTATCACCCACAGGCAAACAGCCTGGTGGAGAGGTTCCACCGGCAGCTCAAGGCGAGTCAAGATGTGCCGACGTCCGCCATGGGACATTCCGCCTGCGCGGGCCCTCCGGGACCGCCCCTATGTTTTCCTGCGCCGCTACGCCCACCGGACGCCGCTCCAGAGGCCATATGAAGGCCCGTTCCGAGTGCTGGAGCACGGACAGACAACTGGTGTGTTGGACATGGGGGAGGGGGGGAGAGTACAGGGACGATTGACCGGTTAAAGCCGACAAATTTGGACATTGACCAGCCGGTGCCGTGAGAGCAACCCCATTTGCGGCTCCCTCCTCCTGTGCCTCTGCCGGCCGACTTCCGTACGGGGTCCGGTCAGGTAGTACGCCCCGCCGGTGCGTTTCATGCCTCCTGTTCTGGGCGGGGGTCCTGTGGCGGCTCCCAAGGGTCGGGCTATTCCACTATCGAACCCCTCGGCACTAGAATGAACTAGTCTAGGGGTGACCCTTAGCTACAGGGATAAAGGACAGGGGTTTAGGCGTGATTGTTCTTTTGCAGACCCGACTGGGCAAGAGAACAATGACTTAATAACTACTCTGCTGGGGTTGGGAGACTCTAGTGCATGGAGGGACTGGGCTCTGTGGGGTGACTCCCGGCCGGGCTCCCCCTGCGTCTCACCAGGTTCAAGGCCTGTGCGCTGCACCTCTTTCTCCTTCTCCGAGCATCTCATTCTCGCCTGATGGATGAATACCTACCAAAACACCTGGCTCCTCGTCTTCATTTCGGGCTTATCATCGCGCCACAAAAGCATATTTTCGAATCGGTGAGTAATTGCAGAAGGATCCGATTTCCTCGTGCATGTATCACAAAACGCTAGAGTGCTGTTACAAGAACTATTGATGGAGAGTAAGGTGTTTTTTTTGTAACGGGGGATTGAATACAGAGGTAGGGAGATTATGTTTCTGCAACGTAGGGCATCATTAACTAGAATGATACCTGGATTGGGAAGAATGTTTTATACCACCAGGGGCGCCGGGGGGGAGGCCAGCCCTGCCTGCGGTCTGTTCGTTTTTTCATCTTTTGTTAATTTTAGCGTCTGTTAAGAGTTTGTTTTAATGTACTTCGGTTTGTTTTATGTGGGGGGAAGGGGATCGGGGGATCAAGTTCTTACCTTCCCGGAGATGTGATTGATTTTCGGATCACATTCTCCGGACTCTGCGGCCTACCATCGCGGGAGCTGGGAGCCGTCTCGGACTGGCGTGGAGTTAACATCGGAGCGGATCCTTTGCCTGGGATCGCTCCCATCAAGGCTTGCAGTCTCGGGAGAGACTAGTCGGGAGCTCCAACGCCGCAGAAGGTTTGACCAGCCCGGACGCGACGTTGGGGGGATCTGTCATCCCCTCGATGCGGGATCAGATCGTCTCGACGCGGAGGCTACAGGAGTCAAGACCGTCCCATCAACAGAGGGTTCGAGGCCCCCGACCGAGGAAGAACAAAAGGAGGGACTTGAACTTTATTTTGCCTTCCATCACAGTGAGGAATGTATACGAGTCACTGTGGCGGATGTTCATGTTAAATGTGTTTTTGAGTGTTCTATTGCTTTTAAGTGTATGACTGAGCTGGCCAGTGAAATTCCTCGTATGTTACAAAACATATTTGGCGAATGAAATCTGATTGTGAAATAAGATGGGACTGCTAAGAGGTCTTAATGTGGTGGATATGAAGGGGATGTTTCCTCTTGTTGGAAATTCTCGACTAGATTTAAAAACAAGTGGTTGTCTATCTGAGAGAGATTGTGTTTCTGAACGATTTGATTCTTTGGAACTCCAAATGTGGTGGAAGAAGTGTCTTAATACTTTTGAAGATAAGGAAGTGAAAATTGTCACGGGATAAACAGGAATGCAGAATGAGGGTATAATTTGTTCATCCATGATGTTGATCATTTAACAGAGCAGGCTTCAGGGTCCTACTGCTGATTTCATTGTATGTCTTCCAGTGATCCCTTTTTGATTATGTTTAGGTTTATTATTGTCACATGCATTGAGGGACAGTGGAAAGCTTTGTTTTGCGTGCTATCCAAATAAATGAGATACTATACATAGATACAATCAAACCAAACTCAAGTACAACACACAAAGGAAAAGCATATGTACCCAATTCAACCCCCTATAATACACGAACACGCTTTCTGTTACCAACACTCAGTTTTAATCACTTCACTTCACTATTAGTTGCTTTCCCTTCGGTGATCAGTTGTAAGGCATTTATAGAATTTGCTTCCTTGATCTCTTTCCTCCTCTTTAAGACCCACCCCTGACCAGCCAACCTTTCGGTAATCTGCTCTAATATCTAATTACGCAATGTGGAGTCAAATTATATTAAAGTTGTTAAAGTGAAGATCCAGAGTGAAAAACAAGTTGCTGGGGAATTCAGATTTGAACAGCCGGGGGAGTGAGCGGGGATGAACCGGGTGGGTGAGGTGGAAGGGGAGGAGGAGGAGGTGGAGCAAAAGGAGGAATGAATAATCAATATTTCAGTTTGAGACACTCCCTCAGGACTAATCCTGATGCAAGGTCTTGACCTGAAATTTAAACAATTCCATTACTCCACCCTGACTGAGTTCTTTTTTTGCTTCATATTCCAGTCTCGAGTTCAAATTAGATTTTACTTTGTGCCTTTCCCCCCCCTAAGTATTGGAGAATGGATTAGGGACTCTATTTTTCAGGAGAATCCAGGGGCGTGGAGAACTTTATTTTTTGCATTATCTTTAGTTTTAGTTTAGCTTGGAGATACAGTGTGGAAACAGGCCCTTCGGCCCACTGAGTCCACACCGACCAGCGATCCCCGCACATGAACACTATCCTACACAGACTAGGGACAATTTACCCAACATCAAGCCAATTAACCTACATACCTGTACATCTTTGGAGTGTGGGAGGAAATCGAAGATCTCGGCGAGAACGTACAAACTCTGTACAGACAGCACCCGTAGTTGGGATCGAACCCGGGTCTCCGGCTCTGTAAGCTAACAACTCTACCACTGCGCCACCTGGTTCGTTTTTTTAATTTTAATTTTGTGTCCGGGGGGGGGGGGGGGGGGGGATGTACAACACTATAAGGGATAGGGACAAAATGTGTAGGAAAGAACTGCAGATGCTGGTTTAATTGAAGATAGGCACAAAATGCTGGAGTAACTCGGCGGGACAGGCAGCATCTCTGGAGAGATGGAATGGGTGACGTTTCTGGTGGAGACCCTTCTTGGGGACAAATTTGATTGCTGAACTGGGATGGGCCAAATACTGCCTGCATTATAAGCATAAATTGATGAAAGAGATAGTAACATTGTAATTATAGTGGATGAAGATTAAGTTGATATATATAATTTGACACAGCTATACATTTAAATTCTAAATATGGCCTGGAGATATCATGCTGAATCTTACACATTTCAATGCGACATCAGTGGTAAAGGCAGTTCAGTTCATTAATGTATTTGTGAACTTCTGAAGCAATTCTCACAAATACCATTCGATTGTATAGGTAATGCAGTTGATTCTGTTTATTAGTATGGCTGATTTGCTCTTGTGCAATTATTTAGGATGTGCAATGAAAACTGTCATCACTGAGCTGAAATGTTAAAGCATAATGGGGGGTGGAGGTTGGCAGGGGGAAGAGGGCAGGAACTGATTTGTAACAAAAGAGTAACAAATCTCGTTAAAACACCAGTTATAAATTTTTGTCCTGGATCCCCCACTGCTTAAATATCTGTCGTCTGTTATGAAGAAACTTATTGAACCTGGTGGTCAGGGTTTTCAGGCTTCTGCACTTTTTGATGATAGTTGTGAAATGAGAATATTGCCTCACTAGTATGGGTCTTTGATGACATTATTTTGAGCTAGCACATCGTATGGATCCCTTTGGTAGAGAGGTCAGTTCCTGTGGTAGTGTCTTCCACTCTCTGTAATCTCCTTCATTCCTTGGTGTGCAAGTTGTTGAACCAAGTCAATATGTCCTCCATCGTACACCTGTAGAAGTTCAAGAGCGTATTTGTTCAATGTGCTGGGCCCAGAATAGATCTTTAGAGAGATGCATGACCAGGAACTTGAAGCTGTTGACTCTCTGCAGTGTTGTCCCGTCAATGAAGATGGGCTTGGGGACCCTTGGCTAACCCTTCTGAAGTCAACAATCAGCTCCGTGATCTTGTTGCTGTTGTTCTGTCATCTACCCACAGATTTTCATTCTCCCTCCTAGGCTATGACTTGTCATTATATGTTATTCATCCTGCCCGTTCTTACATAGGAGTTTAAGAACCTTAGCTTTATCTGACAGACATGTTATTTTGATTTTGTGATATCTTTATTAACGTTGCATATGGAAATTATTTACACAGGTTTATTTTAAAGTGGAGATTGGTAGGGGTTTGTTATTAGAAACAAAAATCAGGCTTGGTTCAATCAACATTTTTCCAGGTTTTTTCTGAGCAATTTTTCAACCTTAGCTTGAAAGGAAATGAGACAAAATAGAAATTGAAATATTGGAAGAGAGGAAATGTTGTAAATATCAGGATATGCCATGCTTGTGAAGAGAAACGGACAGTATTTCACATTTATATGAAGTGAAAAATTAAACTTATAACTGGAAATGTAAAATTACTTGCATTGTTGAATTTGGGCTGGAATGTAATTAGCTAAAAATCGAGGTACTGTTCCTCGTACTTTTATTGCATTTCTTTTTGATAGTAGCATGGTGAATTAAAATGACAGCAGCTGAAACTCGGGGTTGCTCCTCCCAGCCTAATGGGGGTAGTTAGCAAAGGGGTTTGTTTCATACCCCTTATTAAAGACATTGGTGCAAAGGCTTCATGTGAAACTTCCACCATTTACCTTTTCTAACTCAAATGTTTTTGAGGACTTCCATACACAAATGTGTGAATGCACGACTTAAACTGCCACACAGCATTGTGGTTCTGACCACATAAAATTGGATACTTCCTGGAGCCTTAGCAACTTTTCTTTTAGTGGAATTTCTGATTAGAAAGCTCATTGTGGGCCGAGCATCGAAAATGTGTCTAGAATTTAACTTTTGTGACCCATGTCTGGTATCTACTTAAAATTTGGCACAGATTTAGATAAAATATAATTGAGAAGGAATTCATAACTCGTCAGTGCCAGAAGTTGCACGCTAATTAATTAAGCTAATTAGAAAATTAGATCGAAAAGTAAGCGTCATCTAGTGCACAATACTCGTATTACACTATTGTAGATGTAAAGGGCCTGTCCCACTTGCGTGCGTTTGGCGCGACCCAACTGGAAGCGGAGTTCACGCATGACGTCATTTATGGCATGCTTACCAATCAGCTGGGCTGGAGATGGGCCGACTGAATTTGGGCGTCGGGCGGTGACCTCCACGCAAGCCAGGCCGGGCGGTGACGTCATCACACAATGCCACGCGTACGCCGTCAAGACGCTGTGTACGCCGTCAAGACTTCGGCCACTGAAGAATTTCGGAGCCCAGCTCGATGTCGGGACCAACCCCGCACAACTCCGCGCGTCTAAGTGAGACCGGCCCCGTGCGGCCATATGGTGCCTGTACGCCTCAAGCGACCACGAGGTTGCGTAATTTGCGAGCCAAGGTCACGTAAGTGGGACAGGCCCTTAAGGCTTGTAATGTAAGGCAAAAACTCCGTGCTGTGGTCAATTTAAACCATATTATTATAATATGTGTGTGTGTGTATATATATATATATATATATATATATATATATATATATATATATATATATATATATATATATGTGTGTGTGTGTGTGTATATATATATATACACACACACACACACACACACACACACGCCACGAGTTATATATAATACTAGACCGTTGCGAGGGGACAGGGCGGCCCGAGGCGTCACACACACAAACACTAACCAACCTCTCACACACACACACACACACTAACCAACCCCATTGATATTATATTAATATTATTAATTCACTCCTTTTACCCCATGTCCTATCCACTCACACATAACCCCCAATTCACAGGCACGGAGGGGGAGACTGAGGCACAGAGAGGGGGGCACGGGGGCACAGAGAGGGGACGCGGAGGCACGCAGAGGAGCAGAGAGGGACACGGAGGCACACACAGAGAGGGACACGGGGGGGGGGGGGGGGGGGAAGAGACGGTGGAGAAATTCAGCGCGTGAGGAGTCGCTGCCCCACGATCTGTGGGCCTGGATTGGTCGGCATTGTGACGTCAGCAGCTGCTAAGAGCCGTTTGGATCTTAAAAATTGAGTTGTGTTTGAGATTTGTGATCAATTTTACTCAGAATCTGGGGAAATAATTGACCAAGGAGTGGATGTGCGAATGTAAAAGTAAAATCGCTAGTGAAATGGTAAAAATGTGGTGGGACGCAGCACTGCCCTGCACACCGCCCGGGCCACCTTTAGCACCCCTATTGCGCCACCGGCTGGCCGGCAGCCCGACCGACCCCTCGCAGCAACCCCTCGCAGCACCCACCGGCGTGCCGACAGCCCGACCAAAGCCTCGCAGTACTCACCGGCGGGCCGACAGCCCAACCCCTCGCAGTATCCGGCAGGCCGACAGCCTGACCGACTGACTGACACTAACCCTAATCCTAGGTCTACAATTTTATTTATCATTTTTATTTACAAAGATAAATCCGTTGTAAAATAAAATGATCAGCAAGGTTAGCATTGCCTTTATTCTTTCAAAACCGTGCTATTTTTGATGTTATTAGGAGGCAGCCATGATCCCAGAGTGCTCGCTGCCTCGCTAGCATGAAACAAAGCGCGTGATTGGTCAATTGGCGTCCCACTCAATGTCAAACATGCTTTGATTGGACAATTACTACTACGAAAATTGGAGGTTTTCCCTCATATTTTAAAAATATTTGCAGGTTTTGTTCTTGACGAGTTTCAGGTATGATTTCTATAATATTTTTACACAACGTTATAAATACAGGTAGGTATGTGATTTGGGTCACAAAATGAAACGCAAAAGCACCTCTGCCCACGGTCTATTGTGGGTTTAAAGTTTGATCTGACTTCTGGATCTAAAGCCCCTGTCCCACTTGCGTGTCCTTGGCACGCTAATTACGCGTTGAGGCACGAAGGTTGCACGCGACTTCATGCATCCGCACAGCCGGCTGGAGTGCGTGACGTCCTTTGAAGATGGACCCAAAATGTAGGAGTAACTCAGTGGGACCAGCAGCATCTCTGGAGAAAAGCAATGGGTGATTTTTCGGGTCGAGACCCTTTTTCAGTCTGAAAGAAGGGTCTTGACTCTATGTCACCCATTCCTTCTCTCCAGAGATGCTGCTGGTCCCGCCGAGTTACTCCAGCATTTTCTTGGCCCCGCTCTGAGAGTAGAAGTGGGGGTGGACCGGATCCGCAACGGCCGTGAGCCCCAGGCCGAGCTCGGCGATCGTTCGCCTGCTTCTGCTGTTGGAGGTGAGACGTTGCGTCGCGCCAGGGTCTTGGGCCTGTCCCACTTTGGCCGTCATTTACGCGACAGGCCGGTGGAGCGCGAAGATTTTGGTCGCTACAAAAGTTTGGAGCGTCGTGCGATATTGTGCACAACTCCATACCCCTCCGCGCTTCTCAGTGGGACCGGCCCCCGCGTGGCCACATGATGCCCGTGCGCCTCAACGAGGTCACGTAATTTGTGTGCCAAGGACACGTAAGTGGGACAGGGCCTTAAGCTGCCTCTATTGTAACTCGATTGTAATCATGTATTGTCTTTCTGCTGAATGATAAGCATGTAACAAAAGCTTTTCACTGTACCTTGGTGACATGACAATAAACTAAACAAACTAATCTAGAAAATGATGTGATTCTTTTTTTTCTCTATTCCCATGTATGGCTGAATAAGTTTTATTTCTTTAATGCTGTTCTGAAATTGGTGCAGACATTTATTGAATATTGGCCAGATAAATATAAACATTTTATTTTCATCTTAAGATTGTGTAATATGTTACTGATCCATTTGGTGGGTAAAAATATTGCCATCTGTCCTACTATAGATCTTGGTAATCTGCCACATGTATGTTGGGAAATCTGATTTGTGTATTATGTATTTACCAGAGATTGAATTTTGCTGACCCTCTCATTCTGCTATCTCTCCGGGAAAAAAACTTTTGTTCTGGGCATTTTCCGTCTTGCATGCCATCATTTTCCAATTAAGTATCCATCATTAGCTTGTGACATCAATTTATGTTTGCCAACTACGTAGGAGAATGTGCTTGAAATCTTGTTTGAAAACTATATTAATTACTGCTTGCTGCATTGGAGTCGTCTCTTGAGGTCATAGTACTAAAGTGGAGACTAGTGGGTTTGTAAAGCATTCGTCAGATAAAATTGTTTATATAATGTTCCATCTATCCTTTTTGTTGCTTGGAAAGAATCCAACGTATTGAAAAATAGTTTCCTGGTTAGAAAAGGCTTCATCCTTACTTATTTCTCTTTACTGTGTTTACAACTGTACTGATCTGGGTGTATTCTTTATTTATTGTGAGTCTGAAATACTATCTGTGCATGCACACCTGTGTTACGAAGGGGTTGTGTTCCTAGAAAAGTATCCTTATTTTTATTTTCATTAGTACAAAACTGCGTCAACTGCATGCGAAAAAAAATTGTTAATTTACTTTTATTCCATGTAATTTCTGGTAATTTGCATATCACTTGTACCTTAATTGGTACACGTGACAATAAATGATCTTTGAAACCCTGTTAGTGAATTTCCATTACCGCAAGCTGTAGCTTGGGGATCGCCTGTAAATACACTGGAGGAAAGACTATTACCGATATCGGAAGTTATAATTTCTAATGGGAGACAATGGAGAATAATAACATTTTTGGAATAACCTTTTGTCAAATGCATATAATGACGACTATTGACAAACACTAAACTGTATCTTGATTCACAGTATCTTAAAGCTGTATTCATTATTCAGTTCAGTATATTAGTAGCAAAGCTAATAATGCCATTTATAATTTCTTCCTTCATGTTCTTTTGAAATTTCCAATGTATTTGGTTGGAAGCCTTTGAATTGTTGATCTTAAATGCTAATGTAATTGAATGTATCCTGAAATTTGAGCAGTGGAATCCAGCATGAAATACTTCATGGTGTCAGGACAATAACCTCTCCCTCAATATCAGCAAGGTGAAGGAGCTGACGACTTCAGGAAGCAGGTTGCAGTACATATTCTCGCCAACATCAAGGGTGTGGAAATGGTTGAGAGCTTCAAGTACTTGGCATTACTACTACCATTGATCTGTCGCAGACCAACCACATTGGAATGCTATCTGAGTGTTTCAGCAAATTTGATGTGCCACCAGTGACTCTTACAACTTCTACAGGTGCACCATTGAAAGCATGCTGTTGGATGGATCACAGCTTGGTTTGAGAACAGTTCTGTCCAAGACAGCAAGAAATTGCAGAGTTGTAGGTGTAGCCCAGTCTGTCGCACAGACCAGACTTTCCACCATTGACTCCACTTCATGCTTCCTTGGAAAGGGAGACAACATAATCAAAGACTTGTCCCACCTCAGTCATTTCTCCTTCTCCCTGCTCTGATCCAGCAGAAAGTACAGAAGCTTGAAAGCGTGCACCACCAGACAGAGAATAGCTTTTTCCCTTCCATTATCAAGCTTCTGAGTGGTTCATCCATGAGCTGGGGTACTGTCCATGTCACCTCTACCCCACTGAGGACACTGGACTTTGTGTATTGTAATGATCTACAATGCGCCACAATACTGCAAACTCGTCTAACTGACTCCATGTTCCCTTTTACTCTATTCATTAAGTTTGAGTTTGATTTGATTGTATTTATGTATGATATATCTGATCTGGTTGGATTGCATATAAAACAAGCTTTTCACTGTACCTTGGCACGCATGACAATAATAAATCTAAACTTTTTTATTTTGTAGGGCTAAATCTGATGATCTATCAACTGCTATTCTGAAGCAGAAGCATAGACCTAATCGATTAATTGTCGATGAAGCAATTAATGAAGACAACAGTGTGGTTTCGCTGTCTCAGGTATGCTAATAATTATGAAGTAGGCTAAGATGCAAAACTAACACCTCTAAAAAGTTCCCCATATTTGCTGAGTGTTGAAATGGTGTTTCAGAAGAACCTCATAATATTTAATGTACAGGGTTGTTCATTATTCATGACCTCAACTGTTTTACTAGCTAATACCCCCCCCCCCCCCCCCCCCCACCATTCACATCACACACCATTCACATCATTTTGGAAATTTGAATTTCTAGCGCTCTGCTTTCTATTTTGGATTTCAACAACTACATTTTTCATTTACTGCCAGTTTAATGTGCAGCAGTGGCAAACTTGGCCATTTTAATTTGTTTAGGTCCACCTTCTCTTCAGTGTATTAGATCACACTGCTATTATGGAGCAAATAAAATATATTTTTTGCATGATATAAAAAGATTTCAGTAGCTTGAGCTTTTGTGCTACTGTTTGGTATAGCAAACCAAATTAAATCGTGCTATGAAGTGGGTAGACGAGTGGGTCTTTTCCACGATCAATTTTGTCTAGAAATGTAAATGTCAAATAAGGTTCATATTTTGATAGCTGGCTACTGTATAATGCAGAAGTGAACTTTCTTTGTAGAATTTTATTGGCTGCGCTCACTTGCATAACAAAATTATATTTTACCCGGACTGTCACAGATTATGGTAATAGAGGAGAAATAGTCTTGGACTGATTTTAAAAGTGCCCCATAACTGTAACATAACTAAAAGTTTTAAACACTTCAAATTTTTGTGTGATATTTTGACTCCAAGCAGAGAACTTCATCTTGGCGTCTGCTGTTATAAATGCTCCCGCTATGAAGTTTTGGTTCACAGAGATGCTTGTAATCTGTTTTAAGTTATTGTTGAGATACATAGATCTGTGACACAAAACCAGCAAGTTTTCTAAAACAATTATTGCCACAGTTCCCTTTGATTAAACGGCATTTGATGCATCTTTTTTTGACCAAGAGAACGCTGTTGGCAATTGTATGCAGGCTATCCAAGATAACAAATGGTTTCTGTTTTTATAGATGTTCATAAGTCAATTTCTGTAAATTGGAAAATACTAACAAATCATTATCGTGACAACATTGCCACAATGTTGTAGCAAATGGCATTAAAAGCATGAGATTGATAAGAAAAAATAAGCGGACAGAGAAAGGAAATGAACTAACAAACACACCCCTTTTCCCCTCTTTCCTGTTGCTCACTTAGATATACGCCCATTTCTCCCACATTCCTGCCACTTATTCTCCTTCCTCATATACACCTTCATCTAGCTTCACATTTCAAGCCATCCACGGAAAGCAACTGGTCCAGATAGTGTCCCTGACTGCATCCTCAGGATCTATGTGGATCAGATGGCAGAGGTATTTGCAGATATCTTTAGCCTTTCACTCCTCCATTCTGAAGTCCCCACCTTCTTCAAGAAGACCACCAGTGCCAAAGAAAAGTAATGTGGAATGTCTAATGAGTACCATCATGTCAAGTCAAACAAGTCAAGTCGAACAAACTTTATTGTAATTTAGAAATACATCGATATATGCAATTCCAGACGAAATTCCGTTGCATTTGGCTCCCTGTGCAACACGATAATTAACAGAAGGATAAAATGGAAAAAAATGGATAAAAAGATAAAGGGATAAAATAGACAATGGTGGCAGCCCATTACATGGCATTCAGGAGTCTGATGGCTCGTGGGAAGAAGCTGTTGCAGAACCTTGATGTTCTGCTCCTTATGCTACGATATCCTTTGCCCGAGGTCAGCAGAGTGAACAGTCCGTGATGGAGATGTGTAGGGTCTTTTATAATACTGCTGGCCTTAGAAACGCAACGTTTGGTCGCAATATCCCCGATTGAGGGGAGAGAAGTCCAGTCGGAGGCTTTACAGTCCCCAAACCAGGCAGAGATACAGCTGGTTAGAATAATATCTATGGTGCCCCTGTAAAAAGTGGTGAGGATGGGATGGGAGAGGTGAGCTCTTCTCATCCTGCGCAGAAAGTGCAACCGCTGCTGCGCTCTCTTAACTGTTGATGAGATGTTATTTGACCAGGTCAGACTGTTAGTGATCTGCACCCCCAGGAACTTGTGGCTCTTGACATCCACCATCATGAAGTACTTGGAGAGACTGGTGAAGGCGCCCATTAACTCCAGCATCCCAGCAAGCCATGATCCACTGCAGCATGGTTACCATTGAAACATGTCCATTGCAGGTGGCATCTGTCGAGCCCTAAACTAATCTCTGGAGTACCTAGACAACAAGGACCTCCTACACTAGATTTCTATTTATACATTACAGCTCTGCCTTCAACACCTTAATCCTATCCAAGCTCATTCCAAACTTGTGGATCTGGGAATCTACACCCCTTCCTCTGCCATTGGATCTTCGACTTTCTGACCCACAGATCGCAATCGGTGAGGATACGTGATGACAATTCCTCGCAATAATTCTTAACATCGTAGCCAAGCAAAGATGAGTTCTCAGTCCCCTACTATACTCAACTCCCTATACACTCACGGCTGCATGGCTAAAATTTGGTTATAGGTCTTTCTGCAAGTTTGCAAATGACACCATTGTAGTTGGCTGAATCACAAACCGTGATTAGACTGGGAGCAGGAAAGATGTAGAGGAGTTAGTAACGAGGTGTTGGGGTGATAACCTTTCCCTCAATGTCAGCAAGACGATGGCACTAGTTTTTTGTATTGGGAAGAATGGTGGAGTACATGGCCCAATCAGCAAGTGGAAATGGTTGAGATCTTCAAGCGCCTCACCGTTAATATTACCAATGCTCTATTGTGGATCAAGCACATTGAAGTGACAGCCATGAAGGCCCGCTGATCTCCTGGGGTGACTAAGGAAATTAGGCATGTTCCCAATGACTCTTACAAACTTCTACAAATGCACCATTGAAAGCATATTGTTCGGTTGCATCACAGCTCGGTTTGAAAACAAATCTGCCCAAGACTGCGATAAATTGCAGAGTATTATAGATGTAACCCAGATGGACCAAACTCCCCATCGTCTCTTCAATACCCCATAACACTGCTCTCTCTCCCCAACCCCCCACTCATAACAAGGGCAGAGTCCTCCTAGTCCGCACCTTTCACCCCACTAGCCGTTACATACAACAAATAATCCTCCGTTATTTTCCCCACCTCCAACGTGACCCCACCACTCGCCACATCTTCCCATCTCCCCCCCGTCTGCTTTCCGCAAAGACCGTTCCCTCCGTAACTCCCTGGTCAATTCTTCCCTCCCCTCCCGCACCACCCCCTCCCCGGGCACTTTCCCTTGCAGCCGCTACACTTGTCGTTTTACCTTCCCCCTTGACTCCATTCAAGAAGTCATTCCAGGTGTGACAGAGGTTCACCTGCATCTCCAGCCTCATCTTTTGCATCCGCTGCTCTGGACTACAGCTGATCTACATCGGTGAGATCAAGCGTAGGCTTGGCGATCGTTTCGCCGAACACCTCCGCTCAGTCCGCATTAACCAACCTGATCTCCCTGTGGCTCAGCACTTCAACTCCCCCTCCCATTCCGAATCTGACCTTTCTATCCTGACCTTTCTACCCTGGCCAGAGTGAGTACCACCGGAAATTGGAGGAGCAGCACTCTAGCGGCACAAACATTGACTTCTCCAATTTCCGGTAGCCCTTGCTGTCTCCTCCCCTTCTCAGCTCTCCCTCAGCCTTTGGGCTCCTCCTCGTCCTCTTCCTTTCTCCTTTCTTCTTTCTTCTCTTCCCCCCCCCCCCCCCCACCCAACATCAGTCTGAAGAAGGGTTTCGCCCCGAAACGTTGCCATTTCCTTCGCTCCATAGATGCTGCTGCACCTGCTGAGTTTCTCCTGCATTTTTGTCTACCTCCCCATAGTTGACTCCATGTAGACTTCATGCTGCCTCGGAAAAGTAGCTAACATAATTAAAGACTTGTCCCTCCCATCGGGCAAAAGGCACAGGTACTTGAAAGCATACACCGCCAGACTTGGGAACAACTTCTTACCCTGTGTTATCAAGGTTATGAACGGCTCCTCCATAATCTAGGCACTGTCCAAGTCATCTCTACCCTATTGCAGACATTGAACTTTGTCTATGGAACTGTTGCGCGACAATGCTGAGAACTAGATTCCGCACTCTGTATTTTCCCCTTTGCTCAACCTATTGTACTTCAGTTTGAATTGATTACATGTATGTTTGGTGTTTTCTGATCTGATAACTTGGAAAACAAAGCTTTTCACTACCTCAGTATAAACCTAATATAAACCAGTATAAACGAGAATAAACCTAATCTGTTTATCTCACCGCATTTTGTCCTATCATTTCTGGCTTTTGTCCAACCATTTACCAATCAAACCACCCTTGCCTATATCGACCTATCACTTACCAGGTTTTGTCCCACCCCTATCTCTCTTCCAGCTCTCTCCCCAAATCAATCAACGCCCATCCACGTTCACCCGAGACGTTGCCTGACCTGCTGCTTTTCTCCAGCACTGTCTCTTTCTAAGGAAACACATTCCGCCATTTGTGGAAACATACACGTATGTTTTGCCTGGATAGGATGCAAAACAATGTTTTAATGCGAGATATACCAACAATTTATATTTTTGTACTCATATCAATGGCAAACCAATATGAACACATATATTGGTATACCAATGTATGTTGGAATTTTAATTTAACAATATATTGTGGGAGCTCGTTTGTATATAGTGGTGTCCTTTCACAGACATTCAGGGGACAAGCCTGTATTATCTGTCATGTGGCTATGCTGCAATTGTGCAAAATGATTTTTCAGTGCCTTTTGGGATGTTTGACACAAACAATTCAAACTGATGTCCTAAAGCTAATCGCAGACTTGATGACATCCACAAATGCTAACATGGCATAAGACTGAAGATCAAAGTGATTATGACCAATGCCACAAAATCTTTTGGCAATTTCTTCTCTTGGTTTTGTTTGCATCTAAGAGAATATTCCACAAACTGACCTATTTGTGTGCTTTTGTATTTGCATAATGTACGCCACAAAGCCAATATTTGTACTCGTGCAAATTACCCGTTCTAACGTCTGCGTACTGAAAGTGGTCCATTGTTCCTATTTTTATGAAACTAGTACGGGTGAAATTAGCAAATTGCACATGGAAAATACCTATCTAAGGTTGCTAATGAGATATTGTACCCATCCTGATGGGATTATTTGTGTTTAATGCGACATTTTATTTCTCCCCAAAATATATTTTAGAATTTATGCTAAGAAATAATCTACAATTTGGTGTCGTTTTTAAATAAAAAAATCTTTATTTTAGTTTTTGATCTTGACCCAGTTATATGTTATTTTGCTCCCTAATATCCCCTTCGATAGTGTGCAGTGTTACTGTTACAACAAATAGGAAACCAATGTGCACATATTGCTCACTTTGCAAACATTTGGCGTGCACAAACTTGATCTAAATCTAGAATAGCAGCTCCCTTCTAATTGAGAGAAGATGTTTAGAAGTATACTGAATTATAATCTGATCTATTAGACCATTCAATATTTCTTGGGTGACATATTTCCTCAATCACATTTAAACATATACAAACAATAACTTAAAAGTGCAGTTTCCAAAACTTAAAAGTGCAGTTTCAGTGGGAAAAATCATTGAGACGCGACCTGTCAAGATACTGTATTCATCCTTTTATGATGTTGACAATTAGCTTGACCTTTTTCATCCAACCCTGAATACTTTGTCATTTGTTAAAAAGTATACCAATTGTATACCTATTGTATACCAATTATGATGGCATTGTGACCAATCAGTTATTAAATCTGTAAGAACTAAATTCATCACATTGTTTAAAACCTGTTTTCAAATAATTATTATAGAAATGCTCATTCCAGCTTTTTTTGGAAACTGTTCAGAAATCGTTCTTCAGTTTCTTCACTTTAGTGAAGACTTATTGATTGTAAGTAATCTCATCATGCATCTTGCCTGGAAAGCAATTATGTGTGAAACATGATATGTCTAGTTTGTCTGTGCCCATTTATGCCTTTCTTTCATGTAAGGCATAAATAGATAGGGCTCAAATGTCATAGTTATGAAGACAATATATTTGAGTGAGTAAGATGAAACCAAGTAAAAGCATAGGATGAGGTTTGGTTAGCAGGAATGAAAATCCCCATAGGGAAGTGAAACAGCGAATCAAGAACGTCAAGTCAAACACAGTAATAGTCATACAGCACATAAACAGTCCCTTTGGCCCAAGATTGCCAAATGCCTCACCAACCCTTTCTCTCTGTCATCACTTTAAGTGAATTATGTATTATATATCTCTATTCTACAACATTATCCAGGGCCTACCATTTACTGTGCAAGTCCTATCCCAATTTAACTTGCTGAAATGCAGCACTTTACACTTGCCCATGTTGAGTTCCAGCTGCCATTCTTTGGTTGGGTCCCTTTCCTCCGTTGATTTAGATCCTGTTGTATGACCACCTTCACTGTCCAGTGCCAGAACCAGGGGCCACAGTTTAAGAATAAGGAGTAAGCCATTTAGAATGAGGAGACGGAGGAAACGGAGACGAGGAAACACCTTTTCTCACAGAGAGTGGTGAGTCTGTGGAATTCTCTGCCTCGGAGGGCGGTGGAGGCAGGTTCTCTGGATGCTTTCAAGAGCTAGCTAGGGCTCTTAAAATAGCGGAGTCAGGGGATATGGGGAGAAGGCAGGAACGGGGTACTGATTGGGGATGACCAGCCATGATCACTTTGAATGGCTCGAAGGGCCAAATGGCCTACTCCTGCACCTATTGTCCACCATGCCACCAATACCAATTTTGGTGTCATCAGCAAGTTTGCTTGCTATGAAAACAACATTGCTATCCAAATTGTTAATACAGATGACAAACAACAGTGGACACAGCAGGAGTCCCTGGAAAAAAAAAATCCTAGACACACATGTATTGCCCTATCCAAGCCCTTGGCACTATGGTATTCCCTGTCAATAGTAGGGAAATTGAAATTACCTTATATTACAATATTATTATTCTTGCAACTACCTGTGATCTAACTACATTTGCTGCTCTACTTCCCACAAACTATTGTGGAGTCTGTAATGCAGTTCCATTAAAGTGATACCCCTTATTTCAAAGTGCCACCCATGAAGTCTAAGTGGACTATCCTCTCAAAGTACTGCCATGATGCTCTCCCTAATGAAAAACGAACTTCCACTTTTATCATTCCTGTAGTGTCTATAACCTGGGAAGTTAACCTGCCAGTCTCTTGTTTTTTTTATGACTAACTCCTTGCATTTTGAAATTTATTTTGACCCGTTTTGGTTTGTTGTTTATGTGTGTGAGAAAAGCACAAAAACTTGACTTGATTTTGCATCTTTATTTTCCTTTTCTGTTTAACTTGAATCGTTTCAATTAAAAGTTGCATCAGAATGCATTGAATAACAGCATGAGACATTTGACTGTCAGTTGGCCATTAAAGTATTTTTCATTTATCTGACATACCGCTGACCAGTTGTAAATCTGCTGGAGATTTTGTGCATAAACCTTCCAGAGGAAAAATAAATAGGAAAGGTGATTCAATACACATCCAGTGGTCTAACTGAAAAACAAGCAAGAAGCTCATTAGGACATGCTTTAGAATGAAGATAGACACAAAAAGCTAGAGTAACTTACTGGGACAGGCAGCATCTCTGAAGAGAAGGAATCGGTGACCCATCTTCTGTCCTAGTTACAAAAGCTGCATATTGCAAATTTCTTGACATCAAGGAAAATGGAATGAATACATTATCCTAAAAATGACCTGGTGTTTCTCCAAAAAGTGAGTACTTGAGGTATTCAGTTTTTTCATGCCAGATCAGAAGACTTGCTTGATTCCACAACTTTCTTGTCTACCGCAGGTATGTTCCCTCTCCCTCTGAACCGTGGCTGATGGTATATAGTGACTAGTTAGTTTTGCTCCGTTTGGTTGCTGTTTGACTCCTGCTCCTTGGCATGAAAACATTATTGTTCGTATAAGTGGTTTAACTTTCCAAGCTACTGCACTGCTCTGTCAACATTATGCCCGTTCATTGTCGAACCTGAAAGTCTTGACCCTAGGTATGCCCGAGGTTGCCATTTGAGAATGAAAACAACCTGCAATTTCATTCCCTTGAGGATATAGCAAAAGAGTAACGTCAATTTTTTTGTTTTGTTATTTCCTGGGAATTGTATGCGGCATGTTGTATGAGAAATGCTACATTTATTATGAATTTGTTTTGTAACGCATTGCAGAAATATTTTTTTAATGTGTATTGTCCAACTATTTTGCCTTGCAGAGATTTGTAAGCAAATTAAAAAAATGCAAATAAAATACAAATGCTAGTATATTTGGAAAATATACTGTCATTTATTAACGGATCATTTTTCAGTGATTGTTACATAACCCCTCAGCATTTTTTCTGTATGCAAGGTGATCAAAAAACGGGAGAATTTTTGTTGTCATTTTCCAAGCAAAATCACTCTAGAAACAACAATATCAACTACAGAAAAAATCCTCTTGCAGCAACATAACCTCCAACTTGCTCATGCAATTTTGTGTTATCAGCTAAATGCTTTAACATTTTATTTTGCATTGGATGCTATCATTATTTAATGAGTAAAAATCTATAAATTTAACAGGTGAAGATGGATGAGCTTCAGCTCTTCAGAGGAGATACAGTGTTGCTAAAAGGAAAAAAGAGAAGAGAGACGGTTTGTATTGTTCTATCCGATGATACGTGCTCGGATGAAAAGGTTCGCATGAACAGGGTTGTGCGCAACAACTTGAGAGTTAGACTGGGTGACATTGTGAGGTAAGTGTGTATTGGAGAAAGGTGAAGCGCAACTTAGTGTGATAAGACTGCTGACAAGGGAGGTGCCTTTGTAGTCAGCCGTGCTGACCTCCACTGTGCTGAGGCCAGATGCCAGCTCTCGCCACACCACATCATACCTACCCCTTGACCATGACCCCACAGACGAACACCAGGCTATGATCTCCCAGATTGTCTCTGATTTCATCACCTCTTGCAATCTGCTTCCCCTAGCCCTGTACTGCCCACTTCTACCTCCCCCCCAAAATCCACAGAGAACTGCCCTGGCAGACCTTAGGTCTCTGCCTGCTCCTGCCCCACTGAAATCCCTATTCCCCACCAGGAAGGTACCAAGGCCCACCATTTCTCCCTTGAACAGAGACCCATTCAACTTCCCTCTACTAACACTCTCCAGTACCTGTTGGAACTTGCCCTCACCCTCAATAACTTATCTTTTGACTTTTCACTTTATCCATGCTAAAGGTACAGCCATGGGCACTCGCATTGGCCCCAGCTATGCCTATCTCTTTGTTGGTTAGGTCGAACAGTCCTTGTTGAAGGTGTACACAGGCCCTATCTGCCAACTCTCTTTTCCGCTCAATCAACCACTGCAATGGGGCTGCCTTTTGCACATGAACAGAACTCATGGTCCATTAACTTCACTAATTTCCAACAAATTCACCTGAACTATCTGACACCTCTCTGCCCTTTCTTGATTTCTCTGTCTCTATCACGGGAGACACTATGGACTGACATCTACTAGAAACCTACCAACTTCCCAAGTTATCTTGACCACATTTCCTCCCACCCTGCTCACTCTCTAGTGCATGTCGTCCCCCCCACTGTCATCGATGGAACTCCCAGACGCAACGAGTTCCACTTTGCGCAAGTTCCACACGCAAATTGGAGGACCTGCACCTCATCTTTTGCTTGGGTAGCTCACAACCCAAAGGTTAATTCTCTAATTTTAAGTAACTTCTACGAACACTCCCTCTCTGCAGTTCATTTTTATAATAACTTAGTGTGACTAGATATTTTTTGAAAATGTTTCACTCTTATTCTTCAGCATTCAACCATGCCCGGATGTAAAGTATGGCAAACGAATCCACGTACTTCCCATTGATGACACGGTTGAGGGGATTACTGGAAACCTATTTGAGGTCTATCTCAAACCATATTTCCTGGAAGCTTATAGACCAATAAGGAAAGGTAAACGTTTGGTCTGCTTGAAAATATTTTCTGAAACGTTTAAATTTCTCTACATAATTTGTTCTATCTTACTGACTTCTTGCCATTTTGATAGCAAGGTGAAAAGTTACAAACAGAATCAGAATTTTTTTTGGTAATGTTCTATAAATATATTCCACAGATTTGCAAAAGCCTTTTGCAGAACATGATGATGACAACTAATTTGCCTGTATTTCCTTTAAAGGTGATATTTTCTTGGTTCGTGGCGGAATGCGTGCTGTGGAATTCAAAGTAGTGGAAACTGATCCAAGCCCATACTGTATAGTTGCTCCAGACACTGTCATTCACTGTGAGGGTGAACCCATCAAGAGAGAGGTACACTCAAGATCTGATTCGGATTGGCCATTGTAACATTCTGTACACTTGTGGGAGGTTTTCCTGTGTAGAAGATTGCGGTGCCTTGGTACTAATCAGCAAACCTTCTCAGCTGATGGGTAAATTACTGCTGCTGTGTAGTAATTGTCAGTTTTGAATGCTGATGTTTCAGGGCATGCAAATTGGCTTTTATTTTAACTTCTTTATAGTTTTATTTGAGTAAACAAAGAACTGAGGTTACTCTAAAGACTCAAATTAAGTCATTTAAAAAATAAGAAAACATAATTTGCATTTGATTTTAACTATATGATTGTTGAATGACATTTTTAGTTTAGTTTGGAGATACAGTGCGGAAACAACTCACCGACCAACGATCCCTGCACATTAACATATCCTACACACACTGGGGCAATGTACACATACACTAAGCCAATTAATCTAGGCACCTGTACGTCTTTGGAGTGGGGGAGGAAACCAAAGGTCTCGGCGAAAACCCACACGGTCACGGGAAGAACGCACAAATTCTGTACAAACAGCACCCGTAGTCGGGATCGAACCCGGGTCTCTGGCACTGCAAATGCTGTAAGGCAGCAAGTCTACCGCTGCGCCACCGTGTCGCCCATTGTGTTGTGTAATTGTGCATAATTTAAATATTCAGAAATGTTCAAAGAATGGTATGTTATTTTTAACTTTGCAAATCACAAGATTCCATGCAGAAACCTTGTGATAGTTCACGTCAATGAAATTTTCTTTGACGAGATCTAACTAAAAATGCAATTGATTTTGGTTCAATTTCAAGGATGAGGAAGAATCTTTGAATGAAGTTGGATATGATGATATCGGTGGATGTAGAAAGCAACTTGCTCAGATCAAAGAGATGGTGGAACTGCCTCTTCGGCATCCTGCTCTGTTCAAAGCTATTGGTGTCAAGGTAAGAGATATTATTTTTGTTTATATTATTTTTTAGACATTTAAAATGTGCTTCAAAAGTTTATGTTTAAATTCAGTTCCATCCCCATTAGAGTATAAAAATTTTATCCAAAGATAAAAAAATCTTAATTTGCAAATACATAATTCAATGCTGAAGCTGGCCAATCTCCAGGGCAAAGCAGTCTGCTTGATTGGCTGTTAGTTTGCCAACTTAAAATATGCACTTTCGCCACCGGTGCATTTTGTTTGTTTTGGGGTGCATTTCAGGAATTCTCCTGCATTACCTTAGAAGTGCCTTTATGTCATTATGCCATTTATGCCATTTTCATGTCTCTCACCATCCTGACATGGATGTACTGTCCAAATGTCAAAATCGTGGAGCTCTATACTTGCCTTTGTAGCACTTTCACAATATGTTTGACAATGGTTCACAATGACCTTTTATATCCTTCCTTGATGGATGGGCAAATAATGCTTGGCTTGCCTTTGGCTCCATATGAGAAAATAGAAAGTCTGTTTTGTTTGGCTAATCCATTCTTACCCTCACATTTTTTCAATTTCTCCTCATAATATAACCAGTTGATACCTTAAATGTGTAACTTTTTGACATGAATATATTCAATCTCCCTGCCTCCATGAAAATGGTGGAACAGATGATTAGAGTAATCGATAAAGAATTTGATATGCTTGTCTTCATAAGCCAAGGCATTGTGTATAAATGTTGAGACATGTTGCAGACATATAAAATATTGGTTTAATTGCACTTGGATTATTTTATATGGTTCTGGCCTGCACTGCAGGACGGATCTGGTATCAATAAGAGTACAGAAGAGATTCACCAGAATATTGCTTTTAACGGAGTCTCAAATTATAAGGAGAGATTATTGGCTAGGCTGGGTTTAATCTCACTGGAACATTGGGGACTGAAGGGGTGATGCTGCAGAGGCATAGAAAATTATGAGGAACACCAAATGGATATCGCAGTGGACTTCTCCTTTGACTTCTCCCATTTCCTCCAAACGCAAGGCGTAGCTATGGGCACATGCATGGGCCCCAGCTACACTTGCCTCTTTGTTGGGTACGTCGAACAATCCTTGTTCTCGGCGTACCAGGGCCCCATCCCCAACCTCTACCTCCGTTACATCGATGACTGCTTTGGTGTCACCTCCTGCACCCACACACAACTGACTGACTTCATCCATTTCACCACCAACTTCCATCCGGCACTCAAATATACTTGGACCATTTCCGACATTTCCCTACTGTTCCTTGACCTCACCATCTTTATTGCAGGTGATACACTCCTGACCGACATCCACTACAAACCAACTGACTCCCACAGCTACCTGGACTACTCTTCCTCCCTCCCTGCTTCCTGTAAGGACTCCATCCCCTATTCCCAATTCCTCTGTCTACGCCGCATCTGCTCCCAGGATGAGGTGTTCCACACCAGGTCATCACAAATGTCCTCATTCTTCAGAGAACGGGTATTCCCCTCCCCCACTATAGACGAGGCTCGCACCAGGGTCTCCTCCATACCCTGCAACATTGCCCTCTCTCTCCATTCCCCCACTCGCAACAAGGGCAGAGTCCCCCTGGTCCTCACTTTCACCCCACCAGCCGGCACATACATCACATAGTCCTCCGCCAGTTTTGCCACCTACAACGTGACCCCTCCACTCGCCACATCTTTCCATCTCCCCCCCCCGTCTGCCTTCCGCAAAGACCGCTTCCTCCGCAACTCCCTTGTCAATCCTTCCCTCCCGCTCCACCCCTTCTCCGGGCACTTTCCCTTGCAACCGCAAGAGATGCTACACTTGTCCTTTCACCTCCCCCCTCCACTCCTTTCAGGGACCCAAGCAGTCCTTCCAGGTCCGACAGAGGTTCACCACCTCCTCCAACCTCATCTACTGCATCCGCTGCTCCAGATGCCAGCTGATCTATATCGGTGAGACCAAGCAGAAGCTTGGTGATGGTCTCGCCGAACACCTCCGCTCGGTCCGCAATAACCAACCTGACCTCCCAGTGGCTCAGCACTTCAACTCCCCCTCCCATTCCGTATCCGACCTCTCAGTCCTGGGCCTCCTCCACGGCCAGAGTGAGCAACACCGCAAGTTGGAGGAACAGCACCTCATATTCCGCTTGGGGAGTCTGCTTCCTCTGGGCTTGAACATCGAATTTTCTCAATTCTGTTAACCCTTGCTGTCTCCTCCCCTTCCCACCTCTCCCTCAGCCCTCGGGGCCTTGCGCTCTCTCTCTGTCTCTCTCTCTCTCTCTCTCTCTCTCTCTCTCTCTCTCTCTCTCTCTCTCTCTCTCTCTCTCTCTCTCTCTCTCTCTCTCTCTCTCTCTCTCTCTCTCTTTTTCCCCCCCCAAGTCGCACTAGCTTCTCATTTTCACACTACAAACAGCTTACAATGGCCTGTTTCCTTTATCATCAATACTTTTTTTGCATATCTTTCATTCATTATTCTTTATCTCCACATCGCCGTCTATATCTCTCGTTTCCCTGATCCCTAACCAGTCTGAAGAAGGGTCTCGACCCGAAACGTCGCCCATCTCCTTCGCTCCTTAAATGCTGCTGCACCCGCTGAGTTTCTCCAGCCTTTTGTGTACCCACCAAATGGATATCACCATTTTTCGCAGGGAAATCAAGAACTGCAGGGCATAGTTTCAAGGTGATAGAGAAATTTGAGGGACAGGTTTATCCACTAGGTGGTGATCATCGAAGCCCTCGACTAGAGGGAAACATTCTCTTGACAGTGGCATGGTGGTAGACCTGCCGTCTCACAGCGGCTAGAAACCTGCCTTCGGTCCTGACCTTGGGTGCTGACCATGTAGAGTTTGCATATTCTCCCTGTGACTGCAATGATTTCCTTCAGATTTCTTCTCGCATCCCAAATACTTTGGCTTCTGTAATTTACCCATAATGTGTAGGGAGTGGATGCAACCTGTTAATCCCCCACCAAATTTTGTGCTTCATTTAGGCTGTTCTCCCTTTATCTACTTGGTGTGTAAGGCTCAACTGTACTTTGTAAATCCTCAGTCTTGGGAATGAACTTTCTGCGCTGCCTCCAATGCAAGTACCTCCTTTATTAAACATGGAGACCAAAAGTCTATTCGGTAAAGCACGCATGACCTCACTTGCACCCTGAAATACTACTATAATTACACAAGAAAAAAGTCTGGATGCTTGCATTGGTTACTTCCTGTTACATAGCAACAAATAGGTGCAGGAGTAGGCCGCTCGGCCCTTCGAACCAGCACCACCATTCAATATGATCATGGCTGATCATCCAAAATCAGTACCCCGTTCCTGCTTTCTCCCCATTTCCCTTAATTCCATTAGCCCTAACAACTATAACTCTCTTGAAAACATCCAGTGAATTGGCCTCTACTGCCTTCTGTGGCAGAGAATGCTACATATTCACAACTCTGGGTGAAAACCACATTGGGACGTTCTGTTAGTAATTAGTAAGGATGTGATTAGTGACCTGATTAGTACACAGAACTGAAATATTATTTATATTCTCAATGTATTCTCTTTCCTCAATGTAGCCTCCACGAGGTATTCTCTTGTATGGCCCCCCAGGAACTGGCAAGACCCTTATTGCTCGTGCAGTTGCAAATGAAACTGGTGCATTTTTCTTCCTCATTAATGGTAGGTTACTGCTGTATTATCAAATGATTGCTAAATGTCTGTGGTTTGAAAGGCATAAAGAGTATGCATTTAATAACATTTAATGCTTTTTGGTGTCTGTACGAGACTAGTGTATTTAAATTTAAATTAATGTGGTTTGTTTGACGTCACTGATTTGGACTATGAAAATGTACACAAGGCAGCATATCACTTTATAAAAGATATATGAAAATCATAAATAAACCTGTCTTTTGGTTACGATTCTGTGGACGTTTCATACACTTCAGGAAATGAGGGTCAGAGGAATAATGGCAAGAAACAAAGATTGTTCTCTTTCCTGAATTGAAATATCGCTTGTGGTTTTAAATAACTTCAAACAAAACTGTAGATCATTTTCTTGATTTTATATATTATATACATATATATGTGTGCTTATTTATTGTGCTGCACATATTTCAGCAATAGTGAGATTAAAGTGCATTGCAAATTTTTCAGTTTAATGCTTTGGATTTGAGAATGTTGTTAATGGCCTCAATGGTTTCTTTTTTGTCACATGTGAAATACGCATTTTGCATACAGCTCAGCAAAACTATCCCCGTACATAAGCACATAACCCCAGTCAGTACAGAATGTGCAGAACGGCCTACTGAATCTGTATGCAAGAGGCGCTATTTTATACTTCCAGCTGCAGCTGGCTGCAAAGGCCTGCTGCAGCCATCGCCTCCATTTCCGTCATCCTGTGAACTTCTCCTCACCTGGCCCTCTTCAGCCCTTGTTCCCCGGGGGGCACCTCCCGCTGCTGACCTCGAGGGTGTGTAATGCAAGATTTTTCTCCCCCCCCCCCCCCCCCCCCCGTTCTTTTTACCAGGACCCATGTCCGATGTCCACCTCCTTCCACCACCTCTCCGATTTCTGATCCACGGGGTAAACAGGGGCCGGGCTCGGCAGCCTTCCCTCTCCGGGCAAGCTGGGCCTGTGGCTGTAATATTTACACTATGGGTATTTCACTATGCCACGGGCCCAAGCCCCATGCTGCTGCAGGGCCTCCAGTGGCCTCCTCCACCATCTAGGCCCTACACTGTCTCCTACTGCCAGTCCACTTACCGGCCAGACTCAGCAGCAACCTCTCCTTTCTGGTTCTCATTGCCACGGCAGCATGCTAAGCCTGTTGTTGGGCATGATCGTGGTCCGTCAGGAGCAACCTTCTACCACGTGGCCTGTGGAGTGACCATCTAGTAATTTGTATTAAATATTACAAACTACCAGAGTGAGAATATTTGAGCCAAAGCTGAATTGTGATGTATTTGATTAACTTGCTGAACTCATAATATCTGCTGAGTCGTAATTAATGGGGAATGAAGTATATCATGTAATGAAATCTATTCTGCTAACCTTCTTTCGAAAGAACTCAAGTTCTTGCCCATTCGCTCAACTTTTCCCCTTACTCTTTATTTTACACTGTTTAAGCATCCTGGCATTTGTCTTGCACCATATCAATGGCGCATAACCAGTTTGGGGAGATCAACTAATTACAATATACCTATCTAGAAAAGCATTCTCATGGGCTGATAATGGCCTGTCTGAAAAACTGGAGAAAGGTTTTTGTTTTAACATCTATCATGCCACAATAGAGAGGGTACAGAGGAGATTTACTAGAATGTTGCCTGGGTTTCAACAGCTAAGTTACAGAGATAGGTTGAATAAGTTAGGTCTTTATTCTCTGGAGCGCAGAAGGTTAAGGGGTGACTTGATAGAGGTCTTTAAAATGATGAGAGGGATAGACAGAGTTAATGTGGACAAGCTTTTCCCTTTGAGAATAGGGAAGATTCAAACAAGAGGACATGACTTTAGAATTAAGGGACAGAGGTTTAGGGGTAACATGAGGGGGAACTTCTTTACTCAGAGAGTGGTAGCGGTGTGGAATGAGCTTCCAGTGGAAGTGGTGGCGGCAGGTTCGTTGGTATCATTTAAAAATAAATTGGATAGGCATATGGATGAGAAGGGTATGGAGGGTTATGGTATGAGTGCAGGCAGGTGGGACTAAGGGAAAAAAGTTGTTCGGCACGGACTTGAAGGGCCGAGATGGCCTGTTTCCGTGCTGTAATTGTTATATGGTTAACTCATCCAGCTGAGTTGTGGCATGATACTGTTGTTCCAAATTTGTATGTTACTCAACAGCATTAATTCTGAGCATCATTTTGTGGTCACAATCTGTTTTTCAGGTAACAATATCTAATATAAATGCAGGTGGGGGGCGTGGGTGGGGGGTGATGTGCTTTACCAGATAATTAATATCCCATTATTGTACAATGCTGGACTCTATTTGGTTTCACAGCAGCTCCCTTTTGCCGTGACAACTGTCATAAATTTCCTCAACTTTTGGATGGCAGGATTTTTATCAAGAGGACCTTCCTCTGTGGATGTTTTAGGCAATATCATCCCAGTTACCGACCTTATAGTCAGCAGGTCAGTTTGTTGAACCTATGTGGAGTCTTATTGGAGATGCAACATTTTAGTTAATGTCCAAATTAAGCAAATTTGTAAATGCATTCAAATTGTGACTTGCATAGAAATTTGAGTGTGACATCAGTGCTCCTGAAGTAAATTGGAGGTAAATCATGTAGATTCCTACTTTGATATTAGAGGGTGTGTGTCTATTGTGCGATCTGGCTTTGATACAGTGCTCGCATAGCCTGCTGATAGTCTGGAGTCATGCACAGACATTTTAAGCAAAGTGTTTCATTGTTGGTACTCATTGCACTGTATGAATTATTACTATTGAAAGATGGGTCCGGAGGAAAAAACCTAGTACAGGTCAAGAAGAACCTCATTTTTTGGACTTGGCAACAGTGACCTTTAGTAACAGAGTTTATTGGATAACAAAGATACTGAAAATAGCTGTTTTATCCATGGGATGCTATAGGGTCTAATTATAGGGTCAGCAAATTTAATTTTGACTTAATATGGGTGTGTACTGTGTTCTTTTGTATGAAAAAATATTTATTTGTTATACAAAAATGAGTGTTTGATTTTGAAGTATAAGCAGGCTTTTTAAGGGAATCATATGGTATTCGTCGCAAGATTTCTTTTTAAAAACAATCTTTAACAGTTAAAATGTTCTAACCTTTCATCTACTTCCCAGCGAAAAGTTGAAATAAGTATTCATGATTTATAGGTACAGTGCAATAGAATCATACAGCACAACTTCGGCCCAACTTGCCGATGCCAACCAAAATGCCCTATTTATATTAGTCCCACGCTTGGCCCATATCCTTCAACCTTTCCTATCCGTACCTGTCCAAGTGTCTTAAATATTGTTACAGGACCCTTTTCAACCACCTACTCAGGCAGCTTGTCCCGTATACACATCACCCTCTGTGTGAAAAAAAATACCCCTCTGGTTCCTATTAAACCTTTACCCTCTCACCCTTAAACCAGTGACTCCTGGTTCTTGATTCCCAAACTCTGGTTAAAACGCTCTGTGCATTTACCCTATCTATTCTGCTTATGATCTGATACACCTCCATAGCATTACCCCTCATCCTCCTGTGCTCCAGGGAATAAAGCCCAAGCCTGCTTAACCTCTTCCTATAGCTCAGGCCTTCAATTCCTGGCGACATCCTCGCAAATCATCTTTGCACTCTTTCTAGCTTAACAACATCCAATAGCAGGGAGACCAACTGAAAACACATTCCAAAATCGACTCACCTGCACCTTGCACATCCGTAACATAACAGTCTGACCCTTCTTCAGACTGGTTAGGAATAAAGGAAACAAGAGATATAAATGGTGATGTGGAGAGATAAAGAACAGTGAATGAAAGGTATGCAAAAAATTAACGATGATATTGGAAACAGGCCATTGTTAGCTGTTTGTAGGGTGAAAATGAGAAGCTAATGCAACTTGGGTGCGGGAGGGATACAGAGATGGAATCCCGGGGCTACCTGAAATGAGAGAAATCAATATTAATACCACTGGGCTGTAAGCTGCTGAGGCGAAATTTAAGATGCTGTTCCTCTAAATTGCATTCGGCCTCACTATGACAATGGAAGAGACCTAGGTCAGAAAGGTTTGTGTAGGAATGGGAAGGTGATTTAAAGTGTCCAGCAACCAGGAGATCAGGTATTTACAGGCGGGCTGAGTGAAGGTGTTCCCCGAAACGATCGCCCAGTCTGCGTTTGGTCTCGTCGATGTATAAGAGTCCACGAACAACGGATATAGTAGATGAAGTTGGAGGAGGTGCAAAACTTTGAGGGTCTAAAGGAACTACCTATTGACTGAGGGCACTTGACATTAAGTGGGGATCTGCCTTTATTCTGTTTTGTTACTTTATTATTGTTAAAAAGTGCATTTGATTTTGTGATATATTTGGATTGTGAAAAAATAAGCTGCCAAGGGGTGTTTAGGGAGGGTGGGTTAGGGTTATTTTGTTTATATTATTATTATTTATAAAAAACAAAATGGAGGAAAATGTAATGCCATACATCAGATGTACTGTGAATTTTTTTTTTCCCCCTCCAATGAAAAACTATTAATTAAAAGGAGGTGCAAAACATGGCACTCTGTAAAACCCATAATAAACACAAAAATAGTTCAGTATATACCTTTCACCATCACACTCTGCTTCCTTTCATGAAGGCTGTGACGATAAGCTGTTGATAATAGTGTGTGTGAGTAAGATGATGAATAAAAGGTTGTGAGACTATGAACAGCAGATGAACAATAGTGCCTGGAGAAACATATTTTCCTGTGAGAAGATTTGAGTTATTAAAATAGAGAATGTAGTTGGTGTATACTATTCTAATTGGTAATTCCTGTTTTTAAAATAGTGCAATAATGTTAAATTCGTCTAATGTAAGCTTTGGCGTTCTTTGTAGATATACATATTTAACTGTTAAGTGGTGCCTCAGAGGATCAGTGAGAATAGGACATAAGTGACCCACTTTTAATTATACATAGTATTGTTACATAATCTCATCATCTCGACACAAAAAATGGCTACCAAGTTGGTAATTAAATTTAAATACAGCATCGTTAGAAATTAAGTTTACTGAATGTTTTCTTCCAGGACCTGAGATTATGAGCAAACTTGCAGGAGAATCTGAGAGCAATCTGAGAAAAGCATTTGAAGAAGCTGAGAAAAATGCTCCTGCTATAATTTTTATTGATGAACTAGATGCTATTGCACCAAAGAGAGAGAAGGTATGATCTGAATGTACTTCAGGTGGTTGTATTATTAGCTGTGACTCTAAAATTTGAGGATAGTCTGAAGTCTTCAGTAACACATTTATAATTCTATAATTCAGGTTGCCTTTAGTTGTTGGATCATTTGCAGTTTTGAAATATTGGCTTTGATATTCGGCATTTATTTTAAGCTTCCTGTTGAACCTTTTTATAGCATTCTACTCTGATTACTAGCAAAGTGCAGTACAATAGTTAATATTGAAACTTTGTCAGATGTTTTTCGCAAATATAAGTTTAAAGTTTTATTTACATTTTTTTGCCCTAGTGCTCTTATTTATTGATAAACAAATCAGTAAGCCTGTTTCCAATAATTCTACATATTCTGCTGTCAGGTTAACCAGAAGATCATGCAACTGTATTTATACAACAGATTAAAGAAAAATAATGTATAGAATTGATAATTGTCCTGCACATTACAAAATAGATGATTAGATCTGATATTGATGTAGGTTGTTTGGAATGCACAAAGCCCTACCCTACAGTTGCAGTTACAGTACCTTTTATATTTGCATACGTGGCAGGTGAAAACTTTGTTATCATGTCAGCTGAAAGATAAAACTTCAGAAGTCTTGTACTTGAACTATTGGTTCACTAGTGAGTACCTACGCCATGTTAAGGATGTGAATATAGTTAAATCTTTGATTTCTTTCCTGGGGGAGCGGAGATTTGGTACATGTGTCATTTTAATTGCCACTATTCTTCTCATCAAAGTCTCTCCAGTCAAAACCTTAACACAAAACCTCAACACAATCTCTCCCAAAACAGCACTCCCAAATGGCTTCATGCCTGCGTTCCGTTTATATACCACTAGGAGTAGTTACTATGGGACACTAACGGCTACTTTTTCAAACCTCCTGCATGCTCCTCCTCTTCACTGCTTACTTGACAGTGAAATAGCTGTTCTTAGGTTTGGATACCAATCTTTCAAGCTCCTGTATCCTGGGCTCCTAGCTCCTGGACTGTTCATCATGCTCTGCAGGTTCAGGTGGTCAAGATCAGAGCAATTGCCTTATTAGGCTGGGATGCATCCCATCAGAATACAGAATCTGTAGAAGTTCGCCGGAATCCTCTTGGACATGCCAAATCTTGGATGATCTTCATGATCATTGCATCAGTGTAAAGAGACCTGGTTAGGTTGCTGGTGGTATAGATGCCTAGAAACTTGAAGCTTTTTACCATCTTTACTGCAGTTCTGTGAGGGAACCCACACCCCTACCCCACACTTAGGTGAACATCTGACTTTTTTTGCCTTACTGATAAGGGCGAGGGTGTTGTTCTAACACGAGGTTCTCAAACCCATTACTGGACTTAGTCTTGTTTTTGTTGTTGGTGTGGCTTAGAAGTGTTGTCATGGGCAAACTTAAAGGTAGTGTTGGTGTTGTACATACCCACACATTCATGGGTGTACAGGGAGTAGAGTAACTATTCATAATTATGTCTAACCCATGTTCCGTTTCTCTACCCACAATTGGTTGTAGCTGTCAAAATGCTTGTCTGTATTTGCACATCTTCATCACTAATGTTTCGTAAGTCATTTGCCTCTTTCTCTAAATTTGTAGACTCACGGTGAAGTGGAACGTCGTATTGTGTCACAACTGCTCACTTTGATGGATGGTTTGAAGCAACGTGCTCATGTGATTGTTATGGCAGCGACAAATCGCCCAAACAGCATTGATCCTGCTCTTCGAAGGTTTGGTAAGTTGAAATGCTTTGTCAATGTGAATTGGAGACCTGTTCCATATGTAGAGTAGAGTAATTTGCTTAACTGTTTAACTTGCAGGACGATTTGATAGAGAGGTGGATATTGGTATTCCAGATGCCACGGGTCGATTGGAAATCCTGCAAATTCACACAAAGAATATGAAGTTGGCAGATGATGTAGATCTTGAGCAGGTTTGTAAATATTTAAAATACGATGTCATGAAATGGGTATATGAGACAACGGCCAGAGGTGGTAGTTGCGCAGGTACTATTATAACTTTTAAGGCACTTGAGCAAAGAGGTGGTTGCTGTGCTGTATTCATTGTCCCACACTTAAATATTGTAACTAGTGTGCTAAATAGTGCTGAGATTAATATCTTGACTAGTCATAGAGTGATACTGTGTGGAAACAGGCCCAACTTGCCCACACCGGCCAACATGTACCAGCTACACTAGTCCCACCTGCCTGCGTTTGGTCCATATTCCTCCAAACCAGTCCTATTCATGTACCTGTCTAACTGTTTCTTAAATGGTGATATAGTCCCAGCCTCAACTACCTCCTCTGGCAGCTTGTTCCATACGCCCACCACCCTTTGTGTGAAAAAGTGGTGGGTGTATGGAACAAGTTTTAGCGGTAACAAGTTACCTCACAGTTTTCTATTAAATCTTTTCCCCTTCACCATAAACCTGTGTCCTCTGGTCCTCAATTCACCTACTCTGGGCAAGAGACTCTGTGTATCTGCCCGATCTATTACTCTCATGATTTTATACATCTCTATAAGATCACCCCTCATCCTCCTGCGCTGCAAGGCTATTCAACCTCTCATTATAGCTCAGACCCTCTAGTCTTGGTAACATTCTTGTAAATCTTCTCTGCACCCTTTCCAGCTTGAAAACATCTTTCTTATTACATGGTGCCCAGAACTGAACACAATAGTCTAAATATGGCCTCACCAACGTCTTATACAACTGCAACATGACCTCCCAGCATCTATACGCAATACTCTGACTGATGAGAGCCAATGTGCCTTTATGACCACCTTATCTACCTGTGATTCGACCTGGACTCCGAGCTCTCACTACAACACTCCCCAGAGCACTACCATTCATTGTGTAGGTCCTGCCCTTGTTAGACGTCCCAAAATGCAACACCTTATGTTTTTCTGTATTAAATTCTATCAACCATTCCTCAGCCCACCTGGCCAATCGATCCAGTTTAAATTCCAGTTGGAATATTTTGGAGGACCAAGAACCAAGATCCTGCTGCAATTTTTCACAACCTGCAAAACCACCCACCTTTGTATCATCAGCAACATTCCTAATGTTGCCATGTATGTTCTCATCCAAATCATTGACTATTTGAAATAATTTTGTTGAATTACCAACTTCAAGTTAATAGTCCAAAAATTGTGACATGTTGCATTTTTGTGAAATATTTCCAATGTTTAAAACATTTTTGCATTGAAACATAGAACAACCGAATATAAGCAGGCCACTTTAATCATTACGGTAGTCTAAATTCAGGACCTTGTTCGTGTTTTTTTTCACTAAATCCTACATCTGTTTAGCCATAAACACTATAATCTCACTCCTTGTTTGCCTCTCCATATAAGATTCTAAAAAAATGATTTTTGTTTTGTACACTTGGTCAGTGAGTTGACAGTGAAAATGATTAGTGGGCCAGTCTTCATGAACTTGTTTCAAACTTGATCATAATTTTGCACATCTCCATTGGATGTCCTCTTAATCTAATGAAAGTAAATCCAGTTAAAAGCCAATCATCAACAATGACGAACCATGAAATCTTGTACTATCAAACCTTGAGCTTATTTCTTTTGATACAATATCATGTTATTCAGTCAAAGTTATTAAAATATTACTTTAGACAACAGTTTTCATGACTTTGCTTTTAGGTTGCCAATGAAACTCATGGCCATGTTGGTGCTGATTTGGCTGCCTTATGTTCTGAAGCTGCTCTTCAGGCTATTAGAAAAAAGATGGATGTTATAGATCTGGAAGATGAAACCATTGATGCTGAAGTTATGAATTCACTTGCAGTTACCATGGATGACTTCAGGGTAGGACATTTTAATAAAACATATTTAACATTTTGAAGTCTCTTGTATTTTAAATTAATTTAACATTTCTGCAATTAAAATCGTCTCATTTGCAGTGGGCCTTGAGCCAGAGCAATCCTTCAGCATTGCGTGAGACTGTGGTGGAAGTGCCTCAAGTTACGTGGGAAGACATTGGTGGATTGGATGACGTGAAGAGAGAACTTCAAGAACTTGTACAAGTAAGATACTAGGTTTTTAGATTTGCAAGTTGTATAGATGTGCATTAATTTAAATCAGAAATTGGACAATTTATATAATTCTGAAATCAAATGGTGCCAGTTAAGTTATTTCTAATTTTATTAAACTCATAGTATCTTGCTTTAATAGTGATATCTAGTGAGCTTTTTTCATTTTTCTCCCTTGTGAAGATGTCTTGCTTTACTGTCATATCAGTGGGAAACAATTAGCATGCCTAGTATCAATATGGAAAATGCATGTTTTTAAAGAATTGGTTGTTGTGCGTTTCCCTGCATCTTCAAGCACTCTGGAAAAATAAGTGATCCTGACCTTCAATTGTCTACTGTTTGCATTAATACCCTGGCGAAAGGGGCAAAATATAAACTTTCCAAGTTTGCCATTCCAAAGTGAAATTCTTTGTGATTCCTTAATGAGATACAGATGTATTGGGTGAAAACCTGGCAAAAGGTGTTTAATGTGGAGTTGTGTACATTAAATATTATTTAAATTAAGTTCAGAGGGAACTGTGTGTTATAGTACATGAAAATGGCACACAAGGAATACAGATGGTATAAAAGAGGAGCAGTTGGATTATTAAGGGGAACCACACTAGTACGTAATATTCCCGGAGTATCATCCAATGAGGCTATATAAGGAAAGGATAACTTTGGGATTGTACTGGACTCACCAACCCCCCCCCCCCCCCCCCCCAAAAAAAAATAGAGAAACAAATAAAAAGGGAATTGGCATGTAACCTTAATAATGGGGGTTTAAATTAAAAAAACTTTCCAAATGTCAACTGGGAAAATGCTTAAAAATTTGTAAGGAAGGATATAATAACAGAACATCTTGAGAAGAATAAGATCCACGGTAAGTTTGGATTTATGAAAATAAATTGATTGACTAATTTACTGGAGTCTTTTAAGGAACATGCAAGAGGGAACCAGAGGAGAAGTATATTTGAATTTTCAGAAGACTCTCAATAAGGTTGCACATTGAATCCAGGTCAATCAAAGTTGAGAGCACAGAGATGAAGGTAACATAGTGATATGGATTGTTTGTTGGTTACTGGATAAAAAAATATTGATCCGGTTGACAGGCTGCCTCTAGTGCAAAGCGACAGGGGTTGGTACTTGTTCCCCAGCTATTCATAATCTGAATAATTAGGTTAAGACAAACCAAGTACCGTGTTTTCCAGTATGCTGAAGGTACAAAGCTAAGTGGGATAGTAACTAGAGGGAAGGTTGTAAAGTATCTTCAGACAAGCTGAGTTAGTGGGTAAGCACATAGCAGATGCAATACAATTTGGAAATAAAAGAAGCAGGTTATTTTTTTAAATAAATGGTTGGGTGGTTGGGTAATGTTGATGTTCAAAGGAGTCTAGGTTTCCTTGTACTCAAGGAACACTCAAAGCCATATGTAGGTGCAGCAAGTGCCAAGGAGAGCATTTGGTTAGTTTGTATAGTGCAAAGTTCCTAGGAATTATTGCGTTGTATCAGATTTACCCGTATTTGAAATATTTCCTTGTGTGCGTCCTTCAAGCCATTTATTATAGCTTTGGTTATTGTTCATTGTGATTATGGTATTATTCTTATTACATGCAGCTATGACTAAACATGCAGTTAGTTAATAGGGTTACTAATTATAGACACAAAATGCTGGAGTAACCCAGCAGGACAGGCAGCGTCTCTGGAATGAAGGAATAGGTGACGTTTCGGGTCGTGACCCTTCTTCTGAGAAGGTCTAAAGAACGGTCTGAAAAGTCGCCCATTCCTTCTTTCCAGAGATGCTGCCTGTTGAACGGAATTACACCAGCATTTTGTGTCCATCTGCAGTGTAAACCAGCATCTGCAATGATACTATATTTTGTCTTTTTATGTTAAGATACTTTCTTCCTTTTGAGTTAATATTCTAGAATATTTTGCCCACACAGTTGCTACAAGCTTAATTTATGGTAGGTATTAATCACATTTTTTTTTTCTGCATTCTCCACTGCTTTTTGTCTTAGATTCATAGACAGGTACAGCACAGAAACAGGCCCATAGCCCAACTCAGTCATGCTGTCTAAGTTGCCTAACTGAGCTTGTTCCGCTTGCCTCTGTCTGATCCTCCAAATCTGTCCTACCAATGTCCAGGTTTTTATATATATTAATTAATTAATTGTACTCTCCTCTACCACTTTCCCTGGCAGTTAGTTCTGTATAAGCACCACCCTTCCATGTGGAAAATGTTACCCGTTAGGCACTATTCAAATCTTTCCCCTCTGCTAAAAGTCCATGTCCTGTAGTTTTAGACTTCTTTACCCTGAAATATAGACTGTGTCTATTCACTTCATGTCCCTCAAGATTTTATATACCGATATAAGATTGCTTTCAACATCTTCAGGGGGAAAAAAAGGCCTGGACTGTCCAGTATTTTCCTGTGTCTCTAAGCCTTCAGTCCGTTTTCAAGGTTTCAAGGTCAGTTTATTGTCACATGTACCAATTAAGGTACAGTGAAATTCGAATTACCATACAGCCACACTTTAAAAAAAAAAGCAACAAGACACACATCTACAAAAATATGAACATAAACATCCACCGCAGTGGACTCCCCACATTTTGCATGTCAGAGGTCGATCCCTGGCAAAGAGATCGTGAGCTCCGTGATGTTAAGTCCGCAGGCTCCTGCAGTGGAGCTCTCAAAGTCGGACTCCAGCAAAGGCCGCCAACTCCATGTTAGACCGCAGTGCGGATGGAGGTACGATTTGAAAAAGAAAATCGCATCTCCGTCGAGGTAAGAGATTTAAAAATCCCTAAACCCCCCTCCACAAACACATAAAACAAGCTAAAGAACACAAAAAAGATACATTTAACATATATAAACAGACAAAAAAAGAAGGGACAGACAGACTGTTGGCGAGGCAGCTATTGCTGGCACCAGCCGGTGGTTCCTTTTTGCATCCGTTCCAATTTAATGGCATCCTTTGTATAGAAGGGGAACCAGTATTGTGGAAGCAGGCCCTTTGGTCTACCGAGTCAGCACATACAAACGATCAGCTGTACACTAGTTCTATTCTATGCATTAGGGACAATTTACAAATGTCAATTAACCTACAAACCTGCACGCCTTGAGAGTGCGGGAGGAAACCAGAGCACCTGGAGGAAACCCACACGGTTTCAGGGAGAACATCCAAACTCTGTAGAGACGACCCCCGTAGTCCGGATTGAACCTGGGTCTCTGGCGCTGTAAGGCAGCAACTCTACTACTGTGCCACCCTGTACCTATAACATGATTTTGTCCCAATTTCTGTACTCAATACGTTGATTAATAATGGCAGACATGCCAAATGTCAACTCGTACTCTAATTATCTGTTGCCACTTTCAAGAAATTATGTACCTGTACCCATTGGCCTCTCTGTTCTGTAACTCTCACAATTTACCGTGTTTGTCCTACTTGATTTGTCCTATCAAAATGCAAAACTTATATTTACCTGGATTAAACGCCATCTACCAATCATTGGCCAGTGGCTTAAGATCCTGTTGCAATCTTAACTGACTTCACAATCCACTAAATAAACAATATCAGTGTCATCACAACCATGCCTCCTACGTTCTCATCTAAATCATTAATTGAAATACAAACAGCAGGGAACTCGGCACCAATTTCTGTGACACGCCACTTGCTACAGGCCTCCAGTCTGAAAAACAACCCTCTGTGTTCGCCACCTTGTCTCCTGCTTTCAAGCTAATTTGGTTTCCAATTGGATAGCTCGCCCCAGATCCTATATGATCTAACCACTTAGTCATTAATGACAGAATATGTTGGTGAACTGGAGCCGTCAATTTGCTATGCATCTTTTGACATGGCTCTTTTAAATTTGTCCTGTTCTGAATTTCCCCCTTACTTTCTCAGACCTGCCATCTTCATTTGTTTAAAGACCAACCTACTGTCCAGTTATTGAATTTACCATTTACTCTGATCTGTGTTCTGTTTCAACGTAACCCATACCAATGGATAGCTGTTACCTGCATTGCCATCAGTGTTCCATATTATTTGAGTTCATTACTGAGTGATAAATTGGTGATTTAACTGTACTTGCATATTAAACAATGTATTTGGCAGCACTGTCAGCTTCCTATTTTTCCCAGGTTACACTACGTTATGATTTTGTGTTAAGCATGCATGTTGATTTTGTTTTTAACAGTATCCTGTGGAACATCCAGACAAATTTCTGAAGTTTGGCATGACCCCTTCAAAAGGTGTACTATTCTATGGACCACCTGGTTGTGGTAAAACTTTGCTGGCAAAAGCCATTGCAAATGAATGCCAGGCCAACTTTATCTCAATCAAAGGACCAGAACTGCTTACCATGTGGTTCGGTGAATCGGAGGCTAATGTCCGAGAAATCTTTGATAAGGTATAATTGCAGCTTACCTTTATGTGGATCTACTTTGTCCTGTCTTGATTAAATTTTTAAAATGTTTTCCTGCTTTTTCAGTGTTTCAGCTTTGTGCAAGATCATTGCTGATGAGAGTGTTTGCTGAGCAGTTGCCAAAGGCGTTTGCACTTGTTTGTGATACAGTACACTCTTGTTTAGCTGGTATTAATGAATCTTAAGTTCTCAAGCAACTGGCAAAGAATTCTCAGAATATTAAACAATTTCAATAAATCATTTTTTAAAAAGATGTTTGACTTGGATCACAAAAGTTAATTTAAAACTGATAAAATCATTACAATATCCAGAACACAACAAATGAACAAATGCCCTTTTAAAATTTAGAATTAAGTTTTGATAATAAAATATGGGCTAGGCTATCGGGAAGAGTGTATTCTTAGAGCTACATAAGATTGTTTTCATGAAAATAAGATCAATTAAATTATCACATCAGATTTAGGTTAAGGTTAATTATTATCACATACACTGAAACATAATGAAAAGTTTTGCTTTTACAATACATAGAAGGGATAAGTTTAAACTCAAGTACAATAGCTAGAGCAAAGGGGGAGACACAGGGTGCAGAATATAGTTCATAGCATTGTAGGGCATGTCCCAGCAACACAGTACAACGTCTGCAATGTGGTAAAGGTGAATCGGACAGTACCCTAGCTCATGGAAGGACTGTTCAAAAGCTTGTTCATGGATGAACAAGCTATTCCTGAGTCTGGTGGTGTGCTTTCAAGTTCTGTACCTTATGACTTCTGAGATTAAGGGACAGAGCACACGGGAATGGTGTGTGTGCACCGAGTTGGAGCTTTATTTTTATTTTATTTCCCTGCAAAATTAGTGTGAAAAGACATTTTGGTTTAATGCTTTCAATAGAATGGCACTGTGGTGTAGGCTGATAAGCAGCACCATCCTTTGAAGATTTAGCACTTCCTTGTCAGGTTAACGTGTGATGTGCGTTTTTTTTTCAGTATTTCTCATGCAACCAGCATATTCATGCAGGGGTGACAAGTGGCTGATAGTACTACTGCAATTGCATTTTGGACATTTTGCGGGTTTAGACGGTATTATATGGTAATACTATTTGAAAGGGAAAAGATCTAAAGTAACACCAATAATATTATCTTGAATATGCATGTTAATAAATCTGCCAATTGTCTTTTTCTTTGGTTCAGTTTTGAAGTGGGATTTCTCTTGGTATGTTGCACCAAAGAAGTAGGTTGAGCAGGAAATACTCAAGCACTGGTGCACTAGGTGGGGCTACTTTGAAAGTAACCCTGTTCTTGTTCTACTTATTTTGACTTTTTTTTAAATAGTGAGTTTCTGTGGCTTCTTGCTTCAGCATTCTTTCTGCACATGTCAGATCTCTCTAAGGTTGGTTAGTGTCAGTCCAGTACTTCATTTTCAAGACATTTTGGCCTGGAAATGAAGATTCATTTTCAAGAAGTGAAGCTTGTCAGAATGTCCATTTATATGCACATTCAGACCCTACAGTTGGAACATAAGGATATTTGTATTAATCATGGGCGAAGTGTATCCCATGTCAATAAAATAATCTGAGCCCTTGTTTATCAATATTTTTCTGAATTTGTTAAAACATAAATTGTAGGGCACAAAGGGGTAAGCATTTTACCTGGAAAACATTCTTTGTCTCTACTACTGAAATTTATTTTAATTTTTTAATATTAAGTCATATTTTTCTTTTTAACGTTAGTGCTTTTTATGAATTACCTTATTCCCCCAAAACATGCCTTGTACAAATGAACACATGTTAACAACGTTTTGTATCACTTTTCAGGCTCGTCAGGCTGCTCCTTGTGTGTTGTTCTTTGATGAGCTTGATTCCATTGCTAAAGCTCGAGGTGGGAATATAGGTGATGGTGGTGGTGCTGCTGACCGTGTCATCAACCAGATTCTGACAGAAATGGATGGTATGTCCACCAAAAAGAATGTCTTTATCATTGGTGCTACCAACCGCCCTGATATCATTGATCCAGCAATTTTGCGCCCTGGGCGCCTTGATCAACTGATTTACATTCCACTTCCTGATGAAAAATCTCGTGGGGCTATTCTGAAAGCTAACTTGAGGAAGTCTCCTATTGCTAAGGCAAGTATGATTAAGCGTTAGCATTTGAAATGTTCTTTAAATGCTCAGGATCACATCGAACTGTAATAAAGACAAATATATATGGAAATGGTCAGGCGACATCCGGCAAGAGGAACAGGTTTGCTGTTTTGTGTAAAAGGTCCTTCATCAAAGCAGGAAAAGGGAAAAATAGTTTTCTTTTGTTGCAGAGAGGGTGGGGGCAAGGATGAAAAAGGCAAGATAATATATTTGATACTGTGTGCTCGAGGTTGCTGTGGGGATATCTTGCTTACAATCTGGTTGATAAATTCATGAAGGACACCAAGAAAATGTGATGAAAATGCCGAACCTGGGCATTTCTACCATTCTCTTAAATTTATTTTGGTTTCATTTCTCTGTAATCTCTATACTTAAGTTTCACAACATTTACTACTTGTTTTCTCTCTTGCTCCACTTCAATCTATCACCAACAGCTGATCACTGCAACACCGTTGTTTTCTTCTCTGAGAGATACCCTGTTGTTCTATGCATTCACACCCATCACCCCCAAAAGTCTCTGCAAATTAAATATAATGTTTTCTCACTTTTCCACTTTGAATGAAGGAGTTTGAAACATTGAAACATTGCCTCTAGCATCTCGGGTTTTATTTCAAAGTTATCAAATGTTTCCTTTTGAATTGTGTGAAATTGTAGGTTAACTTTCAAGAGCAAAAATCATTTATGTCATTTGCTTGAAGTAGTGCAGCGTAGAGCAGCTATTGCTGGGAACGTGATAAAGATGTCCTTTGAAGTATGTTTTGCTATAACTGATTTGAAGCATGATTGTAATCTGGTATATAAATGGCTTTTTATGTTGCAGTATATTTGAACTTTATGCTCCCTTTAATAATCCTCCTCCAATTATTATCACTTTAAACCCTTAGTTCCATTTCCCTTGCTCGCTGCCTGAGCATCTTCCAAAATGCATTGTCACTATTCATTGTCTATACTAGCGATTCCCTTGTTTCAACTCTGCAAAAAAACCTTTCTTCAGTATTACCCTTTGTCTTTTCTTGGTGACTGTCTTAAGTAAATATCCTATCATTTTGCTCCTCAAATTGAGATCATTTCGATTGTTCCTTTCTTAGCATCATATGTCTTTCTTATTACTAAAAGGGTAAACTTATTTTAATTTCCGAGACTTTTTTGGAGAAATAATATTTTTTGATGTAATCAATACTGTTGCATAATTTGTCAGAATTCATCTGCATTTTGCCATTTTTTTTAGTCACGCAGCATGGAAACATGCTCACCAGCTCAACTTGTCTAAGCCGACCAAGATGCCCGTCTGAGCTGGTTGGATATGCCTGCGTTTGTCCCATAGCTCTCAATCTTTCTTATCCAAATGTCCGTTAAATTTAGAAATAAAGGAATTGCCTATTCCTTATTAGCACACCCTGTATTGGGTTGTAATGAGGATTTGTAGACGTAGCTTTGGTGAGTAACTGAAATGACTTTTTATTTTGTGCAGAAGCGTCATTGAATCATAGTAAGATACAGCACGAAAATAGCCCTGAGGCTCAACAAATCCGTGCCAACTTTCAAGCACCTATTCATCCTCCCCTAATAATTGTATTTCCCCCACTTTGTTGAATACGCCCTCTCGATTCTACCATTCACCGATAAACTGGGACAATTTCCAGTGGCCAGTTAACCTGCCAAATCTCACGGCTTTGGGTTGTGGGAGAAATCTGGAGCCATGTAGATTTCACACAGCAGTGATGTCAGAATTAAAACGTGGGTCATTGGAACTGTAGGTCTGCAGTTATGCTAGTTGTGCTGTCAAATGTGGATGGGACAAATAATGTTTAGGATGAATGGGTGCGATTCAGAAAATGTAGAACAATTTAGCACGTGAAAAGGCCCTAACAGGATGCCAAGTGAATCTCCTTTTTTGCACATGATAAGGCAATATTTGATTTACATAATGCCCTGTTTCTCGAGTGTTGCTGGAGTTGGATCCATCCTGGCATGTAGAGAATATTCCAAAGCACTCCTGTCTTGTACTTTGTTGAATTTGGAAAGATTTACCTATTTCATCTCACAATTGGTCCATATCATCCACTCTAGCTCTCAGCAGTTCTCTATTTCATTCCTGTACTCCGTCTTGTCATTGTTTGTGATCCGGCTCACAACAGCGATATCATCGGCAAACCTATAGATGGAGTTTGAGCAGAATTTGGCCACACAGTTGTGAGTTTTTGAGAATATAGGAGGGGTCAGAAAACTCATCCTTGCGAGACAGGTGTTGAGAATTATTGTGAAGTTGAATAGAATTGAATATTACACAATCTTTATGATCTGATGGCGGTCAGTGAAGGATGATTAGACATAAGGCACAATGCTGAACTCCGAAAGCAATATTCTGTGACAAAGATAATCTCCCCAATTAATAATCTTACTCAATGGAAGGATGAGCAGCCAATGCTATCCATTGACTTCTACTTTACCAGGGCTTTTGGATACTTCTCTTAACTAAGTGTAAGCATCTCAACGGGGTGTGGAGCCAAGTGCTCTCGGAAGAACCCAGCTGTGCATCACTGAGCAAGTTAATTTTAAGACCTGCATGTTAGCACCGTTGATAGATAGTGCCTGCCAATACTTTTCCGATTGAAAATAGGATGGGGTGGTTAAGCTAAAGCAAATAGCTTTTTGATTCTGGAATTTTTGTTATCCTTGTGATTTTAATGCTATTGTATTATTAATGGCTAGTTTGCATTCGATTAACATCTACATCAAAGTTGGTCTAACTCCTGAAATGTTAAGGGATCCACTTAACATTGTATACGTACTTCATTACAATTTTGTTCAAACTTTTTTTGTAGGAAGTTGACTTGGAATATTTGGCTAAGACCACCAATGGATTTTCAGGAGCGGACTTGACTGAAATTTGTCAACGAGCTTGTAAGCTTGCAATCAGAGAGTCTATTGAAAGTGAGATCAGACGTGAACGTGAAAGGCAGGGTAATCCTTCAGCAATGGTGGGTTTATTTGTAAACTACTAATTAAATACTTAATTACATTTATTTTAATTGTAAACAAGCTATTTGAGTTTTGAAAATAACCTGTGCTGCTATTGGAATTGTTCTAAATGCAGGAGGTTGAAGAAGATGATCCAGTTCCTGAAATACGCAAGGATCATTTTGAGGAAGCAATGCGTTATGCACGTCGATCTGTCAGTGACAATGACATTCGCAAATATGAGATGTTTGCACAAACACTGCAGCAGAGTCGTGGTTTTGGCAGCTTCAGGCAAGTTTTTTAAAAAATCTAAATATGTCTTACTGACTTTTCCAGATTTCTAGCATGTTCACATTCAGCAGTTCACTGCTTTTTGTGTTTTTTGTGAAATGTTTGTATGTGGTAGCTGTTTGATATTGGTTGAGTGAATGCATTTCAATGTCTTAGCAACAGTGGGAGATTTCAAAAGGTAGCTGTTGGACTGGCTGAATGAGTGGTCAATAAATTGGATAATTGAGCAGCTAATAAAAAGTAGGAAAGATGTAGCGGCGTGGTTTATTGGGAGTGGCTGTGTTTGTAGAGTTGCTGTGTGGAGGTGAAATGCCATGTGGTGGGTCAGTGTCAGGCTTTGGCAACAAAGCTGAGCAGAGGGTGACAGGAAGTCAAGGGTATGGTGTGCCATTTTTTTGTGTGTGATTGTTGTGCTTTTCCCCCTCTTGGAATTAGTGCAGGAGAAATGGCAGGTACAATGGCAGCCCTCCAATAATCAAAAAAAATTAGAAGAACAAAGAATAAATATGGCAGGAGATTGCAGGTAGCTGCAAGACTAATAGGGCTATCAAAGTAGGGAACTTTCCCAATATAGACTGGGACTCCCATAGCGCCAAGGGCTTAAATGGGGTTGAATTTGTCAAATGTGTTCAGGAAAGTTTCCTCGGGCAATATGTAGAGGGCCCTCTCAGGGAGAGGACAAAGCTTGATCTGCTATTAGAAAATTGGGAAGGACAAGTACTGAAGTGTCAGTGGGTGAGACTTTAGGGACTGCAGTTAGAGGGACATGGGCTAAGCACGAGCAGATGGGACTAGCGTTGATGGTACATCTTAGTTGGTATGGACAGGTTGGGCCAAAGGGCCTGTTTTTTAGCATTTATTTTTGAACAAGATCTTGTAATATCCCAATTTTGATTGTTATAATTTTTTCTTGTATTCAAAGGTTTCAAACTGACTTGTTTTGATCAGTTTGCAACTGAGATATGTAAATTTCTTTGCTTATGAACATCTTCATACTCTTGATCTGTGATTTTGGGCTTGAATTATGAGATTTGGTTTACCATATAGTTAAAATTACCATTATCTCCTTCTGCTTGCAGATTCCCATCAAGTAGCCAACCTGGAGCAGGACCAAGTCAAGGAACCGGAGGTGGAAGTGGTGGAAACATGTTTAGTGAAGACAATGATGATGATCTGTATGGTTAAACATACATTGTGGACCAAATTTGATCAGGCCAAGGTGTACAATTTCCATTTCTTGGACTGTTGCTTTTTTTTTCCTTCCTACCATCCCTCCCCCCTCTCTTCAGTCCAGTCGGAGAAGCGTGTGCATCTTGTCAGTAATCTGGTTCACAGGGCTTCTAATGAACCTATTGATATTGGATGTGAAGTTAACTGTTAAATCACTGCAGAGTAGTATATGACTGCCTTCTGGGAAACCTCTGTTCTAATTGATACGGCAGATTGAGCAGCTTTTGCAGTGGGTATAACTGTAGCCTGAAAAATTACAAAATGCTTATGAAACTTCATTTTTTTTATTTCAGTTGGTGACATATGATAAATGTATGCATTTGGAAAATGAGACTTGAAATGTTAAGGAACTTAATATGAACTGATAATAAAATCTGAATTGTTGCACCTCCAATAATGAATTGTCTTTTGCCTGAGTTTAAAGCTGAAGTTACAGGTCAAGCCACATAATTGGTTTACAAAAGCCATTTGTATAGACTGTTATGTGGAGAGGCCCAGCGGCCAATAAAAGCAAGGGAAGGAACAGAACTGTGGGAGATGCTTTGTATCTTGAACTATGAAATGTTGATGAGAGAGTTGCTGATCAGCCATTTTAAGAACAAAGCAAGCTTTTTTGAAAATTTACCAGGAGAATTGAGAAAGTAACTAAATGCGTCAAAGAAGGCTTTTGACGCATTTAAGTGATACTATTCACTTAATAGTGGGACATTTAAAAAGTAGATGTTTGGCTTAAAGAGAGGCCCAGCCACCAATAAAAGGAAGGTAAATATTCTATGATATCCCCCATCCCCCAAGCACTGGATGCCTTGGCTGACCTGAGTCGACCTGACGAGCGAGGCCAACTCCGACCGGCGAAGCCTATGGCTTCCACACATCTCTTGAAACTTTGACCTTGTGTAGCCGCAGACATGACCAGGTGACCAGGCTCTGATGCGGAAGAACCACTGGACCATTCCATCTGAGTGCGGGCACCGCCGCCTGGGAGCCGTTGACCCAACTGGGCTTGACATTGAGGAGGTAACAAGATTCGACCTCCAGTCCTGACCGAGTGTGGACTTTGACCTGAATGAGCAGTGGATGTTGTGGTCCGACCTGCTGGAGGCCCAAACTACCAGGACACCCGGTGTTGCTACTCAAATCACAGACCACCTGAGTGCAACCACTTACCTGATGGAGGGGCCAACTCTACTCTTCAACTCCTGGACCATCGGTTCTCTAAGGTAATAAGACTTCAGAGGAAACGAGCCTGACTCCATAGAGACCTAAACAACCAGGTTTCAAGTTCCCCTTTCCCATCATACTGTTGGCAAATGTACAAGCTATTGAGAACAAGTTGGATAAATGTAAAGCTCGACTTGCTTATCTTAGAGAACTGAAGGATTGTCTTACAGAGAAAGCTCACCCCTACCTCACCTGACTGACATTCAACCTGAGTCCTTCTCAATACCAGGTGGAACTATGCGGCATACTTAGGCAAGGCTAAGAATAGAGGGGTCTGCTTTCTAATTAACTAGATAAGGAGTAGGCTTTACACTTACAACATTCCGTAGTTTGTGATCTTCTTAATCTCATCTCACGTTATTCCGTTTATCATCTATCCATTTGTGCACTGTGGATGGCTTAATTGTAATCATGTATTGTAATTTCGCTGACTGGTTAGCATGCAACAAGGGCGGCATGGTGACGCAGCAGTGGAGGTGCTGCTTTACAGCGCCAGAGACCCGGGTACGATCCTGGCTACGGGTGCTTGCCTGCACGGAGTTTGTATGTATGCAGTTTGTACGTTCTCCTCGAGATCGAGTTCTTCTCCGAGAACTTCGGTTTCCTCCTACGCCCCAAAGACGTACAGGTTTGTACGTTAATCAACTTGGCATAAAGTGTCCCAAGTGTAGGACGGTGTTAATGTGCGGGGATTGCTGGTGGGTGGGCCGAAGGGCGTGTTTCCGTGCTATATCTCTAAACAAATCTAAAAGGTCTTCACTGTACCTCAGTACATGTGACAATAAACTTAACTCATAAACTCCACTCTATCTGGAGCTGTACATGATGGTCCTAGTGAGCTTCTGCACTCCAGAGCTGGAATATCTTGGTGAAATGTTGACCATACTACCTGCTGCGGGAATTCACTTTCACTACCCTGACAGCAACCTACATCCCACCTCAGGGTGATACCAAGCTTGCACTTGAACAGCACGTTGTCACCAATAGCTTTGAAACAATGGACCCTGCGGCTTTGTGTTTAAATAGGGACTTCAATCGGATCAATCTCAAGAGCATGCTACCAAAATGTGATCAGCATATCCCCTGCCCAACCAGAGGCTCAATAACCATCACACTGCTTTACAACCATCGAAAGCGCATACCACTCCCAACACCCTGCTTGTCAGCAGAACTGAAGAGGGAGGATCTGATGCAGAAAGTCATGCTGTGGTGGCCTGAGAAGACAGATGACCTCTCTGAAGAAGGGTCCTGACCCGAAACCTCACCCATTCCTTCTCTCCAGAGATGCTACCTGTTCCGCTGAGTTTCCCTAGCATTTTGTGTCTACCCCTCTTCATGACTGTTTTTAGTCGGTGGACTGGTCCATTTTGAAGAATCTGTGGCTAACCTAGATGAATAGGCCTCTGCTGTCACAGACTGTATCAGCAAATGTGTAGCAACGAAGATGATGCATGTGTTCCTCAACCAGATACTATGGTAAGATCCATTCCCTTGTGAAGACCAAGTTGGATCTGAAAGAAACATAAAACTCTTAAGGGATTGGACAGGGTAGATGCAGAAAAAATGTTCCTGATGTTGGGGGAGTCCAGAACCAGGGGTCACCATTTAAGAATAAGGGGTAGGCCATTTAGGACTGAGATGAGGAAAACATTTTTCATCCAGAGTTGCGAATCTGGAATTATCTGCCACAGAAGGCAGTGGAGGCCAATTCACTGGATGTTTTCAAGAGGGTTAGATATAGCCCTTAGGGCTAACGGAATCAAGGGAAATGGCGAGAAAGTAGGAACGGGGTACTGATTTTGGATGATCAGCCATGATCATATTGAATGGTGGTGCTGGCTCGAAGGGCCGAATGACCTACTCCTGCACCTATTTGTTGCTATGTAACAGGAAGTAACCAATGCACTCATCCAGCCTTTTTTCTTGTGTAATTATAGTAGTATTTCAGGGTGCAAGTGAGGTCATGCCTGCTCTACCGAATAGAATTTGTCTCCATGTTTAATAAAGGAGGTACTTGCATTGGAGGGAGCGCAGAAAGTTCATTCCCAAGACTGAGGATTTACAAAGTGCTGTTGAGCCTGTACTCACCAAATACATAAAGGGAGAACAGCCTAAATGAAGCACACAATTTGTTGGGGGATTAACAGGTTGCATCCACTCCCTACACATTATGGCAAATTACAGAAGCCAAAGTCTTTGGGATGCGAGAGGAAATCTGAAGGAAATCATTGCGGTCACAGGGAGAATGTGCAAACTACATAGTCAGCACCCATGGTCAGGACCGAAGCCAGGTTTCTGGCACGCTGCGAGACGGCAGCTCTACCAGCCGCGCCACCATGCCACTGTCAAGAGAATGTTTTCCTCTAGTCGAGGGCTTCGATTATCACCACCTAGTGGATAAACTTGTCCCTCAAATTTCTCTATCACCTTGAAACTACGCCCGGTAGTTCTTGATTTTCCTGCAAAAAATGGTGATATCCATTTGGTGTTCCTCATAATTTCGTATGCCTCTGCAACATCACCCCCCAGTCTCCAATTCAATTCAATTCAAGTTTAATGTCATTGCACAAATACAAGTATAGGTACAACGAAATGCAGTTTAGCGTCGTTCTTAGTGATAGCGATATAGAAAAATAAATACAGAGTGCAGTGGTAGCAATATGGAAAATAAATAAATACAGGGTACAGACAAATCTATCAGCTGGGCTCCGAGTTCAGCAGTCGGATGGTGTAGTTGAAGAAGCTGTTCTTCGTCCTACTGGTGTAGGACTTGAGGCTCCTGTACCGCCTCCCTGATGGGAGGAGGGCAAACAGTCCATGATTAGGGTGTGAGGGGTCCTTGATGATCTTCCCGGCCCGCTTCAGGCACTGTTTTCGGTGGAGGGCATCCAAGGCAGGGTGCGGGGCACCGATGATGTACTGGGCGGTTTTCACCACCCGTTGTAGTGCCTTCCTGTCTGCCACGGTGCAACTGCTGTACCATACCGTAAAGCAGGTGGTCAGGATGCTTTCGATGGTGCAGCGCTAGAAGTTCGTCAGGATCTGGGGGGACAGGTGGGCTTTTTTGAGCCTCCTCAGAAATTAAAGGCGCTGCTGTGCCTTTTTGATTAGCTTTGAGGTGTTGAGGGACCAGGACAGATCCTCCGAGATGTGTACCCCGAGGAATTTGTAGTTGGAGACCCGCTCCACCTCAGTACCGTTTATATGGATGGGGGTGTGTCTGCCCCCTCTGTTCTTCCGAAAGTCAACTATTATTTCCTTCGTCTTCTGGGAGTTGAGGACGAGGTTATTGTTGGCACACCAGGTAGTCAGGTGCTGGACCTCCTCCCTGTAGGCTGATTCGTCATTATCACTGATCAGTCCTACCACCGTGGTGTCATCGGCAAATTTTATGATGGCGTTGGAGCCATACTTGGGGATGCAGTCATGCGTGAAGAGGGAGTAGAGGAGAGGGCTGAGCACACAGCCCTGTGGCACGCCGGTGTTCAGTGTTATAGAGGAGGAGGTGAGGTTGTTGACCCTAACAGACTGTGGTCTGTTAGTGAGGAAATCCAGTGTCCAATTGCAGAGGGAGGTGGAGATGCCAAGACCGCTGAGTTTGGTGATCAAGCTAGCGGGTATGACAGTGTTAAAGGCAGAGCTGAAGTCAATAAACAGCAGCCTGATGTAGGTGTTGTTGCTGTCCAGGTGGGTCGGGGCAGAGTGTAGGGCCGTCGATATGGCGTCCTCTGTAGACCTGTTTGACCGGTAGGCAAATGTCAAGAGAATTAGATATAGCTCTTGGGGCTGATGGAATCAAGGGCTATGATTGAGAAAGCAGGAACGAGGTAGTGATTTTGGATGATCAGCCATGATCTTATTGAATGGTGCTGGCTTGAAGGGCTGAATGCCCTACTCTTGCACCTGTTTTCTTTGTTTCTAAGTCACACAGTCCTGAGCGGTACAGGGAATCTGATTTGCAACCTTCACAGAGCCATTAAATGTGCCAGGAGGGAATTCCGGACTAGAGCTGCAAGGCACTGAAATGAGTACCTGTAGTTTATGACGTGACTTGCATGCAATAACAGGCTATAAAATGAAGATGGGCAGTATCGCTGGCAACATTTGGTCCCTCCCTGATAATCACAAAACATTCTACATCTGCTTTGAACAGAAAATCCGTGGTGGAATGCCACCTGCTCTGCCAGTCTCAGGCATGCTTGTACCAACGGTTACTATGGCAGGAGTAAGATTGGCGGGTGCAACACAACTCTGAAAATAAATGGTATCAGGACCTGGTGAGGGGTGTGTAAAGATACGAAATAGGTACATCCCTTTTATCTCAGCTTATTTTACATTCTCATATTTTCTGTCTTCTATTTTTTATTCTTTCTTTTCCTTTGTTTTTCTTTTTTTAAGCCTTTCTTGTGTCTTACGCTTCTACGGGTTCTTCCTGATCACTCTGTTCCTTGGTGTTAATATTAGCAATGATATTTGCTCATATAATACAACAGCCAAGATGGCACACTGAAGCCTCTGCTTCCTGAGGAGACTGAAATTTCGGCTTGTCTCCAGTGACTAATAAAAATCTAAGGATGCACTTACAAAGCATGCTTTTAGTTTGCATCACAGCTTAGTTTGGAAACAGCTCTGGCCAAAAGCGCAAGAAAATGCAGAATTGTAGATGTTGCTCACTCCATCGCACAGATGACTTCCACCATTGATTCGATTTAATGCTGACTTAGAAAAGCAGCCAACATAATTAAGGAAGAGCAGAATCTGGAAAGCGCGCATCACTAGACTCTGGAACAGCTTCTTTGCCTATGTGAGAAAATAACTTTGCAAATCAAATGCAAAATTAAACCATACATTCTGGACATGTTCCATATTAGTGTGCCTGATGCTTTTCACCTTTCTGGCATGCAGGTAATGATGGAAATTATTATGCTAAGCAAATTTCAGCCAGCAGTTATGTAAATTTGATCTTGGCTCCAAATAATGACTTCCAAAACAGTCCTGGGCAAACTAGAACACAGTGCTGCATTCCTGTTTGATATTTTAACCGCTTGTTGGCATGGGAGGCTTAACAAGGCATCCAGCCTCACTGGAAACTAGTCGCATGCAATCCAAAGTGCTGTGCTCAACTAACCAGTGCTTTATTCAGAAGTAAAATTCAATGATAAAATAAATTGTTTTGATTGATCACCTCCCTGCATGTTTAGGTGAAAGTCAACTCTGGGAGGTTTGCTAGCTCTGGTAAAAGAGGCACAGAAATACATATACTTTATTTTATTCCCATTGTTATGATTTATATGAAGGGCCGAGAAGGCCTGTTTCCGTGCTATAATTGTTACATGGTTTGTTATATGGTTATATTTAGGGGAAACTAACTTTGACGTTGAGCTTTAGTGTACCAGAAAATATTTTCTTGTTAATTCCTGCTTACTTGATCACAGAACATGCAATTCAATGTTACACCACTTTTGTATGGTCTCCTGGTCACAGTGACACCTGTTGTGTTTCAGTACCTACTTCAAGCCTGAATTTGGTTGGTTCAATAAGACTTAAGCACTTCACAATAAAATGACAAAATAACTATAAGAGTAGTACTTCAGGCTTGTCGACTTTTGTCATTACAGTCTAATTTGGGTTCCTAAAGATTTTTTTTTTAAAAAGTAGAAACCAGGAACTGCAGATGCTGGTTTACAAAAAAAAAAGACAGTGCGCTGGAGTAACTCAGCAGGTCAGGCAACATCTCTGGCGAACTTGGATTGGTGACGTTTCAGGTTGAGACACATTTTCATTCTGATTGTGGTGGTGGGGAGGAAGAAAGGAGATGCAGGTTAGAGTCTGGCAATCAATAAATGGATACAGGTCAGGGTTATTTTTAAGGGCAGATGGTTAGACGAGATAAAAAAACGAGATATGAAGGTAGAATGATCCTTCTTCTTGCGTATGGTGTGCACAGCCTAAAGTTGTAGGACAACTTGTTCTATTTTATCTTATTTGATTGTGCTCGCCAGGTTGATTGCAGGGCGTTGAAACAGGGCGGACCACGTGAAGGTTGCAATCTTCCACCCCAAGGTAGAATGATTGAAGAGTTATGAATTATGAAGCAACGGGAAGGAACGTATGAGGGGAGGGCGAGGGGGTTGGTAGATACCTAAAATTTGAGAATGCCATTGGGTTGTAAGCTACCCAAGCGGAATATCAGGGGCTGTTCCTTCAGTTTGCGTGTGGCCTCGCTCTGGCAATGAAGATGATTTAGGACGGAAAGTTCAGTATGGCTATAGGAAATATTAAAATGATTAGTAACCAGGAGATCTGGTAGGCCTCAGTAGATTGAACACAAATATTCCACTTAATCAGTAGTAAAGAAAGCAAACTCTATGCTAGCATTTATTTCAAGAAGGCTTGTATATAAAAACAGGGATGTAATACCGAGGCTCTATAAGGCGTTGGTAAGGCCACATTTAGAATATTGCAAGCCATTTTGGGCACCATATCTGAGGAAGGATATGCTAGCTCTGCAGAGGGCCCAGAGGAGGTTTACAAGAATTATCCCAGGAATGTGTAGGTTAGCCTATGCTGAGTGTTTGTCGGCACTGAGTGTACTCGCTGGAGTTTAGAAGAATGAGAGGGGACCGCATTGAAACAAACAGTGAAAGGTTTGGATAGAGTGGATCCACTTGGATAGAGTTGGATGTGGAGAGGATGTTTCCACCAGTGGGAGAGTCTAGGACCAGAGGTCATAGCCTCAGAATTAAAGAACGTTCTTTTAGGAAGGAGATGAGATATTTCATTAGTCAGAGTGTGTGCGAATCTGTGGAATTCTTTGCCACAGAAATCTGTGGAGGCCAAGTCAGTGGATATTTTTTAATGCAGCGATAGATACTTGATTAGTACAGGTGTCGGAGGTTAAAGGGAGAAGGCAGGAGAATGGGGTTAGGAGCAAGAGATACTGTAGATCAGCCATGATTGAATGGTGGTCTTGCCGATGTAAATGAGGCCACATCGACAACATCAGATGCAGTTGTTGAGGTTAGAGGATGTGCACGTGAACCTTGAGTGTCTCGTCTGGAATGACTATTGGGGTCCCTGGATGGAGGTATGGGGGAGGTCTTGGGACACGTGTACCATTCTTGCATTTGCAGGTCAAATTCAGTACCTGACCCCTCCCACCCTGCCTCTTGCAATGCCACTATTCCCAACTCTCAAATTCTCCGTCTCTGCCCCCGAGACGAGGCTTTCCATTCTAGGACATCCAAAATGTCCTCTTTCTGTGGTAAATGTGGTTTCCCTCCTGCTGTAATAGATTAATTCCTCACCGCATCTCCTCGGTGTCCCAGAGATCTGCTCTTGCACCCTCTCCCCCAGATGAAACAAGGATAGAGTTCCCTGGTCCTCACCTTTCATCCCACCAGCCTCCACATCCAACACATTATTCTCCAACATTTCCGTCACCTCCAACATGATCCCACCATCAGTCACATCTCCCAACCCACCTCTTCCCGACTTCTGCAGAGACCGCTCCCTCTGCAGCTCCTTGGTTCACTCATCTCTTCCCATCCAAACCTCCCCCTCCCCAGGTCCCCCTAAACCTCCATTCTGCCTAACCCGCTGGTTACTCCAGCACTTTGTGTCTTTTTAAGAAAAATGTGCGTTTACAAACAAATTGCATATGGCATTATTTTAGTCATATCTCTAATTGTTTGCACTCTGTACGCCCTAAACAATGTGTTTAATGTAACCAACAAAAGGCAGGTAGAGCTGGGGCAGGAGCTGGTGACAACAATGGCTCAACGCCTCTACTTCCTTAGAAGATTGTGGAGATTCAGTATGTCGACAAACGCTCTTTTGAATTTGTACAAGTGCACAGAAGAGAGCAAACTGACTTTTAACTGCAGCAAAAAATCAATGATCCAGTGAAACACTAATTGCAACTAAACAGTTCTGCTTTCGTCCTTTTTCGTCATAAGGATTCCATTCCACTCCAGTTTTCTGGCTCAATTATCTGTTCTCCAGTCATTTTCAGGCTGGAAATGTTGAAGTCACTTCACAGAAACTCTTTTGTCTTCTACCAGACTGATTCCTGGGATGTCAGGACTTTCATATGAGGAAAGATTGGATAGACTCGGTTTGTACTCGATGGAATTTAGAAGATTGAGGGGGGATCTTATAGAAACCTACAAAATTCTTAAGGGGTTGGACAAGCTAGATGCTGGAAGATTGTTCCCGATGTTGGGGGAGTCCAGAACAAGGGGTCACAGTCTAAGGATAAGGGGGAATTCCTTTAGGACCGAAATGAGGAAAACATTCTTTACACAGAGAGTGGTGAGTCTCTGGAATTTCATTTCGGAGTCACGTGAGTGACTTCGTGAAGAGCCCGCCGGCGCGCATGCTCGACATACATTCGCTCATGAGGGTTTACCAGTACCTCGAGGAGGACCCACCCTCTAGTTCCACAACGACAACAACACCAGACCAGCACCAAGGGTCTTTTTTAGGACAGGGTCGGCAGAGACCTTGGTGGGAAACGAAGACGCCGCGCCCTCAAGCCAACCCAGCACCTCCACGGCCACCCACACATGTCAAGGACCGCCGGTAACCACGGAGGTGAGGGGGTCTGGTTTTCTCTTTTCTCTTTGTTTAACTTCACATGTTGGTGGTCGCCTTCGGTTGTTTTTGGGTGCATGGGTAAATTTACTGGTGACGAGTGTGTGTTGCAGAATATTCAGGGGCATAAAATTGAGTTTATTAATGGCGACATTCCTCCATCCCAGCACATGCCCGGTCGAATGTTTAAATTATATGCTGCAGAACAGGTAGCAGGTTACAAGGAAATTTTAAGGATTGAGAAAATGGTGCATGAGCCAGTTGAATTTGTTTCGAAGATATTCACTAGACCTAAGGAGGATGGAGGCTGTCGTGTTATTATTGATCTAACCCGTTTGAATACGCTTGTAACATATACTCATTTTAAAATGGATACGTTTGAAACAGCCAAATCATTGGTTTCTCATGGTTGCTTTATGGCATGCATCGATTTGAGGGATGCATATTATTCAGTATCCATCCAGAAATATGATAGAAGGTTTTTGAAATTTATCTGGATGGGGCAACTTTGGCAGTATAAGGCTTTGCCTAATGGGCTCACTACAGCCCCTAGATTGTTCACTAAATTGGTGAAGCCAATCATGGCTTATTTGAGACAACGACGTCATATAGTAATGGCCTATTTAGATGATATCTTAATTGTGGGCCACACCCTGGAATTGGCTGAACAGGGTGTTGCAGCTGCTGTCAATATATTTCAACAATTGGGATTCATTGTCCATCCAGAGAAATCGAAGTTCTGCCCTGCCCAGGTAATTAATTACCTAGGGTTCACGGTGAACTCAATGAGCATGAGGGAAACCATACCAATTAACAAAATTGAGGAGGTCACTCAGGTGTGCAGAGATTTAATTGGCACCAATATACCATCGATTCGGCATACAGCCACAGTAATTGGCAAGCTAGTGGCTTTGTTTCCGGCAGCACGATATGGACCTTTGCATTATCAGAATTTGCAAAGAGCTAAAATTACTGCGTTAAAATGGAACGCTGGTCATTATGATCGATCAATGCAGCTGCCGTCCGAAGCAATAAATGAGTTGCAATGGTGGGTGTGTCACATTAGCAGCTCATTCAAGCCCATCAGGGAGGCTAATCCGGTGGTATATTTGCAGACTGATGCAAGCTCCAATGGCTGGGGAGTTACAGATAATTGCTCTCGTTGTGGGGGCAGATGGGACACCCTTGAGTCAACGATGTTCTTGACTCAAGGGTTTAACTATTTGGAGTTGCTGGCAGCATTCCACGGACTTCGTGTGTATTGTTCCAAGCTTGTTGGAGCACACGTCCGTTTCCAAATAGACAACATCACAGCTGTGGCATATTTAAACCATATGGGTGGTACCAGGTCAGTTTCATGTGACAAATTGGCTAACTCAATTTGGCTCTGGTGTATTCAAAGAGATTTTGGATTTCAGCTACCTATTTGCCAGGTGAGCTCAATACTGTGGCGGACACCAGGTCACGCAAATTCAATGACAATATTGAATGGATGTTGCATCCTGAAATTTTTGCTAAAGTCACAGCCAAATTTGGTAAACCGGACATTGACCTTTTGCGTCACGGTTGAACCATCAGGTATCAACATACGTTTCATGGGAACCAGATCCTGGGGCAATAGCGCTAGATGCATTCTCGCTGGACTGGGGGAATTGGTTTTTCTATGCATTCCCCTCGTTTTGCCTCATCAGTCGGGTACTGCGAAAGATTCAGGCAGATGCTGCCAAGGGCATCCTTATTATACCCGACTGGCCTACACGGCCTTGGTGTCCGGTGGTCTTTGACATGCTCAATCGAACCTTGGGTCCTTTTGAAGGGTTGCCCAGAATTGGTTACTCACCCTGTCTCAGGGGAGCCGCATCCCTGCCATGGCTATTTAATTTGTTGGCTTGCAGGTTCTGAACAGGCCGTTAGTCCAATACGGCCTCTCAACTCGGACCATTGGATACCATCAGGGCGTCATGTCGAGAGTCAACAAGGCGAAGATACCGCTCGCAGATTAAGAAGTGGGAGCCTACTGCAGCCGCTCTCGCATCACGTACGATGACGTGACAATAACTGACGTCCTGGAATTCCTCGCGGGGTTGTACCATGATCAACACTTAAGTTACAGTGCCATCAACAGCGCCAGGAGCGCGCTATCATTCTATCTCAAGATTGAGGTAGGATCCAACAGGCTAGTGTCCAGACTCATGCGGGGTATATTCAATATGAATCCGCCTACACCACGCTATGATATCACCTGGGATGTCAGGGACGTATTAAACCTGCTCAGGACGTGGTCTCCCATGGAAGGGATCCAACTGGACAAACTCATCATGAAACTGGTGATGTTACTAGCGCTGACTTCAGCAGAGGGTACAAACACTACACAAACGATGTGTTGACAGGATGATATCTACCCCTATGGAAGTAGTCTTCGTCGTTGATGAGCTACTAAAGCAGCATAGACTTGGGTGCACAGGGCTGCAGCTGAAGTTCCCGGCATACCCCGCAGATGCTAGGCTGTGTTCAGCCTCACGTATTCATCACTATGTCAAGGTGACGGCACGCATCAGAGGAATGGAGAGATACCGGCTTGTCTCATCATCAAGTGACAGTCCAGACGATATCCAGGTGGCTTCGAGTCGTCTTGGGTAAGTCAGGTATCGACACTAATGTGTTCAAGTTTTACTCCACCAGGGCTGCATTGACATCAATGGCAAGGATTATGAAGGTGCCTATGGGCCAGATCCTCGCCATAGCAGGATGGGCTAATGAAGCTGTGTGTCAGCGATTTTATAACAAGCCTGTTGCTGCTCCTCTACAGTTCGCAGAAGCCGTGCTGAATGCAGGTCAAGAACGCGGAGATGTCCCCATGAGGGGATTTGATTTGTTATTAACAAATATGCTCTTGTTTTGCAGTATGATCTATTTGAGCAAGTTTGTTCCTCCCATCCATCCCTGGTAGTGGTGTGTCTGCATGGACGTGGTCCAGGGCGTGTAATCACAGAAGCTTTGAAGTCTTCACGAAGTCACTCACGTGACTCCGAAATGAAATAGTAAGATTGAACGAGAACTTACCAGTTCGAAGGTTGATCATTATTTCATGAGGAGTCGAAGTGAGGGATTTCGTGCCCTCCTCGCCCACCCTCAATCACCTTCATCTGGTAATCTTAGTCACTTCAATCTTACTATCCGAAGTCATTTCTTTTGTTGGTTTCTGTGATTCCACGCCGCTACTTTGAAGTATGTCGAGCATGCGCGCCGGCGGGCTCTTCACGAAATCCCTCACTTCGACTCCTCATGAAATAATGATCAACCTTCGAACTGGTAAGTTCTCGTTCAATCTTACTATTCTCTGCCACAGAAGGTAGTTGAGGCCAGTTCATTGGCTATATTTAAGAGGGCGTTAGATGTGGCACTTGTGGCTAAAGGGATCAGGGGGTATGGAGAGAAGGCAGGTACGGGATACTGAGTTGGATGATCAGCCATGATCACATTGAATGGCGGTGCAGGCTCGAAGGGCCGAATGGCCTACTCCTGCACCTATTTTCTATGTTTCTATGTTTCTATGTTTCTCATCTATTCCACTATCCAGGAACCCAACACCACTTCCTGGTGAAACAACAGATTGCGTGCACTTCTATTGTGTAGTACTTTATTTGGTGCTCACAATATACCTTTGTCTGCTTGGCAAAAACTAAACAGCATCACCTCTTTCAGCTAGGCATGTTACAGCCCTCACAACTCAACATTAAATTGAACCATTTTAGATAACCAACCTGATGGTCATTATCCTGTAACATTAACTTGGATTTTCTTTCCCCTCCGCACTTTAATCTGCTTTGGCTGAACTTTAGTCTGTTTTGATGGTTTTACTGTTCTAGTGTTTTTTTTACAAACCTTGTTCTCGGGGTATCTATACGTAAATTTTATTAGTTGTTTATGTTACAACCTCCAAGCTGGTTATCAAACTCGCAGAACTGAGTCTCTGTGCATCCCTCTGCAATTGGATCCACGACTTCCTCATTCACAGACCACAGTCTGTTCGTGTTGGTGGAAATGTGTCAGACTCGATAACAATCAGCACCTCAAGGCTGCGTGCTCAGCCCCCTGCTGTACTCTATACTAATGACTGCATAGCCGGTCACAGTGCGAACTTCATCATCAAGTTCGCTGACGACATCACTGTTGTGGGACATATCACTGATGGGGATGAGTCGGAGTACAGAAGAGAGATTGAGCAACTGTCCATATGGTGCCAGCACAATAACCAGCACATACACCAGCAAAACCAAGGAACTGATTGTGGACTTTGGAAGGAGTAGGATTGGGACCCACAGCCGTTTATATCAACGGGTAGATGGTTGAAAGGGTCAAGAGCTTCAAATTTCTGGGCGTGCACATCTCTAAAGATCTTTCCTGGTCTGAAAACACTGATGCAATTATCAAGAAAGCTCATCAGCGCCTCTACTTCCTGAGAAGATTACGGAGAGTCGGTCTGTCAAGGAGGTTTCTTCAACTTCTACAGGTGCACAGTAGAGAGCTTGCTGACCGGTTGCATCGTGGCTTGGTTCGGCAACTTGAGCGCCCTGGAGAGGAAAAGACTACAAAAAGTAGTAAGCACTGCCCAGTCCATCATCGGCTCTGACCTTCCTTCCATCGAGGGGATTTACCGCAGTTGCTGCCTCAAAAGGGCTGGCAGTATCATCAAAGACCAACGCCATCCCGGCCACACACTCATCTCCTCGCTACCTTCAGGTAGAAGGTACAGGAGCCTGAAGACTGCAACAACCAGGTTCAGGAATAGCTACTTCCCCACAGCCATCAGTTCTTTAGTAACTTGTCAGTTTCTTTGTTGAACTAAATTAAGGCGCATGTTGCAATCAAAAGCGCTTGAACAATGGGTTGGGAAGAAAGCCAAACTGTAAGAACGAGGACTACGCCTCCTTTTCAAGAGCAGCCAGCTCTTGCACTGTCAGTGCCAAAGCATCAACATGACCCTTAAACGTGCTACCTCCGTTGTTCTTTTCTGTCCATAAACTACTTTACCATCAAATTCATCCACTGGAATTTTTAGGTCAGGCTCAATAACCCATTATCTGTTATTTGCACTTTTATCAGTTTATTTATTCATGTGTGTATATATTTATATAATGGTGTATGGACACACTGATCTGTTTTTGTAGTCAATGCCTACTATGTTCTGTTGTGCTGAAGCAAAGCAAGAATTTCATTGTCCTATCTGGGACACATGACAATAAACTCCCTTGAACTTGAGTTACGACATCAGATGGAAGTTGCAAACCAAATCTCGTTGCACTTATGTGTAATGACAGTAAAATGTATTATTATTATTAGATGTTGCTTGATTCATTGATTACTTGCAGCTTCCTTTATTTCAGATTTCCAACAACTGCATTTCGTTTGTATATTACAGAAGAACATGTTATGAATCGGTATTGTATGATATTGTCACATTTAAAATCAAGTTTTGTGCATTTCTATTTTCATTACCCCACCTGTGAATATATTGATTATGTAAATTGTACTGAAATACCTGCTATGTCCTTAACACGAATTATTTTCTCATGTTTAGTATTAATTTAATCAATTTCAGGAGAAATGAAATGTGACTTTGAATGTGAAAATATGTCCGGAATGCTTTTGTGACTCCAATTGATTTTCAATAAGAATCGTTGAATGGGAAGTATGGATGACTTGAATCTCTCCAAACTCTCACTCCATCTCTCTGGAAAAAAAAAGTTGAATTAGTTTAGTGATGCAGCACAGAAACAGTGTGAAAGATTATAAAACACAGGGCAAAAACCAGGCCGTGTGATCCCCCTGCCTGCTCCACCTATCTCATGGTTCATCTTCTGAATCATTCCATTTTTCTAAATGATCATTATACTCAAGTGTTCAAATGTGTTCATGCTCTGGGGTAGAGAAAAACAAATTCCGAAAGCTGAATGAACCAATTTTTCCCCTCATTTAGCTCTAAGTAGCCTCTCTCTTACCCAGGGAATATGCCCCTAGTTTCCAGTGAGAGTGTAAGGTTACACCAGAGATTGTTCTATCATCGTGCAGAGTAGTATGAAACATGATTGTGTCCAACACTATTACATTAGAAATGTGTTAAGTTACATATGAAGTGTTTCAATGCACTCTAGAATGAGTATAGACGTGCACGGGTTTACACAGCACCCGGGTTTGCACAGAATGATGCACTGTACCAGGAATTCTGTGCACACAAAACTCTAGTTCACATGGAATGTTACGCACCACAATTACAAACAAAACATAGTATTTCAGATTTGCATTAGCTTTTAGATTTGCATTAGCTTTTAGATTTTCAATACAGTTAATGGCAAGACCCTCAACAGCACTGATGTACAGAGGGACCTTGGGATCCAAGTCCACTTCTCCCAGGAAGTTGCAACACGAGTAGATAGAGTGGAATAGAAAATATCCTTGCCTTCATTGATTGGAATGTTGAGTGTAAGAGTCAGGAAGTCATGATGCAGCTTTATAGCACTTTGGTGAGACCACATAGTGTATTTCATGTATTTCTGGTTGCCCCATTACAGGAAGGATGTGGATGCTTTGGAGAGGGTGTAGAAGATTTTTACCAGAATGATGCCTGGAATAGAAAGTGTAATCTATAAAGAGAGGTTTGACAAACTTGGATTGTTTTCTCTAGAATGTCAGAGGCTGCGGGGAGTCCTGATAAAGTTATATGAAATGATGAGAGCTATAGTTAGAGTACTCAACACTTTTCTCTCCATGGTATAAATGTGAAAGATGAGAGGGCATAGCTTTAAGGTTAAAGGGGCAAAGTTTAAAGGAGATGTGCGGGGCATGTTATACAGAGGGTGGTAAGGCCTGGAATTGAATGCCAGAGGTGCTGGTGGTGATGGTGGCAGATATGATAGTGACGTTTGAGAGGCCTTTAGATAGGCACATGGATATGCAGGTAATGGTGAAGTATGGATCGTGTACAGGCAGATGAGATTAATTTATCCCGGCATGATGTTCGGCACAGACATTGTGGGAGCACTGTTCCTGTGCTAAACATGATTCGGAGATACATTGATATCTATGTCGAAATGGGTGGAGAAATGGCCGATGGAGTTTAATCCGAGCAAATGCGAAGTGTTGCATGTTGGGATCCAAGTTCATAGTTCCCTGATAGTGGCAACACAAGTAGACATACGGTATGTTTGCCTTCATTCGTTAGCGGCTTGGAGTATAAGAGTCAGGAAGTCGTGATGCGGCTCCATAATATTTGGTTAGACTGCATTTGGATGATTTTGTGCAGTTCTGCTTGTCCCATTACAGGAAGGATGTGTTGGAAAGGGTGTATAGGCGATTTACCAGATTGCTACCTGGATTTGAGGGTACTGGCTAGAAGGATTGTTTTCTCTGGAACACTGGAGGTTTAGGGGGACCTGAATACAGTATCTAAAATTATGAGAGGCATAGATAGGGTAGACAGCCAGAACCTTTTCCCCAGTATGTAAATGTTAAAGAGTAGAGGGGATTCACTTCAATGTTAAAGGAGCAAAGTTTAAATTAGATTTTTAGTTTAGAGATACAGCACGGAAACAGGCCCTTTGGCCCACCGAGTCCGCGCCGACCATTGATCTCCACACATTAACACTATCTTACGCACACTCGGGACAATTTTACAATTATACCAAGTCAATTTACCTACAAACCTGTACGTCTTTGGAATGTGGGGGGAAACCAAAAATCTCGGAGAAAACCCACGCAGTCACAGGGAGAACATACAAACTCCGTACAGACAGCACCGTAGTCGGGATCGAACCGCAGTCTCCAGTGCTGCAAGTGCTGTAAATCAGCCACTCCACCGCTGCGTCACCGTGCCGCACATGTGTGGGACAATTTTTTTTTTAGACAGAGGATGGTGGCTGCCTGGAACGCACTGCCAGGGCGTGAGGTGGAGGAAGATACAAGACTGGCATTAAAGATGCTTTTAGATGGGCACATGGATGTGCCGGGAATGGAAGCATATGGTTATGTGCAGAGAGATGATCTTGGCATCATTTCGAAGGGCTTGCTCCCGTGCTGCACTATGCTTTAAAACTCTACTCCTATCAAATGCATTTTGTTCTCCTGGTTTTGGAAGTGACATATTAATCCAGAATGAGTTAAGATTAAAATAACTTGGGCCCCATCAGCATTGATGGGTGTGTTGTTTCCTGTATGAGGGCCCGCAATTAAAATCATGTCAGTGGAGTTGATTGTTTTCAAACTTACGACAATCGTTGGGACTATCAATCTTCCATTGCAGTCAAATGAATCAATTTGTTGCATATCCTCTTCAGCCAAGATGAAATCAAACACCTGTTTTATAAAACACATGTGTTTATGATCCTATTAAACAAATTTCTTGCTCTGCATTACTTCCATTCATGTAGCTTCCCTACCATCAGATCCATAATAAAATATGCGTACTTCAGGTTTGTGGTACGCTCTTTGCTGTGAAACTAAATCTCAGTTAGCAATGTTTCAATAAGCAGTTTATTGATAATCAGTGTCTATTTTGAAATATAAAACTACACCATCTAGAGATGTGGTAGATTTGATTCCAAGCTGAATCTTGAGGCACAGGAACACCATGACCTCCACCCCCACCCCTCTGTCCATTAGCTAATCTTTACTCCAATCTGAAGAAGGGTCTGACCCACAATGTTGTCTGTCCCTCATCCGAAGAAGTGTGGGTTACTCCAGCAGGTTAATTTTGACCATAACTCCATGCCTTATTGTTAGTGCATTAAAATCCTGGCCCTGCTTACCTAAAACCCATACATTTTCACATTGCTTGCACTTATAACGTGCCTTGGTTAATTTTATAACATGCATTGCATTGTTTATCTATAAAGTTGTATTTGAAAGAATATATATAATAGTGACAAGGTGACAACTTGGATTTATGTATTCCCTCAACTGGTGCAAACCAATTGTTACCTCATTATTTTCTTTAATCCTGGAAGGTGTGGTACTTTTGGGAATGCACACTACTTCTCTTTGCAACTGCCACCTAGGGATTAAAAAATGATTAGTCTTTTGGATAACGCTTGTTATGGTTAGCCCCAGTTTACAATTACATGACTCGAGTACAACCTCTGCATATGAATCACTGTTTGAGAAAAACAACAGGATGGATTTGCTGGATGCTTCGGGACTGCAGGTGACTTCTTGACAACATCTGGAATTTTGCCACATCAAACAGAGGAGGAATGCATTCTATTTTCCAAGTTTATCGTCATTTTGAGAATCCTATCTTGAGACACGACATCTGAGCCAATAGCAGTGTCATTTCTAAAGCCTCGTCAGCAATAAAATATTTTTTAAAGTACATAATTATTACCCTGAAGCAGGTTTGTTCATGCCAACTTTCATTTAAAAATGGCAAAAACAAGATTTAAACTGCTTTTCCAATGGGACAACCCATCTCTGCCGACATCTTCTGCCATGTGGGAACTTAGTTTCTGTCGTGAAATATTAGGGATATGAACAGATCTCAGAAATGGATCCCCAATGTATTCTGGCGAGGTCCTAGATATCAGCATTAAGAGTCTGGTGTGGACTCCTTAAAAAGGGATTGATGTCAAGCCAGCAAATAAAAGTTGGGCTGTTTCTGTACATGTAATTATTTTATATCTGGGCCCAACCTGTGTGACATAATAATTTTGCATCTTCAATTTTTTTTAACTTTAAATTTTAATACTGTTTAGAAAATGTAAAAAAATCAACTAATGGATGTTGTACCAGATTCAAATAATTCTTGCTCTGAGGGACATAATTTTCCTTCCTTCAACTTTGGGGTGACATAGTGGCACAGTGGTAGAGTTGCTGCCTCACAGTGCCAGAGACCCGGGTTCGATCCTGACCACGGGCGCTGTCTTTACAGAGTTTGTAGTTTCCCCCTGTGATCGCGGTTTTCTCTGGGCGCTCTCGTTTCCTCCCAGACTCCAAAGAGTGCAGGTTTGTAGGGTAATTGGCTTCCGTAAAAATTTGTAAATTGTCCCTGGTGTGTCGGGCCTGTTCTCTAAAGTCAAAACTGAATGAATAGTGAAAACAACACTATTCAAACAATATGCATGTGCTGTTATATGATGACTAAAAGTAAAGAGGGGGAGTTGGTTAGTGAAAGATTACCTAAAATTGGAGAATTCAATATTCCTACCATTGTGTTGTAAGGTACACAGCAGAATAGATGGTATGAGACGTGATTTGGCCAAGATAGACTGACAATTGATTCTTAAAGGATTGACGGTGGATAGGCAATGGAAGGCATTTAAAGACTGCATGGAGAACCAAAACAATTGTTCATCCCAGTTTGGCAAAAGAATAAATCAGGGAAGGTAGTGCATCCATGGATAACAAGGGAAATCAGGGATAGTATCAAAACAAAGATGAAGCATACAAATTAGCCAGAAAAAGCAACCTACCAGAGGACTGGGAGAAATTCAGAGTCCAGCAGAGGCGGACAAAGGGCTTAATTAGGAAAGGGAAAATAGATTATGAAAGAAAACTGGCAGGGAACATAAAAACTGACTGCAATTTTTTTAATAGATATATGAAGATAAAAAGATTAGTTAAAACAAATGTAGGTCCCTTACAGTCAGAAACAGGTGAATTGATCATGGGGAACAAAGACATGGCAGACCAATTGAATAACTACTTTGGTTCTGTCTTCACTAAGGAAGACATAAATAATCTGCCGGAAATAGCAGGGGACCGGGGGTCAATTGAGATGGAGGAATTGAGTGAAATCCAGGTTAGCTGGGAAGTGGTGTTAGGTAAATTGAATGGATTAAAGGCTGATAAATCCCCAGGGCCAGATAGGCTGCATCCCAGAGTACTTAAGGAAGTAGCCCCAGAAATAGTGGATGCATTAGTGATAATTTTTCAAAACTCTTTAGATTCTGGAGTAGTTCCTGAGGATTGGAGGGTAGCTAATGTAACCCCACTTTTTAAAAAGGGAGGGAGAGAGAAAACGGGGAATTACAGACCAGTTAGTCTAACATCGGTACTGGGGACACTGCTAGAGTCAGTTATTAAAGATGGGATAGCAGCACATTTGGAAAGTGGTGAAATCATTGGACAAAGTCAGCATGGATTTATGAAAGGTAAATCATGTATGACGAATCTTATATAATTTTTCGAGGAAGTAACTAGTAGAGTGGATAAGGGAGAACCAGTGGATGTGTTATATCTGGACTTTCAGAAGGCGTTCGACAAGGTCCCACATAAGAGATTAGTATGCAAACTTAAAGCACACGGTATTGGGGGTTCAGTATTGATGTGGATAGAGAACTGGCTGGCAGACAGGAAGCAAAGAGTAGGAGTAAACGGGTCCTTTTCAGGATGGAAGGCAGTGACTAGTGGGGTACCGCAAGGCTCGGTGCTGGGACCCCAGCTATTTATAATATATATTAATGATTTGGACGAGGGAATTGAATGCAACATCTCCAAGTTTGCAGATGACACAAAGCTGGGGGGCAGTGTTAGCTGTGAGGAGGATGGTAGGAGGCTGCAAGGTGACTTGGATAGGCTGGGTGAGTGGGCAAATGCATGGCAGATGCAGTATAATGTGGATAAATGTGAGGTTATCCACTTTGGTGGCAAAAACAGTTAAGTAGACTATTATCTGAATGGTGGCCGATTAGGAAAAGGGGAGATGCAATGAGACCTGGGTGTCATGGTACACCAGTCATTGAAAGTAGGCATGTAGGTGCAGCAGGCTGTGAAGAAAGCGAATGGTATGTTAGCATTCATAGCAAAAGGATTTGAGTATAGGAGCAGGGAGGTGCTACTGCAGTTGTACAGGGTCTTGGTGAGACCACACCTGGAGTATTGCGTACAGTTTTGGGCTCCTAATCTGAGGAAAGACATTCTTGCCATAGAGGGAGTACAGAGAAGGTTTACTAGACTTATTCCTGGGATTTCAGGACTTTCACATGAAGACTCGGCTTGTACTCGCTAGAATTTAGAAGATTGATTGGGGATCTTATAGAAACTTTCAAAATTCTTAAGTGGTTGCAGAAGATTATTCCCGATGTAGGGGAAATCCAGAACAAGTGGTCATGGTCTAAGGATAAGGGGTATGTCTTTTAGGACTGAGATGAGAAAAACATATTTCACACAGAGAGTGGTGAATCTGTGGAATTCCAGTTCATTGGCTTATATTTAAGAGGGAGTTAGATGTGGCCCTTGTGGCTAAAGGGATCAGGGGGTATGGAGAGAAGGCAGGTACGGGGTACTGAGTTGGATGATCAGCCATGATCATATTGAATGATGGTGCAGGTTTGAAGGGTCGAATGGCCTACTCCTGCACCTATTTTCTATGTTTCTATGTTTCTATATTTCTAATATAACATGCTGTTCCTCCAGTTTGCATGTGGCCTCACTCTTGCAGTGGAGGTGGCCCAGGACAGAAAGATCATGTGGGAGTGAGAAGAAGAGTTAAAATAATTAGTAACTGTGGGATCCAGCAGGCTTTGGTGGACCAAGTATCCTTACATAGGTAACAAATTGTTAGGTACATAACAAATTGTGAAGACAGTCCTTTCTCCTGTAACAAATTGTTGGACTTGAGAATAGTGAGAGGACTCTCACCATCCGCTGCTTGACACTTGATCCTACTTTTAAATCTTAAACTGGATTATGACAATTCAAAGTCCTGGCCTATTGTGAGAATGGATTTCCACTAAATTAGAAAATGTGACCATAATCAAAGCGCTCATTTGCCCAGTAAAATAGTGGATGTAAAGTCGAAAGAGTAAAAGTAACAGATCTAAAGAGTAATTTCTATACCAAGAATGTTTCTTGGTGTAGAAGTTAAAATAATTTCTAGAGACTTTGTAATTTGATTTTGGAGCCCAGGATACGCACTAGCTTGGACAAAACATCCTTAATTACTGCTTGTTAAGGCCAAGGAATTAGGGAAAGGAGGTGGAAAATGTTACACTTACTGATCATTTCCTCATCTTTGGCATTACAGACTTTAAAAATGTGTTAATTATCGGTACATTGGAGAAACTAGAAGATACTTGGCTTCTCCTTGCCTTCTACTTAGGGTAAATTTCATCTGACTGGAAAAGATTTTCATACATTGTTAACACAAAATCTTGAAGCATTAAAAAATAAATCATTCAACCTACTGTGTCACATTGTCCATTCATTCAGTTTTACAGATGTGATCTTTCAGTTTTACAGATATTATACCTGTACAGATCTTACAGTGGTCCGCGACTTTATGAATTTACGTAATTGAGCCCAGGATTTCAAAGTCACACAGCAGATGGCGTGTATCCCCATGACTTTTGGAAGGCATGTCTAATTGATCCCAAACTCCTGCACTTTCCTTACAGTTCTGCTTTTTCTTCAAGTGTATACCCAATATCCTTTGGAAAGTTCCCAATGGAATCCTTTACATTTGGAATGGTTCATTCCAAATCGCAACACATGAACAATATTTTCAATCTGCTTTTTACAGATTACAATTTGATTTGATACCAGATGAGGTTGTCCGGTAACTACTCTCCCCACGCCTTCTCGCTCTCCTCTCAAAGCTGTTTCTGTGACGCACTCCAACACGTTTTTGTTCAATTTCAACTGATGAATGTTTGAGTTACGAACCGTTCTCAGATTGTATGTACATCCATTTATTGAATCAATCACCTGGGTTTTTGGTTATGGAATAACAAAATCAGTTATAATAATATCCCTGAATTGTATAGAAGCCATGGAGTATTGAAGAAATGCATTTTAGAGTCATAGAGTGATACAGTGTGGAAACAGGCCCTTTGACCCAACTTGCCCACACCGGCCAACATGTCCCACCTATACAAGTCCCACTTGCCTGCGCTTGGTCCATATCCCTCCAAACCTGTCCTATCCATGTATCTGTCAAACTGTTTCTTAAACGTTGGGATAGTCTCAGCATCAACTACCTCCTCTGGCAGCTTGTTCCATAAACCCACCATCCTTTGTATGAAAAAGTTACCCATAAGATTCCTATTAAATCTTTTCTCCTTCACCTTGAACCTATGTCCTCTGGTCCTCGATTCTCCTACACTGGGCAAGAGTTTCTGTACATCTACCCGATTTATTCCTCTCATGATTGTATACACCTCTATAAGATCACCCCTCATTCTCCTGCGCTCCAAGGAATGGAGACCCAGCCTACTCAACCTCTCCCTATAGCTCAGTCCCTCTCGTCCTGGCAACATCCTCGTAAATCTTCTCAGAACCCTTTCAAGTTTGACAATATTCCTATAACATGGTGCCCAGAACTGAACACAATATTTTAAATGTGGTCTCACCAACATCTTATACAACTGCAACATGACCCCCCAACTTCTATACTCAATACTCTGACTGATGAAGGCCAAAGTGCCAAAAGCCTTTTTGGCCACCTTATCTACCTGCGACTCGACCTTCAAGGTACCATGCACCTGTACTCCTCGATCCCGCTGCTCTAAAACACTCCGCAGAGGCCTACCATTCAACTGTGAATGTCCTGCCCTTGTTAGACATCCCAAAATGCAACACCTCACACTTCTCTGTATTAAATTCCATCTACCATTCCTCTGCTCACCTGGCCAATCGATCCAGGGCCAGATCCTGCTACAATCTATCACAACCATCTTCTCCATCTGCAAAACCACCCATTTTTGTATCATCAGCAAACGTGCTAATCTTGCACTGTATGTTCTCATCCAAATCAATGATGTAGATGACATACAGTAACGGGCCCAGCACCGAACCCTGAGGCACACCATTACATACAGGCCTCCAGCCTCCAGTCCAAGGAGCAACCTTCCACCATCAACCTCTGCTTCCTTCCATGGAGCAAATTTGCTATCATTCAGCTCTCCTTGTATCCCATGTGATCTAACCTTCCAGAGCAGCCTACCATGCGGAACCTTGTCAAATGCCTTACTGAAATCCACGTATACAACATCTACAGGTCTGCCCTCATTGACCTTTTTAGTCACGTCTTCAAAAAAATCAATATGATTTGTGAGATATGACCTTTCACGTATGAAACCATGTTGACGATCCCTAATCAACCCTTGCCCGTCCAAATGCCAGTATAACCTATCCCTCAGAATCCTTTCCAACTACAGATGTTAAGCTCACTGGCCTTTAGTTCCCAGCATTTTCCCTGCAGTCCTTCTTGAAAAGAGGCACAACATTTGCCACCTTCCAGTCTTCTGGTACCTCTCCTGTATTTAAGGACGACTCATAAATTTCAACCAGGACTCCCACAATGTCCTCGGATATATCTGATCAGGCACTGGAGATTTGTCTACCTTCATGCATCTTTCCACTGTAACTGACTGCACTCAAAACACTTCCATTAACTGCCCCAAGTTCCTTCGCCTTACTGTTTTTCTCCTTGGTAAATACAGAGGAGAAATACTCATTGAGGACCTTGCACATCTCCTGTAGCTCCACACAGAGGTGACCGCTTTGATTCCTGAGTGGTCCCACTCTATAATTACCCTTTTCCCTATTATGTATTTATAAAATCTTTTGGGATTGTCCTTAATGCTACCCGCCAGAGCTATCTCCTAGCCTCTTTTTGCCCTTCTGATCTCTTTTTTCAGTTTACTCCTAAGTTCCCGAAACTCCTTGAGGGATACACTTGATCCCAGCTGCCTATACCAGTCCCATGCATCATTCTTGTTTTTGACCAATGCCTCAGTTTCCCTCGTCAGCCAAGCTTCCTTACGTTTGCCTGCTTTGCCCTTCACTCTAACAGGGACGTACATATCCTTACCTTTTGTCAGCAAAATGTAATTATTTTCCATGCTACCTCACCGTATGATAACTTGAGCTGGAGATTTTCCATATTTTTTTGCTATTTCCAGTATTCTTGGATCTTCCAACAGTTTTGGATCATCAGGTCTGGCCCAGGGTCGGTCAGATGATCCCAGAGGACTGTACGCTGTAACCACAATCCTACGTTTTGTGCAGTGGTCCACAAGCTTACTTTGGTTCAGGTAAGGATGGCATTCTATCTGCAGAGGAAAGCCGACAAATGTTTAGTTCATGATGAGAGGAGACCAGCACTCCATTATCATTCAAGCCACCCTGATATATTCTGATGCTACAAGCTCATGAAATTTACAGACAAATCAAAATTTATATCTTATCTTGATCTTCACTTAACAAATAAAATGTCCAGTGAATGAGTTACAGACACAGCTTAGATTTCACAAACCCAGAATATTGGGCATTCATTTGCACCTGAGGTTTCTCAACTGCTGGATGCTCCATTATGGTCATTGTTGGGAGGCACTGGAGTTCATACTCAATTATTCTTCACAATGAAAAGGAAAAGGCAATTAGATAGAATTACACTTTCCGTGGCGATAGAATTACACTTCCGGTGGCGCTATGGAGTAGGAGGAACTAGCGCCGACCAGCTCCGCAAAAATTGTATTAAAAACGGGAAAAAACGGGGTTATTTATAGCTACTCACCAGAGAGGAACGTTTGTGAACGGCACCGGCAGCCAGATAAGGTCCGTGACGTCATCAGGCGTGCGACTTTTAAAGCAGTAATGTCGATGAAAAGAACCCCCCCTCCCAAAGAGAAAAAATCTGTGATGAAAAAAGAGGTAGGCCCAGTTGAAGCCTCGACCTCGAGTTTGACTGGCTCTCTGGAGGATATCCCAAGGAAGAAATCTGAAATGGAGGATCTGAAAGCCACCATGATGGGTGAGTTTAAAAAAATGAAAAAAGAATATAAGGAAGAATTTAAACTGCTTAGAGCTGATATTGAAGTATTTAAAGAGCAAGTTAAAGAGGAGTTGAAAAATGAAGTTGTAACCACAGTAAAAATTATGATGGATGAATGGAAGATAAAAGCAGAGGCTGATCTAAAACAACAGATGGATGAAGTTAATCAGAAAGTTGGTGGTTTGGAACTCGCGGTCGATCTCAAGTTGGAACCTATTCAGCGAACACTTGATCAACAACACGAGGCAATCAAGGAACTGACTAATATTGCTGATTCAAGTGCTAAGGCGAATGACAAACTTCTCTCCGAGAACAAGCGTTTGACAGATTTATTGAATAAAATAACTGAGAAATGTATTGACTTGGAGGGAAGGCAACGGCGCAAGAACTTGCGTATCGTGGGTGTGCGTGAAGGCAAGGAGGGAGCTCAAGACACCAGAGAATTTGCAGCAAATCTCCTGAAGAATGTTTTGAATCTGGATCAAGCACCCCTACTTGGCCGAGCGCACAGAGCACTGAGACGACGTTCAAAGACGGGTTCGCCACCAAGACAACTGATTGTGAAAGTAGTCTACGATCATGTTTTGGAAGATATGATGAAGATAATAATTCGCAAACAGAATCTGTTTTATGATGGTGACAAGATCAGCATATTCAGAGATTATCCTGCGGAAGTGGCCAGGAGAAGAGCCCTTTTTACTGAAACAAGGCACATCCTCAGGAATATAAAGGGCGTGAGATATGGTCTGATGTACCCTGCCACATTACGAGTGAGCTACGACAATAAAGAGCACCACTTCACTAAACATACCGAAGCTCTGAAGTTCGCACGTAAAATCGAGAAGGAGTTGGATGAGGAAGAAGGAGAAGCAGAGGGAAGACAGAGAGAAGACGATGACGATGATGAGGACGAAGAGTAACGAATTGGAATTATACTCAACACTTACCTGATGCCGATCTACACCCAACATTAAGGAGGAAGAATGATGAACTTTTAAAATTATTGGATTTGGAGAGCTCAATGATTATTAATAATAAATTAATATATAATAGTATTAGTTCAGTACTAACCATTATTAACAAATGTATGTGATACTTCCTTAAATAACCTAAAATGATAGCAGCAAATTAAAACAATACAGTATTAATAAGAATGGAAATGTAACACCCCGCCCCTAAATATATTGCCCTTAAGGCATTTACGGAACTGGAAATATAAAGATCTTTTTTTTTTCCCAACGGAAGTCCGTAGTTTAACAGCCACGCTAGTGTGGCTTACACTAACACCACTTTACATAGCTTTAGACACTTTTTTTTTCCTGCACTTTTCTAATAATATTACTAACCTTTTTTCCTTTCTTTTTTATATTATTTTTTAAAATATATTATATGTGGAATTATATTACTTTACTTTTGAATGGTATTATACAGTAGACTGGAGGGGATATGTATGTCAAATAATGTTATTAGTATTAGTTGATCATAAACTAGGGTACAAAATTGGGATATATGTGCTGAGACATCTACCTCATTATAATCCACCATAATATCCATGCAAGACATTAATAAGAAAAAGGGGGGTGATGGAATCACCTTCTGTAGTTGGAATGTAAAAGGTATTAATGAACCAATTAAAAGAGGTAAGGTTTTGGCGCAATTAAATAGAATGCAAGCTGATATAATCTACCTTCAAGAGACACATCTAAAAAAAGAGGCACAATATAGATTAACGGCAAATTGGATTTCTAGGGTGTATCATTCATCATTCACTCATAAATCTCGAGGAGTTGCCATTCTTATTCGTAAAGGTATTCAATTTAAACATAGTTCAATAATAGAGGATCCTGAAGGTAGATATATAATAGTTACGGGTGAACTATATTCGAAGAAGGTTGTACTTATGAATATATATGGCCCAAATTTTGATAATCCGCTATTTTTTAAGAAAATATTTAATATTATTCCTACAGTAACATAGAGCAATCTAATAATTGGGGGCGACTTAAATTGCACTTTGGATAACTATTTGGACAGATCTTCAACCAAAAGGAAGGCTATTTCTAAATCCAGCGAATTTATAAATTCCTTTATTAGATCAGCTAATGTCAAAGATATTTGGAGAAATGTAAATCCTAATGGTCGAGAATACTCATTTTATTCCCCGGTATTTGGAACATACTCCAGGATAGATTATTTTCTAATAGATTCAAAACTTGTCCCATTTACGTATGACTCAAAATATCATAATATTATTATTTCGGATCATGCTCCATTAACATTCAAGATTAATTTAAAGGGTATAACTAAAGGATATTCGCAATGGAGACTTAACCCTCATATATTAAATGATAAAGTGTGCTCAGATTATCTGGTTAAACAGATTGAATTATTTTTTGAAACCAATGATAAACCTGGAATCTCATCATCTCTTTTATGGGACACATTTAAAGCTTTTATACGGGGTGCTATAATCTCAGCGCAGGCACATCTGAACAAGGAAAATAGAAAGATCCAACAGAAATTGGAAAATGAAATAAGGCAGCTGGACATGGAAAATGCTATGTCTCCGTCTAGGGTTATACATAATAAAATTGTAACATTAAAATATAAATTAAATGAGATACAATCAAAGTATGTTATTAAACTTTTTCAAAAGACCAAACAAGTACATTTTGAATTTGGGGATAAACCGCATAAATTGTTAGCTCGGCAACTAAGAAAATCAGAAGAAGAAAAAATGATATATAAGGTCAAATCTGAACAAGGAGAAATATTAACTTTACCAAAAGACATTAATGATAGATTCCAACAATACTAACAAAAACTTTATACATCAAAAGTGATGGATCAACCCGAGACAATAGAAATGTTTCTCCAGAAATGTCACCTTAATGGATTAGATCGGGAAGGTAGAGAATTATTAGATGCTGAAATATCAGCAAAAGATATTGAGGAATCAATTAGATCATTGAAGAATGGTAAGGCTGCAGGACCCGATGGTTTGGGGGTTGAATTTTATAAGAAGTTTCATGATTTGATCGTCCCACGGCTACAAACTATGTACAAAGTTGCCTACGAACAAGAACAACTTCCAGAAACCTTAAAAGAATCCACAATTACACTTATTCCTAAGGCAGACAAAGATCTAGAAGACCCAGGATCATATAGAGCAATAGCTCTTTTAAACACAGATCAAAAAATATTAACAAAAATGTTATCTCAAAGGTTAAGTTTAGTGATCAATAGATTAATACATCATGATCAAACTGGTTTTATTCCTAAACGTTACTTTACTTATAACTTAAGACGTCTATTTAATATAATTTACTCGAAAAGAGTGACTGATATTGAACTAGCAATTATATCCCTGGATGCGGAGAAGGCGTTTGACCAGGTTGAATGGCCTTACTTATTTAGGATAATGCAGAAATTTCAACTGGGAGAAGGATTTTGCAAATGGGTTGGAATTTTATACTCTGGCCCAACAGCAAGAATCCTAACAAACCAAATGTTATCAGCAAAATTCAATCTTTCTAGGGGTTGTAGACAAGGCTGTCCGTTATCACCTTTATTATTTGCACTCGCTATAGAATTATTGGCCGAAAGGATTAGAGGAGAACCAGAAATTTATGGATATAATACCAAAACTACAATTAACAAAATATCTTTATATGCAGATGATGTTTTATTATATATAACAAAACCAGAGATTAGTATCCCTAAAGTACTTGAAGTGATAAATGAATTTAGAAAGTTCTCAGGATATAGAATTAACTGGAATAAAAGTGAAATTATGCCTATAACAGGAATTAAATTGAATAAATTACAAAAATTTCCATTTAAAATAGCTAACAATCAAATTAAATATCTTGGAATTAATGTATCAAAATCTTATAACTCTTTATTTAAATCTAATTTTCCCCAATTATTAAATAAATTAAAAAATAATATTTTATATTGGAAAACATTACCGATATCAATGATCGGTAGAATAAATGCCATTAAAATGATTTTTTTGCCTCAATCACTATACTTATTTCAAGCCATTCCGTTATATCTTCCTAAAAATTTTTTTTTTAAATTGATTCTATAGTTAATAGCTTTATTTGGGATTATAAAAATCACAGAATAAGTAAAACACACTTATGTAAATCTAAGATAAATGGTGGCTTAGCTTTACCTAATTTTTTATATTATTTTTGGGCGGTTCAGATTAAGAACTTTAATTATTGGTTGATACAGATGGAACAGGACCCGGTTTGGTTAACAATTGAAAAGGAAGATTGTTTCCCATTCGACATAAGCACAATACTCCTTGCCCCTGGGGTGGTACAAAAAAAATCATATAAGGAAAACCCTATAATTTTAAATAATATACGTACCTGGAAACAAATCATTAAGACTTTACATTTAGAAACTATGCCACTTTGTTTACCAATTATGAATAATCCTATGTTTAAACCTTCGACATTGGATGTGGGGTTTAGAAATTGGAAAAATTTAGGAATAATAAGGATAGAATATCTTTATAGGAATGGGAAATTCCACTCATTTCAGGAGTTGAAAGAGATTTATGGATTGCAAGCAAATAATTTATTTAGATATTTACAAATTAGAGATTATGTCAAATTAAATACGCTAAATTATAGAAATAGAGATCCAGGTTTACTGGATGAAGTACTTAACAAGCATCCAACAACAGAAAAATTAATAGCATATATATACAATATTTTTTTGGACAGGGAAATGCCAAAAACTGAATTATTCCGACAAAAATGGGAAAATGAAATTGGTTTACCTATATCAGAAGATTTTTGGGAAGAAAGCTTACAACGAATTCATCACTGTTCGTTAAATGCCAGACATACTTTGATACAATTCAAAGTAATACATAGATTACACTACTCAAAAAATAAATTAAATAGAATTTTTCCTAATATATCACCATTATGTGATAAATGTCAGCACGTAGAAGCCGATTTAACTCACAGTTTTGTAATATGTACAAAACTTAATAACTATTGGACTGAAATTTTTAGAATTATTTCCATAGTTTTAAAGATCACATTAAGCCCTGACTTAAAATTAATTATATTTGGGGTTTTAGATTCAAACCAAACTTTAACAGTAAATCAAAGAAATTTTCTGGATTACTGTTTAATAATTGGAAAAAAATTAATATTACAATTTTGGAAGGGACCATTATCCCCGACAATTAAAATGTGGACAGTGGAAATGTTGGAGAAATTACAACTGGATAGAATTAGGTTTATCCTAATGGATAAACTTGAGCTTTTTGAACAAATATGGTCTCCATTCACTGATTATATGAAGGGGTAGCTGGGCTCGGCATTGAAACTCAATAAGTACCCGGTGGAAAGATCAAATAAAAATGTTTAATTTCAGATTTATATACTCGTCTCTATATATTATATTCAGAAATTGCTCCATTCATTGATAAGATGTATACTGTTTTCTTTTCCACAAGTATAATAACAGTTTACTAGTTATATGTTTTTTTTGTTTTTTTTGTTTTTTGTTTGTTTTTTGTTTGTTGTTTTTTTATTTTTTTATTTTTTATTTTTTTATATTAAAAAAATTTATTAAAAAAATAAAAAAAGAATTACACTTTACGTAACTCTACTCAATCACTAGCACTGGATACTTTTAAAAAACATCAAAGGGCCTGTCCCACTTGGGCGTCATTTGCACGTCATTTACGCAACATAATTTACGCGTCACAACGCATATGTGATGCGCGCATGGTGCTCATTAAGCACGCATGGTACTTGGTGATGTAGGCAGTGACGCGCGATCGTGCACGGCGCCCCAGGATTTTGGGATGTACAGAATCTTCACGCGCCATCTGCTTGATGCGCAAATGACGCCCAAGTGGAACAGGCCCTTAACACAAAATGAGATGTTTCTCCACTGCATCTCAGTCAGAAGAAGGATCTCGACCCGAAATGTCACCCATTGCTTCTCTCCAGAGATGCTGCCGGTCCCGCTGAGTTACTCCAGCATTTTGTGTCTATCTCCAATCGTCTTGGCCGCGCTCTGGGAGTAGGAGTGGGGGCGGATCCGGATCCGCATCGGCCGTGAGCCCCAGGCAGAGCTCGGCGATAGTTTGCCAGCTTGTGCTGCTGTTGGAGGTGAGACATTGCTCCGCGCCAGGGTCTTGGGCCTGTCCCACTTTGGCCGTCAGTTATGCGACAGGCCGGTGGCGTGCAAAGTTCACACTCCTCCACGCCACTCCAGACTCCTCAACATCACTCCATGCGCCCGTCCCGCGCTAACCACGCGCTACCCACATGCTAGCAGGTTGCGTAAATGGCGCGCGAATGACGGCCAAGTGGGACAGCCTTTAACTCTATTGTCTGCTCACTATGATTCCTGTATGCAGTCAGCACTAGTCCCACTGGTCATTGGCTCCGTTGGCAGTGATGCTAATAACAGGCCTGCACCTCAGTTTAGTGTCACATGTACAGCGACAAGGTGCAGTGAAAAGCTTTTGTTGTATGCTAACCACATTCTTAAAATGTGTCTGCAGTTATCATTTAGAATTGTGCTTAGTAACAAATTCTGATTGTGGGACAGATGATGATTAACGTTTCTCTAGTTCTGATGACACAAAGGGAAAAGTATGTCTAGCACTTGTAAAGATAGGGGTGAGGGGAAGGTCGGCAGAGGCTGGATGCCGGATGATGGAAGGTCACTTTGAAAAGGTAGCCCAAAATATCTGCATGCAAAGCCATTAGAAGGTCAGAGACTTGGCATGGGCTGTCAATATCAGAGAATAGACCTTCAAATAGTATAGCAAACCAGGTGCCCCAAATCTCAATTCACCACTCATCTATCTGGGCTCATACCAAAAACGTGCATGTCTTGCTTAACCTTTGTACATTGCAGACTGTATTTCAGTTTATACAGGTAGCTAGCTACCTGTTCAACCATAAAAGCCACATCACCCAAAAAGACTGTGAACCGCATTCAGAAGAAGGCAGCCCACAAATAGACGTGGCAAATAGACACAAATAGACAATCAGATTGGAATTGATGGCATTGCATGTTCTAGTTATGGGAAGAACCATTGCTAAATCACTGGCCACAAGCAGGATGGGCCCCTCCTGTCACCATTCCTCCTTATCCCATGATATCTCCTGAGCTTCCGGCAGCAGATGCCATAAGCACACATTTCTTTTCACTCTCCCTTCACAACAATCTTACCCGTCACCATTTTGCAATGAAGTGGGCAGCTTTGCCTAGGATTTGGTTTGAGCGTGCAGAGCATGTTCTTGTAGCTGGTGGATAAAGCTCTGGAATGTCGGGAGATGAATCATAATGTGGCACTGTACAATTTCTAAAGTTATTGGGGATTATGTATGTTGTGTTGCCTTTTAGTTTTATTTGAGGGTTGAGAGAATATTGGATTGAGAGAAGATAGGGATTGTGCTACTGTTGGTTAATGGAAGTAGGGATTGGGGCCAATGATACTGCACTTGAAGAGCCAGAAAAAAGTGGTCTGGGTTGCTGCCTTCTTTTTTCCTTACGTTTCCTCTTCAATGTTATCCTCAGTCCTTTTCTCATAGCTCGACCTGGTGTGTATTGTCTCTGCTCACCTTCCCTGATATGCACAGTTTAAAGAGCAAGACAGGCCACCACACCCATGCAATTGGTTTGTGGAGTATATTAGCAGTCATCACATTTCCAGCATATTTTTGCAAACACATCATAAAAAGATAACACAGCAGAATAAATAAAACCAAAAAAGCCTGTAAATATGATCACCGGATACATGAGTAACTCAGGGGGTTAGGCAGCATTTCTGGAGAGCAGTAATGGGCGACGTTTTGAGTCGAGACCCTTGATCAGTCTGAAGAAGGGTCTCGACCCGAAACGCTGCCCATTCCTTCTCTCCAGAGATGCTGCCTCACCCGCTGAGTTATTCCAGCATTTTGTGGCTACCTTCGATTTAAACCAGCATCTGTAGTTATTTCTTACATCGCTTGATGCATGCTTTGTACAGAAAGAAGTTTGGTTCCTCTGTGGAATTCTAAGTGCTGACTTGATATCGGTGGTTGATGTTGACAGATGACTTGATCCAGCTGCTCCGCATAATTCTTACCTTTGTAAAATGCATCCATTATCTATAAATAAGGGCCTCAACAACTTCTCTTTTGACTCCTCCCATTTCCTCCAAACACAAGGCGTAGCTATGGGCACACGCATGGGCCCTAGCTACGCCTGCCTCTTTGTCGGGCACGTCGAACAATCTTTGTTCTCGGCGTACCAGGGCCCCACCCCCGACCTTTACCTCCGTTACATTGACGACTGCTTTGGTGTCACCTCCTGCACCCACGCAGAACTGACTGACTTCATCCATTTCACCACCAACTTCCATCCGGCACTCAAATATACTTGGACCATTTCCGACATTTCCCTACCATTCCTTGACCTCACCATCTCTATTGCAGGTGATACACTCCTGACTGACATCCACTACAAACCAACTGACTCCCACAGCTACCTGGACTACTCTTCCTCCCACCCTGCTTCCTGTAAGGACTCCATCCCTATTCCCAATTCCTCCGTCTACGCTGCATCTGCTCCCAGGATGACGTGTTCCACACCAGGTCATCGCAAATGTCCTCGTTCTTCAGAGAACGGGGTTTCCCCTCCCCCACTATAGATGAGGCTCGCACCAGGGTCTCCTCCATACCCCGCAACACTGCCCTCTCTCCCCATTCCCCCACTCACAACAAGGGCCGAGTCCCCCTGGTCCTCACCTTTCACCCCACCAGCCAGCGCATACAACAGATAGTCCTCCGCCAGTTTCGTCACCTCCAACGTGACCCCTCCACTCGCCACATCTTCCCATCTCCCCCCCTGTCTGCCTTCCGCAAAGACCGCTCCCTCCGCAACTCCCTCGTCAATTCTTCCCTTCCCTCCCGCTCCACTCCTTCCCCGGGCACTTTCCCTTGCAACCGCAAGAGATGCTACACTTGTCCCTTCACCTCCCCCATCCACTCCTTTCAGGGACCCAAGCAGTCATTCCAAGTCCGACAGAGGTTCACCTGCACCTCCTCCAACCTCATCTACTGCATCCGTTGCTCCAGATGCCAGCTGATCTACATCGGTGAGACGAAGTGGAGGCTGGGCGATCGTTTCGCCGAACACCTCCGCTCGGTCCGCAATAACCAACCCGACCTCCCGGTGGCTCAGCACTTCAACTCCCCCTCCCACTCCGTATCCGACCTCTCGGTCCTGGGCCTCCTCCACGGCCAGAGTGATCAACACCGCAAGTTGGAGGAACAGCACCTCATATTCCGCTTGGGGAGTCTGCATCCTCTGGGCTTAAACATTGAATTTTCTCAATTCTGTTAACCCAGACTGCCCCCCCCCCCACCTCTCCCTCAGCCCTCTGGCCCTGACATTCCTTTTCCATCTCCCCCCCTCCCCCCCCCAGTCGCACTAGCTTCTCATTTTCACACCACAAACAGCTTACAATGGCCTGCTTCCTTTATCACCAATACTTTTTTGCATATCTTTCACTCATTGTTCCTTATCTCTCCACATCACTGTTTATATCTCTCGTTTCCCTGATCCCTGACCAGTCTGAAGAAGGGTCTCGACCCGAAACGTCGTCTATCTCCTTCGCTCCTTAGATGCTGCTGCACCCGCTGAGTTTCTCCAGCTTTTTGTGTAACCCTCGATTCTCCAGCATCTGCAGTTCCTTCTTTAACACAACGGCCTGGTGTTCTCCCTTGTTTGGATGTCTGGAGCCACTCTCAAAATAAGGGGTTGGCTAATCAGGGCGGAAATAAAATGAGATTTCTTCATCCAGAAAGTAGTGAATATTTGCAGTGTACAAGAAGCTAAATGACCTACTTATACTGCTATTTCTTAAGCATCCGGTTTGCTTTGCTAAGTTTATACATCTATATACAGATGGCAAAGATGAATTCAAGGCTGTTGTGGTAAGCAGGTATATGTGAAAATGCAGAAGTAGGTATATATAAATCTTATATTTTTGATAGTGCAATGGTTTTTCCCATTCCTTGTTATCCTTTTATTCAGATCGTGCTGTATGGCAATTTATGAAAGTTAGTTTCACAATAATGAAAGTTTCTAAAAAAGAAGAAAAATCTTCAAATATTATGAAGTTGACACTAACCTGATTAACGACTGGTTTGTAGGTTACAGTTGATAATAGATCATCTATTTGCCTTGCATTGAAGTTGGATAAGCCAAGTGCCTTGACCCAACCTTTTTCCACTAATTTTTCCATGGCCTTCCAAGTATCCTTGTAATCAGTATCAGCATAACGTACTGATCCATCTTCATTAATTGGCATCATAATGTTGCCCCGTCTGCAGGGAACAGAATCAGATCATTATCTGCTGGAAGGTACATGTTTCCTCCACACTGACACGCAACAGCACCTGAGTCTCAATTCGTACTTTCATTTCATAGAAACATAGAAAATAGGTGCAGGAGGAGGCCATTCGGCCCTTCGAGCCAGCACCGCCATTCATTGTGATCATGGCTGATCATCCCCAATCAATAACCCGTGCCCGCCTTCTCCCCATATCCCTTGATTCCACCAGCCCCTAGAGCTCTATCTAACTCTCTCTTAAATCCGTCCAGTGATTTGGCCTCCACTGTCCTCTGTGGCAGGGAATTCCACAAATTCAGAACTCTCTGGGTGAAAAAGTTTATTCGCACCTCAGTCCTAAATGACCTCCCCTTTATTCTAAGACTGTGGCCCCTGGTTCTGGACTCGCCCAACATTGGGAACATTTTTCCTGCATCTAGCCTGTCCAGTCCTTTTATAATTTTATATGTTTCTATAAGATTCCCCTCATCCTTCTAAACTCCAGTGAATACGAGTCTAGTCTTTTCAATCTTTCCTCATATGACAGTCCCGCCATCCCAGGGATCAATCTCATGAACCTACTCTGCACTGCCTCAATCACAAGGATGTCCTTCCTGAAATTAGGAGACCAAAACTGTACACAATACTCCAGATGTGATCTTACCAGAGCCCTATACAACTGCAGAAGAGCCTCTCTACTCCTATACTGAAATCCTCTTATTTAGCTTTCTTCATTGCCTGCTGTACCTGCACGCCAACTTTCAGTGACCGGTGTACAAGGACACCCAGGTCTTGCTGTACCTCCCCCTTACCTAATCTAACCCCATTGAGATAATAATCTGCCCCCTTGTTTTTGCCGCCAAAGTGGATAACCTCACATTTATCCATATTATATTGCATCTGCCACGCATCTGCCCACTCACTCAACCTGTCCAGGTCACCCTGCAACCTCCTAACATCCTCTTCACAGTTCACACTGCCACCCAGCTTTGTGTCATCTGCAAACTTGCTAGTGTTGCTCCTAATTCCCTCTTCCAAATCATTAATATATATGGTAAACATTTGCAGCAGTGGATAACCTCACATTTATCCATATTATATTGCATCTGCCACGCATCTGCCCACTCACTCAACCTGTCCAGGTCACCCTGCAACCTCCTAACATCCTCTTCACAGTTCACACTGCCACCCAGCTTTGTGTCATCTGCAAACTTGCTAGTGTTGCTCCTAATTCCCTCTTCCAAATCATTAATATATATGGTAAACATTTGCAGCCCCAACACCGAGCCTTGCGGCACTCCACTCGCCACTGCCTGCCATTCTGAAAAGGACCCGTTCACTCCTACTCCTTGCTTCCTATCTGCCAACCAATTTTCCATCTATGTCAACACCCTACCCGCAATACCATGTGCTCTAATTTTAGTCACCAGTCTCCCGTGCGGGACCTTATCAAAGGCTTTCTGAAAGTCTAGATACACTACATCCACTGGCTCCCCTTCATCCATTTTACTTGTCACATCCTCAAAAAATTTCAGTTTATCTTCTGATTGGATTAGAACAGGAAGAAAAAGTCCCAAAGATACAAGGAATTGCAAATGCTGGAATCACGAGCAAATCACAAAGTGCTGGAAGAATTTCGCTGGTCAGGTAGCATCTGTGGAGGAAATGGACAGGCGACGTTTCGGGTCGGATCCCTTTTTCAAAAGAGTCAGTTGTCCAGCTCCTGCTTATGCTGCAAAAAAAAAGTGTCAAGGAGCAAGGGCATCTGGACCTGAGACCATTTGCGCACGCAATTAGAGCATTTAGTGTATTGTGTTAAGCTCTATTATAGGAAAGACGTTGTCAAGCTGAAAAGGATACAGAGAAGATTTATGAGGATGTTGCCAGGACTAGAGGATCTCAGCTATAGGGAGAGGTTGAGTAGGCTGGGTCTCTATTCCCTGGAGCGCAGGAGGATGAGGGATGATCTTATAGTGTATAAAATCATGAGAGGAATAGATCGGGTAGATGCACAGAGTCTCTTGCCCAGAGTAGGTGAATCGAGGACCAGAGGACATAGATTTAAGGTGAAGGGGAAAAGATGTAATAGGAATCTTATGGGTAACTTTTTCATACAAAGGATGGTGGGTGTATGGAACAAGCTGCCAGAGGAGGCAGTTGAGGCTGGGACTATCCCAACATTTAAGAAGCAGTTAGACAGGTACATGGATAAGACAGGTTTGGAGAGATGTGGACCAGGTGGGATTATTGTAGCTGGGACATGCTGGCTGGTCCACTGGATTAGAACGTTGTTCTTTGTGCTATGTGGGAGTCAGCATGCAATACTGTTATATGAATAAGACATTGACAAATTTCACTTCTCATTGCGAGTCTTGTGTCTCAACAGTGACTGCCCAGAATATTACTCCACTATCATATCTTAGGAAGCAAGCCACTTTAGTTTTGATGTAGATGAGCTGAATGACACAAGAAACAAGGGCTTGATACGCCTTTTGAAAGGAAAACTGGGAAGTGGAATACAGTCTTTGTTCTGTGAGTTTCATCATTTCGAATGAGCTGGTTTGTTGTCTCAGTGTCTCCTCCTGTGTGCTCAGTGAATGTTTTATCATAGAAATCATAGAAAATAGGTGCAGGAGTAGGCCATTCGGCCCTTCGAGCCTGCACCGCCATTCAATATGATCATGGCTGATCATCCAACTCAGTATCCTGTACCTGCCTTCTCTCTATACCCCCTGATCCCTTTAGCCACAAGGGCCACATCTAGCTCCCTCTTAAATATAGCCAATGAACTGGCCTCAACTACCTTCTGTGGCAGAGAATTCCACAGACTCACCACTGTCTGTGTGAAAAAAGATCTTATCATCTCGGTCCTAAAAGACTTCCCCCTTATCCTTAACCTTCTAGCAATCTTACAATCTTCTAGCTTACCCTAATGTGGGCCAACACAGTGTGGTCATCAGGGCTTGTTCAACTGCAGAGCCAGCATAATTTATGCTCTGTCTGAACGTGTTTATATCTGATAAATTGAATTTAATGTTCTGCAAAGCTTCTAGGGTTTTTAGCTGTTTTCCGAATGGAAGAGAAATGATAAAGCAGATATTAAATGTTTGCCATCCTACTTCCAGAAAGCGGTTTTTAATAACCATCTCAGTTATTTTTGAAATATTGATGTCAAGATTTAAAACAATTCCTCTGTTGATGGGATTGGTCCATCTTTATTGACATTCTTTGTTGCTATTTCAGAGACCAGTTAATGTTGACTTCTAGGGACACCTTTAGAGAAAGTGACAGCATGGAAATAGGCCATTTAGTTCACCGAATCAGCTCTGACCAGCGATCACCCCATACACTAGCAGTATCCTACACACGGGGGACAATTTACAATATATTGAAGGCAATTAACCTACGAAACCTGCATGTCTTTGGAGTGTGGGAGTAAACCGGACCACCTGGAGAAACCCATGCGGTCAGAGAGAGAACATACAAACTCCATACACACAGTACCCATAGTCAGAATCAAACCAAGGTCTCTGGTTTTATAAGGCAGCAAGCCTACTGTGCTGCACATTATTTTGCCAATCCTCATTTTTAGAGTTTTCCCTGTTCCTGGACAGTAAAGAAAGTGTCCCTGCAGATATCGGACAAAGTGAAGATGGCAGATTTTATTCCAGGAATGACATTAGAGTTAGTTCCATTATTGATTCCATCTTACTGAATATTAAATTGCCCAGTTGTCAATGTGGTAGACAGATCAATAATTAATTTCTCTGTGGTTATATTTGTAGACTAGAATCCAATGTTCCTTCAACCAATGTACATTCAAACTGGAGATACTTAGCATTTGGTTTGATTTAATTAGCATTTTTAGCTGAGGTAAAAAAAAGTCTGAATTATTTTTAAGATTTGGAAATACAACCTTAATCTTGGAAATAAATGTAGATAACCATACAGCTACTTACTCAAATGCCATTGGCCAGTGCATCAAATACAAATCTAAGTAGTCCACCTGCAAGTCTGCTAGTGTTTTACGGCATGCTGGTTCTACGTCATCTGGGTGATGCTTGGTGTTCCAAAGTTTGGACGTAATGAAAATATCTTCCCGCTTGATAGACTATAGAAGGACGACAAGATGTTAAAAAACATTGACCAAGCTGAAAAAGTTCCTTTGCTCACCAACTAAAACTATAATGTTTCTTTGTGTCGGAAGGAACTGCAGATGCTGGTTTACACTGAAGATAAACACAAAATACTGGAGTTACAGCGGGTCAGGCAGCATCTCTGGAGAAAAGTAATAGGTGACATTTCGGGTCAAGACCCTTCTTCAGGCTGAGAGTCAAGGGAGAGGGAAATTAAAGATATGAAGAGTTGCAAAGAAAAAATGACTGAAATGTAAGCAAAATAACAAATCAAAACCAGCAACGATTATCAAGAAGAGGTGGAGCCCACAATGGCCCTTTGTTGGCTGTGGAGAAGGTGAAAACAAGTGAAACTAATGAGTGAAACAGTGAAACTAAGCAGGATGACAGAAAGAGGGTTACTTGCATTCCCTCTCTCTCCATCCCTCCCCTCCCCTACCCCAATCATCCTACTGGTTCCATATCAGTATTTTGTGTCTATCTATCATTTTTCTTTGCTCTCCAACTATAATCTCCAACTTGAATATCCTTAATGAACACCGAAAAATGTAGACTTCTCTCATTGCCTCCATGCATAGATCGTGGTCTGTTTAGAAGCAAATGGACCCCACTCTTCCCTAGTTATACTCTTGCTCCTTATATACATTAACTACCTTTGGATTTTCCTTCAAGTCACCTGCCAGTGATATTTAATTGCCCCTCTTTGCTCTCCTAATTTCTTTTTTACTCCTGCATTCCCTATCTATATAATTAAAAGTTTCATCTTGACCACTTCCTGTTTGCGCTGTTGTTTGATTTTAGAAAAAACGCTACCATATATGGCTGTGATTTTTTAACCATCTTATGGTCAAGTCCTCCTCCAGTGATCAGGCCCCGAGGATTTTTCCCATCAATGAAAAATAAAAGAGTTATGAGTGTTTAAAAAATCTTGAGATTCTCTCTCCTGTCAATCACAGCCATTAAGGTATTCGGGGGGGGGGGGGGGGGGGGGGGCAGGACTATAAACCCTGGAAGCTTGGACATTGCTCAGTCTCTGCAAGATAGCTGAGCTGGGAATCTACAGAACACTGTGAGTATGCAATGTACTTGAATAAATGATTTGTTTGCCCTTAATGAAAATGAAATGAGTTGTTTGGCCTGCCCTGTGCTTGGAACTGCAATGGCAATGGAAATGAAGTGAAAATGCAATCAGCTGTTTAGGTTGGGCCTGTACTGTGCTTGAAACTGCAATGGCAATGGGAATAAAGTGAAAATGCAATGAGCTGTTTGGCTTGGGCCTGCCCTGTGCTTGAAACTGCAATGGCAATGGAAATGAAGTGAAAATGCAATAAGCTGCTTGTCTTGAGCCTGCCCTGTGCTTGAAAGTACAATGCAATTGGAAATGAAATGAAATGAGTTGTTTGGCCTGCCTGAAACCACTCATTTCAGCCTACAGGGCCCCTATTAGCCGAGAACCCATTAGCCAAGAACCCTTTTGCCCAAAATGCCCATATTAGCCCAGGAGGAGCATTTTGGCTTAAAAGACCCGTACCAGGCCAGGAAAAGTCCAGAAAAAGTGCCTTTCACTGCGAATTTTTTTGAAGAGCCCCTTCGGCCCATCAGGCATGTACTAGCCCAGGAGTCCCTTCGGCCCATCAGTAAGTATTCCCCCTGCAAGTATTAAACCTCACCCCAGTATTTTTCTCCCTCCCTTCATTTGCTCCATGTGAGATCCAGGCCAGGATAGACTTTCCTCCTTCATTGCTGTGATCTGCAGAAAAAGATGAAAAATGTCCAAAAATTGATTCTCCACCCTCTCCCCCTTCTCTCTCATCGAGTCTCTCACCTGTTTTGCGAAGAATTTCTGGCAGTTTCTGAGCTGCCAGCCAACCATGCCTGAGTGACTGAGCTACCAGCCCACCAGGCCTGAGTGACTGAGCTGCCAGCCCACCAGGCCTGAGTGACTGAGCTGCCAGCCCACCAGGCCTGAGTGACTGAGCTGCCAGCCCACCAGACCTGAGTGACTGAGCTGCCAGCCCAAGAATCAATTTGGCCCGCAATGTCCTCCCTATCCCTCTGGAAACCAGTCCCTTTGCCCCACAACACCCATATTAGCACTCCAGAAAGCCCCCCCCCCCCCCCCCCACTGGCCAGCAATATTGGAATTGGTGGAGAGGTGGAATATTGCGTTGGGGGACCAGTTGGATTCCAATGGGTCCCACCTAGTCTAGTAACCTTTAAGGTTCTCCCCCATTTTCATTGCTCTTATCATACCATGTGCTTTTGTTATCAAAGCTTCCATATCTCATGGTGTCCAGTGTTTCCTGGATTTCCCTTCATTGTTACAGGAACACTTTGGTCCTAAACTCACCATTTCACTTTGAAATGAAATCAGGCTCAGTCTGAAGAAGAGTCTCGACCCGAAACGTCACCCATCCTTTCTCTTCAGAGTCGCGACACGAAACAATAGCCATCCATTCTGTCTCGCTGAGTTACTCCAGGATTTTGTATCTATCTTTGGTGTAAACCAGCATCTGCAGTTCCTTCCTACACATTTCATTTTAAAAGTTTTGTACACTCTAAGGGCATCAAAGTATAAGAACAAAAAAGAAACGAATAATTTCAATAAAAACCATTTTGAATTGCTCTTTAATTCACAGAGAAGGGTAAATGAGTCCCACTGAGAATATGAACATATTCAATAACAAGGTCACTCCAGTGAGAATTCAGCACTTTTAAATTACATCATAATATTGAATTCCACAAGAGTCGACACTGTCCGACATCACTACAAAATAATCATTGATACAATGCCTCTCACAGGGTTTTCCCTGAAGGTGAATCCTTAGATCGGGCTCATGCTATCAATCATGCTGTTCAAGAGTATACTGTTTCATTATTTATCAAAAATCTTAGAGTAGCATTTACTCACAATTTCACTGTGAATTATATGGTAATGAAGTAAAATATTTGTCGAAAGCTTTACTGAATGCTTAAAGATGAATAAAGAATTGTACTTAAAAATAAAAGTGTAAACGAGCTTGAAGTTGGAAAAAATCAACAATAACTATTTTCAGCAACAAATCAAAAGCTAAAACAGAATCTTTAATCTTGATGTCTAATTCCCTTCAATGTCCAACAATCACTAAGAAACCCGGTCTTATGTCAATATTCATACACGGTGGCTATTAATTACAATTTATGTTGAATGCAATAAACTAATATGAGTAAAGGTTAAATATTTGGCTTCCCTTAAACAATTTCCTGTTTTGGCTGCCTGAAAATAGATATAAGCTATGAGCCAAATCTAAGCTGCATCCATTGCTATTTTATCACAGATATCATTGTAACCAAGGACAATTCTGTCCTCAGCTGAACCTCCTATGGAGCAGAGGAATTGAAGTGAAAACCTTGGCTGAATTATCCATTCCTAAATCCACCGTGTCTAAATTTTAAATATTGTTGTTACTAAATCAACAAAGATTCTTTATCCAGACAGATTCAGGCATGTATGGTGATTTGATCAGACATATAAACCCACCGCTGATTCCAGGTGAATACACTTCACCGTCAAAGTCCACATTCAGACTTTAAAATAATTCTTAATTAATGACATTTGGTCTAAATTACTCACACTTTGATATTGCTTCCATTAAAACTACAAACACTGCAATATCCTTACTTTATTGGTTTGTATTTTTTCATGGAGAGCTTCTCCAATTTCATGCTCATTGCTGTAGCCAGAAGCGCAGTCTATGTGCCGGTATCCTATTTCAAGAGCATAGCTAACTGCTGTTTTCACCTACAGAGAGCAAAGAAACACTGTTGAAAAACACTGTTAGATTCAGACTGTATGGACAGAGTATTTTCTCATATTATAGCATCAAAGGAAGCCATTTTGGGCCAATGAGTATGTTTGATCTCCGAGCAATCCCATTTCCCAATTTATTTCATTGTAAATTATTCCATCTCACATGCTTATCAACTCCCTCTAATTCTCCCTGTGATTAGTGTTGCGTTTCGGGGTTCGGTGCTGGGCCCATTGCTATTTGTCATCTATAGCTATGATTCAGATGGGAATGTACATGGCATGACTAGCAAGTTTGCAGATGACACTAAAGTGGGTGGTATTGTAGATAGTGAAGATGGTTTTCAAAAATTACACCACGATCTTGATCAGTTGGGCAGGTGGGCTGAGGAATGGTTAATGGAATTTAATGGAGAGAAATGTGAGGTAGGAAGTGTAACATGGACAGGACCTGCATAGTGAATAGCAGGGCTCTGGGGAGTGTTGTGGAGCAGAGGGATCTAGGAGTACAGGTGTGTAGATGCTTGAAAGTGGCATCACAGGTGGGTAGGGTGGTGAAGAAGGCTTTTGGCACATTGGCCTTCATCTGTCAGAGTATTGAGTGTAGATGTTAGGAGATCATGTTACAGTTATATAAAACATTGGTGAGGCCACGTTTAGAGTTTTGTGTTCAGTTTTGGTCACCATGTTATAGGATATATGTTGTCAAGCTGGAAAGGGTTCAGAGAAGATTAACTATAATGTTGCCAGGAATCGAGGGAGAGATTGAGGTTGAGGTTGGGCTTTATTCCTTGGAGCACAGGAGGATGAGGAGTGATCTTATAGAGGTGTACACAATCATGAGAAGAATAGATCAGATAAATGCACAGTGTCTTGTGCCCAGAGTAGGGGAATCGAGAAGCAGAGGACAAAAGTTTAAGATGAGGGGGGAAAGAGTTAATGAGAACCTGTGGGGTGGCTTTTTTTACACAAGGGCTGATGGGTGAATGGAACAAGCTGCCGGAGGAGGAAGTTGAGACAGGTACTATCCCAACATTTAAGAAATATTTAGACAGGTACATGGATAGGATAGGTTTAAAGGGATATGGACCCTCTAAACCTGGTGGGACTAGTGAAGATGGGGCATGTTGCAGACTTTATTCAGAATCTATTTTGGGGAGCTCAATGCTATAGCACGCACGTAACTGCTGCACTGGCATCATTTGGCAACAAATATCAATGAATGTGAACAACTAATCAATAAATACAATCATTCAAAGCATTAAAAGAACAAGCAGTTGTCCATTCAGAGTACCACGATATTAGGAGTCTTACCTGGCCGGGGGAACTCTTCCATGTTCCCAACCCAACTAATGGCATCTTCTTGTCTGTTGCCAATGTTATATAGGTGAGACTCATATTCAATTCACCTTGTACAATAATGAATTAATAGAATTACATATATATATAATTATATATAACACATATATATATAGAGAGAGAAAGAGAATTACAAAATCATACACATTAATAATACAATTACAACCTATGTAGAGTCACACAAATACAAAATATTTGTAATTACTGAATGATATGAGGCAATTTAGCTGTTATTTCTAATTGACTGAAAATCTGAATAGATGTTATCAATAGCAATCTGCACTCTTCCACCAAAGGCAAATATTTGGCCTTTGACAGTTTCTTTCTAATGGCAGCAATATTAAAATATATATTTTTATTAACATTGTCACAAATCACAATCCAATTGCTCAGCAACATTAACTCTGACTTGCTGCATATTTCCAGCATGTTTTTTTAAATTCATATTTCAATTTTCTACAGTTTTTCCCTTTACCAAATGTTATTATACTAAATTAAATTCCTTTTTCAGATGTTCTGCATAATGAAGGTTAAATTCAATGCCTTATGTTCTCAAAAAAATGGCTGCTTAGGTTGGAGACATGCTGCTGCCTGCAGTTCTGCTTCTTTGTCAAGGATGCCGGTCGCAGAGGCCGGCGGTTGTTGCGGGGGCCGGCGGTTGTTGCTGGGGCCGGCAGCTGAGGTTGAGGATGGCGCTGGCGGTTGAGGACAGGCTATGTGGGAGCCGGAGGACACGCCACCAAGAACAAAGGAGGACCTGGCTTAGATGGGGGGGAAGAACAGGGAAGACCCAGTGTGGGTGCAACCATCGTGGGGGTGGGGGGTGTGGGAGAACAATGGAGCACCTGCCGCGGGATACTTTGTAACTTTGGCGGCACCCTTAATGGTATACAAAACAAAGAATTTCACTGTGACTTTTCACATGAGACTAGAAAGCATTCATTCATTCTTGACTTCTTTCTCGAGGGCGCATTGAATATTTGACTGCTTTGAGTCCAATTTTTGAGTCTTATAGTCATAGAGTTTTAGTCATAGAGAATGGAAACCCAACTCGTCTATGCTGACCAAATTGCCCATTCTAAGGTAGTTCCATATGCCCAAGTTTGGCCCACATCCCTTTAAACCTTTCCCGTTCATGCACCTGTCCAAAAGGGCGCTAGAGACTTCTCTAAGGTTAACATCCTAGCTCTGAATATTTGGTCAATTTGCGTGGTGCAGGCCACATCACTTGCATGCCCAATATCATTCTCCTGAACAGTATAATTGATGTGGTCTCATCAATCCCCCACATAAATGACGCATAAGCAACACTTTAGCTTTCCTGCTTACTTGCTGTTCCTAGACACTAGTCTTTTGCAAATCATGCACTTAGATACCCAGGTCTTTCCGAAACCTTTCAATATTCAGATACTATACTTTTGCTTATTATTTTGTTTCCAAAAAGGATAATTTTGCATTATTCTGCCCACTCATTCAGCCTATCTTTACCTCTTTGCAGCATCTATGTCCCCTTTACTTTCCCATCCATCTCTGTTTCATCAACAAATTTTGCAACCACATATTCAGTGCCTAAATGCAAAATATTTTTATAAATTATAACATGTTGAGGCCCCCACATCATTTCGTACCACACACCAATCAATTACATCTTGTCGACCAAAAGAGACCCAATCACACCTCCTGTCTGTTTTCTGTTAATCATGTTAACTGGTATCCATGAGATAGTTAATTCAAAGGGCCTGCTGTGTTAATTGATGCCTATGCAGTACAAAGAAACATAGAAAATAGGTGCAGGAGTAGGCCATTCGGCCCTTCGAGCCTGCACCGCCATTCAATATGATCATGGCTGATCATCCAACTCAGTATCCTGCACCTGCCTTCTCTCCATACCCCCTGATCCCTTTAGCTACAAGGGCCACATCTAACTCCCTCTTAAATATAGCCAATGAACTGCCCTCAACTACCTTCTGTGGCAGAGAATTCCAGAGACTCACCACTCTCTGTGTGAAAAATGTTTTATTCATCTCGTTCCTAAAGGAATTCCCCCTTATCCTTAGACTGTGACCCCTTGTTCTGGACCTCCCCAACATCGGGAACAATCTTCCTGCATCTAGCCTGTCCAACCCCTTAAGAATTTTGTAAGTTTCTATAAGATCCCCCCTCAATCTTCTAAATTCTAGCGAGTACAAGCCGAGTCTATCCAGTGTTTCCTCATATGAAAGTCCTGACATCCCAGGAATCAGTCTGGTGAACCTTCTCTGTACCTCTATGGCAAGATTGTCTTTCCTCAGATTTGGAGACCAAAACTGTACGCAATATCCAGGTGTGGTCTCACCAAAACCTTGTACAACTGCAGTAGAACCTCCATGCTCTTATACTCAAATCCTTTAGCTATGAATGCTAACACACCATTTGCTTTCTTCACTGCCTGCTGCACCTGCATGCCTACTTTCAATGACTGGTGTACCATGACACCCAGGTCTCGTTGCATCTCCCCTTTTCATAATCTGCCACCATTCAGATAATAATCTACCCTCCAGTTTTTGCCACCAAAGTGGATAACCTCACATTTATCCACATTATATTGCATCTGCCATGCATTTGCCCACTCACCCAGCCTATCCAAGTCACCTTGCAGCCTCCTAGAATCCTCCCTACACCTAACACTACCCCCCAGCTTTGTGTCATCCGCAAACATGGAGATGTTGCATTCAATTCCCTCGTCCAAATCATTAATATATATTGTAAATAGCTGGGGTCCCAGCACTGATCCTTGCAGTACCCCACTAGTCACTGCCTGCCATTCTGAAAAGGACCCGTTTACTCCTACCCTTTGCTTCCTGTCTGCCAGCCAGTTCTCTATCCACTTCAATACTGAACCCCCAGTACCATTCCTACATATAATGAAAGGTCATCATCTACCTGACTTTTATGTTGAGGATCGATTCTTGACAAGCCTGGATGAGGGCGTGGATGGGAGCAATGAAAAATTAAACAGGCACAGAAAAATGGGGGAAACAAAATGCATTATAAATGCATAGGAAGATGACGATGTTTGGCCCACTCTTGAACAAATGCAATGGAATAGGTTGTTTGAGAGGTCAATGCCGAGTTAGGATAACAGGTTCCTTCCCCCGAAGTTGCACTATAACGTGACATTATGTCTAATGGTTGATCTATGACTAAACCTCGTGATGAGCAGACAATTCTCATTCAATATTACAAATATGTGACCAATATAGCTGTCTGAAGCTTATTGGGTACTGCTGATTTGCATTTTCTGAGAAAAGAACAGATTTCCACAGTGATCTTTAAGAAAGAACTGCAGTTGCTGGAAAAATCGAAGGTAGACAAAAATGCTGGAGAAACTCAGCGGGTGAGGGAGCATCTATGGAGCCATCTATGGAGCGTCACCTATTCCTTTGCTCCATAGATGCTGCCTCACCCGCTGAGTTTCTCCAGCATTTTTGTCTACCTTCCACAGTGATCTTTGCTATTTTATGGAAATTAACCAACTGCACTTCAGAACTATTATGATATGCTTGGTAAATAATAATTTATGCTAATCAATAAGATTTATTTGTGCATGGTTAAAATAATGGCCAAAAGTCATAAATTTACAAAAAAGTATGAAGCAATATTTTTTCTTTTTTTGTACTGAAAAGATGCAGCTCTCTTCTATTAACCCTGTCCAAACCACTCATGCTCTTGTATTTTTTAAACAATTCTCTGCTCAACCTGCATGATAGCAGGGAAAATAGTCATGTACTAACAGCAGAACAGAACTCAGCATCTGGCTGCTCAACTTCCCTGCTATTCAAGATTTGTGTTGTTTGCAAACTGCCTCCACAGAGCAGAATTCTGCTTTGAAGACTGATTGACAGAGAAAATAGGTGCAGGAGTAGGCCATTTGGCCCCTTGAGCCAGCACTACCATTCACTATGATCATGGCTGATCATCCAAAATCAGTACCCCGTTCCTGCTTTCTCCCCATATCCCTTAATTTTGTCAGCCCTAAAAGCTATATCTAACTCTCTCTTGAATACATCATTGCACATTCTTGCTGACTATGAACACTCTGTAACTGGGTTTTACATAAAGCTGGGGGTTACACAAAAAGCTGGAGAAACTCAGCGGGTGCAGCAGCATCTAAGGAGTGAAGGAGATAGGCGACGTTTCGGTTCGAGACCCTTCTTCAGTCTCTAACTTTTACATAAAGCTTACTTGCATTGGGCATAAGAGCATTGTGCTGCACATTCTAATTTCTAGGTCATAGGCTTTTCAGATAACTCAGTGGATTAAGTAGATTTTTAATTTCATGGGCCATTCTTTGGAAAGTGAACTAAAATGTCACACACATTACCAAATGGCATCACATAAAATAATACATAAAAACAAATCTCGTAAGATGAATAAGATAATCAGATAATAAGATAATCTTATTCATGGATATTTTCCTACCTATAGAACTATAATGCATGTGTGCTAAAGATATGAATATTCTAGCTTTTTAAAATCCCCAAGAGTTTGTAAGATAAAACTGAGATAAAAAAAGCTTCCGTGTGAGGTCACATACCTGACCAGTCATATTTGACCTTTGACCCTAAACAAACATTGTCAGCATAACATAAATATTTCACTTGATAAACATTGAAAAAAATATGAATCATATATACAGTACAAAACAATATACCTGTAATGCTTTCAGGATTAGAAGAGATGTATTCCACAATTGTTCACATTTTTGGCTACACACGTGACTAAAAATGGGCCTCATGTAAGATTATTATATAACACACACCCTATCCTATCACATCATAAACAAATCACATCATATCATTTCGCAGCACATACAAATATCTCAAAACAGAAGAGCGAAAAGCTTTGAGATAAAATAATTGTTAGCAACAACCAATTGCATTAGAAGGATGAGAGGGTATCTCATTGAAACATGTACGATTATTAAGGGTTTGGACATGCTAGAGGCAGGAAACATGTTCCCGATGTTGGGGGAGTTCAGAACCAGGGGCCAAAGTTTAAGAATAAGGGGTAAGTAATTTAGAACCGAGATGAGAAAATACATTTTCACACAGAGAGTTGTGAGTCTGTGGAATTCTCTGCCTGAGAGGGTGGTGGAGGCCAGTTCTCTGGATGCTTTCAAGAGAGTGTTAGATAGGAATGTGTTCAGGGAAGTAACCACAAGCCTCGATGAGTATACAGACACTATATCATCATATGCTAGCTTTTGTGAGGACAGTTGCATTCCCACTAGGACCCGGACCTGGTTCAACAACGACAAACCCTGGTTTACAGCAGAACTCAGACAGCTCCGACAGTCTAAAGAGGAAGCCTACAGGAGTGGGGATGCAGACCTCTACAGGCAGGCCAAGTACAAGCTGAGAAGAGGAATCAGAGCTGCTAAGGAAAGGTACTCTGAGAAGTTGAGGAGCAAGTTCTCAGCTAGTGACTCTTCTTCAGTTTGGAAGGGCATGCAAGAAATCATCAGTTACAAGAGGAAAGCCCCCCGCTCTTTGGACAATCGTCAGCTGACCAACAACCTGAATGAGTTCTACTGCAGGTTTGACCTGCAGAAACGTAACCCTGGTACCCCCTCCCCCCCTCCCCAACAAACGCAGCCAGACCCCAGTTTGCAAAGACTGGACGCTTCTACTCCCACTCCTCGCCAATCACCACTTCACACCTACATCAAGCAAGACTCCAGTCTGAAAAGACTGGACCCTTTCCCACCCCAACCAACACTTCACACCCGCTCACAGCCTGACCTCAGTCTGCAAAGACTGGACTCTTCTACACCCACTCGTCCCCATTCACCAGTTCACACATACATAAAGCAAGACTGCAGTCTGCAAAGACTGGACCCTTTCCCACCCACCCCTCTCCAATCACCATTTAACACCCAATTACCCAATTCGGCTTGTACTCGCTAGAATTTAGAAGTGAGGGGGGATCTTATAGAAACTTACAAAATTCTTAAGGGGTTGGACAGGCTAGATGCAGGAAGATTGTTCCCGATGTTGGGGAAGTCCAGGACAAGGGGTCACAGTTTAAGGATAAGGGGAAATCTTTTAGGACCGAGGTGAGAAAAACATTTTTCACACAGAGAGTGGTGAATCTCTGGAATTCTCTTCCACAGAACGTAGTTGAGGCCAGTTCATCGGCTATATTTAAGAAGGAGTTAGATGCGGCCCTTGTGGCTAAAGGGATCAGGGGGTATGGAGAAAAGGCAGGTATGGGATACTTAGTTGGATGAGCAGCCATGATCATATTGAATGGCGGTGCAGGCTCGAAGAGCCGAATGGCCTATTCCTGCACCTATTTTCTATGTTTCTATGTTACCCATCCCCTCCGTACTGCACAACACCACTTCTCGATCATCAACAATAAAAATAGAGGAGGTGGAGAGGCTGTTCAGAAGACAGAAAAAGCGGAAATCTCCAGGACCGGACAATGTTTTCCCCTTTACCCTCAAGCTCTGTGCTGAACAACTGGCACCAGTCTACACTGACATTTTCAACCAGTCCCTGCAAACCTGTGCTGTCCCTGCCTGCTTCAAAGCCTCCACTATTGTCCCTTTACCCAAAAAGGCAAGGATTACTAGTCTAAATGACTACAGGCCTGTCGCACTGACCTCTGTAGTCATGAAGACCCTTGAAAGACTTGTGCAAGCCAAGCTGAAAAATATCACAAACCCCCCTGCTTGACCCTCTGCAGTTTGCGTCTCAGGCCAATAGATCTGTGGATGATGCAGTCAACCTGGGCCTGCACTTCATCCTCCAGCAGGGGACCTATGCGAGGATTTTGTTTGTTGATTTTAGCTCTACATTCAACACCATTGTGCCAGAGCTACGACACTCCACACTTTACGAGTTGACGGTGACTGAACCCCTCTGCCAGTGGATCACCAGCTTCCTGACAGACAGGAAGCAGCATGTGAGGCTGGGAAAGCACATCTTGGACACACAAACCCTCAGCATAGGAGCACCGCAAGCCTGCGTACTCTCCCCTCTCCTCTACTCTCTCTACACCAACGACTGCACCTCCACAGACACCTCTGTCAAGCTTCTCAAGTTTGCAGACGACACAACCCTGATTGGACTGATCCAGGATGGGGAGGAAACTGCCTACAGACAGGAAGTGACACAACTGGCGTCCTGGTGCCAACACAACAATCTGGAGCTCAATGCTCTTAAGATAGTGTAATTGATAGTAGACTTTAGGAGAGCTCCCCTTCCCCTGATCCCACTCACCATCAACAACACCACAGTCACCTCCGTGGAGTCTTTTATGTTCCTGGGAACCATCATTTCCGAGGACCTTAAGTGGGGGCTACCATCGACTCCACAGTCAAAAAGGTACAACAGAGGATGTACTTTGTGCGGCAGCTGAGGAAGCACAATCTGCCACAGGCAATGATGGTCCAATTCTATTTGATCATCGTAGAGTCTGTCCTCACCTTCTCCATCATGGTCTGGTTTGGCTCAGCCACCAAGCACGACATCCGGAGGCTGCAGCAAATCGTCCAATCAGCTGAGAAGGTTATTGACTGCAACCTTCCCTCCATTGACGAACCTTGCACTGCAAGGACCAGGAAGCGAGCGGGTAAGATCATCTCTGACCCCTCTCACCCTGGCCACAAACTCTTTGAATCACTTCCTTCTGGGAGGTGACTCCGGACTGTAAAAGCTTCCACAGCCAGATAAGGGGTTAGACAGGCTAGATGCAGGAAGATTGTTCCCAATGTTGGGGAGGTCCAGGACAAGGGGTCGCAGCTTAAGGATAAGGGGGAAATCCTTTAGGACCGAGATGAGAAGGACTTTTTTCACACAGAGAGTGGTGGGTCTCTGGAACTCTCTGCCACAGAGGGTAGTTGAGGCCAGTTCATTGGCTATATTTAAGAGGGAGTGAGATGTGCCCCTTGTGGCTAAGGGGATCAGAGGGTATGGAGAGAAGGCAGGTACGGAATACTGAGTTGGAAGATCAGCCATGATCATATTGAATGGCGGTGCAGGCTCGAAGGGCCGAATGGCCTACTCCTGCACCTATTTTCTATGTTTCTATGTTTCTATATAAAAACAGTTTTTTTCCACGAGTAGTAGCTCTATTCAATAACCAAAAATCTGTTGCCTCCTTTTGTTCTGGTATTTTATTTAATGCACGTTTAATCAATAATGTTTTATTATTAATATTTAATGTTTTATGTATCATTCCTAACTGTCACTGTATGTCATGTTGTCACTTGCGGGCGGAGCACCAAGGCAAATTCCTTGTATGTGACTTTTTGGCCAATAAACATATTCTTCATTCATAGAGCTCTTAAAGATAGTGGAGTCAGGGGATATGGGGAGAAGGCAGGAATGGGGTACTGATTGTGGATGATCAGCTACAATCACATTGACTGGCGGTGCTGGCTCGAAGGACCGAATGGCCTACTCCTGCACCTATTGTCTATAAAATTGTAATGGTACAGTAGGCAGCCATTTGGCTCTTCAGTGTTAAAGAAGGAACTGCAGATGCTGGAGAATCGAGGGTACACAAAGGCTGGAGAAACTCAGCGGGTGCAGCAGCATCTAAGGAGCGAAGGAGATAGGCGACGTTTCGGGTCGAGACCCTTCTGGCTCTTCAGTTCTGTTCTGACTCCTCGTATAGCCATCCTATCAATTTGACTTTTGCTTTTCCCTTGCATCTCTGAAAAATATTCTTTCTTTGGATGGCATTGATTTACTCTGTTTTCATTACTCCTGTTTATTCTAAATTTTACCGTCCAATACATAACTTTTTCTCCTTAAGATCCTCCAAATGTCTTTTTCCCGAAATTTAAAATCTAAGCCCTTGAACCATCTGCAAATAGGAACAGCTTTTATCTGTTAACTTTAGCTCATCCTGTCACTATAATTAAAGCTCCCATCAACCTTCCATGTTATAATCATTCGGCATAGTCATACGGCATGGAAACAGACCCATAAGCCCAACTTGTCCACACCAACCAACATATTCCATATAGACTAGCCCCACCTGCCTGCTTTGGCCCATATCCCTCTAAACCTATTTGATCCATGTACCTATCTAAATGATTCTTAATTGTTGTGATGGTACCTGCTTTTTTCTTTTTTCTTCCTGTTTTATAAACTGCCAAAGAGGTAGTTAAGGCAGGTTGCAAAGAAAACAACCACAAAGTTTCTCTAGTGGCCATGAAGTTAAAATCACCCATCCCTGGAATCTTTATACGAGATCCCATAGCATAAGATATCCCAAGGTACTTCACAGGAGTGATAACCAAACGTAATTTGACAGCCAAGCCCACAAAGCCACATTATGCCAGATCATCAAAAGCAATGTAAAAGCAAGGTTTATATTAAGGACTTCACAAGGGGATCTCAGAATTTAAGGTCCATGGGGCTATAGGCATGGAAATCAGGATGGCCCTAAAGATCAGAACTGGAATGGTGCAGACTACTAAGAGAGTTGCTGTAGAAATGATAAAGGACACGGCTTTGAATGGATTTGAAAACATGCGTGGGAATTTTAAGTAGGCTAAACTGAGTCATTTTCCACAAAACAAGATTCCATTAAAAAAAACAGGGGGATGACTGAACAGTAAAAATATTTTTACTGTCATGTCTGAGCAAAGGAAGTTGGCTAACACCCAGGACATTCTGCTCTTCTTCAAATAGTGCCACAACTGTTCACATATCCACCTGTGTTAATGGATGGATGTGAGTCTGTGGATGAACAATTATATCCTAAAGAATGTACAGTATCTCCAGCTAGACACATGGTATAGTGCATTCAAGTGTCAACCTTTATGTGATAAGCTTTGGAGTTGAAAAAACTGCCATATATACCAGGAGTCTCATCTTTCACAGGAATTAGCTGACAAAAGATAAAGGATGGGGAACTTAAACATGGCTTTGTTCTGTTGTTTGTCACACTTGCTTTAAAAATGGTTGAGTGCCGGCTTAGATTCTCGGAAAATGACTGCAGAAATTCCCTGGTTAGTTTGATTAATTTTGCTGCTAATGTTGATCGTTCCCCAGATCGATGGCTGAGGGTTAGGTTACTTTTAGCCTGAAAAGCTTATTTCTTAACTTTGCCAGGAGACTGGGCTAATTGGGAAAAGGGGTGGAGAGTATAGCAGGGAGATACTGATATGGGCAGAGGTAATGAACAGGAAACAAGAGTTGCATTCATGCACCAAAAGTTAACCATTTCACTTTTTTCCCCATTGTATATTTTATTTTGTTTCCTCAGTTATATTTTTGGTTTGTTTTTTAGTGACTTTCACATACCTTGGATAGAGAAGGTTGGAATAGGAAGAATTCTATTGTTGGAAATGTTTCTGATGACGTAAAGATACTTGGAAAATGCAGTGGCATATGTAATGAAACAGCTGTTCACTGCTGAAAAGTCACCGAGGTTTAAAGTTTCCTATATATGTTTCAGCTGCTGATGCTTTTATGATGCTGTTGGCCAAAAGCCAGTAAAGATCATTAGCTGGTGGAGCGGCCAAATTAAATAAGTGTAGGTTGGTTTATACACAAGTCTGCAATATGCATAGTTTGGTGTGGGCGATTGCTCACAGAATATTCACAAAACCCTGCTCAACCCACTGGACCATACCTCGTGCAATCCTCTCAAGCTACAATCATTCTGTTGTTCACAAAATGATAACTAAGAGATAAAGATGTAGTTGCCAAAGAGTCAGAGTACACCACTACCCCAGAGAGCAGATTCCAAAGACCACATTTCAATGGCAAAGATGGCTCCATAGAAGTTTGAGGTTATTCATGAAAACGATAATTGAAAACTATGAAATGCTAATGGTTGATTTTGGAACGAAAACAGAAAGTGCTGACATAACTCAGCAGATCAGACATTGTCTATTGCTAAGAGAAATAGTCGATGTTTCAGATCTGCACCACTTTGTCAGAACTCATCTAGAATTCATAACCAGAGGCAGTAAATGTTCCTCCTTCCACAGATGCTGCCTGATCTGCTGAGATTATCCGGAATTTCTATTTTTGGTTTAGGTTTCCAGCAGCCGCAGATTTGAAAATCAATTTTAAATTTCTGCTGACTTTGAAATCTCTACAGATACTCCAACTGCAGGAATTGTGACCGTTTCTCTGACCGTTTTCATTTTTATGCTATGATCTCCAGTCAGTCAATGGAGATCACGTGAAGATAAGCTAAATGTTATCCAGCTGTATATCACACATTAACTACAGTTCTGTGCGCAGAAAATATCACAGAAAAGTCCAAGCTGCAGCCAGTCAGATGGATTGTTCGATATTTCAGATCATTTGTGATACAGTAAAAAAAATCTTAGATATGGAAATATTCATTCTTAGCCAGAGTTTCCTGGCTATATTCAAACAATAAGCTTATTTTGAAACATTTATGATTCCAGTACAAAATAAAACACTGCTCTGCGCTTGGCACATGATAAAACCAGGGAAACAATTACCTCTTCACTATCTGAGAAATAACTTGTGGTCTATTAAAAACACACAGAGCTCTTGATATCAACAGTCTGTAACAAAGCCCTTAACATGCAAGATTATAGGAATATGGTGCGCGATTCATGTCATGATCCGCTTGTGCGGTCTCAATTACAGTTTATAACAATGGAAAGCTGAATGTAGATTCAATATTTCAAACCTTGAGATTGCTTATGAGACCCTAACCATTATCTTAACAAGTTTACTAGTTAAAAAAAATACATTTTAACAATCAGGTCTATGCACTCCAGTACCAGAAACAATGAATCTCTAACATCTGACACTATTGGCAACTGTTATACTTAATCTACTCTTTGTATTTTCCGCACAAGTACTTACTTATTGTGGAGAAAATGCTGTGTGTCTATTAAATGAGCCTTCTGGAATTTGCAATTGTCAGCTGCTCTGTGATTACCTGCCTCTGCTCAAAGGTTTTATCCTTTGATAAATAATAGTTAACCATTAAACCTGTTAGTTGGGAAGGTAACAAAATTAGTAAAAGAAACTAAAATTTAAACCTAATCATCCTAGTCCCTATTTGCATTAGCCTACCAGCTGGTTTATGTCAGAGCAGACAGCTTCTATCATTAAGTATGAAGTTACCTGCCTAGATTTCTATATAAGGGAAAAATGAAAAGTTCTGATCCATTGCAAGCACTGCTACATTTAAACATCCAGGCACAGAATTTTGGTAGTAAATTTAGTTTACTCATTTCCAAGGACTTTAGGTGGAGGGCGATCATCGACTCCAGTCAAAAAGGCACAACAGCGAATGTACTTCCTGCGGCAGCTGTGGAAGCACGATCTGCCACAGGCAATGATGGTCCAATTCAATACGGCCATCGTAGAGTCTGTCCTCACCTTCTCTATCATGGTCTGGTTTGGCTCAGCCACCAAGCACGACATCGGGAGGCAGCAGCAAATCATCCGATCAGCTGAGAAGGTTATTGGCTGCAACCTTCCTTCCATTGACAAACTGTACACTACAAGGGCCAGGAAGCCAGGGGCGAAAATCCCGGGGGGGCCACGGCCCCCATCTGTTTTGAGAGGTGGGGGACGACCCCCCCCCCCCCCCAGTTTTTGTAATTCTGATTTTAAAATCTGGTGAAATCTCTGCTTTCCATGAGACAGTGAGGGTGGGACTGCTGACCGAGGGCGCCAATTGGACGAGAGAGACGTCGGTCAGCAGGCAATGGGGGCGGGACATGATGATTCAGCGCGATCATTGGAGGAGGGAGGAGTGGGGGGGACTGAGGATAGAGTGCGGTGATTGGAGGAGGGAGACCTGTGCCAAAACACTCTCGGCACAGACCTGCGCCTCATCCGCCGCCAGGATCGATCCCGGCTCTCCGGCATGTCCTGTCCCCACCAGAGTCTCCCCCACAGGTGGCCTGAAACGTTTGGACTGACGGGACACCAGCACTGGCTGTAAACGTGGGCCATATTTTCCGCAAGTCTAGGCAGGGCTGTAAATTAACCCGGCGAGACAGGCAGAGTTGAGCTGCATTTAGCGCTGGATTGAGCCTCCGAAGCTTCGCGCGTGTGTGTGAGTGTGCGCATGCGTGCGCGGCCGCCAAGAAATTATGTCCCCCCTGTCTCCCGGATATTTTGATAGCGATTTCCGTGCCTGCAGGAAGCGAGTGGGTAAGATAATCTCTGACCCCTCTCACCCTGGCCACAAACTCTTTGAATCACTTCCCTCAGGAAGGCGACTGTCAAAGCTGCCACAGCCAGACATAAAATCAGCTTTTTTCCACGAGTAGTAGCTCTACTCAATAACCAAAATGTTATAGCCTCCTTTGGCTCTGGTATTTTATTTAATGCACATGTTTAATCAATAATGTTTTATTATTAATGTTTAATGTTTTATGTATCATTCCTAACTGTCACTGTATGTTATGTTGTCACTTGCGAGCGGATCACCAAGGCAAATTCCTTGTATGTGAATACTTGGCCAATAAACTTATTTATTCATTCATTCAACTTTGCTTGCCATGGCCCTGTGTTCTCAAGAACAAACAGTTCAGTCTAATTTTTGCATGATGGTGGGGTTAGGGGTGGAGAAAGGTTGGAAACATTACTGCTTCAATTATATGCATGGGCTTAATATTGTAACTTCATTATTCCTAGAATGTGGGCATTGCTTTTTATTGTCCACCTCTGAACGCAAGTATATAAAATTATGAGAGGCATAGATGGGGTAGACAGTCAGAACCTTTTCCCCAGGGTGGAAATGTCCAACACTAGAGGTCATAGCTATAAGGTGAGAGGGGAAAAGATTAATAGTTATGTGCGGAGCAGGTTTTTCACACAGATGGTGGTGAGGGCCTGGGATGCATTGCTGGTGGTGGTGTTTGGAGGTAGATACAATAGTGGTGTTTAAGAGGCACATGCAAGTGAAAGGAATAGAGGGATTTCTTAAATGTTGTGATGGCACCTGATTTTTCTTTTTTATACTGCCAAAGAGGTAGTTAAGGCAGGTAGCAAAGGAAAGAACCACATACTTTATCCAGTTGACATGAAGTTAAAAGACGGCACAGAGACCCAGGGTCGATCTGTCTATATATAGTTTGCACGCTCTCCCTGTGACAGGTGGGTTTTGTCCATGTGCTCTGGTATTCGATGGGCCAAAGGGCCTGTTTCCATGCTGTATCTCTAAATTAGGACCTCCGACTAACTGCAGATCTTTGAATGTTTGACTTCCAACCTTACATATTAAAGCCATAGAAAATGGGAAGAGCATGTCCAGGATTCTCTGATAATAATCAATAATTAATTGATGATATCAGGATGGTTAAGGTGGAAAAAATACTGCATTTTATTGGCCAACGTACAGAACAAGAGCAGGGTGTCATAGTAGAATTCTATTCATTGCTACTTGGCCGTAGACAGAGTACTATTTACATTTCTGGTCATCACATTACAAAAAAGATGCAATTACACCACAAGGGTTAAATAGGTTACTGGGATGTTGCCAGTTACAAGGAAACATTGAAGATGTTTAGTTACATGAAAACATTGGCTGGGCTCTGGATAGATGTAACATGACCTCCAACAGGAGCTTTGCCTTTTATGTCCATCCCAGTCGTGGCTCCAGTTCACCCAATGTGATAGTTGCTGCCCACAGTTTTGAGGACCCAAGAACTGCTTCTGCTGTACCTGTGGGGACAGAAACAAGAAATATGTTAGCATCTTGTCCTCAGCAATAAATGCCAGTCTTTTACATCTGTTCTAAATGACTGGATACCAAACAGAATTACGCACAAAGAACTGCAGATGCTGGTTAATACACAAAAGGACACAAAGTGCTGGACTAAATCCGCGGGTCAGACAGCATTCCTGGGATGCATGGACAGATGACTTTTCCAGTCTCGACCTGGCACGTCATCAATCCATGTTTTCCAGGGATGCAGCCTGACCCGCTAAGTTACTCTAGCACCATGTGCCCTTTTACCGAATAGAATTAAGTGTGAATGAATAAGTCTTGCACAAACCCTCAGCTGGAACTGGCCTGCTTTCTCAACCACGTAACTGTAAGCCCTTCCATTTACAAACAATCAAAGGCAGTAATGTGGCCAGTGGATGTCCTCTCTTATTGCTGTGCTTTCTACAAAAAAAGAAATGTGCATTGATTAACCAAGACTGGCAGCATGGTATCAACTAAGATCTCAGACCCTAAGAAATTATACTATTTTCTAAATATTATTTAGAATGTAACTAATCCGCACAAGATCAACTTATCACTTTCTGCATCCACGTTGCCTTACGAGTTTGATTCACAATATGATCATAGGAATAAGGAATATGGCATAAATCACACATTCTGTGACTTCAGCCAAAAACAAAAAGTCAATTAAACTGTACCATGAAACATAAAAGAACCTTGAGAATCGGCATTAACCATTGTTTTTAGTAACAGTAGGAATTATTAACTATTTATATGAAATCAATCACAAAATTAGAAGAGGTGGTGCGTGGCCCTGGCATTTGCCAGGAATGTAGGTGAACTGCTTTAACGGGCCTATCCCACTTGGCAATTTTTTTCGGCGACTGCCGGCGTCATATCAATGTCGCCAAAAGACTTTGAACATTTCAAAATTCAGCAGCGACAAAAAAAATGTTGCGACACTTGAAAAAACACAGCCGCGTCATACGTTATCACGCCACATCATGCCGCGTATTTTTCGGTGACCTGATACATCAGTCAACGATGTCGGCAGTCACTGAAAAAAATCACCAAGTGAGACAGACCCCGAACTCTTCTTTCCAGCCTTGAACCTAACAGTACTTTAACATTTATCCGTTTTCAATACACTAATTGATTGCATATGCTCATCTACAGAATTACAAATGGTCACAAGCCTCTGTATGAAGTAATTTCTTCGGTCCTAATTCATCAACTTCATCCTAAAACTATGGCTTCTATTGACCAGTAACTATATAACAGCAGGATATCTTTCAGTTCTTCTTATGGTTGAATCACTGTTTCATGCCCATTCATCTTCTCTGTCTTCGAATGGTTCACTGCATTTAGACAATATGAGATGCAATTTGATGTAATTGTACACTTAAAATTCATGTAAAATTTGCAATGTGCAAAATGAATGCCATGTCTGCCTAACAGCAGTTTATGCACATCAAATATAATTCCTTGCATTTAAATGTTTTGAGATATTATAGAACTACATAAATGGCAAAATAATCACTATCTTTCCACTATCTTTAATACAATGGGGGTAAACCACTATTTCCATGAAAATCCACACAAAGTAAAAAAATTGCTGAATGTACATGTGGATAAATTGTAATTTTAGCTCCTAGTATTCATATTGTGTGAAGCAGGGAAGAGTATGCAAAGTTACACAAAAATAATAATAGAATAATTTAATCTTCTAAGGAAAAGATCCATGCAGAAAATTGAAATATAAGAGTTTGAGAAAGCATACTTTTCTGTTTCTTCGACATCCCTATAAAGTAAGTGCATTATAGTGTAACTGCTGAATGCAGATGCCTGGTCAGCCTTGTAAGATTATGAATTGTAAAATCTGATAAAAGGGAAAGGTTCTTTCCACTTATAATTTCAGAGTTCTTTTGGTAGTCAAGAAAGGTGACAAATTTTGCAGAGAAAAAAATGGAATAAAATCACCAGGTAAGTTAATATTCTGCTCACCCAGCAACAACATTGTTCAATCTGAGACCCTTTGTCAGAACTGATAAAACAAGTTAATCTATTGGGCAAAACAGGTGGGGAAAGGCAAAGGGTGGACAAAGGAACACACAGACAAAGGTGCTCAACTGCCTTTTCATGGCTACATTATTTCACCCCTTTCAGAGAAATTCATGCTGTTCCACACATTGCTCTCTTCCACCTAGCTACCATGTTTTTCATCCCTCCCCCAAGTTCTGATGAAGAGTTGCAGACTTGAAACACTAACTGTTTATCTTTCCTTAAAATGCAGCCTGATCTGCCGAGTCTTTCCAGGATTTTGTTTATTTTTTATTTCAAGTGACTCATCCATTAAATTGGATGAAAATGCCCACCTTTGCTAACAGCTTGATTCTCATATAAAAATTGTGTTACAAACTGTTATTCTGTTGTGGACACAGTCTGATGAAGGGTCCCAACCCAAAATGTCACATGTCCATGTTCTCCAGAGATGTTGCCTAACCCGCTGAGTTGTTCCAACACTTTGTGTCCTTTTGCCATACTGTTGTACTTTATCGATTTGTGGAGATGGTTGCTTCATTTTCAATAAATAAATCTGTGTTGTATGTTGAGCATATCTGTTTTTTTGAAATAATGCAAATGCAGATCAGGTAAACTAATAAGTAATCCATTTTACTCATTTATTAAGGATCCTTTTATTTGGGGAAAATAATGGAAGAACGTTTGATGTTATCAAAAATGCATTAGCTCATTGAAACTTTTGTTTGGCGTATTTGACTCCAAATGTAAAATCATGAAATCTCCACATCATGACAAAAAGACCCTGGTTAGAAATAGTCTCATGGTTTTATCTAAATATGTTCTGATTCCTTAAAATCGTGGTCCATGTTACATATGACAGTTTGAAACATTTATATGTGCTAAAGAAACATAAATCTGCTTTGTTCAATCAGCAAGAACAGTTACTAAATCACTTTTTGTCTGTTGGTATTATAGTAAAAAATCAGCACAAAATTAAACCACGTACTTTGACAAAGCTAAAGATTTGACTTCTTAAGAACCAAAGGAATACATCGAACTGTTATAATCAAAATTGGTAATTGCAAACGTTTATATTTATCAGCCAGAAATAAACATTGCAAAGGTTTTACATATTTAATTTTTGTTTTATGTGGTAAGAAATTACATTTATTTATATTATACTGTCCCGACCGTTACCCTGATGGATATATATTCCTCTCTACATAAATTCTGCCTGACCCAAGCATATATATATTTTTAACTTTCATATTTGCAGCTTTCAAAAAAATAGAACTATGGAAATCCTTAATCCATAATCATTACAATTGCAAATGCAAACAATTCCAAATCATTAGCCCCAAAAATTAAATTTAGTATCAAAGGTATAAAATTCTCCATTTTATAAATCCTCATGAATCTAGATAAATTGTGTTCATCAAATGGAAACTAAATTATGATAGAGGCAAGTATGACACCAAAGTTGTAAACAGCCTCGATCAATTTCAGAGTTCCCAGGGAAAGACAGAGTTGGTAGTTGACGATTGGAGCAGAAACTGGTTCTGGTTTTACCATCATTTAGTTCAGTAAAATTTCTGTTCAATTAGCTTGGACATTGGACCATCTTGAACATTGAACAGTTTGTATTTGGAGAAAGCTGAAGGGTCAGATACAACCGAGTGCTGTCAGCATGTGTGTGAAAGCCATGTATGATGTACATAAATGAGAAATAGGAAGGGGCAAAAATGGATCCTAACATGCAGCCTCAGATAAAGAAACTGCTGCTGGCAATTCTTTAGTTATAAATGAGTAAGAATGGAAGCAGAGAAATGCAAACCCACCAAGCAGGCTGAAGTTATAGGATGCATGGTTAACCACAGCAAAAGGTTACAGACAGGTCAAGGAGGAAAGATTACTTTTTGCCATATCGAGGATATTAATAAACTTAATCAGTGTTATTTTGGTCATGCTGCAGTCCATAAACCCAATTTCAGGGCTAAAGCAATGAATTCCAAGAAAGATGTTGATCAATTACTACTATACTCCTCCTTATTTGACATTCTGAACAAGGTCATGCCATCTCTCTTGCTCGTGGTAGTGGATCCATTTGAATAATGTTCTGATATGCAGCAGAGCAACATTAATTCTACAGCAACAAACTGCTGGAGGAACTCAGCAGGTCAGGCAGCATCTGTGGAGGAAAGTGGACAGATGATGTTTCAGGTGGTGAATCTTCTTCACACTAATGGAGTTGAGGGAAGATAGCTGGTGGAAAGAGGCAAGGGAAGGGGGTGCGGCAAGAAAGTGAGAGGTGGATCCAGATGAGCAGAGGTTAATTGACAGATGAGTCAGGGAATAGGAATATAAATGGTTAGAAACTAGGAGCTTCAGCTGGCCCAGGCGAACAGTGCGTATGTATTTGACAAAGTCACTATGTTTAGTCTGACCGACACAGAAGGGACATACCAGGAGCACCAAATGCATAGATCAGTTGAAAGAGGTGCATGTAAACCCGTCTCAGCACTTGTTAACCATTTTAATTTCCCTTCCCATTCCCTTACCAAACTGCCTATTATTTGCCTCTTCCACTGCCAGAATGAGGCCACATGCAAACTGGAATAACATCACCTCATATTCAGCTGGGTAGCGTACAACCCTATGTCATGAACATTGAACAATTTCAGTAACCTCCATCTCCTTTCTTTCCACTCCACTGCCATCTAGTTGCTCCTCCACCCGTTCACTTCCCACTCCTCTCCCCCCCAGGGTCCCATATTTTACAGCCATCCCTCCCTTGGGTTCTACATTTCACTTTCCTTCCTTATAAGGTTCAAAAATGTGTAGCTTCACTAATCACCTCCAGCCTTGTCGACTAACTCCACTCTTTTCTCTCCTATTTGACATCTGCCAATCAACCCCACTTCACCTGCTACTTGCCAGCCCTTTTAACTAGCTATCTCTCTTTTACTTCAACTTTACAACGTTGTGTCATTCCACAAATGCGGCCTGACCTGCTGATTTCCTCCAACAGTTTGTGTTTACTCAAGATTACAACATCTGCAGTCTCTTGTGTCTCCATTCACTCTATATAATCAGCTTTTTGAAACAATAGGTCTAATTGAACATTATAAGAATTGAAAGAGATATTTCAGAGTGAGCAAACAGAAGCTGACATTTGTTATTATTTAAACTAGCTGTCATTGATTTACACTGTTGTCATTACAGAACACTTTGATTTGTTTCCTAAGCATGCAGGTGCAGCAGGCAGTGAAGAAAATGAATAGCATGTTGGCCTTCATAACAAGAGGAGGTGAGTAGAGGAACAAATAGGTGTTTCTGCAGTTGTATAGGACTCTAGTGAGACCACACCTGGAGTATTGTGTGCATTTTTGGTCCCCTAATTTGTGGAAGGACATTCTTGCTATTGAGGGAGTGCAGCGTAGGTTTACAAGGTTAATTCCAGAAATGGCGGGACTGTCATATGCTGAGAGAATGGAGCGGCTGGGCTCCATTCTGGAGCCTTCTGGAGTTTAGAAGGATGAGAGGGGATCTTATTAAAACATATAAGATTATTAAGGGTTTGGACACGCTAGAGGCAGAAAACATGTTCCCGATGTTGGGGGAGTCCAGAACCAGGGGCCACAGTTTAAGAATAAGGGATAGGCCATTTAGAATGGAGTTGGGGAAACACTTCTTCACACAGCAAGTTGTGAGTCTGTGGCCGGTTCTCTGGATACTTTCAAGAGAGAGCTAGATAGGACTCTTGAAGATAGTGGAGTCAGGGGATATGGGGAGAAGGCAGGAACAGGGTACAGATTAGGGGTGATCAGCCATGATCACATTGAATGATGGTGCTGGCTCGAAGGGCCGAATGGCCTACTCCTGCACCTATTGTCTAACCAACAAAGCTTGGATATCCAAAACAATCTAGTTGTGACTTTCTAAGGCAAATTCAATCAGGTTGCGACCATTATTTGTGTTAATTGAATATTTTCCTCTTCAGCCAAAATATGCTAGATGTTAACTAACTTGATCTAAATTACCATGAACTAGTTCATCTCAGGAATCCCCAATTATCTCCCAAGGGCCATTTAAAACAAACTTTGCTTGAACAAGATCCTTGCAGTGACGTTCTAAGGAACAATAATTTAATTTAAGTGTTGATTTTCACTGAACAAAGGCTTTTCACTGTACCTCTGTACACGTAACAATAATAAACTAAACCAACATAAGTATGCGTTCTGTCTCTGTTTCCATAAACAGTCATTAAGGAGGGAAAACATGACTGGAGACGCAAGTGACTAGAGATGTTGGAGCAAAAAATCAACCGCTGTACGAATTCAGTGGTAGGAGTGGTATTTGTGGAGAATAAGAAATAGTCACATCACATTTTGGGTTAAAACCCTGTATCACGACTGAGATGTAGGAAGAAGAAAATAAAGGACACATGGAAAACAGCAAGTTGGCTACAGTACTGCAAAAACAAATGCATTGTATTGTTATTATTTCATGACTGAAAATAATATTCAATCAACTGCCCTTCTGTATTTAGTGACAGTGACACCAAATGACACAATTCAGGTTAAAACTGAAGAGCTGAGCTTTGCCCTCTACCTTGTAGGCATTTTTACACAAATCAAAGTGATAATTCAGGTATGAGGACAACTAGGATTCTTGAGCAGCTATTTCTGTTATTGTTTTTCTAAAGATCAATTCCTAAAATTATAAAGATGATCAACTTGTATGCTTTGTATAAATAATGAACACATTCTATTATAAAAACATCAAGTATTTGAATTAAACGGTTGGTACAAAAATAACTGCCAAAATAAGCAAAAGAGAACATTTCAGTCAAAATGCAGTTTATTTTAAGAATTAAAGTACAGATGAATGTATTAAAACAATGAATTTATAGGTTTGAAAAACGACCTATGTGGATTGCTCCTCTTTTGAAAGTTTATTTAAAAATTAATAAAAAAATATTCAAGAGTAAGATTCAACGTTCTTTCTCAAGCAGCATCTGTTCTACTTTCATTCCCTTCCTATTAGAGCAATACAAAGTTTTCAATTACAAAATACCAGTGTTTCAGGATGCTCTGCTTCTTATTGAGAATTGTAAAAGCCAGATTTTAAAATGATCTAGTGGTGGTAGCTGCATGGCGTCATTTATTGATAGTGAAGAACCATGAACTCACAAATTTAAGAGATTTTCACAGTTATTTCAATGGTTCATAGGCCATATTATGCAGTTTCGTGCACACAATGAAGGAACAGTTTCAATACTTCTAGTCAGTACAAAGATTGACAATTTAATTTGACTGAGAGACAGGGAAAGAAATCTTCAAACCACTTTGGTATTACCACTTTGGTAAAATACTGAAATAATATGGGCAATCCCCCTAGAGACAAATTTACCCGATGATAACATTGTATTCAAGAACATGAAGCCTTGTAGATATTGTACTAAGCAGAACTTCCCCAAGTTACATTGCAAAGTGGAAAATCTTTGTTCCCATTACAGCTATTGTTGTGCAGCTAAATTTTATTATGTATTGTGTGTTCTTTTTTGATTGTACCGCTGCTGACACGTTCATTTCACTGCACTTTATTGTGTATGTGATGAATAAATCTGATTGATTGTCCAAAGAAAAATTAAATCCTCCAGAATAAACTTCACCCTTACTCACATCATCTTAGTCCTGAGAGGTTTTGAATGTAGCAACTTAAGCCATGGCCCTAGTATGAATGACTGAAATTCATAACTAAATCTCTAAACAAAATGAAAAGTACTGGACAGGAGGCAATGATTCGGAGTCTAAGCCAGGGGAGAATAATGGTGTGACTATTGCAAACAAGTTTATCAAATGGTATTATTGTAAATAACTGAAAAGGCAAACATCAAGCCTATTTTTATCATTTGCGTGGTAATGAAGGGAAAGCTGAATGAATAAAAAGTGGCACAAGTCATAATATTACACAAAACAAACCAAAAACAAGTCTTGTTTTTGTCAAGACCTATCAGGAAAAGGATTACAGTAATTATTGGCAGAAAGCTGGAAACAAAAACATTACAGCATATTTTGGAATTCACACAAAACTGGGCAAAGTACAAAGTAAGACACTTGACAAGTCATAAACATCTAAGAAAAAGTTTTTCTGAGTTTTACTAAGTTTTCCAAATGTGCAAGTTCCAGCTTTGATTTAAAAAGTTAGAGTACTTCGGTTTACAAAGTTATTTGCTCTGTGACTCAGAAACAACTGCAAGATGGTGCTTGGTTTTTATATGTGACATCTAAAATAATGCATTTAGTTTGTACATTACCACTAATAGCAACTATATACAGTGCCCTCCATAATGTTTGGGACAAAGACCCATCATTTATTTATTTGCCTCTGTACTCCACAATTTGAGATTTGTAATAGAAAAAAATTACATGTGGTTAAAGTGCACATTGTCAGGTTTTATTAAAGGGTATTTTTAGACATTTTCTGACACCTGTTCGACAGATCAGAAACACTATCCAGGAGTCAGATGTGGATTTGTTAATGACCACGGTCCGCAGAAGACTTCATGAACAGAAATACAGAGGCTACACTGCAAGATGCAAACTACTGGTTAGCCGTAAAAATAGGATGGTCGGGTTACAGTTTGCCAAGAAGTACTTAAAAGAGCAACCACAGTTCTGGAAATAGGTCTTGTGGACAGATGAGATGAAGATTAACATAACAGAGTGATGGCAAGAGCAAAGTATGGAGGAGAGAAGAAACTGCCCAAGATCCAAAGCATACCACCTCATCTGTGAAACATGGTGGTGGGGGTGTTATGGCCTGGGCACGTATGGCTGCTGAAAGCACTGGCTCACTTATCTTCATTGATGATACAACTGCTGATGGTAGTAGCATTTTGAAGTGTCTAGACACATCCTATCTGCTCAAGTTCAAACAAAGGCCTCAAAATATTGGCCGGCGGTTCATTCTACAGCAAGACAACAGATCGAGTGATTGACTTGGCCACTCAAGAATCGACATTTTTTTAGCTTTGAAAAACTCCTTTGTTGCTTTAGCAGTATGAAGCGACAAAAGAGTTTTTCAAAGCTAAACAATGGTCAATTCCTGAGTCAATCACTCAATCTGAACCCAAATGAGCATGCCTTTTATATGCTGAAGAGGAAACTGAAGGGGACTAGCCCCTAAAACAAGCATAAGCTAAAGATGGCTGCAATACGGGCCTGGCAGAGCATCACCAGAGACGACAACCAGCAACTGGTGATGTCCATGAATTGGAGACTTGAAGCAGTCATTGCATGCAAAGGATATGCAACAAAATACTAAACATGACTTTCATTTACATGACACTGCTATGTCCCAAACATTATGGTGCCCTGAAATGGGAAGGGGGACAGGACTATGTATAAACACTGCTGTAATTTCTACATGCTGAAACCAAAATGTATAAAAATGACCTTTATTAAAATCTGACAATGTGCACTTAACCACATGTGATTTTTTCTATTATAAATCTCAAATTGTGGAATACAGAGGCAAATAAATAAATGATGGGTCTGTCCCAAACATTATGGAGGGCACTGTATATATATTTAAGGTAGATGTAGCTTCTCAAACCAAACTTGCTTGAAATGAGAGCTATAAAATGCAGATGGGTTCTATTGCTTTCAGAAAATGGGATAAAATACAAATTTGATTGTGCAACTTAAAAAAAAACTACAACCAATATTGCTACATTTATATATTCTACAGCTTTACAAAACTCAAAACTTTCTTGGTAGTGATTTTTTGTAAACTCGCATGTGTTATTCCATGGTTCAAATAAAATTCCACCTTTCTATGGCACTGTGTTGACCTGTGCATTAATACTACTGCTATTTTGTTTACAATTATTTTGCTTTTCTTTTGAAGAATAATACACATAAAACTTCATCTGTCAAATTAAATTTCTGGTTTACCATGCAGATTGTTTAACTGCTACAATAATTGCTCTGCACTGGTCAAACCCAACTTTGGAGATATAGCTCCACACCATAACTTTTCAAATACATACACATTTAATTATATTTAAATATAGTTCTGCTTCACATCCTCAAAATACTGCCGAAAAATATTTCAGAATGCATTAAGATTTTTTTGTTAACTACAACAGATTCAGTAGTTATTTTGCATTTACCCTTGTTAAGCTCTTAAGGCTTAACATATTAAAGAACTGAAAGCTTTTTTAGAATTTATACTTTTCTTTAAAAGATGTTGCATTATATTAGAAAATGTAATACCCTTGCTTGCTTCTTCAAACGTCTGGCACAATATATTGCTTTGATTTGAGTTTTAAGAGACAGGTAGATGTTGTTTCAGGATTTCTTTTGTTGTCGGAGGCATTTTGTCAGGAAATTTTATATGGAACTCTACTATATAGTCACCACGTTGATTTGGAGTCTTAGGAAATGGTAAACCCTCTCCTCTCAGCCTCTTCACAGTCCCGGGCTTGATAACATCATTGCAAGGTAGGGGAATCACTCTGCCATCAATTGTAGGGATATTAACTGTACAACCACATAAGGCCTATGAAAGTAAACAAATATTTTATTGTACTAAGATATTTAGAAGCACTTTCATTTGACAAAAACTTAGCATAAACAAAATATATACACAAAATGGCAAAGGAGAAATTCATTTCTTTTAACCGTTTATTAATTTTGAGGGGAAATGTTGTAGTTCAACACTCAGGAAACAATGAATTTGTATTGATGATCAAGGAGCATTTAGACACTGCCCAAATCTCCTTGACTAAATTCTGCTTAAAAAGGTTATATGGAGTCTGTGATGGGGCCGGGCAAATACACGCTATTAAAATAACTACCTGCTGATTAGAATGATCTTTTCATAGAACAGAGATGGAGGAGTAGGGCATTCGGCCATTTGAGCCAGCACTGCCATGGCTGATCATCCAGAATCAGTACCCCCTTCCTGCTTTCTCCCCATATCCCTCGATTCCATTAGCCCCAAGAACAATATCCAACTGTCTCTTGAGTGTCCCTAGTGAATTGGCCTCCACTGCCTTCTGTGGCAGAGAATTCCACAGATTCTGCATTTGCAGCACCTCACACTTGCTAATACAGAAACCTCCCCGTGGTGCAGCGTGGGAAACACTGAATGGTATAATCTGATATTATTACCACCAGTAGGCCAATATCTGTATACTTACCCAAGCAATCTACTAGATGACGATGCCGAAGCGCCACAGACACTCGCCCTCCTCGGGGCCTGCACTGTCAATCGCCTCAATCAATATTGAAGGCTTCTCCAGATGCAAGGCAGACATACTAGCGACAGCGGCCAAACGCTTCGACATAGTGTGCATGCAGGAAACCCACACCGGCCCTACACAACACCGAGCAGCCATCCCTGGAATGAAGCTGGTGGCCAAGATCCGACACAGACAGTATGGGTCAGCTGTATTCAGCAGACCAAACCTCGCGATCGAAGAGGTCTGCACCCACACCACCGAAGGGCAAATGGAAACCATCACAGTTGCCCTCCCAAACATCTCTGTCACATCAGTGTATAAACCCCCCCAAAGTCCGTTCCTCCACTCTGAACTGCCAGACAGATGCAAGAGGAAATACCACATTAGCATTGGGGACTTCAATGCCCATAGCTCATTGTGGGGCTATGAAGTGAACAATCAAGATGGAGATGAAGTCGGAACCTGGCTCGAGTTGAAACACCTGACCCTGATCCATGACGCCAAACTGCCAAAATCTTTCCACAGTGCCAGAGGGAAACGAGGATATAACCCAGACCTTGTTTGTGTGGGCAGCGAACTATAATCCTGAGCTGTGAAAGAGGTCCTGGTCCCTATCCCCCATACACAACACCGGCCAGTCACCATAACCATCCGATCCGCTCTCCAAGCAACAACCGTCCCCTTCCGCAGAAGGTTCAATCTGTGGAAGGCCGTCTGGCTGTCATTCCAACAAGAGATCGAAGATTCCATCCCCAGCATTCCATCACACCCCAACAACTATACCATGTTCACAGAACTGCTGAAAAGGTCAGCCAGGCGACATATACCAAGAGGATGCCAGACCGAGTACATCCCCGGGCTGTCGGAAACATCCAACGATCTACTGAAAGCCAGCCACAGGGCATACCACAAGGACCCTTTCTCCTCCACCACCATGGGACTCGGAGAGATCCTGTTGAACACAGTCGGAGAGGACCGAAGGCAAGTCTGGAAGGAGTTGATAGAAAACACCAACATGACCAATAACAGCAGGAAGGCATGGGCCACAATACGCCGCCTCGGTGAAGACCATACCACACCGCCCACGCTCACAACAGTCACAGAAAACTCAGTTGCAGCACAGCTGGTGGCAAACGGTCGTAGCCAAAACCGGCGCAGACCCACAGGAGAATACCGCCGGACATCGGTAACAGACCGCCTACAACCAGCCAGCGCTCTCACCAAGCCCTTCGACCTAGAAGAACTCGAAGCTGCAATGAGCATGCTGAAACCTGGGAAAGCAGCAGGAATCGATGATGTACTGACGGAAATGATACAGCACCTGGGACCTAAAGCAAAGACCTGAACTCATGCATTGCACAGAAAACAACTCCACCTGTATGGAGAAAGGCCAAGACTGTCGCAATTCCCAAACCTGGATGGACCCATCATCCCCAAAGAGCTACAGATCCATTTCCCTCCTCTGCATCACCTACAAGCTCTACGAGAGGCTACTACTCCAACACCTTATGCCACTTATAGACTCCAAACTTACTAAAGATCAAGCTGGCTTCCGCCCTGGCCGCTCCTGTGCCGGGCAGCTACTGAACCTCACCCAACACATTGAGGACGGTTTTGAGTGCAAACTCATCACCGGAGCAGCTTTCATAGACCTTAACGCTGCCTACGACACTGTCCAGCACCGCACCATGATCAGGAGACCTTTTGACATGACTGGTGACCTCGACCTGTGCCAAGTCATCAAAAGCCTTCTCAACAACAGGCGCTTCTTTGTTCAACTAAACGACGAGCAAATGGAAAGCCCAAAAGAATGGCCTACCACAAGGCAGAGTACTGACCCCCCTCCTCTTCAACATCTACACCAACGACCAATCACTTCCCCCACAATGCCGCTGCTTCATCTATGCTGATGACCTCTGCATCACCAGCCAACAGGAGAACTTCCAGAAGATCGAGTCTGTCCTGGAAAGCGCCCTCCAAGAGATGACAATCTACTACAATAACAACCACCTGAAACCCAACGCATCAAAAACCCAACTATGCAGCTTCCATTTTAAAAATCGAGATGCAGGAAAACAACTGAGCGTCTCATGGGATGGCCACAAACTCTCCAACCACTTCCACCCCGTGTACCTCGGAGTCACACTCGACAGGACACTCTCTTTCAAAACCCACCTTCAGAACACCAAAGCCAAGGTCAATACTCGCAACAACATCCTGCGCAAACTGGTAAACTCAAAGTGGGGCGCTGATCCACCAACCATCCGTGCAACTGCCCTAGCCCTGTGCTTCTCCACAGCTGAATATGCGTGCTCAAGCTGGAGCCGCTCCCACCACACCAAACTGGTTGACACAGCCCTCAACGACACCTGCCGCATTATCACGGGATGCATAAAGACGACAGTCCCGTGCCTCTACGCCCTAGCTGGTATTGCCCCCCCCCCCCCCCCCCCCATATCAGACGATCCATCGACGCCCAAGATGAGCGGAGAGCACAGGAGATCGATACCGGGCATCCCCTGCACGGACACACAGCACCTCCACCCTGACTGAAATCCAGAGCCGGTTTCTTGCAGACAGTCCCACCTCTCCAGACAACCAAAGAAACAGCAAGGACCAACATCTGGAAAGATGAATGGAACCAGCTCAACACACGAGCCCACGACTGGATGGAGAGAGGAATCACTCCGACTGAATGCCTCGCCAGCGGGCACGACCTCCCATGGCCAACCTGGAAGACCCTCAACAGATTACGAATGGAGCAGGGGAGGTGCAAAGCACTTATGAAAGCATGGAACTACCAGGCAGAAGACACATGCAGCTGTGGAGCAGTGCAGACAATGTCCCACCTACTGGAGTGTGACGCCGCCCCCCAGTGCAGCCCCCAGGACCTGGCTGAACCGACCAGCTGTGACCTGCGCCAGATACTGGCAGAACGACATCTGAGATTGCAACGGACTCGAAGAAGAACCTCACACTTATGTGTGTTAAACTCCATTAACCTTCCTTTGCCCACTTGATCAATATTCCGGCTATTATGTTTGATAACCATGTTCGCTATCTATGATACCAACCACATTTGTATGTCATCCGCAAACTTACTAATCATGTAAATTCTCTTCCAAATCGTTGATATAAAACATAAACATCAATGGGCCAAGCACCAATCTTTGAGGCACCCCACTGGTCACAGGCCTCCAGTCCAAGAAACAGCATACCACTATCATCCTCTGCTTCCCTCCATGACGCCAAATTCAGTTTTGTGTGAATTCCTAAATATGCTGTTAAGTTTATGTTTCCAGTTTTCTGCCAACAATCACTGTGATACTATTACTTGATTGTTCTTTTAACAAGACTTGCTTTTGGTTTATCTTGTTTCGTCTGATATTGTGCTCGAGTAACTCAGCAAGTCAGGTAGCAGCTCTGGAGAAGATGGATAGGTGACATTTTGGGTTAGTTCCATGTTCTCCATGGATGCTACCTGACTTGCTGAGTTACTACAGTGTTTGTGTCTGCTTTTGTCTAGAGATATTAGTAATAGGCTTCCAGCGATCTACAGCTGGTATAACAATTTATGGTTAAATATTAGAGCCAATACCTAATCCAGAATGAAAAGTATCCATTGATCACAGACTTCTAGATAACCCCATCAAAGGACAGTCTTGCTATTGAGGGAGTGCAGCGTAGGTTCACAAGGTTAATTCCCGGGATGGCGGGACTGTCATATGCTGAGAGAATGGAGCGGCTGGGCTTGTATACTCTGGAATTTAGAAGGACGAGAGGGGATCTTATTGAAACATATAAGATTATTAAGGGTTTGGATACGCTAGAGGCAGGAAACATGTTCCCGATGTTGGCAGAGTCCAGAGCCCGGGGCCACAGTTTCTGAATAAGGGGCAAGCCATTTAGAACGGAGTTGAAGAAACACTTTTTCACAGTTGTGAGTCTGTTGAATTCTCTGCCTCAGAGGCAGTGGATGCCGGTTCTCTGGAAACTTTCAAGAGAGATCTAGATATGGCTCTTGAAGATAGCAGAGTCAGGGGATATGGGGAGAAGGTAGAAACGGGGAACTGATTGTGGATGGTCAGCCATGATCACATTGAAAGGCGGTGCAGGCTTGAAGGCCCGTATGGCCTACTCCTGCACCTATTGTCTATTGGCGAAGGATTTCTGAAAGGCAAATCAGAATCGTAAAGCACCTTTCCCTCAACCAAACACTTAGAGCATAATCCATTTATCCAAAAGTACCACTGTGCATTTGGTTTGTAAATTGGTAAATTTACCAATGAGGAATTTGGTTTGTAAATTGGTAAATTAGGCAATTTATCAGTCAATATAAGCAAGATGGCTCTTAGGGAGCGGCCTTGTGAGAAAAGTGTGAGTCTTTGGCTCGAGAGTCTTCAGCGAGGAGGCGGAGGAGAGGAGGCTACGCAGAAAGCTTGAGAGGACAGAACGCGGTGAACACATGTCGGGGCAGATTAGACAGTGTTAGGCTTGCAGAATGTGGGAGCCCAGGGACACAGATGGAGCCTCTGGCTGCTATAACTGTGGCAAGTGCGTCCAGCTTCAGCTCCTAAAGGACCGTGTTGGGGCACTGGAGAAGCAGCTGGATCACCTCAGGGACATCCAGGAAAACAAGAGTTTCCTGGACTGGACCTAAGTGAGGTAGTCACGTCGAGGATATGGGAAGAACCAAGGTGCGTGACGGAGAGAAAGGGTGGAAATCGTGTAATGCGGAAGACCAAGGTGCCTGTGTCTTATGAAAACAGGTACGCCCTCCTGGGAACTGTCCGCGGAGACGATGTTTCCAGTCCGAGCGGCGGACATGTCGGTGGCTCCAATCCTGGAGATGTGACTCGACCGGCGAGACCGACGTCGGGCAGAGCCCTAGTGGTGGGTGACTCCATTGTCCGAGAAGTGGACAGGAGATTCTGTGGCGGCAGACGAGATGCGAGGATGGTCTGTTGCCTCCCTGGTGCCAGGGTTCAAGATATCACAAGCTGAATTCTGAACATCTTCGAGAGAGAAGGTGCACAGCCGGCAGTAGTTGTGCACGTAGGCATCGGGAACAAGAGGAAGGAGGTTCTCCAACATGACTTCAGAGAGTTGGGAAGAAGACTGAAATGCCGGACTTCTAGGGTGGTTATCTCTGGATTGCTTCCAGTACCACGTGCTAGTGAGGGCAGGAACAGGGAGATAGGGGATCTGAATGTGTGGCTGAGGGGCTGGAGCAGGGAGCAAGGATTTAGATTTATAGACCACTGGGATCTCTTCTGGGGTAGGGGTGACCTGTACAAAAGGGATGGGTTACACCTTAACTGGAGGTGGACCGAAATTCTGGCAGGCAGGTTTACTAGAGCTACACGTGTGGGTTTTAAACTAAATAGTGGGGAGTAGGGATTGACAAATTGGCAGTATAAAGATGGAGTTGAAGAGGAAGTGGCTACAGGAAAAATTACAAAAGATTCTCGAATTAATGGGAAGGAAAGCTTGAGAATGGAAAAACAGAGTAAGGTCAGGGCCAATTGCGAGGGGGGAAGTGAATACGGAGTTCAAAGTACTGTATATGAATGCGCGAAGTACAAGGAATAAAATGGACGAGCTTGAGGCTCAGTTAGAAACTGGCAAGTATGATGTGAGAATTACCGAAAACATGACTGCAAGAGGGCCAGGGCTGGGAACTGAATATTCAAGGGTATATCTCCTATCGAAAAGACAGACAGGTGGGCAGAGGGCGTGGGGTTGCCCTGTTGGTGAGGAATGAAATTCAGTCTCTTGCAAGGGATGACATTGAAACAGGAGATGTGGAGTCAGTGTGGATAGAACTAAGGAATTGTAACGGTAAAAAGACCCTAATGGGACTAATCTAAAGGCCCCCAAACAGTAGCCTGGACATAGGGCACAAGTTGAATCAGGAGTTAAAATTGGCATGTAGTAAAAGTAATGCTGTGATTGTTATAGGAGATTTCAACATGCAGGTATACTGGGGAAATCAGGTTGGTACTGGACCCCAAGAAAGGGACTCTACAGAGTGCCTTCATGATGGATTCTTTGAACAGCTTGTATTGGAGCCTAACAGGGAGAAGGCAATTCTGGATTTAGTGTTATGTAATGAACCAGATTTGATAAAGGACCTTGAGGTTAATGAGCCATTAGGAGGCAGTGACCATAACATGGTCAGGTTTAATCTACAATTGGAGAGGGAGAAGAGTAGATTGGAGGTGTCAGTGTTGCAGTTGAATAAAGGGGACTATGGGGCCATGAGGGAGGAGCTGGCCAAAGTTAACTGGAAAGATACACTAGCAGGGATGACAGTGGAACAAAAATGGCAGGTGTTTCTAGGAATAATACAGAAGGTGCAGGATCAGTTCATTCCTTGGAGGAAGAAAGATTCCAAGGGGAGAAAGGGACGACCATGGCTGACAAGAGAAGTCAGGGACTATAAAAATTAAAGCGAAGAAGTACAACATAGCAAAGATGAGCGGGAAGCAAGATGATTGGGTAATGTTTAAAGAACAACAGAAGATAACCAAAAAGACAATACGGGGAGAAAAGATGAGGTATGAAGGTAAGCTAGCCAAGAATATAAAGTAGGACCATAAAAGCTTCTTTAGGTATTAGAAGAGGAAAAAATTAGTTAAGACCAAAGTTAGAGACTTGAAGACCAAAAAAGGTGAATTTATTATGGGGAACAAGGAAATGGCAGATGAGTTGAACAGGTACTTTGGATCTGTCTTCACTTAGGAGGACACAAACAATCTTCCTGATATAGTAGTGGCCTGAGGATCTGGGGTGACAGAGGAACCGAAGGAAATCCACATTAGGCAGGAAATTGTGTTGGATAGACTGATGGGACTGAAGGCTGATAAATCCCCAGGGTCTGATGGTCTGCATCCCAGGGTACTTAAGGAAGTGGCTGTAGAAATCGTGGATGCATTGGTGATAATTTTCAATGTTCTATAGACTCAGGGTCAGTTCCTGTGGATTGGTGGGTAGCTAATGTTATCCCACTTTTTAAGAAAGGCGGGAGAGAGAAAATGGGGAATTATAGACCAGTTAGCCTGACATCAGTGGTGCGGAAGATGCTGGAGTCAATTATAAAAGATGAGATAGCCGCACATTTGGATGGCAGTAACAGGATCGGTCCGAGTCAGCATGGATTTACAAAGGGGAAATCATCTGGAATTTTTTGAAGATGTAACTAGGAAAATGGACAAGGGAGAGCCAGTGGATGTAGTGTACCTGGACTTTCAGAAAGCATTTGATAAGGTCCCACATAGGAGATTAGTGGGCAAAATTAGGGCACATGGTATTGGGGGTAGAGTGCTGACATGGATAGAGAAGTGGTTGGCAGACAGGAAACAAAGAGTAGGGATTAACGGGTCCCTTTGAGAATGGCAGGCAGTGACTAGTGGGGTACCACAAGGCTCGGTGCTGGGACCGCAGCTATTTACAATATACATCAATGATTTGGATGAAGGGATTCAAAGTAACATTAGCAAATTTGCAGATGACACAAAGCTGGGTGGCAGTGTGAACTGTGAGGAGGATGCTATGAGAATGCAGGGTGACTTGGACAGGTTGGGGCAGTGGGCAGATGCATGGCAGATAAAGTTTAATGCGGATAAATGTGAGGTTATCCACTTTGGTAGCAAAAACAGGAAGGCAGATTACGATCTAAATGGCGTCAAGTTGGGAAAAGAAGTACAACCGGATCTGGGGGTCGTTGTACATCAGTCTATGAAAGTAAGCATGTAGGTACAGCAGGCAGTGAAGAATGCGAATGGCATGTTGGCCTACATAACAAGAGGAATCGAATATAGCAGCAAAGAGGTCCTTCTGCAGTTGTACAGAGCCCTAGTGAGACCACACTTGGAGTATTGTGTGCAGTTTTTGTCCCCTAATTTGAGGAAGGACATTCTTGCTATTGAGGGAGTGCAGCGAGGTTTACAAGGCTAATTCCGGGATGGCGGGACTGTCGTATGCTGAGAGAATGGAGCGGCTGGGCTTGTACACTCTGGAGTTTAGAAGGATGAGAGGGGATCTCATTGAAACATATAAGATTGTTAAGGGCTTGGTCACACTAGAGGCAGGAAACATGTTCCCGATGTTGGGATAGTCCAGAACCAGGGGCCACAGTTTAAGAATAAGGAGTAAGTCATTTAGAATGGAGACGAGGAAACAATTTTTCTCACAGAGAGTGGTGAGTCTCTGGATGCTTTCAAGATAGGGCTCTTAAAAATAGCGGAGTCAGGGGATATGGGGAGAAGGCAGGAACGGGGTACTGATTGGGGATGATCAGCCATGATCACATTGAATGACGGTGCTGGCTTGAAGGGCCAAATGGCCTACTCCTGCACCTATTGTCTATTGCATTTCTGATAGCCTCTTATTCTTTGACAGTAATTGCAACAGGATTTTTTAAATATTTCTTCAAAACTGTTGATGACATCTGGCCTCCAAAGTGGTCCAGAGATGATGCCTTTGAAAAGGTGAACAAGTAACAGTCTGAAGGAAGGATCCCAAAAGAAAAAGGGTCAGAAAAGCATTTGCCTCACATCTAATCTTCTCTGAATGAATAACATCCAATCATGGAGACTCACACTTAGAACATAGAACAGTACATAACATAATGTGGAACACGATGCCAACACCAACTCTTAGCTGGCTGCACATACTTCATATTCCTGCATATCCATATGCCAAACCAAGTCTGTCAAATGCCACTACAGTATCTACCTGAACCACCACCCCTGGCAGCACATTCTAGACCTTTACCACTGTGTAAAAAAATGTGCCCACCCTCCATATCTCCTTTAAACTTTGCCCTCCTCACCTTAAAGTTATGCCCTCTAGTGTTAGATGTTTCCATCCTGGGAAAACGGTTTTGATTGTCTAACCTTTCTATGCCTCTCATAATTTTATGTACTTTCATCACGTCTTCCCGCAACCTCCAGCATTCCAGAGAATACAATCCAAATCTGTCCAACCTCCACCTGTACCTAATACCCCTTAATCCAGGTATCATTCTGGTAAATCTCCTCTGCACACTTTTCAAAGCTCCCACATCCATCCTGTTATGGAACAACCAGAACTGGACCCAATACTCCAAATTTGTATTTTCAGAATCCAGCCTGATGTTATTTCTTGCTCTGGAACACCAGTATCATCTACAAGGATATATAATGAGGTAAGAAAGTCACTTGGGAGCTCTACCTTAGTGCCACACCTTTTGAGTTTAGGTAATTAAGGAAGACTTGCACATTCCCTTGGAAACGTTCTAATTTAACAACCATGCGGGACTATGCCATAACATAGCCAATATGCTATTATAGTAACAACATAATTTTGTTTTCAGAAGCATCGATGGAGAAATATACTAGCCAGGCCAATAGAATTATTTCTTATGCATTTTAACTATGGATGACCATAGTTAAAGTGCATAAACTGACATAGTCAGAGTAGAAGACTACATTTACATTTCACTACGCCTAACCTCAATTCAAGAATACCAGCATTATGTTTGCTCAGTTAAGACATGAACGTATCTGACCATTCTCCAAGTTTAGGTAACAAACCTATAAACAACACCCTTTTTTACTACTTCCTCCTCTCTTCCCTGTACCCCCTTCTTGACTCACACCCATTTCCCCCCTCCATCTATATTCCTTCATCTGGCTTCACAAATCTCACTTCTAGTTTTATCTCACACTTTTTTGGGGTAACAAAGGAAAGACTTCTAATGCATCCCATTGATTTTAACAGGCAGCTTTGGTTTTGCAATACCTTTCAAACCAAATATACATTGTTCCCACTGTTAAACTTTTATTTATTCATTGATGGGTCGAAGGTTGTTACTGTAAACCAACATTTATCGTACATTCTTTTATTGCCCACAAATTAATGGTGGGGGGGTTATCTTTTTTAATTTAGATGAGTGTACTCCTCGAAAGCAGCTGTCTGGCAAGTTTCAGGATTCAAACTTAGTCAGAATAAAAAAACACAAATATTTTTTTAAGAACACTTGTATATTCTTGATTCCAAGATACTGTACTAGTGAAATACATTTGGCAGCATTTTCAAGATAATAGTAAAATGTTGCCTTCCTTATTTTAAAGGAGCACCGAGTTTTTAAATCAAGCTGAGGCAGAAGCCGTTAATGTGCTCTCCAAATTAATCAAGGAGCTGCTTGGGTAGTGTGCATACTTACCAATAAAGGAGATGGATGCTCACGACAAGTGGCATCAGTAATTCTTTGGTAAAGACAAGTGCTCTTTCAATGACTAGCAAGTATTCTGATCAACACTAAACCTGGAGCCATCATTACACAATCTTTGGAGAGTAACCCAGAAAGACAGGAAAACCTGATCAAGCAGCCAACAAAGTAATACATTTTCTGGAAATGAGAGAAACAAAATTGGCTCAACTGTTTGCAACCCAACGCCAATGTTTACAGTATGTGAGAAGCTACCCTTCATGTTTCTTTGATGGGAAAATCAAAATACATAACTATTTGAAAACAATGTAAGACAATCAAAAGCTGTGAAACATATATTACCTGCTAATCAATCTATAAATTGTGAAAGGAAATTAAAGAAATATGCAAAATGAAACAGAAAGTTATCAACTCTCCAGAAGCCTTCCCAAATGAAATTTTAGTTTAGTGATACAACATAAATGGAGAGGAGAGGGGGAGATGAGGCGATTTTTGAGATCATGAGGTAAATCTCTATCTGAATATGTAAAAATGTCACCGTTAGCGCAATATGTTTTCGAGGAGATGTGAATCACAGACAAACAAATAAATAAAGACACAAATCCACACACAAATACATCCAAATCCAAGATCAGAGTTTTATAAGTACATAGATATATATACGCAATATTCCACCAAACTGCCCATGCGCGACTGACGGGCCCGCACTAATGACAGAAATTAAGTTAAAGTTAATAACTTTGTCTTTAATATTTCCATTACCTCACCATCCCTCTTCCTACCCCTATCCTCCTCTATACTCCTTCATCCCCCAGCACACCCTCCCCCTCCTCTTCACCCTCCCTCTTGTTTCCCCTCTTCTCCTCCCCTCCCTCTCCATTCCCCTACCCTCAGTCACTCCCTTTGTCCTTCCATAAACCAGGGCTTAAAATTAGCGGTTGCCCAGGTGCCAATGGCGACCTAAAGTGCCGTCGGGCAACCTAACAGCCGTCCCATTTTGCCTGGCTTGGCAAGCAGCTCTGAGCGTGCCTCCCTCTCCCTCTCTCTGTCACTCTCCGTCCCCACCTGCCATTCGTGTCCGGGTTTCGGGTCTCCGTCCGCTCCTCATCTGCCGGCATGGCCGGCCGCCTTACACACGTGCACTGCCGCGGCCTGCACGTCCTCCCCCAGCACATGTGCACAACCACAGCCAGCACATTGTCGGCTGTGGTTGTTCGCATTTGCCGCCCTGCACATGCGCACTGCCACGGCAACTGGTCGGCGTCGGCCACTTTCTCCCTCCCTTTGCATTGTGGGCGATCTGGCCTCCATTGCTGTCCGGTCGCCGCCTCGCCGCGACCGCTGTAAACCAACGCAGAATCACTCCCTGGAGTAACTCTTATTTCTTGGTTTCCTGGTCCTCCAAAAATATTCCAAATGGGATTCAAACAGGAGTGGACCCACCACCACCAAACTCCAAACTCTGAAAAATAACAGCCTACTGCACTTTATCTGTTTATTTATTGTGTGTATATATATACATATATATTATTATATATGTATATGGTCTATGATATATAAACACACTGAACTTTTATCTCCTATTCTGTATTATGTTTACATATTCTGTTGTGCTGCAGCAAGCAAGAATTTCATTGTCTTATCTGGGACACATGACAATAAAACTCTCTTGATTCTTGACTTGGACTAAAGCAAAACAGGGTTCTTGGGAAAAAATAGCTACATTAAATTTAGTTGCGTCTGGTAAATATGGTAGGGTGAAGACTATTCCATGCTTTATTTGTGCGGGAGAGGCGGAAACAGAAGGCTGAGGGAGAGCTGGGAATGTTCAAGTGAGTTTATTGTCATGTGTCCCTGATAGGACAGTGAAATTCCTGCTTTGCTTCAGCACAACAGATCATTGTAGGCATTGAGATCAGTATGTCCATATACCATTATATACGTAAATACACACATGAATAAATAAACTGATAAAGTGCACATAACAGACAATGGATTATTAATGTTCAGAGTTTTGTCCGATTCAGGTTTAATAACCTGATGGCTGTGGGGAAGTGGCTATTCCTGAACCTGGTCGTTGCAGTCTTCAGGCTCCGGTACCTTCTACCTGAAGGCAGCAGGGAGATGAGTGTGTGGCCAGGATGGTGTGAGTCCTTGATGATGCTGCCAGCCTTTTTGAGGCAGCGACTGCGATAAATCCCCTCGATGAAGGGAAGGTCAGAGCCGATGATGGACTGGGCAGTGTTTACTACTTTTTGTAGTCTTTTCATCTCCAGGGTGCTCAAGTTGCCGAACCAAGCCACGATGCAACCGGTCAGCAAGCTCTCCATTGAGCACCTGTAGAAGTTAGAGAGGGTCCTCCTTGACAAACCGACTCTCCGTAATCTTCTCAGGAAGTAGAGGCGCTGATGTGCTTTCTTGATAATTGCATCAGCGTTCTCGGACCAGGAAAGATCTTCAGAGATGTGCACGCCCATGACTTTGAAGCTCTCGACCCTTTCAACCATCGACCCGTTGATATAAACGGGACAATGGGTCCCCATCCTACTCCTTCCAAAGTCCACAATCAGTTCCATGGTTTTGCTGGTGTTGAGGGCCAGGTTATTGTGCTGGCACCATATGGACAGTTGCTCGATCTCTCTTCTGTACTCCGACATCCCCATCAGTGATACGTTCCACAACAGTGGTGTCGTCAATGAACTTGATGATGGAGTTCGCACTATGACCGGCTAAGCAGTCATAAGTATAGAGTGAGTACAGCAGGGGGCTGAGCACGCAGCCTTGAGGTGCTCCCGTGCTGATTGTTATCGAGTCTTCCACCAATACGAACAGACTGTGGTCTGTGAATGAGGAAGTCAAGATTCCAATTACAGAGGGATGCGCAGCGACCCAGTTCTGTGAGTGTGATAACCAGCTTGGAGGGGATGATAGTATTAAATGCCGAGCTGTAATCGATGAATAACAGCCTGACATATGATATTTTGTTGTCCAAGTGGTCCAGAATGGAGTGGAGAGCCAGCGAGATCGCATCCACAGTTGATCTGTTGAGGCGGTAAGCGAACTGCAGTGGGTCCAGGTTTTTGTCACCACAGGCGTTAGTGCCACAGGTCGATAGTCATTGAGGCACGTCACCTTGCTCTTCTTGGGCACTGGTATAATTGATGTCCTTTTGAAGCATTTGGGAACCTCAGACCTCAGAAGTGAGAAGTTGAAAATGTCCGCAAAAACTCCAGCCAGTTGGTCCGCACAGGTTTTTAGAACACGACCAGGTATACCATCAGGTCCAGGCGCTTTTTGAGGGTTCAGCCCTCTGAAGGATTTCCTGACGTCGGCCTCTGTGACTGAGACTGAAATACCATCACAGTGAATGGGGGCTCGAGAAGGCACATCGGTGTTCCCCCTATCAAAGCGTGCGTAAAACGCATTGAGCTCATCAGGGAGTGTTGTTTCACCGACATTCGAGCTGCCTCCTGATTTCGCCTTGTAGGAGGTGATTGCATTCAGGCCCCGCCACAGCTGCCGAGTATCTGTCTCATCCTCCAGCTTGGAGCAGAACTCCCTTTTGGCCTTTTTGATGACCCCCCCCCCCCCCCCCCCCCCCCCACCCGACCAGCTCTGTACTGTCCTCACCTCTGGGGGTGCGCTCTTTAATTGCTGCCAGTAGGCAGGAAGAAGCAACACCGTGGTATGGTCGGATTTACCAAAGTGAGGGCGAGGGATAGAACGGTAGGCATTCTTGATGGTGGTGTAGCAGTGGTCGAGGGTGTTTGGTCCTCTGGTGCAGCAGGAGACATGTTGGTAGAAGTTAGGGAGTGATTTCTTTAGGTTTGCCTTATTGAAGTCCCCAGCAATGGTGGTAAATGCCTCGGGGTAAGACGTCTGGTGTTTGTTGACCACAGCGTGCAGCTCCTCCAGTGCCAGACGGACGTCTGCCTGGGGTGGGATGTAGACCGCGGTCAGGATGATGGAGGTGAATTCCCTCGGAAGGTAGAAGGGACGGCACATCACCGCCAGATGTTCGAGGTGTGGAGAGCAGGAGTTGGGCAGGACTGCCACGTCTGAGCACCACGCAGGGTTAACCATGAGGCAGACGCCCCCTCCTCTCCCTTTCCCAGATGCCAGCGTACGGTCCATACGGTGGATGGAGAACCCTTCAGGCTGGACCGCTGAGTCTGGGGGTGAGCCATGTCTCTGTGAAACAGAACACAGAGCATTCCCTCAGCTCCCTTTGATAAAGCAGTCTTGCCCTTAAATCCTCCACATTAATTTCAAGGGACTGTACATTTGCCAGTAGGACAGTAGGGAGAGGGGGTCGAAGTCCCCTGCGCTTCAGTCTGGCCTGAAGTCCTGCCCGTAGGCCACTTTTCCGGACACAATAGCCCTTCCCCTTTGTTTCCAGGTACTGTGTTTACTGTACCTGCGGTTTCGGTGGACCTGCGCTGGAACGGGGATTCCTTCACAGACGACAGCTCCAGCTCCTTCAAAGTCGGCAGCTGCAGCTCCAGCTTCATTGTTCCTGGAGGATCCAGCCCATTGGCTCTGGAGGTCATCCCGGGGTTCCGAGGTACAGTACCTTAATTCCTCTGTCGGGTCAGGTGATTTCCAGCAAGCGTGGGAAAATTTAAAGTCCGGGGCTCCCGCAGCTGCGAAGATCGCGAAATTACGAGAGCCTTGAGGTGCTCAAGCAGCTTGTCCGAAACGGCACAGTTTTCTGCCGTTTTCCTGATCCAGGTAAGTTGTTGGAAGTTGCGGTTGACCCTTTTAGGTTCCGGAGCTCCGCAAAAGCCGCCGCAGGCAGGCGCCATCTCGAGTCCATATAATGGGAGGGGAAGGAGGGAGAATTCAAGGACTACCTGAAATTGGAGAAACCAATCTTCATACTGCCGGGGTGAAAACTACCTAAGCAAAATATGAGGTCCGCCAATTTGCAGTGGGCCTCATTCTGGCCATGGAGGAGGCCCAGGACAGAAAGGTCGGATTCTGAATGGGAGGGGGAGTTGAAGTGCTGAGCCACCGCGAGATGAGGTTGGTTATTGTGAACTGAGTGGAAGTGTTGTGCGAAGCGATCACCAAGCATGCACTTGGTCTCACCGAGGTTGATCATACCCTGAATAATCCAACCAGAATTTTGTTTGGAAGTGGAGAGAAATAATAGAAATGTCATTCATTGCAAAGTGTAAAAAGAGATGAGATACTGTATTTTTATTGTGTTGCATGTCATTGTGGGATATATATTGTCTTGATTTGTGAATATGTTTAGTTTGTGACTTTATTTGAAGCAGAAATTATATGTGAATGCTTCATTGACCATAATTCCGACTGGTAACTATGCAATTCGTCTGAGCACATTATCGCACGCGTCATGCAAGCCGTCTTAAATGATCACATAAACTTTCATTTGGCAACCTAATACGCTGCCGAGGTTGAACAGGGAAAAAAAGTTGTTAGAGCCCTGTAAACCCTCTCCCCTCTCTACCCGCATCCTCTCCCTCTATCCCTCTCCGCACCTCCCCCCATCCCACCCTCCCCTCCCTCCTCACCACTATTCACCACTCCCTACCCCCCTCCCATCTTCCCCATTTTCCCCGCCGTCTCCCTCTCTACCTCCTCCTCTTCCTCAATCCCCCCCCACTCTCCCTCCTCACCTCCCCAGGATCTTGATGTAAACCACTGCCGGCCCCGTTTTCTCCACCAGTTGAAGTTGTACTTGGGGGGGGAGGGGGTGGGGGGGAGGAAACGACAGGTCGAGCGGCCTAGAGCCGGGGGAGGGGGAGAGAGAGGCCGAGGCCTAGACCTTGCCCCAGGTCCCGCTCCTCTTCCTGCCTGCTGGCCTGGAGCAGCAGCTCCACCGCCCCCAGACGCAGGCCTCTCCCCACCCCCGGAACCCGCACCGGCCCAGGACCCGGGGGGCAGAAATTAAGTTAAAGTTAATAAAGTGAATAGAGGACCCGTGGAGGAGTTTGTAAAATAGAAGGAAACTTGCCCGTGGAGACGTTGAGTCCCTATTGTGAAGCCAGGCAAGTGCCCCAACTGCGCACGCACGGATACCGGGCCCACTGCGCACGCAGCAAGTGGGGGTGCTGTTTTAAGTTATTTTAAGTTTTAAATGTCAATAACGTAAAATATAACATCAATCTGAACGAAACTTGTTACTGCACATCACAGGACAATGGTGAGTTAAGTGGGCCAAAAATTGTAGCGCTATCATGTACCGTTTTTGCGCAGTTTCGGAAACAAATATAGGTACAAATATACAACCAAGATTAGATGGATGGATGATTGGTTTCATGTGCCACAAGCTGGCAAGTTCCCAAAATACTCGCCATTTTTTCAAGTCTGCTCTTGGGCATAAGGATATCCCTCAGGTTCTTGGGGAGGACATTCCCCAGACTCATTGGCTTTCACTGATATATTTGCAACACTGGATCTCTCTCTCTGTAATTGTACAGAGCTCTACAGCTCCTCTGACAACTCATTCCATACCAACCACCCTCTGTGAAATAATTGCCACTTGGGTCTCTGTTAAATATTTCCCCTCTTACTTTAAATATATGCCCTCGTGTATTAAATTCCCCAACCCTGTGGGAAAGACTGTGACCAACCACCTTATCTGTGTCCCTAAAGGGTCTGTCCCACTAGGTGATTTGTTTTAGGCGACTAAGACAATGGAATTCACCGAAGACAGCACCAGCGACAACCTACGACATCTTGGCGACAACCTACGCCATCCTGGCGACAACCTACGCCATCCTGGCGGCAACCTACGACAGCACCGACGTCAGGGGAAGACAAGCTATGACAAGCCCACAGTCGGCGACTGTCGCCGAAGAGTTTGGAACATTTCAAAATCCAGCGTCGACCAGAAAAACGCTACGACTCCTTGGGCGACTGAGGAGACGACTCATGACCATACAGGCGACACCTCAGCAACTTTGGCGACAGCCTAGTTGCCGGCAGTCGCCTAAAAAATTGCCTAAGTGTTTAAGAATTTATAAACCTTTTATCCCTCAACCTCATAAATTCTTGGGATGAAAGCCCCCAGCCTATCCTTATAACTCAAGCCTTACAGTCTAGTAATATCGTCATAAACCTTTCTACACACCCTTTCTAGCTTAATAACATCCTTCCTTTTGTGTATACGTTTTGAATATAGAAATTGGGAGGTCATGTTGCAATTGTATACAATGTTGATGAGGGCACATTGAGAGTATTGTGTTCAGTCCTGGGCACCATGTTATAGGAAAGATGTTGTCAAGTTGGAAAGGGTACAGAAAAGATTTACAAGGATGTTACCAGGACTAGAGGGTCTGAGCTATGGGGAGAGGTTGAGTAGGCTGGGTCTCTATTCCCTGGAATGCAGGATGAGGGATGATCTTATATAGGTGTATAAAATCATGAGAGGAATAGATCAGGTAGATGCACAGTCGCTTGCCTAGAGTAGGTGAATCGAGGACCAGAGGACATAGGTTTAAGGTGAAAGGATTTAATAGGAATCTGAGGGGTAACTTTTTAACAGAAAGAGTTGTGGGTGTATTGAACAGGCTGCCAGAGGTCGATGAGGCAAGGACTATCCCAACATTTAAGAAATAGTTAGACAGGTACATGGATAGGACAGGTTTGGAGGGATATGGACCAAACATGGGCAGGTGGGACCAGTGTTGTACGGTGTGGGCAAGTTGGGCCGAAGGACCCGTTTCCACGCTGTATTATTCTATGACTCCATAGGTATGCAAGCAGAACTGTACACAATAAACCTAGTGTGGTCTCACTGACGTCTTAAATGACGTCCCAATTTCTGTACTCAATGTCCTGACCGATGAAAACCAGCATCCAAATGCCTCTTTACCATCCTACCTACCGGTGTCCTCACCTTCTGGGAACTATATACCTGTACCCCAAGGTCTCCCTGTTCTCCAAAGTCTACCATTTATTGTGCAAGTCATGCAAAGGTTTAACTTACTGGCTGTCACCTCTGTTCATGGTTAGTCCTGTTGCAGGGTTTTGACCCAAAACATGGGTAATCCCCCCCACCCTTTCCCAAAATGCTGCTCCTCCAGCAAATTGTTTTGTTGCTTGCAAGGGGAGGGGAACAACTTGCTTCTAAGTGCCACAAAATGTGGATCTTCTGTTCATCAGCAGTTTGGCTGACCAGACACTCATAAAGCAAATTGCTGGCAGGTCATCAAAAGTAACATCCAATTTAGATCAACTTCAAGATACTAAACATTTTTTGTTTGAAAACTCCCATCTGATACGGTATTGGAAATATATTTAGTGAACTGTCAAAATCAAGCTGCAACAAGATTACAACCAGAGGATTGCAACCCACCAAAGCTGAAATAGCCAAATTTCCTGTGTATGGGCAAAACAATGATCTACTTTTCATAAAGTTATCTTTTAAAAAGAAATGGAACTTTCATAAATATGCAAGTAGCAATATATAATATTAAGGACATGTATGTGGCACAGAGATTAGTTTACTGCAATAGGACAGTTAAGGGTCTATCATTTTAGTACATCCTGAAGCAGACTAGAATGGGCAAGGTTACAACATTTCATACCCCTAAAGGCCATCAGTATTTCATATCCCGTATTTCCTTAAGATAACAGGAGGTAGGTATTCAGCCCATGCAGGCTCCAAATGAAGCAATCTTGTAGTCTCATTTGCATTCTCCACTTTCCCTGTACAGATTTTCCTGAACTTATGTACAGCCCATACATACTAAGGAACTTTTGGGAAATTGGTGGGATGGATTTGCCAGCATCTACTCTCCTGTGAGAAGTCAATTCACCGTTGTAGTTGCAATTTGTGATTTATTTGGGTTACAAACAGTTCTTCAGGAATGGAACTCTACTGTCATCTAGGAAAAACCTACAGTACATTCAGAAAGTATTCAGACCCCTTCACTTTTTCCACATTTTGTTACGTTACAGCCTTATTTTAACATGGAATAAATTCTTTTTTTAAATCATCAATCTACACACAATACCCCAGAATGAAGAAGCGAAAACAGGTGTTTAGAAATGTTTGCAAAATAATTAAAACATAACTGAAATATCAGTTACATAACCAGTCAAACCCTTTGCTATGACACTCAAAATTGAACTCAGGTTCATCCTTTTTCCATTGATTATCCTTGAGATGCTTCAACAACTTGTCCACCAGTGGTAAATTAAATTGATTGGTCATGATTTGGAAAGGCACATACCTGTCTATATAAGGTCCCATAGTTGACGGTCAGAGCATGTCAGAGCAAAAACCAAGCCATGAAGACGAAGGAATTGTCCGTAGATCTCCGAGACAGGATTGTGGCGAGACACTGATGTGGGGAAGGGTATAAAACTATTTCCCCAGCATTGCAGGTCCCGAAGCGCACAGTGGCCTCCGTCATTCTTAAATGGAAGACATTTGGAACCACCAGGACTCTTCATAGAGCTGGCTGCCCGGCCAAACTGAGTAATCGGGGGAGAAGGGGGTTTGGTCAGGGAGGTGACCAAGAACCCAATGGTCACTCTGACAGAACTCCAGAGTTCCTCTGTGGAGATGTAAGAACCTTCCAGAAGGCCAACTATATCTGCTGCACTCCACTAATCAGGCCTTTATGGTAGAGTGGCCAGACGGAAGCCACTCCTCAGTAAAAGGCACATGACAGTTTGCCAAAAGGCATGAGAAACAAGATTCTCTGGTCCGATGAAACCAAGATTGAACTCTTTGGCCTGAATGCCAAGCGTCATGTCTGGAGGAAACCAGGCACCGCTCATCACCTGGTCAATACAATACCTACAGTGAAGCATGGTGGTGGCAGCATCATGCTGTGGGGATGTTTTTCAGCGGCAGGAATTGGGGGAGTAGTCAGGATCGAGGGAAAGATGAATGGTGCAAAGTACAGAGATCCTTGATGAAAACATCCTCAAGAGTATTCTGGACCTCATACTGGGGCAGAGGTTTACCTTCCAACAGGACAACGACCCTAATCACATAGCCAAGACAATGTAGGAGTAGCTTCGTGACAAGTCTGTGAATGTCCTTATGTGGCCCAGCCAGAGCGCGGACTTGAACCCAATTGAACACCTCTGGACGGACCTGAAAATAGATGTGCATCGACGCTCCACATCCAACCTGACAGAGCTTGGGAGAATCTGCAGAGAAGAATGGGAGAAATGACCCAAATACAGGTGTGCCAAGCTTGTAACGTCATGCCCAAGAAAACTTGAGGCTGTAATTGCTGCCAAAGGTGTTTCAACAACGTACTGAATAAAGGGTCTGAATACTTATGTAAATGTGATATTTCAGTTATTTCTTATCAATTACTTGCAAAAATTTCTAAACACCTGTTTTCGCTTTTTTATTCTGCGGTATTGTGTGTAGAATGATGATTAAAAAAAAGAATTTAATCCATTTTAGAATAAGGCTGTAACATAACAAAATGTGGAAAAAGTGAAGGGGTCTGAACATTTCCTGAATGCACTGTATACTCCTGGTATACACATGCACATATTAGAGCCCTTTTGATTATTTGTGCCACTGATATACACGAAGGGGAGGATAACCCTGTTGTGTAAATCAGAGAGAACACAGATAGCATCCAATGTCATGAATGAACTGAAACCGAGGCAACTGCACTCACTAACTGCTGCATCACTCTGATGCGAAGTTCCACAGAGATCAGGTTTTTATTCCAGAACCACCTACTAGAACTTAAATTCTCCAATTTCCTTGATGACATTGTCTATTGACATTTCAAAATGCTCTAGGCCACTGAATACTAGCTTTATAATTCAACCGTGATATATTAAGGGTCGAGGAAATGGAGATGTTGGGGAAGTGGTTAGGATGTAGCTAGCCAGACATAATATTGTAGAGCATGAAATATGTGTTGTTAGCATCAGAATATTTGTGCATAAAAGTGGTAAATAAAAGTGATTTCAAGTTCAGATAGGCTAAGCCGGGGTGCAAACACAAAATAGCTGTGAATATTTTTAGTAACCTGGAAGATTTGATGTCGCGGTTAGCCTAGTATTACTAGAAGACCAAATCAGTAAACATTCTGGTGTCAATGTGAATTTTTTTGAGAAGGGAAATAAATGGAAATCTTAATAAAGTTACAGAAATTGAAGCCAGGGTTATAATTGACGGTTTGGATTTGATCCAAATCCATTGATTAAATTGATGAACTGTGATTCAAAGGACTGAATGTCAGACATGCGATTTTAAAAATGTAGATAGATTGAGATAGGCGACTGAGAAGCGACTGAGACTACCATGGAAATGAGGGAAGAAAAGAGGCAAATCTAGTATAGAATATAAGCTTTTTGATGACATTGCCTTTACATATCTATTGGTTGAGATTCTTTGACTAGAAATGGATACGACTGGCACAACACTGAGAAAATTGGTGAGAGAAAATAGTGAAGACTATGGGAGGCAGTTGGGTGGTCAACTTGATCAAAGTAAATGCCACTTTCATATTGGTTCAGAAATATGGATGAAAATATGTCTCAGACGTTCCTGCCTGAGGTTTTTCTCATGGCATTAGGGTTCACTTTGCAAGATACCACCTGATTCAGGGAGGAGAAAATTGAACCATTTAGCTCTGTCCTGGATATATGGATGGGCAGATTAAATCCAGCTTGGTTTAGCCCTTTAATCATATTTGAAGAAAGGGCATTTGTAAAAGCAAACCAACCCATAATTCCATGGACATGGCTAACTTAGCAGTACTACGGTTCTATCAAAGTACCCTTATTTCATTACTTCGTTTCTCCACATCAAATCATTTGCCACTCCAAATTCTCTGTTATAACTAGACTAAGTGGGACCCGTTGGGTCCCAGTCACAAGGGAGGCCTGGTCCCCCAAAACAACCCATTCCCCAAGCAATATTCCAACACTTACCCATACCCCTAACTGCGCAGACGCTGTTCATTTCTCCTCATCCCCGAGCACTCCCCCCCCCCTCCTCTTCATGTGTAGGAGTGGGGGAGGGGGGTGGAAGGGTGTGTGTGTGTGTGTGTGTGGGGGGGGGGGGTAAGAGGGTGGTGTGGGGGGAATGTGTAGCGGGTGGAGGTGTGTATGTGGGCGGGAGGGAGGAGGGATGTGGGAGGGGGGCGTGTGTGTGTGTGGGCAAGGGGTTGGCTCTGTGTGTGGGCAGGGGGTTGGGTGTGTGTGGGCATGGGGTTGGGTGTGTGTGGGCAGGGGATTGGGTGTGTGTGGGCAGGACGGTGGGTGTGAGTGAACTGGATAAAAATCGTAGCGCTGTCGCAAACCGTTTTTGCGCAAATAGAAAGACCTCCAAAGATTAGAGTTTAGGTTATATACTAGACCAAGTGTGTTTGCTACCCGCTTGATATTATATTAATATTATTAATTAGATCCTTTTACCCCATAACTGCCCTAGCCACTGACGCATAGCCCCCCAACTCGCAGGCGGGTCTTGAGAGGGAGAGGGGGATAGAGAGGGAGAGGGGGGTAGAGAGTGAGGGCAGAGAGAGAATGGGGAGAGACAGTGAGAGAGGGAGAGACAGTGAGAGAGGCAGAGACAGAAGGGCAAGAGACAGGGGGAGAGGGGGAGATGAGGAGGAGAGGGAGGGTGGGAGAGAGAGAGATGGGCAGAGAGAGAGGGGCTGAGAGGGTCGGGAAAGGAAGGGGGGAGATGGGGCGAGAAGGGAGGGGGAGAAGGGAGGGGGAGAGGTGGGGGGGGAAGGGCGGGGGAGAGGTGGGGGGGGAAGGGATGTGGAGAGATGGGGGGGAAAGGAGGCGGGAGGCAGTTTTGAGAAGGGAGGCGGGCGCGCAGGGGGGGGCGGGGCTTCGCGAGCTGCGCCAGCTGTGAGTTCAGCGGAACCTACGTCTTATCTCTACTTCCGATCGGCAGAGCATTTACCTCGCCCGCCCGTCACCTTATCTTGTCTCCCAATTGGCAGAGCATATTGAGAACGGGGGGGGTTTGAGCGCGCAGGCGAGTCAGCTGCGGGAGGCGCGGCGCGAGCGTAGTTGGGGGGGGGGAGCTGGGCTGTCAAATGAAGAGAGAGAAGCGGCTTGGGATTGGTCGGCATGTTTGATTGTGACGTAAGCAGCTTGTGAAGTCACGTTTAGATTTTAAAATGAGTGAGAATTAAAAATGTGTACATAAAAATGTGTAAATGTAATGAGGAGTGGATCCGTGAATGTAAAAGCGAAATCGCTAGCGAAATGGAAAAAAATCGCGGAGTTTTCGCGTCTGGTTTTGGCGAACCATGGAATCTTATCTGAAAAAAAATGGAATGTGACATACACCCACAAACACACACCGCCGACACACATACACACACAGAGTTTTAAAAGTATATATAGATAGATTGATATCATGGAACAGTATTGCCCAAGAACAAGTCCTTTGGCTTCCAATACCCGTGCCAAACATGATGCCAAGACCACTCTTATCTGTCCTTGTTCTTATTGGCCTCATTTTAATTTTATCATATTTCACAGGGATGTGGGCAGATAGGTCATTGATTCAAAACATTTTTATTTACAGACAATACTGCCCTGTCTAAATATTTCCTGCACTTATGTTTTTCCACATTTACGGCATCTTCTGTTATTGCATTTACGTTTTAAGTGCTACATGCACTGTGCGTAGAACTAAATCTTATTAGTTGAGAAAAATGAAATTACACAGACTCCAAGATTTTTTACCAACCAGGAGCAAAATTGAACCCAGTATGGTTCAATAGGTTTCATAGGTGTGAGAGGCTTATCAGTTTGTATTTTACATTTTTCTTTAAATTAAAACACTAACCCATTTACATGGCACACAAAGATGCATTATATTACCCTGAAGCTATCTTCTATATCAAGGTCAAAATATGGTGTTGCGTCTCAAAATTTTAAGCAGGTTTAAAAAGCAAGTTCTGTTTACCTACCTCTCTAAGAGTAATCTTGGCGACATAAACTACATTGGATCCATCTCTCTTGAAATGAAGATGAGGTTTATCTTTCAGAATAAAAACTATATCAGCTGGGATATTGGTTGCTGTTTCATCACCCTCCCTGGGGAATGTGATTTTTGTGCCCTCTTTCCAACCTCTTTTAATAACAACATTCAGAATCTTGTCCTCAGTCCTTGTGGTTTGGCCATCTGGGTTCAATCGTCTACGTGTGATCTTCATTCTTTTGGTACAACCATGATAGATTTCTTCAAGAGATACTCTAAGTTCATGAATTACTGGAGGATCCTGCACCTTCCTTCGAGTATGGAGAGAGTCTGGATGCCGTCGATTAAATCCATTCATTCCATTAAATCCATAATGGTTAAATTCATTGAAGGGATCATGATCATCATCATCATCAATGTCCATATCTTCATGTACAAAGCCATTTGTCATTCTACTTGAACGTCCATGAGTACCAAAGAAAATATCAAAAGGACTTGATCCACCAAAGAAGGAAGCAAAGGTAGCATGTGGATCACCGTGGAACGTGTAATGGAACGTGCTACCAGGGCCACCGGCAGAAGCTCCTCCAGCTTTCAGACCTATAAAATTAATATGAACAAATTACGGTTATACATAGAATGTGTTCATATTCCATATTAATTAAAAACATTACAATATAGAATATGAAAGCGGCAACAGTTTACTTGAAAATTTACTAATATGACAATCATAAAATGCATCTTTCTATTGGATCATCCTAACTATACAATATATGTTGTAGGAAGGAACTGTGGATGCTGGTTTAAACCGAAGATAGACATAAATTGCTGGAGTAACTCAGTGGGAGATGTAGCATCAGGATATAAAGAATGGGAGAAATTTCAGGTCGAGACCTTTCAGACTGAGTTGCGGGAGAGGGAGATAGAGAGATAAAGAAGTGTAAGGTGTGAAAACGAGACAAAGGGGATGGACATCAAGGAAAATGTAGAATAGATCATTGTTAGCTTGGAGAAAGTAACAACAAAGCAAACAGTGATAAAATGTAAACAAGGAAAGTCAGACCAGTCGGAGAACTGGGAAGGGGGAGGGATGAAAAGAGAGGGTAGGCAAGGATTATTTGAAGTTAGAGAAGTCAATATTCATACCGCTGGGATGTCAGCTGCCCAAGTGAAATATGCATTTGGAAAGCAGTGACAGGATTGGTCAGTCAGCATGGATTTATGAAGGGGAAATCATGCTTGACTAATCTTCTGGAATGTTTTAAGGATGTAACAAGTTGAATGGATAAGGGAGGCCCAGTGGTTGTGGTGTATCTGGACTTTCAAAAAGCCTTTGACAATCCCACACAAGAGATTAGTATGCAAAATTAGAGCACATGGTATTGGGGGTAGGGTATTGACATAGACAGAGAACTGGTTGGCAAACAGGAAGCAAAGAGTAGGAATTAACGGGACCTTTTCAGAATGGCAGGCAGTGACTAGTGGGGCGCCACAAGGCTCAGTGCTGCGACCCCAGTTATTTACAATATATAGTAACGATTTAGATGAGGGAATTAAATGTAACATCTCCAAGTTTGCAGGTGACATAAAGCTGGGTGGCAGTGTGAGTTGTGAGGAGGATGCCATGAGGCTGCAGGATGACTTGGATAGGTTGGCTGAGTGGGCAGAGGCATGGCAGACCGACCCCCTGTCTTGTGTATGCTCAGAAGGTCAAACTCTAAGACATCATTGACTCATTCACTGGAGTCTTCCCCTCAATATCCACGAGACTGAAATAGTCTACCGAACATCCACCTTGCACTAAACATTATTCCCTTCTCATGTATTACTGTGAATAACTCGATTGTAATCATGTATTGTCTTTCTGCTGACTAGTTAGCATGCAAGAAAAGTTTCTCACTGTGCCTCAATACACATGACATTTAACAAAACTGATACCACCAACTGAGAATCGATAACATCTGCTGCGCCAAACTGCCCAAGACCGTTTACCATAGGTCGGGTGTCACCTATCGATGAAGGCAGATTAAATTCACTAAGGCCTTCACTGTGGCAGATTTAGTCCAATGAGGAAATTAATATTTGACGATTAAGACTTCAGACTTAGCATAAATATCACGGTCTATTGTGCAGATTGCTGCCCTTCTAGGTTTTCTGAGGTTTGGAGTACCTACAACATGCATCTAAAAGCACTGCAAAAATACCAACAGCACACTCTCTGCAATGAAGCCTAGTTACAGTTTTCACATGCCTAATACCAGACCCCCCAAAACAGACACACTACTCCGAGCTGTTGTGAGGGGACTTTACTAGATGGGACTATGAAATGAATTGAAAAAGTTGCTCAAAGTCTTCTTGAAGAAATGTAAAATTGCAACCAACAACCGATAACCTCTGGGCCATGATCGCTCAAAGTGGAGAATAAGCATTCAGGATGGTATTGAGAAGGCCATGCATTAGTACATCACAAAACATGTAAGTGATGGAAGGTGAGCGCTACCTCGTAAACTATTTGTCTTAATGTAAACTTAAACTCTGATAAACTGGTTCTTTAAGCATTTTGATCTGGTTTTAGATTGTTGGATGTTACTCATGTTACCTAATATACTTTAATTTGAATTATTTTTACTGTCAAACAAGATGAGACCTAAACATTTTGGCCCCTGACTCACACTCTGGGGCCCTGGTTCCCATAACTTTAGCCACATAGCCGATCCACACTGTGTGTGGATCCACGACTAATGAGGATTTAGTATCCAAATCGATGAGTTAAATTGTCATGATTTACGAACAATCAGATAGCATATTACAGCAGGGTTGTTGCACTCGTAACAAAGTATTGGGAACTTCCAGAAATCACGTTCCAATTGAAAGAGAGAATATGCTGGAAACACTCAGTAAGCCAGGCAACAACTCAGACCACAAATGTTAACTGTTTACAGCAATTTTTTCATCAGATTTCTTGCATCTGCAGCTTTTTTCATCTTCATCACCTTCTGATTTGTTGGTTGTAATCTAGGTATTACACAAACTAAAATGGAAAATTGTCAACAATGCCAAATCTAAGAGTGAAAAACAGCCTCTTTTCAAAAGGGAAATTAGGAAAATACTTCCAGTGATCCTCTGGAGGGTTTCAAGTGGATCATAACTAACAAAACTCGCACAATGAAGAGAATATAGTTAATAAATGATTTAATTCTCTTTTTCTAAATTGTTTTTTTCCTACCTAATTATCTTGACATTTATGAATGCAATGAATATTGCAGTTATATTAATAAAATATATCTTTTAATGTAATCCAAATGTCAGCATTTGCCTCATTTTTGTAATGAAGAATCAAAGCTCTTCAAGCTCATGGGTAGCAGAAGTTTAAATTCCTTCTGCAAATGACAACCTATGGAAGGCAACTAGTATCAGGAAATGGATTCCCTTTTCAATTTACTCTATCAGTTTTCTTTAACAGTTTGAAAACTCCAAGAAACCTGTTAACATTCTAAAATTCCAACAAATACAGCTATAGTTCATGGACCTACTGACATTTTAATCCTTAGAGTCCAGATATTGCGCTGGAAAATGTATGCTGCACTCCAAGTCTAATATACCCTTCCAAATGTTTGGTTGCAAAGCTACTCACAATCAGTATTTGTATTGGTTTATTATTATTACTACATGTACAATTTATGTGCTATCCAGTCATTATATATGGTTACAATCAAGCCACACGCGTACAAAAGGTAATGAAAAGAGAAAAATACATGAGTGCAGAAGATAGTGTTACAGCATTACTGTTATAGAGAAACTGTGCCACAGTGAGAGATTGGGACAACACCCTCAATTTATGAGAGGACCCTTCAGTAGTCTGATAGCAGTGGGGAGGGGGCTGTTCTTGAAGGCTAGCACATGCATTCAAGCTTTTGTATCTTCAGTCCAGTGGGAGAGGGAGAAGAGGGAATGTAATCATTATTATCTTCCAAAGGTTAGTCAACACCCTATATTCCTATTAATATATGCTTTCTGTTGGAAAGTAATGGAGCATTAAATGATTGCATAGTAACAGTCGAAGGAAAAACTGGAGAGCATGCCAACATTGATTGATATATAGGAGGCTGCTTATAGAAGCACCTCAACACATCACTGCCAAGCACTTCCCTCGAACTTGTCAAATAGCTTATCTTGCTCTTTTCAAGTTAATTGGTAGCAATCCAGTACTGTACCTTCATCTTCGTTATTTTGAGTCATTACTGCATATCAGTTACATTGAAACGCCTCTCGTCAAAATTAAAGTGAATAACCATTAATATTAATATTGAATAACACAAAAAACGATAGTAAAATAAGTCAGATTAACAACTGCACTGGGGACTGTTTGTATTGTACTGTCACTGAAACATTTGAGGTGGTCTTTGAATGCGCACTTGAATTGATTTTAACATAGAGGGCTCATGACCCAGTGTTGGGCGATGGATTCAACACAGTGCCCAACTGGCCGGTGTGGATGAGTTGAGCCGAACGGCTCGTTACCATGCTGCTGTACGACGACACGAATACATTCCACTTGCAAGCGATTGTAACACTTGCCTGTCACATACACACAGCGGCCGCTACCCTGGGAGCAAGGGCAAGAGACCAGCTCACTCCAAGGACACTCACCTTCTTCCCCACATTGATCGTAAACAGCTCTCTTCTTGGGGTCGCTTAGCACCTCATAAGCTTCAGCTATCTCTTTGAATTTGTCCTCGGCGTTAGGCTCCTTGTTTTTATCCGGATGAAACTTCAAGGCCATTTTTCTATAAGCTTTTTTAATTTCATCGTCACTGGCTTCAGTGTTGATGCCAAGAATGTTATAATAATTTTTACCCATGATTTTTCGGCAGCGTTGATCTGAAAGCCCAGCAGAGAGAAGCGATTTTGCTGAAACGATAAAAATACATAATTGCACACATTTCCACTTAATTATAGCAAAGATGCATCATCGTCTCTGAGAGGAAACTAGCCAGTTTTGTGTGAAAATAAACACTCATCAACCTCAGCCTCGATACATGCAAAATGCGCATAAAAATGTCATCTTGATTTAAAATATTTCAGGTGCAAACCATGACAATTATTACCGTTTATGTATTTTTATCTTGTCCACTTTAAGCCACACGTCAACTGAAACTATACTGTGGTGCTGACTAACTTGCTAGCTGCTGCGGCGCCGGTTGGAGCGTAATAAAGCCCCGCCCACCCACACGATGATTGGCCAGTTTGTACCATCGCCGCCCTGCTATTGGTTGTATTTGTAAATCCTGCCGGACAACAGGCTGCTCCGCGGTGCTGATTGGTGAGCGCTGATGCCGATCGTCAGGTATTTTAAAAGAATCCCAGCCAACAAGTTGGGGTGGCCTGGCGGCCGTGAGCGGTGACTCATACGATGGAATTAGAGAGGGGGCGTGGGGACCGGCGGAGAAGCTTCGAGAACCGTTCGGCAGCGGAAGTTAACAATGCATCCGGTGGAGTGGACTCGCCTGGGAAATGGGAATGGACGTGACAGGTGGGAGAAGATTTGTGTGGAGGTAATTTATGGTCGATGGACACAAAGTGCTGGAGTAACTCAGCGGGGCAGGCAGCCAGCATCTCTGGAGAGAAGGTGTGGGTGACATTTCGGGTCGAGACCCTTCTTCGACCCGGTTGGATTGAACGGAGTATCCCTCTCTGTCTCGCGGTTTACATTGGTGCAATTGGTTTTATTTTCAATCAATAAAATAAACAAGACGAAGAAACATCGCTTGGCATCTCGTTCCCGGACATAGACTCGCTTGGCGAGTGGGTCGAAACGTGGCAGATGTGGACAACAATAATGTGTGTTGGGAGGATCTAGAGGCGCTAGTTTAAATCCGAGGATAGACACAAAGTATCTATCTGGAGTAGTCTGAAGAAGGGTCTCGACCCGAAACGTCGCCTATCTCCTTCGCTCCTTAGATGCTGCTGCACCCGCTGAGTTTCTCTAGCTTTTTGTGTAACCATCTATCTGGAGTAACTCAGCGGGACAGGCAGCATCACTGGGTAGAAGGAATGGGTGACGTTTCAGGTGGGGAGAGGGAGACACAGAGGAAATTGCGGGGGAGCCCTGGTTGAAATTTACGAGTCCTTAAATACAGGAGAGGTGGTGGAAGAATAGAGAGGGTGGCAAATGTTGTGCCTCTTTCTTTTCAAGAGGGGCTGCAGGGAAAATGCTGGGAACTATAGGCTGGTGAGCTTAAAATCTGTAGTTGGAAAGTTACTAGAGTATTCTGAGGGATAGGTTATACAGGCATTTGGATGGGCTAGGGCTGATTAGGGATCGCCAGCATGGTTTTGTGCATGGGATGTCGCAGTCTCACAAATCTGATTGATTTTTCTGAAAACGTGACAAAAAGGTTGATGAGGGCAGAGCTGTAGATATTGTGTACATGGACTTCAGTAAGGCGTTCAACAAGGTTCTGCATGCTAGGCTGCTCTGGAAGGTTAGGTCGCATGGGATCCAAGGAGAGATAGCTGAATGGATAGCAAATTGGCTCCATGGAAGGAAGCGGAGGGTAATGGTGGAAGGTTGTGTCTCAGACTGGATGCCTGTGACTAGTGTGCCTCTGGGTTCAGTGCTGAGCCCGCTACTGTTTGTCATCTACATCAATGATTAGGATGAGAACATACAGGGCAAGATGAGTGATGATACAAAAGTTAGTGGTTTTGCAGATAGTGAGGATGGTTGTGAATGATTGCAGCAGGATCTGGATTGATTGGCCAGGTGGGCGGAGGAATGGTTGATGGAATTTAATACAGAGAAGTGTGAGGTGTTGCATTTTGGGATGTCAAACAAGTGCAGGACCTACACATTAAATGGTAGGCCTCTGGGTAGTGTTGTAGAGCAGAGGAATCTAGGAGTACAGGTGCATGGTTCCTTTAATGTCGAGTAGCAGGTAGATCAGGTGGTCAAAAAGGCTTTTAGCACTTTGGCCTTCATCATTCGGAGTATTGCGTATGGAAGTTGGGAGGTCATATTGCAGTTGTATAAGATATTGGTGAGACCGCATTTAGAATATTGTGTTCAGTTCTGGGCACCATGGTATAGGAAAGATCGACAAGCTTGAAAGGGTAAAGAAAAGATTTGAGGATGTTGCCAGGACTCGAGGGTGTGAGCTATATGGAGAGGTTGAGTAGGCTGGGACACTATTCCATGGAGCGCTGGAGGATGAGGGGAAATCTTGTAGAGTTATACAAAATCATGAGAGGAATAGATCGGGTAGATGCACAGTCTTTTGCCCAGAGTAGGGGAATTGAGGACCAGGGGACACTGGTTCAAGGTGAAGGGGAAAAGGTTTAATAGGAATTGAAGGGGTAACATTTTCACAGAAAGAGTGCAGGCCACCAAGTTCAAATGCAATTTCATACCATTTCAAGCAGAGTGCAGGCTACCATTTCATTTCAAGCAGAGTTTAGATTAGATTCCTTTATTGTCATTCAGACCTTATGGTCTGAACGAAATTGTTACCATACAGTCAAAAAATATAATAAAAACAAAACACACAATAAACATATATCCAACGTTCACCAGGCACATCCTCACTGTGGTGGAAGGCAAAAGTCTTAAGTCTCTGTCTTCCTCCCTCCTAGTTCTCCCTCTGCACTGAGGCGATCCAGGCTGCCGCCGCTGCTAGAGCACCGCAGTTCCAAACCAGGCCGCCGCTGGAGCCCCGCAGCTCTAAGCAGACCGCCGCCGCCGATGGAGCACCGCAGCTCTGCGGGCCGCCGCTGGAGCACCGCAGTTCTAAGCGCACCGCCGCCACCGGAGCACCGCAGCTCTGTGGGCCGCCACCGGAGCACCGCAGCTCCGAACCCGGCTGCCGCTGGAGCACCGCAGCTCTAAGCGGGCCGCCGCTGGAGCACCGCAGCTCCGAACCAGACCGCCGATGGAGCACCGCAGCTCTGCGGGCCGCTGCTGCTGCTGGAGCACCGCAGCTTCGAACCAGGCCGCCGCCACAGCTCCGCCTTTAGGCCTCAGCACAGACGGTGACGGGGGACACGCATCTTCCCGAAGGGAGAGACTAAGACTCTGTTTTTCCCACACACCCCACACATACACAACCTAATTTAAAAAAAATTCTACCGAACAATCACAAAAAGACACAAAAAAAAGAAAAAAACAGACGACTGCAGGTGAGCCGCAGCTGCCAGCCAGCGCGGCCACTTCCGGAGTTTAGTTCATGGCGTAGACTCACAGTTCTGGACTCGACTCTCACTCAGTCTTCCAGGGTGACTGACTCGCGTCTGCCCCCCGGAAGGGGCGTTACCTTCATCATGGTGATTGACAGGCGATAGGACCAATCAGCTGATCTCAGGACTTTTTAAACATTCATAACTTGTTTTATTTTTCATCGATCGGAAAAATCCTCGGGGCTGCCTCAGCGGAGGAGGACTGAGTAACTTGGCCAAAAATCACAGCTATATATGGTAGTGTTTTTTTTCTAAAATCAATATACAGCGCAGACAGGAAGTGGTCAAGATGAAACTTTTAGTTATATAGATATCATTGAGAAGGAATTCATAACTCGTCAGTGCAAAATGTTGTACACTAATTAATTAATCTAATTAGAAAAAGTAACAGCGCTCAATAATAGGTAGCTGTATATTATTGTGGTCAACAATAGGTAACTGTACATTACTCTATGGGGAGCTGTGGTAGCGCCAAGACTCGAATGGGAACATTGAATACTTTTACGCTAAGTTCACGGGACGGGTAACTCTTCACCGTGGAAATTTCAGACTTTTAATCCGTGATCTACGGGGAGAGGATGCTGGTGAATATGAGGTGACGTTTGGAACAAGTTCAGGAGGTGAAACTCTGGCAAGAGACGGCAGGAGATGTACGGTGAGTGAGACTATTGCAGAGGTCCCGGGTTTCACCGGCTCCTGAACCCGCATAATTGATGGGTGAGGGCAGATCCTGTGCGTTCTCCAGTTTACTGAGCCCCACTGACTGCCAGTTACTTTCCTATGGTAGACACACTTGCTGGAGTAACTCAGCGGGTCAAGCAGCATCTCTGGAGAAAATGGATTGACGAGATTTCAAGTCCAGACCCTTCTTCAGTTTGAGAGTGAAATGAAAGATATCGGTGTCTCAGTCTGAAGAAGGGTCTCGACCCCAAACATCACCTATTCCTTAGAGATGCTGCCTGTCCCGTTGAGTTACTCCAGCATCGTGTGTTTACCCGAGGAAAGTAACTTTGTTTTAGGTACTTTGCACGAACCAGTGTCGAGGATCGCTGGACTTGATCAGGATGAGTAAGTACACTGTCTTTGCGGCCTTATTCACCGCCTGACCTCGGGCTGTCTCCCAACCCATCTCTGAGATTGAAGCACGACCCGTGGTACATTTTGGGGTCACGGCGAAGTGTTTCCCCTCTTTGTACGGCGAGATCATTCCTCACTGCATTGCGGGGAACCTGTTGATTAAAATCGATGCAACCACCATGCTCGCTGTAACTGAAATGAACATCCCTACGGTAATCGATGAGATGTGTTGTATTCCTCGCTCCCGGGTTTATATAGGTATGTTACAATACTTACCTTCAGCGGCGCTGCAGTTTTGCCACTGGCCGTCTGCGCGCCTTTGGGGGGGGGGGGGGGGGGGAGAGATTAAAATGCCGTTTTCTCCTGCACGAGGTATATTTTCTCGGCCTGCTAGCTGATGCTGAAAAATCGGGAACAAGATGCTAATTTTCGAGTATGAAAATGGCCATAACGTTTTTAATACTGAAGATATGAAAGTGAATTAGGTGTCAAATTAATGCTTCTTTTTATGCTTTATCTGATTTTATAAATTGCAGACTTTTTTAAAAAATCTCAACATTTTGTAACATTGCTACTAGGTTTACTTATTTGCAAATGTACATTTGAAATCCATTAAACATGAAGGAAATTGAAATGCATTTGCATATTTAGGCACAGAATATCTTTATTTTACAGATACCTTAATTCCAAAAGTTCAATTGCAACTAAGATTTTAAGAACACCAAGTAAAAATCCATAATGCAGCTTATGTACAGCAAAACTCCTCAGAGCATTACTCAAAAATAACTAGGCAGATACAATTCCAGAAGAACCAAATATACTTTTTGGCATCAAAGCCCATTTGATGCACTGCATTAATTGCATGTTTCAAATATTACTTGAATCTTTACACTTTAAACATGTATTATACTGATTAATACTAATCTCAAATCTGACTAAATTGAATAACAGAACAAAAAAACCTTTGCTATTGTAAATTATATCACTTATTATACTTGAACAATTTTATTCACATCCATAAAGTGCAAAGACTTACATCATTGTAACAGCAGCATCGAAGATGTGCCTCAAACTTGAATCAAACATTAATCTTGGGAAGTGTTATCATTTATACGAAGTAGACAATTGTTATTACACTGGATTTTAGATGATTTTAGATGTATTTTGATGTTACTTTACAAAAATATTTGCTTATACTCAACGACAGTGGAAATTTTGAAATATACTGGGCTGCTTTCCAGTGGCTGTAACACAAATTCATTCTACTTTGAGATCCTCAGTGAGAAAAAAAGTAATTGTTTCATTGCGAAATCAGCCTGTTAAGTATTCATAGTTAATTTTTTTTATACATAACTGGAGTAAAAAACATATTTGAGGTTGGAGATAATATGGCACCTACGTTGTAACTGAGAACTTATTTAGTCACATACCTATACCATTGACTAATGAAATGAAGGAAATTCCAGTGATTTAAAAAAAAACTATACATTATATTTTAAACTAAAGAAATTCCAAAGAAAATTTAAAAAGAAAACATGTGCTTCTAGGCACTCCATATCTATATAAATTAGCAGCTTGAAATGAAAAAAGCATCAAAAGCAGACACAAACATAAACCATTTCCAGTGCCCAATACTTTATAACAAGATTGAATGATTAATTGTAAGAAATTAAAAATAACAATCCTGAATTAATTCTTCCCCAGGTTACCCCAAGACACGACAACTCAAATTTATTTGTGTGTCTTTGCACCTTCCATTCTTTCCAAGCCAAATCTCATTCAGAACATATTTGTTTTCAAATTCCCCCTGTGATCTTCTCCATTCCTATAATCATCTAATATACCTACATTTGCTTTCTTGTTCATTTAACTCTGCTAAATACTAACACCCTAATCTTCAGATTTCCCTCTGATTTTCCTCATTTTGAAAACTTAGTTCCTTAATGGCCTTTGTTCTCTTCCTCAGTATCTTTCAATATGCTCCGTCAAAATTTGTTTAATATTGCTCATGAACTGCATAGGGATAACTTGCTACATTTAAATCACTTACAAATGTTCATTATTCTAGCATGAATAAAACAATAAAGAAATAAGGAATGGGTTAGCTTGCTGCAAAATCCAAATTATTCAATGTAAAATATGTATTTTAAGGAAGATTTGTTTGGATGAATTGAAACAGAGAGGAATTTTGAATAGTTTTAAAATAAGCCAATAGATGTCTATGATCTCCCACACAAATTTCCTAGATGCTTTTAAGTAGTTGTTTAATACAACTACTTAATTCACCATTTCCACAACCAATGAAAGCCATGGAATGTGTCTTACCAACAATGCATCACTGGCAAAAATTAACCCAATGTAATACATATTACAGATTATTGTACAAAAATACAGATATTGATGTCCAAAAAAAATCCTTTGACCATTTATTAATGCATATTTTATGAAAAGCAATTGTTGCCTGATAATTGTTTTTTAAGAAATTTAGCAATGCAATTTTTGTTCAATTTTTTTTCTGATATTCTTGAAAAATGGCTTGCAGTATTCTTAATCTTGTGACGAGGTCCTCCTTTGGCAAAATATCTAGCGGATAATATCTATATAATGTGAGTTAGGGTAAAGGAAATTAATAAGTATAGATAGTAATTTGTTGCCATCCCAAAGACAATGGATTGGATTTTTGATGAACAATTTTGCCTGTGAAATCTCCTCTTGATAGTCTGCATACTGCTTACTCAATGACATTGTTTCAAGTACATTTAGGGCCTGAAAAACAAATGGAAACATTTTGTTTTGCAGTTTTCAGTACAGAATAACAGTCCGTTCACTTTGGTTTAACAATAGCATTCATGCCTGAGGCCAGAAGCAAAATTATTGTTCTACATAGAAACAATAGGGCATAACAGGGTGATAGTGAATGAGTGTTATTGAATGAGATAAGACCTAAATGGTCTGAGTTGTTCTTTCTTGTGAGAAGTTTCCAAATGCACAATTTTACAGGTGCATACATCATGAGGTGAAGGTAACGTGGTCATGGAATTCAGCGTGTATACTCCATATCAAGTACATACTTTGAATTAAATGAACCAGTTTAAGCAGAAGATTACATTTTAAGGACAATATAACCTTTTCTGTCATCTAATTATATTAAAGGAAGAATGGGTACCATTTGGCAGTACTATGAGCTAGCTATGAAGGCATCCCTTTGAAAGTATAACTGCTATTCTAAGCAATTCTTTATGTTAAGCAATGTTAAAGTCTGTAGTTTCTGATTTCTGTTTTTTGCAACATATCTGTGTGAGGTTGATCTTTTATGCATTAGGGAATTCTACGAAAATTGTTCAAACTAAACTGAAGTTGTGCATTTACATAAGATTAGGAATCCTGGTAAAATGAAAATTTACGCCAATTATTAAAGGAAAGTGAAATTACTAACTGTAGAAATTCGAGTATGTTACTACTTCAGCTTTTCTTACTTTAATTTCTGTCATAGTAAGTTTATGAACAAACTGTAGATAGACCATCTTTGAAACTGTGCCAGATTCTGGTCCCTGTAAATCAGGGGAGATATTCAAGTGCTGGAGGCAATTCAGAGAACGCTGCCCTCTGGATACTGACATAATCTAGGTGAGGTGTGAAGACAGAAGGAACTTGCAGGTTTTCAGGCTAGAAAGCAAGAAGTGACGAGGAAACCTGAAGGGATACAAGATAGGAGAGATAAATCTGATCCAGGCAAGGGAAATAATTCAAACAACCTAAAACCAAGAAACAAAGTGATGGAGGAGCTCTAGCAACAGTAGTCTTTTCTGTTTCCTATTTAACTAGTTTGGTTTCTGAAATTATAACTACAAACTGTTTACCAACATGGACTTCTGGATAATGTATGAGGCATGAAACCCAACAGGTTTAGCAATTGGATGCAAGAATTTGAGGGGAGGAAGAAGATATTGTAACTAATGAAAGCAATGCGAATATATACCTGATCTCTAATATTGTCATTATGTTCTGGGGAAAAAAAACAATAAAAAAAATTAAAGAAATTCTCAATACCTGCTGTGCTTTGAGAGACAGTTGTAGTTCTGTGCCAGGCTTCAGACGAATGCAGTTTTCTGAAGGAAGCTGAACTAGCAGGAATGCTGACATGCTTCGAGCTACCACACGAAACCTGTAGAAGTATGCAATCCGGAATTTGAGCATTTATAAAAAGGGGGATTTTCTTTAAGAAATGTTGCACAGGAAAAGGCTTAAGAAAACGATTTGTAGAAATAGGCATTAAAAGTTCTGATGAAGTGTCCTTGACCTGAAAGATTGACAATTTCTCTCCCCACGGATGCTGCTTGACCTAACACATGCCTGATTTTCAGATTTCTAATATCTGCAGTTTTTCTGCTCTACATAACACAAGCATGTTTACTTGATACATGAACAGGTGGCTGCAAATAATTATTGTACTATCTTCTAACTTTTTTAGATGTGTGGTGGAGGAAATACTAGTAATCTGAAGCGGTATGGTCCATGGATTTTGGCATTAGACATGGTAGGCTACTCTGGAAGCTTGGATCACATGGGATCCAAGGAGAGATAGCTGAATGGATAGCAAATTGGCTCCATGAAAGGAAGCAGAGGGTGATTGTGGAAGGTTGCAGCAGGAGACTGGAGGCCCGTTACTGTTTGTCATCTACATCAATGATTTGGATGAGAACATACAAGGCAAGATTGACAAGTTTGCTGATGATACAAAAGTGAGTGGCTTTGCAGATAGTGAAGATGGTTGTGAAAGATGGTAGCAGGATCTGGATTGATTGGCCAGGTGGGCGGAGGAATGGTTGATGGAATTTAATACAGAGAAGGGTGAGGTGTTGCATTTTGGGACGTCGGACAAGGGCAGGATCTACACAGTAAATGGTAGGCCTCTGGGTAGTGTTGTAGAGCAGAGGGATCTAGGAGCACAGGTGCATGGTTCCTTGAAGGTCGAGTCGCAGGTAGATCAGGTGGTCAAAAAGGCCTTTGGCACTTTGGCCTTCATCAGTCAGAGTATTGAGTTGGAAGTTGGGAGGTCATTGCAGTTGTATAAGACGTTGGTGAGACCGCATTTAGAATATTGTGTTCAGTTCTGGGCACCATGTTATTGGAAAGATATTGTTAAGCTTGAAAGGGTTAAGAAAAGATTTGAGGATGTTGCCAGGATTAGGGGTTTGAGCTATATGGAGGGGTTGAGTAGGCTGGGTCTCTATTCCATGGAGCGCAGGAGGATGAGGGGAGATATTATAGAGGTGTACAAAATCACGAGAGGAATAGATCAGGTAATTTAATAGGAATCCGAGGGGCATCTTTTTCACACAAAGGGTGTATGGAACAAGCTGCCAGAGGAGGTAGTTGAGGTTGGGACTATCCCTTCGTTTTAGAAAGTTAGACAGATACATGGATAGGACAGGTTTGGTGGGATGTGGGACTAGTGTAGCTGGGACATTGTTGGCCGGTGTGGGCAAGTTGGGCCGAAGGGCCCGTTTCCATACTGTATCACTCTATACCACTCAGTAGCTGGGAGTAATATACAACTCGTCTGATTCTTGGGGTTGAAGGAGTGTCGAAGCACAGGGGTTAAGTTAGTAGACTAGCATCATAGTGACTGGAATATTAATCTGGAGACAATCAGAGTCTAAATTCATGCAATTGAATAAATACATCTGGAAATAAAATTCAAGTATCACTAACTGCGAGCATGAAACCAATGGATTGACATATACTTCAACATTATGGTTCATTGATCTTCAGGGTAGGAAATTTAATATTTTCATCTGGTCAGGTATATGTAAAACTCCAGGTCCACAAAAAATATGATTCACTATCAAATTACATAAGCTGTTCAGGGGTAAATAGGAATCAGTACTAAATGCCACCAGAGTCAACAGGCTTGGAATAAATACTGTATAGCTGAAATGTTACATAAAAACCTATTCAAATATGTTTTCATAACTCTTAACATAAATATTAACTACTGATAACTCTCGATAGAACGGATCATGGGGGGAGTGAGGGAGGAACAGTGCCCATTATTGCCGATTGTCCGCTATTACTGAGTCATTGATTCACACCAGGCACGTGCCGTCAGGGTAGGCACTACCTACCCGGACTAAAATTATAACATGGTAATTAGTAAATATAAATAGTAAAAGCATGGGAGAATTGTGCCGATCTAAGAGATCGATCTCTTAGGTAGGCATAATTCTCCATGCCTTTCATCCGCAGCACTTGCATTTGTAGCAGCCTATTGCTAGTTTCTTGGCGGGGTTTTCAAATATGGATTGACATTATCTTAAGCGTATTTTAAGAAACAAAGAGAGAAGAATGGAGTTCGTGCACCAATAACGTGGTAAGTACATTTCTTGGTGCTATATGTTTTTAAATACCGTATTTCCCAGGGTGGGGCCCAGAAAGGGAGAGTTCCTTTCACAGTGTTTGGGGAGTCTGGCCCGGGGTAAAGTTGCGGCGAGGGCAGGAGCGTTGTGAAGGAAGGGGTCGGGTTCATGCCAGTAACCCACTTGCGGCGCTCCTTGCACGGAGCCACTGCATTGAGGTAGGGGAGGGAAGTGACTGCGAGAGGCCGCCGGGCCGGACAGCGGAACCAGCCACCACCTCAGCTCTTTCTGCCGGCCCCCGCTCACCTCTGGCATCTCTCCGTCTGAAAACCTCTCTCTCCTGCCGCTTGCCGGCCTCATTCATGTCAGCCGCTTTCCGCAAATCCTTAAATTCCGACAGCGCAATTGAGGTTACTCAGCTGTAGGAATTTAAGGATTTGCAGGAAGCAGCTGACATGAGCGAAGTTGGTGAGCAGCAGCTGAGAGGTGTTCAGACGGAGGGCACTGCCAGAGGCTAGAAGGCGCTGAAGTGGCGGCAGTTCTGCTGTCGGGTCCCGGCGGCCGCTCGTAGCCACCCGAGTTGCTTCCCTCCCCCGCCAAGTTGCGGTGGCTCCACGTCCAGAACGCCGCGGCAGCGGTGAGTGAGGGGGTTACTGCCATTATCCCCGACCCCCTCCCTCTCAACACTCCTGCCCTCCCCGCAACTTTACCCCTGGTCAGACTCTCCACACGCTGTGAAAGGAACTCTCCCCCCAATTGTGTTGTCATTCAATAAGCCTTGGGAAAATTGTTACTGTCTTTATTTTAATTTTATATTTTTACGGAGAGAACAATCTGCGCATGCGCGGTTTAAGTTATTTTTTAAAAAGCCGATTGGCTGCCTACCCTGAGTAATCACTCACAGCACGTGCCTGATTCACACCAACCATCTAGCGGTCGGTCACTTCATGAGTCATTTTCAAATACAAAATTCTTTTTAATGGGTAAAAATGTATTTTTGTTATTGCAACCTAAAAATACTAAAGGCTGTTTGTTACATTGTTTAATAGACTATCATTGCCCAAGTGTTGATTGAAGCAATTGGTTGTCAATTTCTTTGGCCTCCCACAGTGTAACTAGCAGCCTGTGTTCTTAAAGAGACAGTGGTATCTGATTGCTGTGGTGATGCTCAGTTCACTACAATTGAAATCTGTTATGAAGAGGTCTGTAATAACTATGGTAAGTAGGATACTATTTTTTGGTCCAGTAAAATAGATAGTTTGTGTAATCACTTTAGAAAGCATATTAAAATATGTACACATTATCAGAGTATTATACAAAAGTATTACAGATGTTGGAAATCTGAAACAAAAGATATTTTGTTAATTTTAATATAAAATGCGCATAAACCATTTTGCCTCTAACAATTTACGAAAATGTAAGAATACATTTGTGAGCATAAAAATTAACAGCAATTTTGTTTATCCGTTTCTGTTGAAAATCTATAAACCACTGAAAAAAGCTATGAAGCATATTTTTGGTTTGATTTCACGTAAAATGTCCCACCTGTTTGAGAGTGGAGATTTCCTTCCAAGACCAATTGCACCCAGAATTCCAGAAGAGACCCTCTCCTCTGCCAGATGACTTTGTTTCACTTGCAATGCATTTAGTATCCTTGTCAAAAATTCCAATCTAGTTGCATCATTTTGCTCAAGCTGGATCAATGCCAACTGCATTAATTTATGCCACCATAGGAACAGTTTAACCTCTTCATTTGCACTGCTATTGGAAAGGAAATAGCAGCGTTAATATTCAACAGCGATTAAAACTTCTCTTGAATATCTAGCAAATAATCAATTACTAAAGACTAAAATAGCACAGATTTTTTTTAAATCACCACGTTCAGGGGAACTCGTGGTTCTTTTTTGTGACAAAAGCGATACATCCTGCCCAGCCCAACTGTTGCAAATAGTTTTTTGCATGGGTTACTAAGAGGTTTGATGAAAGCAGGGTAGTAGACTTTGTCTATCTGGATATTACTAAGATATTTGATGAGATCCCCTAAAGTAGACTGGCAAAGAAGGTTAAGGCACATGGGATACAAGGCAAGCTGCCGAACTGGATCCAAAATTGACTTGATGATAGGAGGCAATGTGTGGTAGACGAAGGAAGGTCTGTGATGTACTACAGGAGATACAGGGAACCACAGATGCTGGAATCTTGAGCAAAACACAAAGCGCTGAAGACCATAACACATAGATTGAGTTATCTCTACATTCGATCATGGCTGATCAATTTTCCCTCTCAATTCTATTCTCCTGCCTTTCCCATTTAACTTTTGACACCCTTCCTTATCAGGAACCTATCAAATAACTCAATGTGTCAGGCAGCATTCCCTCCACAGATGTTGCCTGACCTGCTGAATTACTCCAGCGTTTAGTGTGAAGTACTATAGGGATTTATACTGGGAGTTTTGTTCTTTGTGACATATAGGTCAGTTGAGTTTATTGTCACGTGTACCAAGGTACAGTGAAAAGCCTTTTGTTGCATACTAACTAGTCAGCAGAAAGACAATACATACAATCGATCCATTTACAGATCCAAGAGCAGATGAGTGCTGTCTTTCCATTACCTCCACAGATGCTCCCAGACTTGAAAGGCTTGTGCTGGCCAAGCTGAAAAATATCACAAACCCTCTGCAGTTTGCATATCGGGCCAATAGATCTGTGGATGACGCAGTCAACCTGGGCCTGCACTTCATCCTCCAGCACCTAGACCGCCAGGGGACCTATGCGAGGATTTTGTTTGTTGATTTTAGCTCTGCATTCAACACCATTGTGCCAGAGCTACTACACTCCAAACTGTCCGAGTTGACTGTGCCTGAACCCCTCTGTCGGTGGATCACCAGCTTCCTGACAGACAGGAAGCAACATTTACGGCTGGGAAAGCACATCTCGGACCCGCAAACCCTCAGCATAGGAGCACCGCAAGGCTGCGTACTCTCCCCTCTACCCTAATGACTGCACCTCCACTGACTCCCCTGTCAAGCATCTCCACTGACTCCTCTGTCAAGCATCTCAAGTATGTGGACGACACAACCCTGGTTGGACTGATCCAGGTTGGGGAGGAATTTGCCTACAGACAGGAAGTGACACAGCAGGCATCCTGGTGCCATCGCACCAACCTGGAGCAATGCCCTTAAGACAGTGGAATTGATGGTAGACCTTAGGAGAGCTCCCCCTCCCCTCACCCCACTCACCATCAACAACACCAGTCACATCTGTGGAGTCTTATGTTTCTGGGAACTATCATCTCCAAGGACCTTAAATGGGGGGCTACCATGGACTCCACAGTCAAAAAGGCACAGCAGAGGATGTACTTCCTGTGGCAGCTGAGAAAGCACAATCTGCCACAGGCAATGATGGTCCAATTCTATATGGCCATCGTTGAGTCTGTCCTCTCCTTCTCCATCATGGTCTGGTTTAGCTCAGCCACCAACCACGGCATCCGGAGCCCGCAGTGAATGGTCCGATCAGCTGAGAAGGTTATTGGCTGCAACCTTCCCTCCATTGACTAACTATACACTGCAAGGGCCAGGAAGTGAGTGGGTAAGATCATCTCTGACCCTTCTCACCCTGGCCCCAAACTCTTTGAATCACTTGCCTCTGGAAGGCAACTCAGGACTGTCAAAGCTGCCACAGCCAGACATAAAAACAGCTTTTTCCACGAGTAGTAGCTCTACTCAATAACCAAAAATGTATAGTCTCCTTTTGCTCTGGTATTTCATTTAATTCACATGTTTAATCAATAATGTTTTATTATTAATGTTTTATGTGTCATTCCTAACTGTCACTGTATGTCATGTTGTCAGTTGCGGGCGGAGCACCAAAGCAAATTCCTTGTATGTGATTACTTGGCCAATAAACTTATTTGTTCATTCATTTCATGAAACAAAAATATTCTATGGTGTCGGCCTATCAATCTAAAACTCTTCAAAAGATTTAACAACATTCTTTCAGTTTCACTTAATATACAGTATGTATCTTACCCAAGATATTTTGAATAAATATTACCTAGGAAAGACTTGGTCTATCCACTTATTAAGTAGAACAAGCATTTTCATTTCATTGGCCGGAGTCTGCTCCATGTTTAGATGCTGAAGAATGTACACATAAAGTGTCAGGTAGCTTTCCAAGTCTAAACATTCTTTCAGAAATTCTTCTGCAGTTAATTCTGGCACTTGAAGAGATACTAAAATTGGTCCCCATCCAAAATATCGATCATGCCATGCACCTAAACAAAAACATTACACAAGCATAGTTATTGAAATAGTAGAAACAGATAAAAAATCAATCCAGAAAAAAAAATTTCAGCAACAATCAACAAGTGACCAATAAATAAAACATTTTTTATAATCTGCAATCCTCCCTGCCGTCCATCCCCTACTATTTTATTTAGGTTTCCATCGCCAAATCCCTCATTATTAATGATCTGTGAGAGCCAGAAACTCACTGTTACATAAATATTGTGGTCAAAAGTCAGTTTACGTCCACTGCTAAAATACTCCTTTTTTTCATCTCTGACCAATGAGCACATTTGACTGTCACCAGCCACTTCTTTAAACATTTTTGCCCTCCATTAATTGGTTGATGCAATCTGCACCATCTACAAGAGGCACTATATATATATATTTATCAACTTTTTTTTATAGAACCCTTGTGACTTCTGTGACCAAAAAGAAAGGTTGTAGAAACACCAGCAGGTTTCTCTCCAAGCAAACAGCACCCTGCAAATAAATCCTATTCATACATTGAAATCCTGTAACTGTCTAATTGCACGATTGGAGCATCTCTAACATGTGATCTATAGCAGTTAAAAATGTAGGCATTCTCAATAACAGTTCGGAATGAGTTGTAAATATGGTCTTACCAGCAGTTGCCATATTTAAAAAAAAATTAAAGTCAAGATTACAGGTCGAATATAAGAAATCCTGAACTCTTAACAGCTAGACAGAATATGAAGAAAATCAAATCAGTTCTCCACACCTGAACATGCTGCTTACCATCCTTGAAGTAAGCCATAATGCTGGCTTCAGTCATTTCTGCCATATGCTTGACAGATGCCACACTTTGACATACTGCAGTCAGTAGGGGTAATGCCAGATTATAGTGCACCTTAGTCTCGATCCAAGACCGCAAACTTATACGCAGTGATTCTGAGGATGTGACACTAATATTATTCAGCATCATCAATACTTCCATAAAAAGACTGGTGCTTGCCATGTGTCGCAGCTGACTGTCCACTTCTGTGGAAAGAATATGGAAGAATATAATTCACGAAAAACACAAAAGGTTTAGAGTATTCAGCTGATTTGACTCAGTAACAGCTCCCTTTCACATCAAGATGCGATGATAGTGTAAATGTCCTATTGTTTTCATACTGTACACAAATATATAGTCAATTATGCAAAGCATAATTTTAAAAAGTACAAATAATAAATGTAAAACTACAATTGAATATTTCGACACCTTTCATCAAAATTGAAATGTAATTTCCATTCCCACAACAGACTATACCAAGATCATTTTTAGAATGCACTAACCTGGTGGATTAAAAATAACAATATCATCCAATAACACTATCATCTCGTGTTCTAGTTGAGCATGAACTATCCGAGCATTCTGATCTAAAGTGACAAGGCACTGGACAACCTGGTGGACAAAAGCCTTGCATTTATGTGTGGCATCCTAAAGAAATAATTTAGATAATATCAGTGAATAGAGTGTTCACGTTTTATGGTAATCATCACCAAAAAGTTAAAAAATCAAAATCAAATATGCTTCTAATATTCATACAAAACTATTTTATAACTTGTTACATAATTGGTGTATTGTTCCAGATTTATGATGAAAAAAAAAAGAATTTCTTTCCCTTCTGTTGCTCGATGTATAAATTGGTGATTTCTGATTTAGCATTTGTTTAATTTGTAAGAATTGATTTTGGACTTTAAACTTTGCCCCTCTCATCTTAAAGCAGTCCCATCTAGTATTTGATATTTCCATCCTGGGAAAAAGATTCTGACCTATTACCCTATCTATATCTCCCACAATTTTATATAATTCTAATAGGTCTCCCATCAACCTCCGCATTCTAGGGAAAACAACCCAAGTTTGTCCATGCTAACTGTCCCTGATTAACCCATTGTCTTCTACATGGGAGTAAATTCTATTCCAAAGAATCCTCTCTGTTAGCTTCCCTATCACTGACGTGAGGTTCACTGGCTCATAATTCCCTGGATTCTCGTTACCTCCCTTCATAAATACAGGAACAACATTAGCTATTCTCTTGCCCTCTGGGATCTCGCTAAAGATGCAAAAATCTTCATCAAGTCTCCTGTAATCTCCTCCCTTGCCTGTTTCAATAACCTGGGATAGATCCCATCAGACCCTGGGGATTTATCCACCTTAATGCTCTTCAAGAGTCCTCTCACTCCTTCTACAAAATCCTAAATTGCCCCTGCATATTAGCATTTTCCAGACTGATCTCATTGTCTTCCCTGTCCTTCTTCCTGGTGAATACAGATGCAAAGTACTCCTTTAGTATCTCGCCTACATCCCCCGATTGTAAGCATAAATTCCCTCCTTTAGCCTTAAGCCCTGTCTTCTCCTTGGTTACCCACCTATTCGTATAGGTTTTTAAAAAAACGTGTAATTTTCTTTAATCCGACTCACCAAAGCCATATAATGGTCCCTTTTGGTCCTACTAATTGCCATGTTTGAGTTCTCTCCTCCTTGCTTTATATTCCCCAGAAGGATTTCACCTTCTTAAACCTTGCATATGCTTCCTTTTTCTTTATGAACAAATTCACACCTCATTGGTCATTCAAGGTTCCCTTACGTTGTCATCCTTATCCCTCCTTCTTACTGGAACATGCCGATTCTGAACTTTGATCAACTGGCTTTTAAACGATCCCCACGTGTCAGGTGTAGACCTACCTAATAACAACTGCTCCCAATGTACTCTCCTGAGCTCCTGCCTAATAATGTTGTAATTTGCCTTACTCCAATTTAGTGCCTTCCCATAAGGTCCAGACCTACCCCTATTCAAGGCAACCATAACGTTTATGTAGTTGTGATTACTATTCCCAAAATACTCTTTCAATGAAACACCAGTTACGTAGCCTGGCTCGTTTCCCAACACAAGGTTCAGTATGTCTCCTTCTCGATTTGCACTGTCCCTATACTGACAGCCCTCTTGGATATGCTTCACAAATTCTGCCCCATCTAAACCTTTGGCACTGAGCAAGTCTCAGTCAATATTTGGAAAGTTAAAGTCACCCACTGGGACAACCCTGTTGCTTTGGCTTTGGGGGCCTTTCGTACAATCCCATTGGAGTGTTTTCACCTTTCTTATTTTTGAACTCTGCCCATATTATCTCAGTGGACAAACTCTCCAGTATGTCCTCTTTGAGCGCCACCATGATATTCACCCTGATTAGCAGAGCAACTCCTCCACCTCTTTTCCCTCCCTCTCTATCATGTATGAAACATCGAAACCCTGGAACGTTGAGCTGTCAGTCGTGTCCCTCTCACAAACAAGTTTCCACAATGGCCACAAAATTATTGTCCCAAGCACAGATCTTGCCTCGAAATTCATCTCCTTTCCGCACAATACTCCATACACTGAAATAAACATACATGAGCACGTCAGCTTCACCAGATTCCTCTCCCCCTGCCTATGATTTCATTGACATCATTGTTATTGGTTTTTAATACTCAAACAAGTTTGCATTTATCAAAATGTACAAAAGGATGCAGGTTGAGTCTGATTTAAGAAAAGCTTTGATATCACAACCATACGATTTAATAAATTGACATATTGATTTACAATGCTAGCTTTGTCAGTTAGTGAATAGTATGGAGAGACAAAAATAATGGTGTAGATGTACTGGAAGACACAATTTAAGAAACAAAACATAAATTCAGCAAGATTCATCCATGACAATTTTTCACTGTCTACTCACATTGTGTATGTTCACGGTATCACTGAATCCTGCGACCACTTTTAAAAGCTTCAGGATTAATTCAGCAGATGGATCTTTTAAAATGACAACAGAAGGTGAATAGTGGCTTTTAAAATAGTTCAGGACATTTTGGTATGATGCAATGTCCACAAAATGCCAAGGTAGTGCACTTGTTTGTCCAAGTAGGTTGTATAGTGGAGATTCCTGCAGAAATTAGCATTAGCAGTCAGGTCAGTGAAAGAAACCTAAGTTAGAAGTATGAATAGAAAATATATACAGTTATTCAGCATTTTCACTAAAAATGCCTAACTGGAATAGTGAACATTTCCCAATTCAGTACAAGAATCAACATACTCAATCCACACCTGCACTATACTTCTAAGACTTTAACCTTTGATATGGCATAGATTTCAAAACCAATACAATAGCTTAAAAATCTATGAAAGCAGACAGCAGATATATCCTGGAAGCTTCAACTAATTTTTTACAAACTCTGTTCTCATCATGCCAACTGGAAAATCTAAATTCAATTAATTAATTACAGAATCAAAGCATGCGTCAATAAAGATAACGGCAATGCCACATTATGACAAATTAAAAGATGGCTCACAAATGATTACAGCACAGTTGCAATCCCTTTGATTTCACTACTACGATTGTGTGAAATGGTAAGGATTTAGAGCAGATCAAACACCTCAGAACTGGATATCTGTAGTCATTGGAGTACACTGAATTGTAACATCATGGCCAGCATAACCCTTACTTTACCATTATTAAGAAGGCACAGGACCTAAAATGACTAGAGCAGTCCCAGACATAGCTTAAAACATGTAAACCTGTGGAGCCACAACACAGAAAGAAATGTATACTAAACAATAGAAGCCTTATGCTGTATGAACAGTCATACAATCTCACAATAAATTCACATCATCGCCGACCAATGGACACCCAGCTCTATCAACTCTAGCTTGATAGGTGCTCACCACTCTTTGAGTGAAAAACTAATTCCTATGATCCTCTTTGCATTTCCTATCCTTTGGCCTAAATTTATATCCACTAGTTTTATTTATCTCTGCTATAGGGAAAGATTTCCAGCAGTCTATCCTATCTTACCCTGATAACTCTAAATACCTCCCATACACCATGATATAAAATGACGAGAGGACTAGATTGGGTACATGCACAGAGTCTCTTACACAGAGGAGGTGAATCGAGGACTAGAGGATATTGGTTTAAGATGAAGGTGAAAATAAATCTGAGGGGTAACTTTTTCACACAAAGGGTGGGAGGTGTATGGAACAAGCTGCCAGAGGACATAGTAGATGCTGGGAATATTCTAATGTTCGAGAAACAGTTAGACCGGCACATGGATAGGACTGGTTTGGAGAGATATAGAGCAAACGCAGGCAGGGGGGGACTAGTGTTGCTGGGACATGTTGGCCTGTTTGGTAAATTTGGGCCGAAGGGCCCGTTTCCACACTGTATCACTATGACTCAATGATTCCGTCCTGGTTTGCTCAGTGATGCTCATATCCCATGAATGAATCGTCACAAATGCACATTAATGTATTAAGTAAAGGAAGAACAGATTTCTGTACGACTGTCACTCCAAAACAGAAAATATTCAGAATTTTGTTGTTATCCAAATAAACATTTCACCAACAATTCAACAATTTAGTTATTTTATCCTTTAATTCATTTTATTTTCTTCCTTTCCTCTCAGGAAAATCAGAAAGACCAAAAACAGAATTTTCACACTTCCAGTCATTTCCAGTAGGTATTTCAAAGGTTTCCCTTGCTTCATGCATTAACATAGCCTCTTTCTTGGTATAACTGTCTTTCTTGGTATAACTTGGTATAACTGTCCAAAAGAGGCAGTTTCCTTCAATAACACAATCTTTATTTGCAAAAACACAGTTATCAATGGCACAATGGGCTGTGGTATAAATTCTGCACAAAATATCTTTTTGAATCCATTATGTTAAAATTTACAATCCTGAAAAGTTTCCTGACGACACCAAAATTGGGGGAATTGCTGATATCTCTGATGTAGTCTCACGTATCCAAATATCATTGGCCAGCTGAAGAATATAAAGTGCTGGAGTAACTCAGTGAGGAAAGCTGCCAGAAGATACAGCGGAATAAAGCTTAGCAGCAGAAAGGGCCGTAGAAATAGCAGATGGAATTTAGTCCGAGCAAGCGCGAGGTGTTGCACTTTGGGAAGTTGAATATAATGGGAGAGTGTACATTTAATCGCAAGACCCCGAACAACATTAATGTGCAGAGTGATCTTGGAAACCGTTCATAGCTCACTGAAGGCGGCAGCACAAGTAGATAGGTTGGTAAAGGAAGCGTATGGTATACTTGCCTTCATTGCTGGGGCATTGAATATACGAGTCAGAAAGTCATAATATAGCTTTATAAGACTTTGGTTAGGCTGCATTTGGAATATGACGTGCAGTTCTGGTTGGCCCATTACAGGAAGGATGCTAAGGCTTTGGAAAGGGTATAGAGGAGGTTTACCAGAATGCTGTCTGGATTAGAGGATTTCAACTGCAAGGCGAGGTTGGATAAACTTGAATTTTTTCTCTGAAAGTTGGAGGTTGAACATGGAGATAGTGGCGTTTAAGTGGCTTTTTAGATAATCATATGAAAGTGCAAATAATAAAGGGATATTGATAATGTACAGACAGATGAGATCAGTTTACTTGGAATCATGTTCACCATATACATGTTTAGACGAATGGCCAATTGCGGTGTTCTCCAATTTCATTTTACTTCGGAGTCACGTGAGTGATTCCGTGAAGAACCCCGCCAGTCGGCATGCGCGTCATTACGTCTGATGCATCGCGCAGCGACCGGCTGGGGGGGCAGCGCTTCTCCAGCAGTAAGTTTAAAAAGCCTCAGGTAAATGTTTAACTTCTCCGAGGTCTCTGCGTTTGGTAATTCTTGTTGCAGGAAGACAAGTACAAACATGAAAAAATCTGGAACAGCGAGGCGAGCTGTGCCGACAATATTTCAACCCCACGGGAGTGCGGGTGGCGGGCGGCATCTAATTCATCGACTGAGTCGCTGGTTGTCAAACCAACGACCACAGACTTTGTGTTGGAGAACACTGTGACTATGCTGGAGGGGCGTAAGGCTACCCAAAAGTCTGTCCGGCCGATAGACTCAGACAAGACCGGCCGAGAGGGTTTGACCCTAGAAATGGATACCGCGGAACGGGTATCCAGGATGGAGTTCCTGTTGGAGAGGATGCTCCATCCAGTGCGCTGGCCTGTCCAAGAGCCCGCGCCAGCAGCACCTGCCGGGCTGCCAAGTATCTTCCTCCAGGACGAGGAAAGTATACCGGGTCAGATGGAATCTGACGCCGATTCACAGGGTTCACCAATAGAGGCTGTCCCACGGGACGAGCTGCAAGCGCCAGAGGTCCCATTCCTGGCGGCCAGGTTTGCCGTCCCTACAGACTCTGGCGAGCCGCTTGGAGAGGAGCTGGCTGCCAGCATAAATTACCTGGCTTCCCACCAGCTCCATGAGCCAGAAAGTATGAGACCCCCGAGAACTGTATCCTGCTGAAAGTGCCGACAGTCAATCATGCCATTTAGGGCGATTAGGGGGCGCATGCATCCAAGCTCAGGAGTTTAAACTGCAGTGGGTGCTCAAACTCTTGGCGTCTGGAATAACGGCTTTTGGTAGGTCGGTGGATGGTGGGCTCCTGACTGAAGTTCAGCAGGATGCCCTGGCTCTTATGTGCAATGTGCACTTTTGAGATTAATTGTCTCAGAAAGAGCGCCATCCGCCCCACCATTAATCCCAGGTTCGCTGCCTTATGCCTGGCACTGTCCAGCCACCGAATCTATTATTTGGAGAAGACCTGGCCAAAAGGGTAAAGGAGCTGGACGACGAAGCCATGACCGTTGGGCTTATCAAGGCGCCAGTGACCAACAGAACTCTCCGACGGCAATACCCCAATAAGCGGTTTGTGGAAACCGGGGCTGGGCAAGGACCAAACCGATCGTTTAATGTCTGCAACTGGCGCTCCCCAGCAGGAGCAAGGGGAAACATGCCTTCATAACCCAGGACCAGGCAAAGAGCACTGGTAACCATGAACGTAGGTGGGTCTGGCTCTTGTCGAAACATATTGCCTTGCCTATCAGTTGGGGGAAGGTTGCGCAGGTTTCTGGAAGAATGGTATAAAATAACCTCAAATACGTTTATACTGCAGAGTATTCAAGGATTTAGAATTGAATTTATTCCCAACCTGTGTCCACCCACCCAGCACAAACCGAAACGGGCACTCATCTTCTCACAAAAAGAGAATTTGATGATCCAAGCTGAAATAGCAAAACTATGTCTCAAAGGAGTAATTGAGAAAACAGTCTATCAGACCCATCAATTCGTGTCTAATGTGTTCCCTAGACCAAAGAAGGATGGTGGGTGTAGAATGATATTGGATTTAACAGGAATTAATCCGTTTGTGCAGTATCAACATTTTAAAATGGAAACTTTTGTTACTGCCAAGCAACTGCTTTCCAGGGGGTGTTATACAGCATGTATAGATCTCCAAGATGCGTATTATTCAGTGCCTGTTCATAAAGACTATCGTAGATATTTGAAATTTAACTGGATGGGACAATTGTGGCAATTTCGAGCCCTACCTAATGGATTAACCTCAGCCCCTCACCTATTTACTAAATTGCTAAAACCAGTACTTGGGTTCTTCTTCTTTTTTCGGGTTCTGGCAGTGTAGACGCTGCTAAGCGTATTACTGCCTTCCACAGTTCAGAGTTTGAACTAGATTCTTACATACAATCCTGTCACATGCAGGAATTGAAGAACAGCCCTGGATATCAATTGATGTTTCTCATTATGCCCAAACAAAGATAAAACAGAAAAAGCCTCAACACCAAGTCCCATCAGTCTAACTAACAATACTTTTCTTTCTACCCTATACTTTTTACATTCTAGGAAAACATGCTTAACTGTCTCATCACTCCCACATTCACACAAGCCAGAAACATGTTTCCCGATAATGTACAAATAATAATTTAACCCACAGTGTCCCAATTTCAACCTACACAATTTAACTGAGTCCCTACGAGACAGAGATGTACAGAAACATATTTTCCTAACTTCAGATTGAATAGAAAAGTAATGTCTACCCCTGACTTCCTTTTCCCATTCTCTCTGCCATTCTTTTATTAAGCCCTCTTTAATTATTTCTCTCAATTCCACTCTCCCCAATGATACATGAATATCTATTTCTCTTTTTAAACTTTCCTTTGCTACGAGGTCCACCTGCTCATTCCCCCTCACTCCAGCATGCCCAGGAACCCAGCAAAAGGTGATATTATACGCAAACCCAATTCTGGAAAACACACCCAAGATTTCATTTAGAATGTCAGGACGAGCTTTAGATTTCCCCGCTCAGTACTTGGGTTATTACGGTCACAAGGCCATATAATTATGGCCTATTTGGATGACATTCTAATCATTGGAAACACCTTTGACGAAGCTGAGTTATCAGTCTCAGCTGTTCAACTCATGGTGCAGAGGCTAGGTTTCATTGTCCACCAGTTAAATCGAAATTGGTGCCTGTTAACATAATTGACTATTTGGGTTTCACAGTTGATTCCAATCACATATCTGTAACTCTGCCCCAGGGCAAGAGAGTAGATTTAATTGAAGGATGTATCAACCTCTGAAAGGGAAAATCACCTTCAATTAAACAGGTTGTGAGCTTAATTGGTAAATTGGTAGCAGCCTTTCCAGCAGCCCAATGTGGACCTTTGCATTATCAGCATTTACAGAGAGCAAAGGTACAGGCACTGAGAATACATGCAAACCATTACAACTGGCCCATGCACTTACCATCTGAAGCCATCGCAGAGATACAGTGGTGGATTAGAAACATATTAAATTGTTATGGCACAATTTTGACAAAAGCACCATCACTTATTAACAGACTGATGTCAGTGCCCTGGGTTGGGGTGCTACTGATACCCGATCTAGCTGTGGAGGCAGATGGGATATGCATGAGGCACAGATTCTCCAATCACATGGAATAATAGGAGCGTTCAATGGGCTCAAAGCTTATTGTACCACTAAGCATCACTTACATGTTCAGTTGCAGATTGACAACACCACGGCAGTGATGGGTGAAATCAAGTCAAAATCATGTGATGGATTGGTTAACACTATTTGGCACTGGTGCATAAAAAAGAATATTTAGATTTCAGCTGTCTACTTGCCAGGTCACTCAATATGGTGGCAGACTCCATTTGGTGGTCACGCAAATCCAACGACAACACCGAGTGGATGTTGAATCATGAAGTATTTGGTGAAATTCTCCTTCGGTATGGGATGCCAGATATCGATTTGTTTGCATCCAGACTTAATCATCAGGTACCGAAGTATGTTTCATGGGAACCAGACCCAGGGGCAGTGGCGGTAAATGCATTCTCACTGCATTGGGGCGGAATGTTTTTATATGTTTTTCCCCTCTTCTGCCTCATCAGTTGGTGCCTGACTAAGATCAAGCAGGACACTGCTACAGGGGTTCTGGTAGTGCCCGACTGGCCTACGCAGCCATGGTTCCCGCTCATTTCGGAAATAACCGTGCACCCTATTGTGCTGGTTCCAAAACGTGTAAATTTATTGGTGCACCCAGTGACTGGGGACCCACACCCATTGAATGATCGTGTAAATTTGTTGATTTGCAGATTTTAAAAAGGATGTACCTGGGTCTGGGACTGTCCAATCAGACTGTGGATACCATCATGTCATCCAGAAGGGATAACACAAAAAGGCAATACCTCCCCCATATCAGGAAATGGGAGGAATTTTGCTTACATGGGAACATCACTTATCACATGGCCTCCATCCCAGATGTGCTAGAATTCCTATCCCACTTACACTCCAATGAAGGGTTGAGTAACAGTGCCAGGAGTGCCCTGTCAGCGTACTTGTGCCGAGGATCAGATCTCCAGCCTTTATGGTCCCACCCGTTAATATCAAGATTCATGAAGGGTGTGTTTAATCCCAATCGTCCTAGGCCTAGGTACTCTCAAATCTGGGATGTGAGCATGGTACTCACGGTGCTCCGTCAATGGGGAACAGCCACATCATTGTCCTTACTAAGGATCACCCTCAAATTGGTCATGCTCATGGCACTTACATCAGCGCAAAGGGTTCAGACTCTCCACAAACTGCGTCTGGACAGGATGGTGTCATAACAAAATGACGTTACTTTTCACGTTTATGACTTACTCAAACAGAGCAGACCAGGGGTGTCAGGGTACAAGCTAGTATTGTCAGCTTATCCCACAGATTCACACCTGTGTGTAGTGGAGCACTTGAAGCGTTATATTGACGTTACTAAGAGTCTCAGAGGGTCCGAGGTAGCACTACTTATAAGCCACAAAAAGCCACATAAGCAAGTGTCATTTCAGACCATCTCACAATGACTGAAGCAAGTCCTGGGATGTGCAGGAGTTAATACTCAAAACTTTAAATCTCACTCCACCAGGGCAGCATTGACGTCAGCAGCGAGGGCAATGGACGTCCCTCTAGACCACATCCTCGCAGCCGCAGGATGGTCAAATGAATCGACTTTTCAGAGGTTCTACAACAAGCCGCTTGTTGAATCCGGGGTCTTCGCCTACTCTGTTAAATTTTGTTTCATAGCTTCTCCCTGGGAGAGCGGAGCTGCTATTGTATATATTTTTGTTAGTTGTGAATTAAAACATGAACATGTTAATCAGTATCATGAATCAATGTTGTTACTAATTCACTCCTCCCGAGTCAACTGCTTGCAGTGTGATATGTCTGGATTTGGATCGGCGTGAAATCACAGAATTTTAAAGTCTTCACGGAATCACTCACGTGACTCCGAAGTAAAATAGTAAGATTAAACGAGAACCGGTTTGAAGTTTGATCTTTATTTTATGAGGAGTTACGATGAGCGATTACGTGCCCACTGCTCCCAACCCTCATATCATGAAGCTCATCTGGTAGTTCTAGAGTTATAATCTTACTATAATACTTCAATTGTTGTTTTCTGTGATTTCACACCGCTGCTTTGAAGATTGACGCACATGCCGACTGGCGGGGTTCTTCACGTAATCGCTCATCGTAACTCCTCATAAAATAAATATTAAACTTCAAACTGGTAAGTTCTTGTTTAATCTTAATATTTTCTATGTTCTACATAATTGAGAAAATGGTGTAAATTATAAGTGCCAATGCTCAAATACTTAACAAATAAAATTAAGTTGTTACTTTATTAAAGTACTGCAGTACCTCCCATTGGAGAAACTGCCAAATGAATAAAGTACAAGTTACTCACTGGTTTGCTTGTAAGTTCATCCTCTTTTGATAGAAATACCATCATAAACAGCAAATACACAACCATGGTCCTTGTATGCATGAGGGGTTGGGGATTCCAAGCATCAGAAAGAACATTAACCCAGTTAACCTCACATAGTAATGTTCCCAAAAACAGGAAACAGCTCTTTGGGCTTCCTCTCTCCACCTGAAGGAGAAGAGCAAACTCGGGGTTATGGAGAACTAAACATGAAGCAGAAATACTGAATGTCTGAATATATACTGTAGCAATCTAATTACATTGTTAATTCATTAAAAAAAAGGTTGGTTACACAAATCGCAATAGCTTTCTGAACCTATCTCTGAAGACCTGCTCACAATATTATTTCCATCTTAGATTAAATTTGGTGAGATATCTTCCTTTTAACGAATACCAATCATTTGTCCATCATTCGGCCAAATCACAGGGCCCTAGTGTGACCACACCTGGAGTATTGTGTGCAGTTTTGGTCTCTAAATTTGAGGAAGGAAATTCTTGCTATTGAGTGAGTGCAGCGTAGGTTCACAAGGCTAATTCCCGGGTTGGCAAGACTGTCATATGCTGAGAGAATGGAGCGGCTGGGGTTGTATACTCCGGAATTTAGAAGAATGAGAGGGGATCTTATTGAAACATATAAGATTATTAAGGTTTTGGACATGCTAGAGGCAGGAAACATGTTCCCGATGTTGGGGGAGTCCAGAACCAGGGGCCACAGTTTAAGAATAAAGGGTAAAGGGCCTGTCCTACTTGGCAATTTTTTCAGCGACTGCCGGCATCATTGACTGACGTATCAGATCACCGAAGAATTTGCGGCATGACGATGTATGACGCTTGGTGTATTTTCAAGTGTCACAACTATTTTTTTGTCGCCGCTGGATTTTGAAATGTTCGAAATCTTTTGACGATACTGATATGACGCTGGAAATCACCAAAAAAAAAAATCGCAAAGTGGGACCGGCCCTTCAGCCATTTAGAACGGAGATGAAGAAACACTGTGGAATTCTCTGCCTCAGAGGGCAGTGAAGGCCGGTTCTCTGGATACTCTCAAGAGAGAGCTAGATAGGGCTCTCAAAGATAGCGGAGTCAAGGGATATGGGGAAAAGGCAGAAACGGGGTACTGATTGTGGATGAGCAGCCATGATCACATTGAATGCCAGTGCTGGCTCGAAGGACCGAATGGCCTACTGCACCTATTGTCTGAATCCTGTTTCATTGGTTTGGAATTAATAATTATTAATTTTTAAGCTATCAGGCATAAATTTAAAAAAAACAAAAAAATGCTACAAAAAGTTTCAGGTCAAACATTCTCTTTCCATAAATATTTCCATAAAATCAGATTTCCAGCATCTCTGAAATAGTAGAATATTCAATGATCGTAAAAATGCAAAAAGTTCTACAGTACAACACTGTTAAATAGATATTTATCTTAATAATCCATCTTGTGTTCCTTTTATTCCAATTTTAACTTGTTACTGACCTTGGCCAAAGACTGAATCAACTGCATTGGAATTTACTACATCTGTGAAATTGTATATTAGATAACATGGGATTTGTTTGTTAAAACATATACATTATTACGCAGCACAATATATCTTTAAAAAAGAAAATGAAGAAAAGTAATTGCCTTTTCATTAAATTTACTTTAATTTATTTTAAAACCTACTTTAAAGAACTCTTCCATTAAAGCTTGATCAGGATACAGCTCTCGCCATGGTAATTTGGAATATTCAGAATGATAGGTGTACAAAATATACTCAGGCATTTTAGGTGTTGTGGACGTTTCACAATAATACATCAAATGGAACCACAGAGCACCTCGATGGCCAGGAATTAGTTTATCTGCAAAGGAGAAATGTGAGAATAACTCAAAAGAAATAGAAAACAGTTTATCCTTGTGTTCTATTCATTTCATTTTCCATGAACTTGTGTAAGTAATTTTTATTTATATAGCACTTAAAAAAAAATCAAATCACGTTGAAGCCAAAGTGCTTTACAGAAAAGAAATTAGATTTCCATACATCCATATAAAATAAAAAAAAAAGACACAATACACTATAGGAATCAACATGAATCGTCCCCCCACAGCAGAATCCACTGTGAGGGAAGGCACCAAAAAGTCCAGTTCTCCTCCTCCTCATAGTCCACCCGAGGTCGGGGCCTATTTGTGGCCTCCACAGCCAGTCCGATGTTTTCAGGCCCTCTTGCCGAGAAGCTGGAAACTCCGGCGTCGGGTGAAACACTCCTCTGCGGCTCACTCCCTCCCCGGAGACTGCGGCGCCCGTAGTCCTCGGGCCGCGCTGGTTGGAGCTCCGACTCTGGCGATCTCGGATCCCAGGCTCCGCAGTGTTTTAAATCCAGCGCCGCCCGCCCACGGCTGTACGCCCGCAGTCACAGCTCCTCGATGTTGGAGTCGGCGGTCACAGCACTCCGGAGCTTGCCGCACGGCGACCCGGTAAGGCATCGCCTGCTCCGTGTTGGTGTCCCAGCGCTGCACCGCCGCCGCCGAAGCTGTGGTCCCGGCAGTTCGATGGTAGGCCGCACAGAGAGGATGAAGATGCGATTCAGAGGAAAACCGCATCTCCGACCAGGTAGGACTGGGATTAATACAGTTTCCCCCTTCCCCACCCCCCCCACACATAAAAAGATTAGACCTCCAAATAAAAGTTTTAGACACTAAAAAGGGTGAAAAGACGGACTGCAGGCAGGCTGCCATATAAATGGTGCCCACTCCTGCACATCCACCATTTTGGAAGTTGTAGAGGTTGTATACAATATATGAAACACTTTGGATTGGTCTTATAACAAGAAATTATATCAATGCCTCTTCTTGGTATTAATGTGTTGTGATTACTTGGTTCTTAGGATTCAAATTAAGAAATCTACATTTTATATCTGAAAATCATGCATTTTCTTTTAATTTCACTGCTTAACAGAATCAAAACATCTACTCAAATTGCAGCTTACCTTTACAACTCTGATGCAGGTAATCAACACATTTTGTAAACAACTTCACCACACCAGATGCGATTGGAGTGTCAATCTCTAACCAAGGATAGGACTGGTTGTTGCTATAAACGAAAACACAATTATTTGGATGCTGATCAACATACAGGCATAACGTAAATTGCTAATACTATAAAAAATTGTAGCTTTTTATAAGAATCATACATTATCATTCACTTTATAGAGACAGGAAAAATTATAACACTTGCACTTGTATAAATATGTTAACGGTATAAACTTACAGAAGGTAACTTGCAGAACGGTATAAACGGTGCCTTACAGAAACATTAGCCAACAGGATTTGATCTCAGGTTAACATAAGGGCCAATAAATAAAAGCATTGTCAAGAAGTTAGTTTTTAATCTGTATTTTGAAGAAAGTAGGGCAGGCTAACCTCTTTACTCGGGAGAGCAGTAAAGGATTAATTAGAACATTTTAAAACTTTGTTCCAAATCAGCTGAAGGTTTATCCACCTGTACTGGAGCTATTAACATTTAATTATGTAAACAGCTACCACTGGAGGACATTAGAAATCATGAGTGTTGTAGAGCTGGGGGAACATAATTTATGTTCCTTTTTCTTTGACGGTCCTTGAAATAGCCAGTTCTTTGGGTTTGAAAGTGGCCAATGATATGGAACCATGACCCTGGCACAGATAAGGGTAGGAGATGTTTGATGAATTGAACAGGTGAGTTGGTTTGCAGGTGATGCACTCTTTTCATTGTTTATGCAGGGATTCTAAATGCTCCAAGGGAACACACCTAAACTTCTCAATGCTATCCTGAATAGTCAGCTTTCATTTAGACATATCCTTGGCCAGGGATTTCCATAAATTGGTGAGAATATTACACATTTTCCACGGAAACTTTGGGAAAATAATGGCATTGTTTTCTACGCCTATCCAATAATTTTCTTACTAAAACACTTAAAATGGGATATCTGTTTCAAGAATCTGACTGGGTAAATGAATGCAGCTGTCTCAAGTGTAAATGCTGAAGATGTCGATTTAGGAGGTGAATATGATGTTGGTTATCCTATCCTGCCTGTAGATTTGAAGAATTTTGGTGGGGACAAAGTTGGAAGGATCCCATTCGTACCTTGAAGTATAGACAGAAATCGTAGTTCACATTGGCACAAATGATATAGCTAGGAAAAAGGCTGAGGTCCTGCAGAGTTAATACAGAGAGTTGGAAATCGGTAAAAAGCAGGTGGTTAGGGTAATAATCACCGGGTTACTCCCAGTGTCACATAATAATGAGGGTAGGAATGGAAAGATAGGACTGGTGAATGCCCAGCTGAGGTGTTGGTGTAAGGAGCAGGGAATCAGATTGTTGGTCCATTTGGGATGTCTTCTGGGGCAAAGGTGACCTCTACAAGAGGGACGGGTTGCACCTGAACTGGAGGAGGACCAACATCCTCACGGGCCGTTTGCTAGTGCGGATTTGAACTAGTTTGACAGGGAGACAGGATCCAATGCAATAATGAGGGAGGTTGGAGGCTGGAAGTTGGTACGGAAGGAAATGACAACATATTCAGTGGACAGAATAATTTAGGAGGAAGCGAGGAAAGACAATTGGAATAAATTGCATTTATTTCAATGCTAGAGGCTTGACAGGCAAGGTGAATAAACTCAAGGTGTGTAGATACATACATGTGGCTGTGACATAACAGCCATTACAGAATCCTGGCTAAGAGAAGAACAGGACTGACAACTAAAAGGCCTGTCCCACTTGGGCATCATTTGTGTGTCACACAGGTGGCGCGCAAAGATTTTGTGAATCTCAAAATCCTGGGGCGACTGTGCGTCACTGCCTACGCCACCACACCTCACCACGCGCCATGCGTGCGTAATGCATGCCATGCGCGCATCGCTTGCGTCGTGACGAGTAAATGATGTGTAAATGTCGCGCAAATGACGCTACAGGTGAGATAGAAGTAAAAGAGGGGGTGTTGCTTTACTGATTAAGGAGAACATCAGGGGTTAGTCTGAGATGACTTTACTGAAATCCAGTGAGGCTAGAGGGATGGAGCTGAGAAATAAATAGGGGATGATCAGCTTTTTGGGTTTGCACTATAGACCTACAAATAGTCAAGAGGAATAAGTGGAGCAAATATGCCAAGAGATTGGGGCAACTGCAAGACTAACATGGTTGTCAAAGTGAGAGATTTGAACTTTCACAATATAGACTGGGACTGCCATAGTGCCAAGGGCTTAGATGGTGTGTCAATATCCGCCTCCATCACCACTCCTGGCAGCATGTTCCAGGACCCACCACTCTCTGTGTAAAAACAAAAACTTACCCAATACTCATAACGTCTTACAATGTGGAAACAGGCCCTTCAGCCAACTTGCCCACACCTGTCAACATGCCCCATCTACACTAGTCCTACCTGTCGGTGTTTGGCTCGTATTCCTTGAAACCTGTCCTGTCTATGTACCTGTCTAAATGTTTATAAACATTGCAATAGTACCAGCCTTAACTACCTCCTCCAGCAGCTTGTTCCATACACCCACCACCCTTTGTGTGAAAAAGTTAACTCTCAGGTTCCTATTAAATCTTTCCCCCATCACCTTAAACCTATTCTCCTTTAAACTCTCTCACCTTACAGCTATGCCCTTTACTACTTGACATTTTCACCGTGGGGAAAAGGTTCTAACTGTCTACCTATCAGAGCCTCCCATATTTTATATATCACTAGAATACTACAGCACACTTAGTTTACTTTAGTTTATTGTCACGTATACTGAAGCATAGTGAAAAGGTTTTTGTTGTGTGCTAACCAGTCATCGGAAAGACTATACATGATTACAATCGAGCCGTCCTCAGCCTCCAGATAAATGATGAAGGGAATGATGTTTAGAACAAGATGGATGGATTTAAGAGAGAGTTAGATAGAGCTCTAGGGGCTAGTGGAGTCAAGGATATGGGGAGAGGGTAGGCACGGGTTATTGATAGGGGACAATCAGCCATGATCACAATGAATGGCAGTGCTGGCTCGAAGGGCCGAATGTTTCTATGTTTTTAAAGGTAAAGTCCAATAAAGTTTAATTAAAGAAAGTCCTGAGGATCTCCAATGAGGGAGATAGTAGCTCAGGCCCGCTCTCTAGTTTTTGATAGGATGATTCTGTTATCAGGCGACTGAATCCTCCTATCAACAACTAGAGACCGGTCCTGAGCACTGATCTTCCCTGATTGCCCCCTTTGACCTCTCGTTTTCACACCTTACACGTCTATATCTACCTCATTGGAGACCCTCGGACTATCTATAACGATATGCAGGGAATGGAGAAATATGGATCATGTGTAGGCAGAGGAGATTAGTTTAACTTGCCATCATATTCGACACAGACACTGTGGATCCAGCGGTATGAATATTGATCTCTAACTTCGAGTAACCCTTGCTTTCCCTCTCTCTCCATCCCCCTCACATCCTAGTTCTCCGAATAGTCTGATTGTCCTCCTGATTAAATTTTATTTTTGTATGCCTCGTTGTCACCTTCCCCAAGCTAACAATGATCTATTCTAAATTTTCCCTGAGCTTCACCCCCTTTGATCTCTCGTTTTCACACCTTACCCTTCCATATCTCTGTGTCAGCCACCCCCCTGAATCTTGGTCTGAAGAAGGGTCTCTACCCGAATGTCCCATTCCTTCTATCCAGAGATGCTGCCAGTCCCGCTGATTTGCTCCAGCATTTTGTGTCTATCTTCAGTGTAAACCAGCATCTGCATGATTTTTTTCAATAATCAAAATGGAAAATAAAGTAAAACGTTTGATAAGGCTAGCATTTTACACACAAATTACAAAGTAGTTACCTTCCTTTTTCTGCATTTAATACCAGTAGCCATGGCTTGAACAGTTCTAGCAATTTTGCATAGATCAATTGCAATCCTGCAATGAAATTATGTCAAATCATTAACACATGAAAAAGAATCCCACGCATAGCTTAGAAAATGACCAAAAAATCAGAAATTCTGTATTTAAGTTACGCTCAGCCTGAGGATGTGCACCAAACTCCTAGTTTTTTCAAATCGTCCCCCACTCCATATGAGGCCTCTTGATGGCCCAAAGTGGCACCTAATTTTAATTTTCCCCATTGAAAATTGAGATCTTTTCCTGATCTATTATTTAGATACTGAATAAAAGGTGGGCATAATCTGTGCACTTTTGGTCTACCTGAATTACAAAGAAATGTAAAAAAATTCTGCACCAGCTTTTAAGGGACAACAGCTCTGATTTATAATAGTTAGGTGAATATAGTGCCCTCCATAATGTTTGGGATAAGACCCATCATTTATTTATTTGCCTCTGTACTCTACAATTTGAGATTTGTAATAGAAAAAAAGAATGTGGTTATAGTGCACATTGTCAGATGCCATTTTTATATGGCCAGTTTTATATATTTTGGTTTCACCATGTATAAATTACAGCAGTGTTTATACATAGTCCCCCCATTTCAGGACACATTGATATTTGGTACATAGCAATGTCATGTAAATGAAAGTAGTCATGTTGAGTATTTTGTTGCATACATTTTGCATGCAATGACTGCTTGAAGTCTGCAATTCTTTAGGCTGGGTGCCTTCCCTGGTGATGCTCTGCCAGGTCTGTATAGCAGCCATCTTTAGGTTATGCTTGTTTTGGCGGCTAGTCCCCTTCAGTTTTCTCTTCAGCATATAAAAGGCATGCTCAATTGAGTTCAGATCGGGTGATTGACTTGGCCACTCAAGAATTTACCATTTTTTAGCTTTGAAAAACTTCTTGTTGCTTTCGCAGTATGTTTGGGATCATTGTCTTGCTGTAGAATGAACTTCCGGCCAATGTGTTTTGAGGCATTTGTTTGAACTTGAGCAGATAGGATGTGTCTATACACTTCAGAATTCATTATGGTACTACGATCAGCAGTTGTACCATCAATGGAGATAAGTGAGCCAGTACATTCAGCAGTCATACATGCCCAGGCCATAACACTCCCACCACTGTGTTTCACAGATGAGGTGGTATGCTTTGGATCTTGGGCAGTTCCTTCTCTCCTCCATACTTTGCTCTTGCCATCACTCTGATATAAGTTAATCTTTGTCTCATCTGTCCACAGGACCTTTTTCCAGAACTGTGGTTGCTCTTTTAAGTACTTATTGGCAAACTGTAACCTGGCCATCCTATTTTTGCGGCCAACCAGTGGTTTGCATCTTCATGTAAATGAAGTCTTCTGCGGACAGTGGTCATTGACAAATCCAAACCTGACTCTTGATGAGTGTTTCTGATCTGTCAGACAGGTGTTTGGGGATTTTTCTTTATTATAGAGAGAATTCTTCTGTCATCAGTTGTGGAGGTCTTCCTTGGCCTGCCAGTTCCTTTCTCTCTTCTTAATGATGTTCCAAACAGTTGATTTTGGTAAGCCTAAGGTTTGGCTGATGTCTCTACCAGTTTTATCCTTGTTTCCCAGTCTCATAATGGCTTCTTTGACTTTCATTGACACAGCATTGGTCCTTTGATAAATAGCAATAAAAATTTCCAACGGTGATGGATAGCCTGGAGGAAATATTAGGTGCTGAGAGCTCTTCTATACCTGCATTAAAGAGTCAATTAAACACACCTGAGCAATTACAAACGCCTGTGAAGCCATGTGTCCCAAACATTATGGTGCCTGAAATGGGGGGGACTATGTATAAACACAGCTGTAATTTCTACATGGTGAAATCAAAATGTATAAAAATACCCTTTAATAAAATCTGACAATGTGCACTTTAACCACATGTGATTTTTTTTCTATTACAAATCTCAAATTGTGGAGTACAGAGGCAAATAAATAAATGATGGGTCTTTGTCCCAAACATTATGGAGGGCACTGTATATCGAAGAGAAAACACTAAATTTAGTGAGAATCAAACAAATTATTTAGATATTATTATAGAGAATGTTACAATAACCAAGGAATCATTTTAAAAAAATGTATCGGGTTGTTTTGGGGGAGAACTTTATTAATTATTTTGTGGCTAAAGTTCAAAGACCAAACATGATTCCCCAGGCCTTGGCATCATCAGACATTGATTCAACACTTTTGACAGGAGGAAATTGAGTATTAGAGTCAGGACGTCATGATGCAGTTTTATAGGACTACAGGATGTGGAGACTTTGGAAAAGGTGCAGAGGTGGTTCACTATAGTGATGACTAGTCTAATGGGTATTAGCTACAGAGTGAGGTTGGACTTACTTGGATTATAATCTCTGGAATGCTGGCAGGAAGACCTGATAAAAGTTTATAACATTACGAAAGGCATAGATAAGGTAGAGAGTCAGAACTCCCCCGCGATGGAAAAATCTAATACCAGATGGTATAGCATTAAGTTGAGAGGTGCAAAGTTGAAAAGAGATTGGTGAGCAAGTATATATTTTTTACACAGAGGGTGATGAGTGCTTGGAATTTGCTGCTGAGGGGTGGTGGTTGAGGCAGATATGATAGCAACAATCAAGAGACGTTTGGATAGGCATATGGACATGCAGGGAATGGAGGGATATGGATTATATGCAGGCAGATACGAGTTGGCATCATATTCATAGAGACCTTGTGGGCCAAAGGGCCTGTTCTTGAACTGTACTGTTCTATGTTGAGCGGGGCAACTACCCTCTCCAGCTTAACTTCAATGTTGATAAATCAGGCCTTTTATGGAAAAGAATGCCATCCCGCACTTTTATTTCCAGAGAAGAAAAAAGCGCTTATGGGTTCAAGAGGTGGAAAGACTGTTTGACACTCCTACTCGATGGTAATGCTGGAGGAGACTTTGCTCATTTATCACTCAGAAATACGATGAGCAATGAGGGGATTATCAAAAATGCATCTGCCTGTAATTTAGAAATCAAGCAAGGTGGCCTGGTTGACAAAGATATTTAGACACAGTGGTTGTGTCACTTTTGCACAGCAGTGAAGCGATATTGTGAAGAAAATAACCGTAAACCTAACGCATTGTTGGTGATCAATAATGCCCCAGGCCACCCCGAGAATCTGGACACCCTTTCGACCTACATTCCTGTCGAGGTGGTTTCTCTTCCACGAACAAAACTTCCTTATTTCAACCAATGGATTAGGGAGTTATTTCTTCATCGCACTTTCAGATAATTTGTGGAAAAGACTCTGTATATACAATATAATATACAGTATTGTATGTCTCAGGTTAAAAATGATTAATTAAGATTGCATCTCCATTTATGCTACGTTATAATTATACCATACAGCACGGTTTGTTTAGAGCTCCATTTTCTAGTGCTAACTGAAGTATTACTGTATTTGAACAACGGTTGGGTTTTTTTAATTGTTCTTCACAGAATAAATGAAAGGAAATTAGGATTAACTGGAGGCAAGCAAAATTTAGAAACTCAGTGTTTTATCAGTACATACAACTGACCTAACTAGAACACATGCAGTTGGTCTATGCATTTTCTTCACACATACATTCTATAACTGATTGACACCGACCAAGCTACTTTAATTATGTACATAGTAATGACAAAACTCTGTATGTAATTAATTTATTACAAGTACTTTCTGTGAAGTTCTAGCATGATCCATATTAAATGTGGATGCCTACATGGGTTTTTTATAAGGCATTTGATAAAAAAGGCAAAAGTATGCTTTATTTCATAGGTCAGGTCATTGAGTACACATCAGGAAGAAATTATACAGTCTTGTAGGACTTTGTTTAGGCTGCATTTGGAGTATTGCACGTAGCTGTGGTCGCCCCAATGTAGGAAGGATGTAGAGGCCTTGGGAAGTGAGCAGAGGTAGATTATCGGAATAATTCCTGGATTAGGGAGCATTAGCTACAAGTAGAGGTTGTACAGACATGAATTGTTTTCTCTGGATCGCCAGAGGTTGAAGTGAGACCCGAGGGACGAAGTTTAAAGGAGATGTGCGGGACAATTTTTTTTTTTTTACACAGCGGGTGGTGAGTGCATGGAGAGCTGCCAGGAATAGTGGTGGAGACAGATATGGTGGTGGTATTTAAGAGACTTGGATAGACACATGGATATGCAGGGCTTGGAGAGATACGTATTATATGCAGGCAGATGAGAGTTGGTCTTGGAATCATGTTCAGCACAGACGCAGAATGGCCTGTTCCTGTGCTGTACTGTTCTACATATTATGTTCTAAATAATACCTGGTACATTTTTGTTGCTGGCCACAGTTTCTTGGAAAAGTTTGGAGATCTCAGAATCAATAAAATATTTGGCAAGGAACATCAGGAATTTCTTCACTTCATTCATATACGGTGTCCACTTTGAAAACAGTCCAAAGCTCCTTAAATCTGGTTTTGAAAGACGCAGTTTGTAGAAGAACTCAGAAAGCCAATGTATGGTCTCCTGAACCTGTTAGGTGAAATGAAATTCAAACTACTTTCTGATCATATTGTGGATTTCCCTTATTCTCGTTTCTCAATATATTTAGATGGGGTTAGGGCTGAGTGGAAGGACATCATAAATATCGGAGTTGATTCCTTCCTCAGAGTTAATATGTTAATATGATTTTAGTTGGCAAACCCCTCTTCACATGACTTCTTGCATTTCTTCAAGTTGGTTTCAGTCTCATAAGCCATTCAGACCCATATACAAGATTCATTCCATAGCCAAATCAGTGCAATCTACTAATAAGAGATTATAAAATTTGGTATGAAGGGATCCAAGGAAATTTTTTTCCACAATTATCTTTCCTAAAGACTAATCTATTTAACAAAACAAAACCTTGGCCACTAGGATCTTCTATATTCTCCCATGATCACATCCCCATCTGACCTAGACCCAGTGATTAACCCCAATTGGCAACATTTGCATTACCTGTTGGAATGATAGAATGATCTTTTGGGAACAACGAGTTTCTGCAGATCTCATTATTCTGTGCTCACATTCAACCTCAGAGGTACAATTTAAGGTTTTCAGAGCAATCTTCCAACAGTCAGGATTCAACTTTTGTTCTGAAGAGCCTTAACCAGGAAGAAAGAGGAAGTGTATAACATTTGTTTTTCAAGAACTCTTCCTGTTTAGTAAAACAAAAAACGAATACAATATAAAATGCAGAAAATACTCAGCAGGGCAGCAGCATCTGCAGAGAGAGAAACTGAAGTTACAATGATTATCAATATTTCCAATATTTTTTTTTCTCATTCAATTTAGCATTATGATTATACTTTAATTTTCCTTTTTACTTCTCTAACAATGCTGATGCAAAATAAAAGCAAATATTATGCAAGACTAAATTGAAACTGGAATCTTAAATTTCATTTCCAAATAGATTTCACAAATACCAGGAGTTTATCTTATTATAGTCAAGTTTATTGTTCACCTTGAGAAAAATCAATTAAAAAACAAATACATGTGTTTGGATGGTGGTTGTTGATGTTTCCTTCAGGCAGTAGGGGAGAAGAGAGAGTGGAAATGAACTATTAGGACATGCTGAGAAGAATTCATTGCTGTCTAAAACGTGGATAGGGCTTAGGATAACAAACAATAGATAACCATCAAAAACAACATTAATATGTGCACAATATTCTATTCTTTCCTTTAGCAATCAATTGAATTTCACTGGCATTGGGTGGTTGTTGAAATGAAAACCATCAACGTTCAGCCATTTGAACTGAAGTCTCAAACTGAAGCACAATCCAGTGTGTGCAAAACTTATTAAGATAATTAGTGGCGAGTGTATAACAGTGCTCCAGTGTTAGATCCATGGAGACAATGAGGAGGCTCAGGACAACACTACGGAAACAATCAGTCAGACACAAGGGTAGTCAGTGACACCACTGAATTCAATGTAAGCTCCAAGCTCCAAGCCTGAGAATTAAGGCAAAGGAAATGTATTTTTCATTTCATTATTTTCCTTTAGAGTTCTATTTATTTTAAAGTTTTTTTTACGTGTTTTCCAAGGAAATCTCTGCTCTGCTTCCAGCCCATGTATTTACAAGCCCGTGGGGTTGGCATGCAGTGATTCAGTTTGGTGGTCCAAGCCCAGCAATATCCAACTCAAACCACCTGAATAATAGCATTCCAAATAGCAATAAAATCTTAGTCATATTCCAAAAAAGCATATTTGGGCAGCAATACCATGAAGATGTATAATTAAGTCAGTCAACAAATATATTTTGATTTTGACATGTAAACTGGGTAAGTATATATCATTAACATTTTACAAAAACATGACTAAAATTGAAATTTGTATGAGACGTCTTACTTTGCATCAGATGTCTGAGAAAGTCACTGTAGTGATCTGGGAACTGATATTGCAGAATGTACATCCAGTGTTTACAAAGAATATTAAAAGCCATCTGGATTTCTTCCTCAGGTTGAAGGCCACACAACGTAAGGCCTAAATGAATCAATTCTAATAATTGTGTTCGTTCATTCATAGTTGGCTTGGTGGAATTCAACCATAACATTAGATCAAACTGCAATATAAAAAGTAAAACCAACATTTATCTTGAACAATCCTATAGATATCATAATTCTTGATTGAATTTGGTGTTGCATTTTGCTATATCAAACCAGGGCAGAACTTGCACAGTAAATAGCAGAGCACCGCAGAATGTTGCAGAACACAGATGTCCTGGAATACACGAGCATAGTTCCCTAAAACTGGTGACACACATCAACAATTCGGTGAAGAAGGTATTTGGCATGCTTGCCTTCATTGAGAAGGGTATTGAGTACAAAAGTTGGGACATCACGATGCAGTTGTACAAGTTGTTGGTGAAAGTTCACTTGGAGTGTTGTATGCAGTTCTGGTCACCCAGCTATTGGAAAGATGTCATTAAGTTGGAAAGCGTGCAGAAGAGATTCACCAGGATGTTACCTGGGCTTGTGGGATTGAGTTACAGGGAGAAATTCGATAGGCTGGAATTTTTTTTTTCTTTGGAGCACAGGAGGCTGAGGGGTGATCTTAATGGGATGAACAAGATCACGAGGGACATGGATAAAATGAATTCTCAGTCTTTTTCACCAGGGTATAGGATTCTAAAACTAGAGGGATCAACTTAAGGTAAGAGGGGAGATATTTAAGAGGGACCTCAGGAGCAAAGTTTTCACTCAGATGGTAGTCCACATCTGGAATAAGCTGCCAGAGGAAGCTATAGAAGTGAATACACTTACAACTTTTAAAAGACAATTAGATATGGATAGGAAGGTTTTAGAGGGCTATGGGTCAAATGCAGGCAAATGGGACGAGCCCAGTATGCCAACTTGTTCAGCATGAACAGAGAGCCGATGTCCATGCTGTATAGCTCTATGACTATGAATATATACACCCACATTTGGTTGTATACGACTATAATTCTAGTCAATCTTTTTTAGGGGAAAACAACTATTGGACATGGAAATGGGATATTACCTATAGTTGGCATTACACATCATGGGAAGGCCAACTTTTCCAAACTATTTATTGTATTATGCATAAAATGATTTGGATATAACCATTTTTGCTGGGTTAAAATCCTATCGTTTCCTTTTTTGCATCATCAATGTGAAGCAGAAGCTTAATGAGGACAACAGATGGAATGGAAAGTTGGCAGATTGTGACATAAATCACACAAGAACAGTTGCTTTCCCATCAATGAAACTAAAATACATTGTAATAGACTGCCATTTGGTAGGAACTAGCAATCATCTTAGCATTTTGTTTATGATGAAGCACTACATAAAAAGAAGGCTGGAGAATACAGCAGGAATCTCTGTGATGAGGTTTAGATCACGGAAGCTAACACTTAAAAAAAACTGGCAGTCCAATATAGGAGAGAAAAATTAAACCAACAAAGCTACTGCCACATCACACAAATGGTGGTGAATGTATGGAACAAGCTGCCAGAGGAGGTAGTTAAGAAACAATTAGACAAGTACATGGATAGGACAGGTTTGGAGGGATATGGACCAAGCGCAGGCAGGTGGGACTAGTGTAGCTGGCACATTGTTGGCCAGTGTGGGCGAATTGGTCCGAATGGCCTGTTTCCACACTGTATCACTCTATGACTATCTGCTGAATGAAAAACTGGGTGTTTGCTTATTGTATTAACTTCAACATTTGTACCCCAAAGGTGCAAAACATCCAGATAGAAGATGAGTATCTATTTCTCAGGCTTCGTTGACATGCATGAAGCGGCAAACAAGGGTAAGGGGATCACTTTCAGGTTGAGGACCTGTAACCAGAGGAGTACCACAGGGATCAGTACCAAGACTGCATTGTTTACAATACATATTAAATTACTTAGAGGAAAGAAGCAAATGTGAGACAGACCTTTTACGATTCTTAAGGAGCTGGACAGGGTAAATACAGAGAGGCTATGTCCTCTCATGGCTGAATCCAGAACTACAGTGCATGGCCTCAGAAAAGAAAGGGTGCTCATTTAAGACTGAAAAAAGGTTGTGAACCATTGGAACTTTTGCCGCAGTATTTCACAAGGTTTTGTTTATTCAGATTTCTACTCAGTGAGGTAATCAAGGTTTATGGTGAAAGGGCAAGAAAGTGGATAAAATGATGTTATACAGCATCTGTACAGAAAAGCAGAGTTACCATCTGAGACTATTTCTCATTACTGAAATGTTCCCCCTTTCAGAGATGATGCCTGACCTGCAGTATACATCATCCAAAAGGTTACTTTAATAACATCCACTTTTTCTGATTTCTATGACTGTGAAAGATCACCACAAAAAACACACCATTATTTTGTGGATGTATGATTTTGTTGGGTGTGAAATGTAATTCTTGAATTCCATACAGTAAAAAATGATGACATTTGGTGAAAGAGAATATACATTGAAAGTTGCAACATAACTGAATTTGTGTTCCTCAACTTATTTCACATTCTGATTCAATAAAAATACAAATACAGCTGAATTATTAATGGAAAATGTATAACTGGTTCACTTTCAGTAGCACTTGAAATAGAAAAATAAATTACCTTTGTTAGTAACATAAAGATGATGTCACCATTTTCTGGGTGCAGTACGTTGACAACTTTGCCGTAAAGAATGACATATTCATCTGGAGAGATATTTGGATTGAAGTACGGTGACAAAAGATTGCACAATCTTCTATTCTCAAGAACCTTTTTCAATATAGTTTTGCTTTCTGTTTTAGCACAGCCAAGAAAAACCTGATAATTAAAAAATCTTTAATGGTAACGTTAACTCTTGAATATTCAAAAGTCTGATATTTTATTGTATTAATTTAATCATCAGATAATGGAGAAACAGAATCAAATAATTTAAACGTTTATGATATATTTAAAAAAAGGAAATTCTAACAGGGTACCATATTCAATGTTAAACTTTAGACAGTCAATAATTTACCAATTATAATCTCTGAGGCCTTGATCTTCAGGATCTTTTCAAATTCTCAGAATAAATATTATTGGTAATGATATTGTTATTCGAACATTTAATGACATACCTATTCCGCCTTTCCATTTGGACAAAGGCATCTATACATTTTAAATACATTGCCCAATATTTTCATTAAAATATTAAGAAGTAATTTGGTCCAAATGTGGTGCTCCTAGTGTAGGAAAATATCGGCAACAAATTTGTTATTTATATACATTTAGACAAAGTGCCTGGCCCTATGAATGATGTGATCAAGAGCAGCAAGTATTAAAGGAATTTCTGTCATATGAGATTGTCTACCCCTCTTTTCAACATTTACATTTACTATTGGATTGAATGTTAATGCAGTACATGTGCAAGCATAGAAAGAAAAGGAAACACATCTTACCTCTCCAATCCATAAATGTAATAGAACATAGAAACAGTGTATCACAGGAACAGAGCCTAGGACACTTAATGTCTGCTAGCCACGTGACCAAGTTTGCCGGCACTCATCATAATTCCATGCCTATTCACGCATTTATCTATATGTTTCTTAGAGATGTTGCTATCTTATCTGATTCTACCACCTCTCCTTATTACACTCTGTGCAAAATAAACTTGCCTCACAAATTTCTTTTAAACTTCCGACTCTCACTTTAAATATCTGCCCTCTCGTATTTCACATTTGCACGCTGGAAAAAGATGTGTGTTTGTAACCCTATTTATTCTTCTCATAATTTTATAAACATCTGCCAGGGCGCCCCTCAATCTCTGATGCTGCAGAGAAAACAATCTAAGATTGACCGACCTCTTCTTATAGCTAAAGGTACACATTAAATGCTGGAGTACCTCAGCGGGACAGGCAGCATCTCTGGAGAGAAGGATTGGGTGACATTTCAGGTCGGGACCCTTCTTCAGACTTCTTATAGCTAATGTTCTATTGCTGGTCAACCTCTTTTGCACTGATTATGAACAATGATTAATAAAGAATTATTTTTAAAAGTTAAAAAATGATCTAAAATGAACAAGAGTACTCTTGAAACTACTAAGTACATGGACTTCAACATGTGCTGCTTGACCAAATTGGATGTTACATAGCAGTAACAATTATTCTCTGTTGAGTTGAATGATAACTACTCACTCTCATCCCTGAAGAAGTGTCTCAACCCGAAACGTCGCCTATCTCCTTCGCTCCTTAGATGCTGCTGCACCCGCTGAGTTTCTCCAGCTTTTTGTGTAACCCCCCCCCCCAACTCTCATACCAGATTCAATTCTCTTGTGGCGCCACCTGGTGGTCAGATCATTTACTGTTGAACCCTCATCAGCTGAATGGGGACTGTCACTTGACAGGCTTTGAGAGGCACGTGACGTCATGAGTTAAGGGAAGTGTCCTGCTATATCAGCAGAATCTTACCTCGAGATCATCAGTGGTCAGGTAGCAGAGCTCGAGTGAGGAACTTCGCTCTGCAGCAGCAACAAGGACGTTTTTTATGTTAGAGAACCAAACTTGCATGTATACCAACCATGTAAAGCAACCGTTTATTCACAACGTTGGGTACCTCCACACTCTATTTATTTAATGGAGATACAGATTATATATTTGCATTAATGTTTTATTTTAATATTGCAACCTGAACTGGAGACAATGCAACTTGATGCCATTGAGGAGGAAATAATATCATCCAAGTCAATCTATTAATGCTCCCAGAGCTGTTTTATCAAGATATCAGAAGGGGAACGAATCTTAATACAGGAAAAGCTGGAAAAGCTGAACAGGCCAGGTAACATCTGCAGAAAGAGAAGAGGTGAATATTTCATGTCTAGTGGTAGGGTAGGGTAGTTCATCAGAATGGAGAAAAGGTTCCAGATCTAAAATGTTAACTATTTCTCTCCCAACAGATACTGTATGACTTGCTGATTTTTTTTCCAGCAGTTTGTTTCTATTTCAGATTTCCAGCCTCTGTATTTTGCTTAATTTTCAAACAATAACAAAATGTTAATTAAAATATGATTTGTATTTGCTTGTGTTAGATACATGTAACGTCCAAAGAAATAATATTCATACCTGTCCAAGGATTTCAATGCATGATGTAAAGAACTGTCTTGTTGGTGGATGCCTCTGTGTTTCATCACACACAAAGGAGACAATCTCATAGAACAAGGCAATGCCAACTTTCTGATAACTTTCTGTATGATGGAGTTTGAAAGCATTCACTAAGGCCCTGGAAACAATGATATGTGGCATTTGAAAATCGCTTAGAAAATGACTGGAAATAAAAACTTTTAAATGTCAAATGTTTTTTATGATTCGCCGGTTGTTAATGTACATTTGTATAAACATCATTCGAAAAAGCACACATTTTATCCACCCATTGAAAACGTGAGAGTTGATTAGAATGAGTTTTTGCAAATTTAAGTTATCTCTACAATGAGAAAATTGCTTGTCCTGTTGTAAATCTAGATGTCCTTCCTCATGATTCACTACCACCAATTTTGGTGTTATCTATAAACCTACTAACAATGTTAGCTGCATTTTCATTGGAATCGTTAATAGTTTACTCTGCTTCTACTTGGTAATATCCTAATGTTAAGACATTCAAAAATGTTTGAATTAACGTAAATTTAACATTTTTGCAAATATACAAAACACACTTCTTGCAAGAAAGAATATCAGTATACACTTACGTTATTAAGTTCTCCACATATACAGCAGCTTCAGCAATATTTTGAGGAGGAGGGTGGGCAACATTGGTTTGCAATTGGCTAGCATCTTTGACCAAAGCATCAAGCTGTTGTTTTACAGCATTATCCTCATACAATTGTTTGCACTAAAATTTGAACAGAAATTAATTGATGTCATTTTAATTCTTTTTTCAAGATGGCTTACATAAACCTTTCATTATCTAACTTGCATTCATTAGTATACTTCAGTGTAACTATTGCCATTAATATGCCACAGTTACAAATTACACATAATTTACAGAACTGAATTAGTCCAGCTAGCTCTTCGTGCTCATGCTCAATATGAGACACCATGAACACAGTTCACGCAGTTGTCATTTTATCTTTCCATTCCTTTCTCCCTCATTTGATTGCCCCATCAACTATAAAATTAATCGCTTGAAAATGACTATAGAGGGCAAGTGTTCGTTCAAGAATTATTATATGATAAATACACAAAATAAATGATTTCTTCTCTTTCTACTCAGTTACTGTGTTCACCATAAAATCATGGCACTCTTTATATTGTATTATCCACAAGTTAATTTGAAATTAATCTGACAAGGTGTTTAATTTCTGGCTGAGATAATTGATGACATACCCAAGATAGTCATCCTTCCCGCCCTAAAATCTTTACATTTTCATTGTTTAAACTATACACCGCAGACAGATGGGTAAACAATTGCTGACCTTCACATGGACATTTGTTGCCCCTTGGCAAGTACGATTTGAAGAACTACCTCGGCACTCCAATTTCATTGTGATTTTTTCCTCTCGATTGCTATATAATTTAGGTAATGTTTCCAAAACCTCACTGTCGAGAGCTACTTGCTGGGATTCCCATTGGGCAGCAATTCTGAAAAATACAATTATTCCACTTTTCTCCACAATTCTTGTTGCTAGTTTCACAAATATGGATGAAACTTTGTGCCAATATTAGCAACATGTTGAGTTGCATTAGAGAAGTGATACTTACTTTATGTACAGAAATGTTATCTTTAAAAATGTGTGCTTGAATAAGAAAAAAAATGCCTCTGCTGTTGGAAAGTATGGTATTCAGTTGGAAGAGATGGTATTTAGCTTTATAATATATAGGAAATAATAATAAGAGTTTCAGAAATAGATATATACCTATATATTATCATAATTCGTTTCCAGATCTGGATGATCACAGGTACTGAACTCCCCAGGGTCACAGGTTTTAGATTTCCTGCTCCCCTTCCACAGTCTCTGTAGTACTCATAGATAATAATGCAATAATAAATATCACTGTGGTTTTAATTAGAGCTATTTTAATTTCAGGGCAAGTAAAAAAAGTCAGAATGGGGTGAATTTGGACAAGAAACATCAGGAGAGATGGGAACGGATTTGGTCATATAATGCTCGAGTAATTTAGAACAAAATGGTCGGTTGAAAATAGGGCAAAGGCTGGTTTCATGAAAATGGGCTGATGAAATCAAAATTAGGAGATGGTACTTGAGAAATATTAACAAGGGCGCTCACACGGAACCAGGAAAATTCTCAACAGTTTATTGAGAATAAAGATAAATCTCTCGGACAAAATGGCTCAGAGAGTCAATAAAACCATCTGATTTATCAAGCAAGGAATAGCTTACTGTTGGCAACTTACTTTGCTCGTTGTTGCAAGATGTTTAGATATTGCCAAACAAGCTCTATTGCTGCTTTTTTGTCTGTTAGACTACTGCAGACAATATCTGGAACAGGAGCTTTCACACGCTGTAGTGGCACAGTAGGTACAGGGGCATTGCGGGTTTTCAGATCATTATAGATTTGGTCTTTAGCTAAAATGGAAAGAAAAAAATCATTGTCATTGGTTTTGAGCTTAAAATCTAAATTGATCAATTATAATAACTGTATGAGCATCTAGGGAACTGGTGTTTACATTTTCCAGCATTTTATGCATCCTGGCATTGTCTCATAAATATAGGTCCTAGTAATAGTTTCCCAAAATCTATTTTTTGAATTACATAATCCTACTGACTGTTAAACTAACTTCTGGTCTTCAAGAATAAAGATGATTTGCTTTCAAAAAGAGCAATACAGAAATGCAACATTATCATTTTTGACAAATAATGTTAACCGTATTTAATTTGAGTTTTTTGAGGAGGTAACAAAGAAGAAGAATAAAGAAATGGGGGTGGGGGGTAGACATAGTCTATATAGATTTTGGTAAGCTATTTAAAAGACTCTGCTGGTAGGTTGCTTCAGAAGATTAAGGTACACGAGATCCAAGGCAAGGTGGCTAAATGGATCCAAAATTATCTTGAAAGGAGGCATAGGATGGTTGGTGGTGGAAGGATGCTTTTCTGATTGGACGTCTGATTGGAAGATTGGATGAGTGGTGTCCATAAGTCCTTGGTGCAAGGACCTTTGTTGCTTGTGATAGATATCAATGACAGATATGAATGTCATAGGAATCATTGGCAAGTTTGTGAATGACATAAACATTGGTGGTTTTGTGGCTAGCAGGGAATATTGGCGAAGGTTACAAAGGATATAGATTAGATTGAAAATTGGGCAGAGGATTGTCAGCTAGAATTTATCTTGATATGTATGATCCTGATAATCCTGTAAGCATTTTGTTAAATTAAACAAGGACAAGACATATGAAGTAAGTGGGCCTCTCCTCAGCCTCCAACACTCCAGAGAAAACAAACCAAGATGGTTTAACCTCTCCTTATAGCTAACACCCTTAAATCCAGGCTGTATTCTGGTAAACCTTTTTCTGCACCATCTCCAAAGCCACCATATCCTTCCTGTAATGGAGCAACCAAACTGTATGCAATACTACAAATGTTGCCTAACTTAAGTCCTGCATCGTGACATCCTGACTCTTATACTTAATGCCCCGACCAATGAAAGCAAGCATGCCATACATCTTCCTTACTAATCTATCCACAGGGAGCTAAGAAGTTTAACCCCAAGATCCCTATATACATAATGCTGTTAAGGGTCTTGCAAGTAACTGTATATTTTCCCCTTACGAGGCAAGGAATTTAAAATTGCCATCACCATCTCAATTTAAAGTGTTAGAAAACACATGCCTGAAAGTGGATTAGAGTTATTAAAACTGGATGTTCTATAAGTTACAGATAATGCAGAGTGGAGCTGAATCCAAAGATTCATTGTCTCGTGGAGCTCATGTTTTATACGCTCACTGTCAACATATTCGGTCCAAAGATCCTAGATTAAACAGAAGACAACATCAGGCTAAAATAAAACTGGTTGCGTACAATAAAGTAATTATGCATTAATTCCGTATTTTTATTTCATAATTTTTACAAATTAGAATCTGGTAATAGAGACTATTTTACCTGTTGGTTTTGCATGACTTTTGCCAATCTGTGTGCATCATATTGTACAGGTAGAGAGGGTAGGTAAAGATCATTTTTTTGTAGATTGATATCCTCCAGCCAAAATGTAAAAACGTGGAAAAGCCTTTTAAATGAAGACACATGCAGACATGAAGCATCTAATGTCTCATGACAAAGTACAAATAATTTATTGTAAACTGCAATAGATGTCAATGAATAAGTAAACAGGATGTATCTTTGCATTTGTATCATCCCATATACATCAGAGAGATAAATCTCCTGGTGTTTTCATTGGCTTGAAATCAACATTAAAAAAAAATAGGAGACAAAGCAGGCCAAGCAGTCCATCAAGTCTTGCAAACCATTCAATAATGAACATGGCTAATTGCCCTGACCTCATCTCCTCCTCTGTGCCATTTCCTCATAACTTTCAATTATAAATATTTAACCACTTCCCTCTTTAAATATCCCCATTGGTCCATCTTGCACAGCCCTCTGGGGACGAGAAATTAAAAGATTCACTATCCACTGTGAGACGTTCCTATTCACCTCAGTTTTAATAAGCACTCCTTGTAACTCCATTTAAGATTATCCCATTTGTGGAAACATCTCAACATCTACACTGTTGGCATCCCTAATAATAATTTTTGTTTCAATATTACTCCTTATTCTTCTGAGCACCAAAGAGTACAAATCTAATTTCATTGGTCATTCAGGACAGGAAAATCCTCTCATCCCAGGAAGTAGCTGATTAAATCTCTTTTAGATTGCCTCCAATGCTAGTATAGCCACTTTTAAAAATAGACCTCTGCGGATAGTACCTCGGATGTAGTCTTACTAGTGCCCTGCACAATTGTAAAAATACTTCACTACTCTAAACTCCAACCTTCTTGCAATGAAAGACAACACGTTGTTTGCCTTTCTAATCAGTCACTTTATCTGCTTTCTAGCTTCTTGATATTGGTGCACAAGAACAATAAGGCCTTTATGGAAAGCCTGACAAAAAATATTAGAGCCCAAAGTATCCAAGGCATGTTGGTAAATTGGATAAAAGTAGGTATTACAGTACATATTGGTAATAGGATGCAGAAGGTGATGATCAAAGGTTACTTTGATGATTGGAAGCAATATGATGAGTGATGCACCACTAAGATTAGTGCTGGGACCACTTTTTGTTGTTTTTTTTGGGAATTTATTTTATTAGAAGCGATTGTACAGGGTTAAGACGATCCACATAAGTCATACAATTATTGTACAGCTTCATTTTTAACATTGTAACCTAAATTTAAAAAAAAATAAAAAGGAAAAAACGAAAGAAAAGAGAATGAAAAAAAATAAGTAAAACAAGAGAGAGCAAGAAAGAGACCCCTAAGCTACCAAAAAGTGCAAGAAAAAAGGGAAGAAATAAGAAAAGAGAAGATGTTGATATATCTTCCCCCCCCCTCCATCCCTGGCATTAGGTTTAAATTTGTGTTTAACCATTCCGTTGTTCCAGAAATTCAGTAAAGGGCGACCAGGTCTTAAGAAATTGATCTGCTTTTTCTGCCAAGACAAGCCTAATGTTTTCCAAATATAGTGTCTCGGACATATCCGTAATCCACATCTTCACTGTAGGGACTGTTGTCTGTTTCCAAAATTTGATTATTAATTTTGTCGCCGTTATTAGGCCGTAACTGAGGTAACGTCTTTGAAATGCCGATAGCTTAGAGCAGGCCTCTGACATACCTAATGTGATCAGTTTTATATCTGGTGCCAATTTAATTTTAAGTGTTTTGGAGAAGATATCAAATATTCCCCTCCAGAAGTTTTGTAACTTTATACAGGAAGCAAAGGAATGGGTTATAGTCACTTCTTGGAGGGGACATTTATCAGTGCTGGGATCACTTATGTTTGAATGAATTATACCTTATTGTCACATGCAGCTAGGGTACTTTTTTTTTGAACCCAGCATCTGTAGTTCCTTCTTTCTACATCCCAGTAGCTAATGGATTCAATTACTTAATTACATTTGGAATTAAAAAGCTTATGTCAAACATACTGACAACACGAATGTGGGACATATTGTTCACTAATGTCCTTTAGACCAGACCTAGCCTGTGTGAGATTCCAAACACACAGCAATATGAATGTATCTTAAGTGGCTGAGCAGATCATAGGCAATTAGTAAAGCCAACAAGTGCTGGCCTTGCCAGCAACATCTACTGACATGAATGAGTAATATTTAAAGAATTTTAATAGTAAAATAATGTTATACCTGAGCAATTCCCTGTGCAATTCTGGTGAAGTCATTGATTCTGGACGCTGAATTACAAGATTCTCATCAGCTGATGAAGCATCTTTTGAAGAGTGTCCCTTCTTCCACATCCTTAAAGCTTTACCAGCTTCATGATGAAAATCTGCTATTTCAACAAGACGCTTTTTCATTTCTTTCAGCAAAGTAGAGTGCGAAGTACTATGGAAATAACGTTTTCCAATACAACCACTCACTGGCAAACTAAAAAAACAGAATTAAACATGATTTTCTTTTGCACAAAATTCTCTTTCATAATTAATTTTATTTTTATGTGGTATATATTTCCACCCATGCAATGTCTTTCCTAATTTCCCAGAATGTCTAACAATACACTTGGTCGGGCACTAGGGATTCTTCCACCTTGATATTCTTGAAATTACTAACATTTCATAATTCAGATATGGTCCAAAACATCACTAATCATCTTCCTCAATTCCTTTGCTTCAATGACCTTCTCCTCAGTAAATAATGATGACATGTATTCATTTAACACCTGGCCCTTCTCTTTTAATCAAAACATTGACAACCATGCTGGTCCTTAGCGTGGCCTACTTGTGCCATTGCCATCCTTTTGTTCTTAATGGATAATCCCCGTTACCTAACCTAACCCCGTTGAGATAATAATTTGCCCCCTTGTTTTTGCCACCAAAGTGGATAACCTCACATTTATCTATATTATACTGCATCTGCCACACATCTGCCCACTCACGCAACCTGTCCAGGTCACCCTGCAACCTCCTAACATCCTCTTCACAGTTCACACTGCCACCCAGCTTTTTGTCATCCGCAAACTTGCTAGTGTTGCTCCTAATTCCCTCTTCCAAATCATTAATATATATGGTAAACAGTTGCGGCCCCAACACCGAGCCTTGCGGCACTCCACTCACCACAGCCTGCCATTCTGAAAAGGACCCGTTCACTCCTACTCTTTGCTTCCGGTCTGCCAACCAATTTTCTATCCATGTCAACACCCAACCCCCAATACCATGTGCTCTAATTTTAGTCATCAGTCTCAAGGGACCTTATCAAGGGCTTTCTGAAAGTCTAGATACACTACATCCACTGGCACCCCTGCATCGATTTTACTTGTCACATCCGCAAAAAATTCCAGAAGATTAGTCAAGCATGATTTCCCTTTCATAAATCCATGTTGACTTGGACAAATCCTTTTACTGCTATCCAAATGCCCCATTATTACCTCTTTAATAATTTGGTCGCCTAATTATAGGAAGGATGTCAACAAAATAGAGAGAGTACAGAGGAGATTTACTAGAATGTTGCCTGGGTTCCAGCAACTAAGTTACAGAGAAAGGTTGAACAAGTTTGGTCTTTATTCTTTGGAGCGCAGAAGGTTAAGGGGGGACTTGATTGAGGTCTTTAAAATGATGAAAGAGATAGACAGAGTTGACGTGGATAAGCTTTTCCCGTTGAGGGTAGGAAAGATTCAAACAAGAGGGCATAACATGAGAATTAAGGGACAGAAGTTTAGGGGTAACATGTGGGGGAACCTCTTTACTCAGAGAGTGGAGGCTGTGTGGAATGATCTTCCAGCAGAAGTGGTGGAGGCAGGATCGATTTTAACATTTAAAAGTAAAGTGGATAGGTATATGGACGGGAAGGGAATGGAGGGGTATGGTCTGAGTGCAGGTAAATGGGACTAGGGGAAAATAAATGGTCGGCATGGACTGGAAGGGCCGAGAAGGCCTGTTTCCGTGCTGTAATTGTTATATGGTTATAATTGACCTCAGCATCTTTCCCACCACCAAAGTCAAGCTAACTGGTCTGTAATTCCCCGTTTTCTCTCTCCCTCCTTTCTTGAAAAGTGGGATAACATTAGTTATCCTCCAATCCACAGGAACTGATCTTGAATCTATTGAACATTGGAAAATGATCTCCAATGCGTCCACTAGTTCTAGAGCCACCTCCCTGAGGACCCTGGGATGTAGACCATCAGGCCCAGAGGATTTATCATCCTTCAGTCCCATTAGCCTACCAAATACTATTTCTCGCCTAATGAAAATTTATTTTAGTTCCTCTACCCCCTTAGATGATCCTCTGTCCTCCAGTATATCTGGGAGATTGTTTGTGTCTTCCTTAGTGAAGACAGATCCAAAGTACCTATTCAACTCTTCTGCAATTTCCTTGTTGCCCATAATAATTTCACCCGTGTCTGCCTTCAAGGGACCCACATTTGACTTTGCTACTCTTTTTCCCTTAACATATCTAAAGAAGCTTTTACTGTCCTTTTTTATATTCCTGGCCAGCTTCCCTTCGTACTTCATCTTTTCAGCCCGTATTGCCCGTTTTGTTTCCTTCTGTTGTACTATGAAAGTTTCCCAATCCTCTGGCTTCCGGCTACTTTTTGCTATGTTATACATCTTTTCTTTTAGTTTTATTCTATCCCTAAGTTCTCTTGTCAGCCACTGTTGCCTCCTACTCCCCTTAGAATATTTCTTCCTTTTTAGAATGAAATGATCCTGCGTCTTCCGGATTATGCCCAGAAATTCCTGCCATTGCTGTTCCACTGTCATTCCTGCTAGGATCCCTTTCCAGTCTACCTTGGCCAGCTCCCCTCTCATGCCTTCATAGTCCCCTTTGTTCAACTGCATCACTGACACTTCCGATTTAACCTTCTCCTTCTCAAATTGCAGATTAAAACTAATCATATTATGATCACTACCTCCAAGCAGTTCCTTTACCTCGAGTTCTCTTATCATATCTGGTTCATTGGACAACACTAAATCCAGAATTGCCTTTTCTCTGGTCAGCTCCATTACAAGCTGCTCTAAGAATCAATCTCGGAGGCATTCTACAAACTCTCTTTCTTGGGGTCCTGAACCAACCTGATTTTCCCAGTCTACGTGCATATTGAAATCCCCCATCCCCACAGTGGCATCAAACACCACATATCAAACATATGCCTCCTTTTGCCAGACTAGGGCAAAACTAATGTTCCTTGTCAACTAGGATTTTATAATCCTGCCACCCTTCCCATTCACACTAACAGGAACATGCTGTCCATGAACTTTCCCAATCTCATCTCTAAAAGCCTCCCACTTTGAAGGTGGCACAAATTACAGGGAAGATAATAATTATTATCACAGGTGTGATTTTTGATTATAAGTAAGTCTCGGAGGAAAAAAGCAATTGCATTTAAGGACACCTTACAAGCAGTCAAAAACAGAATTACCCGAGTATGGACACGGTGAGTTCAAAAACTGAAAAGAAAGCAATTAAAGCCAGGATCAGAAGCCGTTAGGGAGGGGTGGGTGGGATAGTGGGGAGTGGACATCTTTTTAAAGCCAGAACACAACCGCAGAATTTATTTTCAAAGAGAGGGCGAATAAAGAGGACAATACTAAAATAGGAAAAAGTTATTGAAGGCAACGTATATACATGATAAACATATTTGTACCTGGATTTTAAAAGTTAAAAAATATTCAAAATTTCTAAATAATATTAAAATGTTAAATAGTAAAATAAAAAATGTAAGAAATAAAGCAAATCAAGTTTGGATAGCGTCTTTGGAGCCATTAAATTTGAAACATCAGTATTTAAAATGCAAAAGGAAATTATGATAAAATGTAAAAAATGATGACAGCAGGAATATGAAATATGAATAAAAATGCAACCTATATGCAAACTTTACATCTGTTATTTAATTTGATATTTAATATTCCATGATAAATAATAACAATCTGAAACTCAATAGAATCTAAGAAAAATAATGTAAAAAATGTTGAGAGTTACCCAAACTCTGGTCCAGGTCGGCGAAGGTATAGGACAAAGAATTTCTGCCAGATTAGTGGCAGAAGCGGATGATCTGAAGGAGTAACTAAAGCTTGATGAGCCCAGCGATAGATCATTAATCTCTGGATGGAAGGCACCACAGGAAGTTTTAAATGGCTTTGGGTTTTCTGCATGTAAAAAAAAACAAGGAGACATACCTCAGTCCTTCACTTAGTTCTAAGATTTAAAAATATAATTTTTTTTTTCTGTGCAGAAATTAATTAAAATCTGTCAAACACAGAGTAAAATAAAATGTTATTTGTGGAAAACTTTGGGATAGTAAAGCATTTCAAGCTGCTTCACAATCCTTAGAAGAATAAAAAACAAAAAAATGACTCCGTCACATAGGCAAAAAAGGGCAGATGACCAAAGTACTATTTAAGGAGTATTGTAAAGGATGGAAGACAGATGGAGAGACAGTGAGGTTTTAGTGGGGAAACACGAAACATGAAGATGCCACATCTTTCAGTCAGTGATTAAAATATATGTAAAATCACAACATGAAGCCAATATTAGAGGGACAGTTATCTTACTGGATTGTTGGCTGAAGGAGATTACATTGGGAGGGAAGGCCAACACTAGTGACGAATGTGAAATGAAGATGAGTTATTAGGGAATGGGCGTGATCTAGGATAGGAACAGCAGAACTTTGTTATACAGATAGTAGAATAATATCAGGAAGTAGATTATTAAATTAAGTAGTAAAACCAAAAAGAATAAAATATACCACTATGTTATGTTATATTATATTATAAACATATGCTACATTTTTCCAAAGCATTCTCTGCAGACTTTTGAAACAAGACAAGATCTTGTGTTTTTGATGGGCAAGTGAATTCATAAAGAACAGTTATATTGGTTCTGCACTACTTTCAGTTTTCTAAATTGTCACCATATTACACCTTTAAAACATTTAAATATATATATTTTTAAACCTATAAAATAACTAGGTTAACAATTTGTTTGCAAAAATCAGTTTCCAAATGTTAATATCTGTCATGCATTTTCATAAACTTCTTACTTTGCCCTTTCAAATAAATGGAAGGAAGATAGCTAGTTAGCAAGGAAATAAATGGAAGGAAGATAGCAAGTACATGGCTTTTTACACTTCCTCTGATAACACAGGAGCTTCTTATCAAAATATACAATGTAATTCATCTGGCATGCAAAGGGAAGAAAATATCCCTGTTAAAAGGAAAGCCTTTTAAAAGGAATATTTGTCGATAGAAATGGAAAGCTATCAAATCTGACTGGTAATCAACTAAGTGCTGGAGTAACTCAGCGACTTGGGCAGCATCAGTGGAGGGAATGGATAGGTGATGTTTTTGGTCAGGACCCTTCTTAAGATTGATTGTAATAGGGGGAGAAAGCTGGAGAAAAAGTTTGTGGTGGGACAAAGCCTGGCAAGTGATATGTGAATACAGGTGAGGGGTGTTGATTGGCAGATGGGTAAAGTAAGTGATAAAGGAGACAAAAGGGGTCATAACATTAAAAAACAGAAAAAAACATATAATGACCTTTTCAAAAATAGTATCTATAAGAAAACACAATTTACAGGTTTCACTACATTTGTCACCTAATACAGATAGGAATATCCAAATAAAGTTAAGTAACAAATTACTTTATAGCTAACAAACAAAACTATAATACTCTACAAGCAATTATATAAATTATATTTTATGATCACCTCGAGTGTGGAAGATGTTAGTTAAACTATGTATAAGTAGCTAACATTGCAATGTCATATATACCTTTAAGGCTTGATCTGGAGTAACTGAAGAATTGTTTAATAATTCAAGTTCCATATACCGACGAAGTTGTGAATCCTCTTCAAAAATTGCCTCCATATTGAATATGATCCAGGAAAACCAGACCTGTAATATAAATGTGTAAGAAGGAACTGCAGATGCTGGTTTCAGCCGAAGATAGCACAAAATCTGGAGTAACTCAGTGGGACAGACAGCATATCCCGAGAGAAGGAATGGGTGATGAAGGGCCTGAAGAAGGGTCTAGACCCGAAATGTCACCGAAACCAGCAACCAGAGATGCTGCATCTCCCGCTGTGTTACTTCAAATTTTTGTGTCTGTTGCTTAAAGGAAAAACATTGCACCACTAAGAAAATAGTCAGACTTGCTTATTGGTTTACAAATGTCCTATCTTTGCAAAAAAAATGGCTAAATATATACCTCAGTTGCAGTAGCATTGCCTTCGACGAATGAGGGTGTTATGTTGCCAGCTATCATCCAGCTCATGAATGAAGTCAATAATCCACGATCACTATGGTATCCAAGTGCATTCTAAACATTTGGCAAAAGGAAAATCGCTCTTAGGGTGCTTTCAATATACATTATACTACAGATTTGGATAACTTGTTTGTAGTCCATCATCCATCCGTCCGTCCGTCCGTCCGTCCGTCTGTCTGTCCGTCCTATTACTAAAACTCTCATCTTAACCACTTCTGGTCTGCGTTGTAATTAAATTTGCACAAAAACGATCCCACATGGCGCTACGATTTTTCGCCACCTTACTCACCATTCTCCTCTGCTGCCAGTCAAATAACTTTTGTTCCGATGGGTGAAATAACACAAAAGTACAATAGTACATGAAGGTTTAAAAATCGTAAAAACCGCCTCTTTTGGAACCCGCTGTCAATAACGTGGCGAGGAGAATAAAAAGCTGAAGGGGTGCAGTGTGTTGAGCAGCTTGTGGGGAGTCAGCAGCTCGCGGGATGCTTCTGCGGCGACCAGCACGACCAGCCGGAAGCTGCTGAGTTGAACCGGAAGCCTCTGAGTGAAGCCGGAGTGGGACCGGGATCTGCTGCGTGAGGCCGAAAGCTGAAGGTGAGGGATGAGCAGAGTGCAAGCCCCCCCCCCCCCCCCACCACATCCACACCCCTTTTCCCCACACCCCCCATTTTCCCCAACCCCCCCTCCCCCACCTAGGCCTCCTGTGTGACTGGGACCCAACGGGTTCCACTTAGTCTCGTAGACTACTAAAATGATGCAGTTATAGCGGGGACTTGCAGGAGTCCAGCCAAGAATTAGTCGGAACACAAAGTTGTGTGAACGAAACGTGTTTATTACTATTACAGTGCTGCTCCCTACTCCAACAACGGGCATGGGCGTTGCCCGACCTTAAATACCACAAAGGATCAACCCCGTCACCTCCGGCTCCTACACCGAGACACCTAACTCCTCCCTCCAGAGCCAAGGGTTCGCTCTGCCCGTGGCCTACCACTGGGTGCCGCCGCACAGTTTTAAATGGGCGAAACATATTGGAATTTATTAAATTAACATTCCCCAATCAATGATTCACTTTTAACGGACATACTTTTACATTGTAAATACTGACGTTAAAATATTTTACATGAAAGCAAATGCAAGTTTCATTTTTGACTCAATTAGTTAGAAACATAGAAAATAGGTGCAGGAGTAGGCCATTCGGCCCTTCAAGCCTGCACCGCCAATATGATCATGGTTGATCATCCAACTCAGTATCCTATACCTGCCTTCTCTCCATACCCCCTGATCCCTTCAGCCACAAGGGCCACATCTAACTCTCTCTTAAATATAGCCAATGAACTGGCCTCAACGTACCTTCTGTGGCAGAGAATTCCACAGATTCACCACTCTCTGTGTGAAAAATGATTTTCTCATCTCGGTCCTAAAAGACTTCCCCCTTATCCTTAAACTGTGACCCCTTGTTCCCCAACATCGGGAACAATCTTCCTCTATCTAACCGGTCCAACCCCTTAAGAATTTTGTAAGTCTCTATAAGATCCCCCCTCAATCTTCTAAATGCTAGCGAGTACAAGTCGACTCTATCCAGTCTATCTTCATATGAAAGTCCTGACATCCCAGGAATCAGTCTGGTGAACCTTCTCTGTACTCCCTCTATGGCAAGAATGTCTTTCCTCAGATTAGGATACCAAAACTGTACGCAATAGATTAGGAGACCAAAACTGTACACAATTCTAATTTAGATTCGGTTGTACTTGAAAATTTAATTTCTGAGATACCTTGTGCTGTTGGTAAAGTGACTTTTGTAAACAGTCTTCCTGTTGATGCAGAAATGCAGTCTTACAAAGATTATCCATTAGAAACAAAACAGTTTTATCTCTGTGCCACAGGTGCTGATTCGTAAAGACTTGAATCCAGAATTCCAAAACATCAGCAATTCCCACTCTGCCAGGTTTACTGCTTTCAACAAGATGAGTCTATAAAGATAAGCAGCATTATTTTTCAGAATATAATATCAGTTCAATTACTAATTATGATTAATTGAATGTAGTCAGAGTAAAATAAAGTTTTTTTACATCCTAAATACCTTTATTCTTAAAAATCCAATCTTAATTCAACCATACAAAAATATAAAACCAAACATACATTCATTGGAAATGAGAGCTTAAATACTGTTCTTCAAGCCACCTTGAGGAATTCTTCCTTGTTAATGTTAATGTTGAATAGTTCAGAAAGTGGACTAAAAATCCCTTTTTGCAGAACAATATTTTTACTTGCTGCCTGAGAGAAATTTATGGGGAACCTTTATAGTCCTTTTGTTGAAGATGGACATATATGGGTATCTAGAGTAATGTCAATTGAAGTATAACAATTGTTTGATATCACATGCTTCAAGTTTACCAGAAGCATAGGCCACAGCTGTGGAAACAAGCCTTAACTGTAGCACCAAGGCCAGTTTCTGCATTGAAGGGCCATTTACGCTATAACTCTAAGCAACATTTGCCTACATAACGTTGGAATATTAAGTAGAGGCCAAAATATGGGACACTCAGAGGTAATGAAGACACCACATAAATGCACTTGTTTCTCTATAGTGCGATTGTTATGTTTCATTTTACCTGGATCATACTGTTTAACAATTTAATGTTTTCACCATAACTGATGCCAATTAAATGTTGTGCTACTCGATGGGTCACCTGCTGAGTCATCCCCTGAGGTACAACACTGTCAGCCTGAAGAAAAAGCTGCAAAGATGATAAAAACCTGGTGGAGGAAGAAACAAATTAGTGTTTAACACCAAGATACCTACATAATCATGATTGACAACACATTTTTACACAAAACATTAATTGCAATACCGTTAAGAGTACTGATCGCAGTTGCTTTGTTACAATTGCTTTGTAACAAGAAGGTGGAGATGGAATAAGTAGGCTTTTCTGCCTCTTACCTTCAATTGTTCATATGTAACCTAACATGAATGATATGTCCAGCTAGTCCATTAATAATATTATATTATTCCTGATGATGGAGTCTATAATATGTGCCTTTGTAAATACATTGATAAAAATATGCTTGTTTTCCATGAGACCAATCATGCTAGTGACTTGATTTATTAGAATAAACAGAATTAAAACAGAAAAAAATAACCAATATTCATGATAAAAATTGTTGTATTAATTTGTGTTATTAAGTATTTACTGCGGCATCAACAGTTCAACATTTCAACAAACATTATAGGAATATTGGTCTACACAATTTGTCATTGCAACCTTAGAATAATTTAAACATATTTAATTCGATCTTTGAAAATTGTTAGAATTTCATGTAATTCTGTGATTTTAATGGCTAAAAAAGATAAAATAAGATGGTCTAAATGTCTCTGTGACAATCGTATTTTGTAGAAATTATTACGCCCAAGATACGTACAATACCTTCAGCCATTTCCTTTTGAAGTTACCAATTGACTCTCATGTTTTCTAACAATGCAAAGAAGGCTTTAAAGCATTCTATAAACCGTAGTGCTAAGGACTGTGATCTTGAACAAATATATTAATAAAAATACAACACATTTATTACATATTTATGTTCAGTGGAATACAAGATAACTTTTACTTAACTGTTCATTTTTCAGAAGATAGTACTGGCACGGGTAGAAGATTGGCATGATCTCATCTAACACATGGACTACTGCTTTAAGATATTTTGACTGTACAAGTACTTCTAAAAGAGATATGCCTTCAGAGCAAAACTTGTCAACGCTAGAAAAAAAAAATCAGAAGATTGTAATGCTAACTTCACATGTTTAAGTAAAACATGCCAGTATATAAAGCTGTTATGGAAATCTGTTCATACGGTACAGTATGCAATTATGCTCTTAAAGATTTATTTTAGATTACCGTTTTAATATTGGTCCAGATGCCAAGGACACTGTATAAGGTAGACAAAAATGCTGGAGAAACTCAGTGGGTGCGGCAGCATCTATGGAGCAAAGGAAATAGGCAATGTTTCGGCCCAAAACGTTGCCTATTTCCTTCGCTCTATAGATGCTGCCGCACCCACTGAGTTTCTCCAGCATTTTTGTCTACCTTTGATTTTCCAGTATCTGCAGTTCCTTCTTGAACGAAGTCATTGTATAAGTTTGTTATCAGGAAATGTCAGATTAAGAAAGACGAGTTAAATTCCTGTTGTCATTATGTTAATTAATCACAACAATATATTAATTTCTAACGTTTACAATAAAGTGAAGTGGATCCACTGCAGTCTGCCTGCTGTCACAACAGGTCCATGATAGACACCATCTCCCTGGCCCTACACACATTGTTGGAAAATCTAGATAACAAGGCCACCTATATCAGACTCTAATTTATTAACTATAGTTCCGCCTTCTAAACAATGATCCCAACCAAACTCATCTCCAAAAACCTGGTCCTAAGAGTCAGCACCCCTCCCCCCCCCCCCTTCCCCACTGGAGTCTTGTATTTCAGACCCATAGACCATAATCAGTGGGGATAGGCAACAAAACATTCTCCATGATGATTGTGAACACCAGTGTCGCACAAGGATGCATTCTCATCTCCTTGCTATACTAAGCACATACTCACAAATGTATGGCCAAATTTTGCTCTAATTCCATCTACAAATTTGCTAATGACACCACGGTAGTGGATGGATCTCGAACAATGGCAAGGCAGAATCCAGGAAAGAAATGGAGAGCTCAGTAGCATGGTGCCAAGGCAACAACCTATCCCTTAATGTCAGCAAGACAAAGGAGCTAGTTATTGACTTCAGGAACAAGGCCAACCAGCATCAATGGATCATATGTGCCATTGGTATATGACCAATGATCCATTGATGCTGATTGGTATATGCGCCAACCAGCATCAATTAATCAATGGTCAAGACCTTTAAGTTCCTAGGTGTAAATATCAACAACAATGTGTCCTGGACCAACTGCATTGAATCTATGGTCAAGAAAGCAAACCAACACCTCTACTCCCTCAGAAGATGACTCTTACCAACTTCTGCAGATACATCCTGATAGTTTGCTTTCTACATTGCATTACAACTTTGTTTGGCAACAGTTTTGCCCAAGATTGCAAGAAATTACAGAGAGTTATGTATGCAGTCCTGTTCATCACAGAGATCATCCTCCCCACCGACGACTCCATTTACACTTCATCCTGGCTTGGGAGAGTAGCCGACATAATTAAGGATCTTTATCACCCTAATCATTCAGTCTTCTTCCTTTGTTGGGCAGGATGCAAAAACTTGAAAGCATCCACTATCGGATTCAGGGATCAGTTTATATTATCAGTTGACTGAATGGTCTTCCCATAACCTAGGGTGTAGTCCCAATCTATCAATTCATCTCATTGTGGACCTTGGACCTTTTCTCTGTAATTTCATTGCTGTAACACTATGTTCTGAAGTTTGTATTTTTCTCTTTGCGCTCCCTGTTAGACTTGTGCGTTGCTTGAGCGTACTCATGCATAGTATGAGTTATTTTGACTGGACAGCGCACAAACAAAAGCTTTTCACAGTATTGCCAAACACGTGGCAATAATAAACTAATACCAATACTAAACGGGGACATGGCTCCATGAGGACATCCCGGAGTCTAGTGCGAATGTGGATGGCTTTCTGACTGTTTGGGCGGACAGAGACTGGAGAGAGAGTGACAGCAGTCGGTACAACTCTGGTCACATCACGGTGAAGGAGCGTGTATGTGGCCCCAGACAATGAACTGATGGCTGTGGGTCTCCGCTTATGCTGTGTGCCTTGTGGATTTTCACACGCCATTGTGGTGGCTGTTTAATTCTATGTTTAATTTTTATGTGGTTATAAATCATGTTGCTTTTTTGTATGACCGTTGGCAAATCAAATTCCCTGTATGTTTACATACTTGGCTAATAAATTAATTCCAGTACAAACAATAAAAGCCGTGTGGCAGCAGCACTATCTGCTGCACCACTGTTAATAAAGAATAACAAATCTTTGTCATAATTCTTTTGAATATATAAAGTAATAGTCTAACATGACTTACCTGTGACCTATTGATGTAATTGAAAGGGCAAGATAACAACCAATGGGAATGCCAGATTTTACAGCTTTAAAAAGAGGATGGAGGGCTGGTGACTCATTCATTTCAGGTGCAGTAAAAGAGTTGTTGCTAGGTGGCCAACCCTGGTCACTGCATGGATGATTACTGCGCAGCTTTAATCTGACAACCAATTCCCATGCCCAGTGATTAAACAAGGCCTCGGGAGTCTGGGTTAGGCGGACAACATTAGCTAAATAGGATACCTAAAAAGTTTAACAAAAAAAAGCAAATATAAATAATTATTAGTTTGGAAATTTTGAACGTTTAATAATCACATATCCTTTCATAAAAATATAAATGTAATTTACTACATTAAAGTGAAAGAGTGCAACATCGACAAAGTTAGATATCATCACATCTCAAGGATGCTTTTTAAAGACTCTTTTGGAAGATTGTCCAGATTGAATGAATACATTATAAATAAGTCTATTTGTATGGCATATTTTTGCTATATTTATTTGGATTTTCATACTGCCTTAAGGCGCAGTCCCACGATGCGAGTTTACCCAAGAGCTCTCCCGAGTTAAAAAAAAAACCAAACACGTGGTAAGTGTAGATGATATGTGTGTACACCTTTAACAGTAGTGACGCAGCCCTTGCTAACCACTCCCCCATCATCCAGTATAATTGTGACCTTCCCACCCATAGCTCTCTCTCTAGTGTTCATGACAGACCACGTACAGCTAGGGCAGTGATGTGTGTGTATAATTAATAAAGTTGTAGTAAAGATTCATCTGTGTATGCCCCTATTCTTTACAGTAAGTACGTAGAATGTACGTCGCAGGTACGTCGGAGCTCGTGGATGTCTTATAGCGGCTAGTAATGCTAACGGCAGGTACTTGGGAAACGCGGAAACTCGTGAAGTTTTTTCAACAGTGTAAACATTTTCCAAGAGTAAAAATATACTCGTGATGAAGTACCACGAGTTTGATTTTTTTTTAAAACTCGGGAGAGCTCTTGGGTAAACTCGCATTGTGGGACAGGGGCGTAATAGCCCTGTCCATCAGTACGAGTTCATTCCAAGAGCTCACCTGAGTTAAAAAAAAATTAAACTCATGGTAAGCACGGAGAATGAACATGGCGGGTAGGTCGGAGCTCGGGGACGTCCTTAGCGCTAACGGCAGGTATTCGGAAAGACTCGCCAATGGCAGGTAAGCACGGGAAGACTTGTGAAGATTTTTCAACATGTGAACATGTTGAAAAATGTCCACGAGAGCCCCGAGTACCCATGAGTGGCCATTACCGTAAATCTTCGCGTTCAAATCAGGGCAAACTGGGGAGAGCTCTTGGGTAAACTCGTCCAATGGGACAGGGCTTTAAGTATCTTGCCAAAATAATAATAAGAAATTGTACATTTTAGAACATTACCCAACACATAATTTTCCACATTACCTGCTTTAAGCTTTCAGAAATAAATCCACTGTACGGTTTGTCAGTGAGGTATTTCTGATATGCTTCTAGAACCATCAATGCCACTTCTGTGTGAAGGGAAGGATCAAGAGCAAGTTTTGTTTGCTGGAAAATAAATCAAAGTGTTAAGACAGGACACAATTATACGCATGAACTACATTGATCTGTCCAGCAGATCTGTGGAATCGTTTTATCTTTTATTTGCTATTCTTTAACTGCATTTTGTTTTCTTGGTTAAACTAGAACAATTTTCTATATCTTTTTAATATATTAAAGGATAGAGCCTATATTCTATAAAGAATGGTCCACAATTATTTTTTTATAAATACACTGCTTAGGACTCTGTTAATAAGAACAATGATGCTCTCCACAAATCCCAGTGGTCAGACATGAGACGCTGAAATTGTGTAACCAAATACCAGGGAATGGAGATGGTTCAATGGTGCTTTATTGTCACTTGGAGTAGGTGCTTTATTGGTGCGGCTCCTGATCCAGTTAACCCCAGGCTGCTGCAGGGCCTCCTCCGTTGCCCTCTTCCAGGCCGAGCTTGTTGGCTTCCGAGAGTCCCAACTGTGGCTGTGGCCCACTGGGTATTTCTTTGTCCGGCTCTGCAGCACATTCCGGGAGCCTTTGCCACCAAGTGGCACATCCTGGGTGGCTTAGTACAGAAGGGTACCAACTGGCTGACATGGACGCGTTGGCCCAGTGTTGTTTGCATACTGTACTATTAATATGACTCTCAGTATTTAACAACAAAGTTTGCACTACATGAAATGTTTGATGTATTCGAGGAACTATCTGAACTTATTAAGCGTATCCTACGAGCAAAATTCCCAGTCAGCAAAGGAACTCAATGATTTAAGCCTGCATTCAGATGTGGCAATTATTTGTTGTGGTTTTGAGGTGTAGATCAGCTTAAACAAAACTCAACCTTTGTACCCTATGCGTGGTATAATACTAGACTCTTTAAGGAAACTGTGCAATCCTAGTTGATTAAACACTCAGCCCTCAGGAGAATCAATAACAAAGCTTGGTCAAGCCGTTAACAAAACAAGGCTTTTACCTCCCTCGCATACCTGTTCATCAAGATCCCAGTTCAGTCCTTCAAGAATGATGCAAGCCAGTTTGTTCTCTGTGGTAGATAAATTGTGGTTCAGAAGCCAGCCACGGATTACACTCATTTCAGCTGAGGTTATTTTCCACAGGTGCAGCGGAAGTTCTTTAAATAGGTACAAGGAAACCTGCAACAATAAAACTCTATTACTTAAAGTCCCTCCCAATATCCGAAAAATACAAATTTAAGAAGTACTTCTCTTTCTACAAATTGCGCTGATATAAACAATCTATATACCAACTATATCTGAATTGCCATTGTGCACTAACAAAGTCATAGACAGTGGAAATCAAGAAATGTATTTTTCACCTCCCCTACCTGATAACACCTTCCTTTTAATGATAGACACAAAATGCTAGAGTAAATCGGCGGGACAGGCAGCATCTCTGGAGAGAAGGGATGGGTGACGTTTTGGGTCGAGACCCTTCTTCAACTAATATTGAAAATTTGCAAGCTATTAAAAGTGGAACTATTATAATGCTCTTTTATATTTTCACTGTTGGATTTTCCATTTATTACTCAAGTGTATAAGTGGCATCAAAAGTAATTCTATAGCAGAAATATTCATAGTTCGACTTGATTGTATTGCAGGGGTTGACCATGCCTGGCGATTTGTTGGTGTCCTCCATCGCTCCATACCGCCGCAGGCCTTGTCTGTTCCCTGCACTCGCTTGACCTCTGTGAGCACACAGTCCATTCACCAGTACAGATCCCATCCTTCATCCACTGTCATCTTGAAATTTATAAGCATCTATGTTATCCCACTTTCTCATCCACTTCCTACTCAGTTGAGGCAACTTTACAGAGGCCTGCATGTCTTTGGGTGTGGGAGAAAATAAGAACACTGGTGTAATCAGGTCATTACACCAGACAGTTTGAAAAGAAATAAGAACGCTGGTGTAATCAGGTCATTACACCAGACAGTTTGAAAAGAAATAACAATGCTGAATTGGTAAGACAACAATGGTTGCAATATCACCTGAAATACATCAATAGCAATGGCATCAATAGGAAGCGCCAGCTGATTTTGTTTCCAGGACCTGCTATTTTGTTTCGGCAAATTATTGAATGTAATTTGGAAATACTTCATGAACATTTTGCAACCATAATCTGCTGTCCAAATATTTGAATTGGAAGTACAATTTAGAGGCAGAACAAATTACAAAGCAGCAGGACATACCATTCTGGTAAAGCAAAAGTAATAGAAGTGCATATTTGTGATATTGTTTTACTTTCAGATGATTAGTGTCATGCATTTTCAGTTCTCTCTTATTGGATTCCTTGTAAACAAAGGGCTTTTTTCTCTCCCCGATATCAAGTCAAATGAGATGCAGAATCAAAGCTGTATTAATTTAGGCTCAGTTAAGTTTAATTTATTTTGTTGTGTTCCTTGACTTCCAAAATTAGGCTCTTGAAAAATTATGAGTTCTCCCTCCGTGAACTAGCAATTATGATCAATTCCTCAGTCACCTCATGTGGAACATTTACTAGCAGACATTTATCATAATGAACTGCATAACAGTTACCAAGATAGGTTATAATTATTATCTCTCTCATCATCTCTCACTTTTTATATTGAATGTTTAAAATATATATTTATATTGAATGTTTATAATGAAAGTCTTCTTCATCCAATATCTACTTGAACCACTTCCAAGGCTTTAATTGACCCAACTCTTGCTGAAACACTTTTCAATCCTCCATTACTAGCAAGGTTGGAACGCCTCTGATTAGATGTTGTTTATTCTCTCCACCGCCAACCTTGTTCTCTTGGATCCCTCTGCTCTACAACATTCCCCAGGGCCCTACCATTCACGGTAAAGGTTCTGCCAAGGTTTGACGTCCCAAAATACAACACCTCACATTTCTACATATTCCATCAACCATTCCTCAGCCCCGTATGCGGATGTGGCTTCGAAGGACGAGAAGCCGAAGCAAAGAAGTCGAAGCCAAATAGGCGAATGGAAACTAAGACGGAAAGCCAAATAACCGAAAGCATACGAAGCCAAAACACCAACAAACCGAAAGCATACGAAGACGAAATGCCCACAAACCAAAAGTGCGGGACGCCGAAAATGCAACTAAGTGAAAGGCTGCATTGCCTAAAAGCAAACTCCCCAAAAGGCTGTTCTGCCGAAACGCCATCTAACCGAAATGCTGCGTCGCCTACAAGCAAACTAACCGCATGCCACTCTGCCGAAAAGTCAAATAGTGGCTTGTGTGGGAAAATGACCACCAACCTCACGCCTCCACCGGCCAGTGACGTGATGGACGCGGGGGTCTGTAACAATCGCTAACAAGTCCCGCCCCCGACAACGTCAGTTTCGTTATTTGACTTTTCGGCAGAGCGGTATTCAGTTAATTGGCTTGTAAGTGGCCTTCGGGTTGGTGGCTTTTCGGCAGAGCGGCCATTCAGCGAATTTGCTTTTAGGTAATGCAGCCTTTTGGTTAGTTGGCTTTTAGGCGTCCCGCCCTTTCGGTTCGTTGGAGTTTCTGCTTCGAATGCTTTCGGTTATTTGGTGTTTCGGCTTTGTTTCCATTCGGCTATTTGGCTTCGACTTCTTTGCTTCGGCTTCTCGTCCTTTGACGCCACGTCCAGGTACCCTTCAACCCACCTGGCCAATCGATTAAAATCCTGCTGCAATTTTTCACAACCATCTTCACTATCTGGCATAGAGGGTGGCATAGCCACCCACTTTTGTATTATCTGGAAACTTGCTAATCTTGCCGTATATGTTCTCATCCAAATCATTGATGTAGATGACAAACATTTTAATGGGCCCAACACCGAACCACTAGTCACAGGCCTCCAGTCAGAGAAGCAACCTTCCACCATCACCCTCCGCTTCCTTCCTTGAATCCAATTTTGTATCTAATCAGCTATGTCTCCATGGATCCCATGCGATCTAACCTTCCACAGCAGCCTACCATGTGGAACCTTGTCGTGCTTGCTTGTACATTCTCATACAAATTGTTGATATATACAACAGACCACAATGAGCACAGCACCAATCACCAAGGCACCCCACAGTCCTCCAGTCTGAAAAACAATGTTCCACCACCACAACTCTCCTCTTTTTTATGACTTCTCCAAGTTTTGTTTAACGGCTTAGAATCACAAATTCTACGCACATTTCGAAAGGGAGAACACTGATGAGCCTTCTTGGGCCCCCATAACTTCCTAAAACATGGCAATCTCAGTCATGTCAAGGTCGATGTCAGAAGATCCTTATGTGGGTTAACCCTTGGAAATTGTCTGGCTGATGGTGTGCCTGGTCAGGTTCGTAAACCGATGGTGTACCGTCATTGTTGGACCAATAATGGGTCATGATGAGTCGGAGTATAGGAGAGAGATTGGTAATCTGATTGAATGGTGCTGGAACAACAAGCTTGCTCTCAATGTTAGTAAGCCCAAGGAATTGATTGTTGACTTTAGAAGAGGGAAGTTGAGGATCCAGAGTCTTCATCACCAGGTTTGCGGTGGAGAATAGTAAGATTGAACGAGAACTTACCAGTTCGAAGGTTGATCATTATTTCATGAGGAGTCGAAGTGAGGGATTTCGTGAAGAGCCCGCCGGCGCGCATGCTCGACATACTTCAAAGTAGCGGCGTGGAATCACAGAAACCAATCAAGAAATGACTTCACATAGTAAGAATGAAACGACTAAGATTACCAGCTGAAGGTGATTGAGGGTTGGGCGAGGAGGGCACGAAATCCCTCACTTCGACTCCTCATGAAATAATGATCAACCTTCGAACTGGTAAGTTCTCGTTCAATCTTACTATTTCATTTCGGAGTCACGTGAGTGACTTCGTGAAGACTTCAAAGCTTCTGTGATGACACGCCCTGGACCACGTCCATGCTGTCACACCACTACCAGGGATGGATGGGAGGAATAACTTGCTGACTAGTCCATACTGCAAAACAAAGCATATTTATTAACAAACAAATCAAAACCCCTCATTCGGGGACATCTCCACGTTCTTGCCCCGCATCTAGCACGGCTTCTGCGAACTGTAGAGGCGCAGCAACGGGCCGGTTGTAGAACCGCTGGAACACCGTCTCATTAGCCCATCCTGCTGTGGCGAGAATATGGTCCATGGGCACCTCCATGACCCTCGCCGCCGACGTCGATGCAGCCCTGGTGGAATGAGATTTGAACACATTAGTGTCGATACCTGACTTACCCAAGACGACTCGAAGCCACCTGGATATCGTCTGTGTTGTCACTCGATGGTGAGGTCTCTTATGAGTGACAAGCAGGTATCTCTCCATTCCTCTGATGCTTGCCGTCACCTTGACGTAGTAACGGATATGGGAGGCTAAGCATAGCCTAGCATCGGCGGGGTATGCCGGGAACTTCAGCTGCAGCCCTGTGCACCCAGGTCTGTGTTGCTTTAGTAGCTCGTCAACAAAGAAAACTACTTCTGTGGGGGTAGACATCATTCTGTCGACACGTAGTTTGTGGAGTGTCTGTACCCTCTGTGCTGAAGTCAGCGCTAGTAACATCACCAGCTTCATGGTGAGTTTGTCCAGCTGGAGCCCTTCCATGGGGGACCACGTCCTGAGCAGAGTTAAAACGTCCCTGACATCCCAGGTGATATTGTAACGTGGTGTAGGCGGATTCGTATTGAAAATACCCCGCATGAGCCTGGACACTAGCCTGTTGGATCCCACCTCAATATTGAGGTAGAATGATAGAGCGCTCCTGGCGCTGTTGATGGCACTGTAGCTTAAGTGTTCATCATGGTGCAACCCCGCGAGGAATTCCAGGACGTCGGTTATAGTCACGGCATCGTACGTGATGCGAGAGCGGCTGCAGAAGGCTTCCCACTTCCTGATGTGAGAGCGGTATCTTCGCCTTGTAGACTCTCGGCACGACGCCGCAATGGTATCCATGGTCCGGGTAGAAAGGCCGTATTGTTCTAAAGGCCGATTCAGAATCTGCAAGCCAACAAATTTAAATAGCCATGGCAGGGATGTGGCTCCCCTGAAACAGGGTGAGTAACTAATTCTGGGCTACCCTGCAAACGGACCCAAGGTTCACTGAGCGTGTCAAAGACCATCGGATACCACGGCTGTGTAGGCCAGTCGGGTATGATAAGGATGCCCTTGGCACCGTCCATCTGAATTTTACGTAATACCCGACTGATGAGGCAAAACGGGGGGAATGCATAGAAAAAGCAATTCCCCCAGTCTAGCGAGAATGCATCTAACGCTATAGCCCCAGGATCTGGTTCCCACGCGACGTAGGTTGGTACCTGATGGTTCAACCGGGACGCAAAAAGGTCAATGTCCGGTTTCCCAAATTTGGCTGTGATTTTTGCAAAAATTTCAGGATGTAACATCCATTCAATATTATCATTGAACTTGCGTGACCTGGCGTCCGCCACAATATTAAGCTCACCTGGCAAATAGGTAGCTGAAATCCAAATGTCTCTCTTGACACACCAGAGCCAAATTGAATTAGCCAATTTATCACATGAAACTGACCTGGTACCGCCCATGTGGTTTAAATATGCCACCGCTGTGGTATTGTCTATTTGGAGCCGGACATGTGCTCCAATGATCTTGGAACAATATGCACGAAGTCCGTGAAACGCTGCAAGCAGCTCCAAATAGTTGATCCCTTGTGATACCAACATCGTATTCTCAAGGGTATCCCATCGGCCCCCACAACTAGAGAATTGATTCGTAGCTCCCCAGCCATCAGAGCTCGCATCAGTTTGTAAGTATATCATCGGTTTCGCCTCAATAATAGTTTTGAACGATTTACTAATGTGGCAAACCCACCATCGTAATTCATCCAATGCTGCAGGCGGCAGCCGCATTGATCGATCATAATGACCAGCATGCCGTCGCAACGCAGCGATCTTGGCTCTCTGCAAGTTTTGATAATGCAGAGGTCCATACCGGGCTGCCGGAAACAAAGCCACAATCTTGCCAATGACAGTAGCTGTGTGACGAATCGATGGTATACGAGTATTAATCAAGTCTGTACACACCTGTGTTACCTCCTCAATTTTGTTAATTGGTATGGTGACTCTCATGCTAATGGAATTCACCTGGAACCCCAGATAATTAATTACCTGGGTGGGGCAGAACTTAGATTTTTCTGGATGAACAATGAACCCAAGCTGTTGGAACAAATTGACCGCAGCTGCAACCCCTTGTTGTGCTAATTCCAAGGTGTGGCCGACAATTAAAATATCATCTAAATAGGCCATAACAATATGATGTCTTTGTCTTAAATAAGCCATAATTGGCTTCACCAATTTAGTAAATAAGCGAGGGGCTGTGGTGAGCCCATTAGGCAACGCCCTATATTGCCACAGCTGATCCATCCAGATAAATTTTAAGAACCTTCTGTAATATTTTTTCATAGGTACGGTATAGTACGCATCCTGTAAATCAATGCATGCCATAAAGCACCCTTGTGAAATCAATGATTTGGCCGTTTCAAACGTGTCCATTTTAAAATGAGTATATGTTACAAAGTTATTCAGAGTGGTTAGATCAATAATGACTCTACAGCCTCCATCCTTCTTAGGTCTAGTAAAAATATTGGAAACAAATTCAACGGGCTCATGAACCGTTCTCTCTATGACCCCTTTCTGTTCCAACCTTAAAATTTCCTTATAGCCTACTGACTGTTCCGCAGCCGTTAGTTTGAAAGTACGACCCGGTCTATGCTGAGGTGGAGGGATGTCCCCATTAATAAACTCAATACTATGGCCCTGAATATTCCGTAACACATACTCATCGCTGGTAATGTCACCCCATGCACCCGCAAACAACCGCAAACGCCCACCAACATGTGGAGTTAAACAAAGAAAAAAAAGAGAACCAGATCGCCTCACCTCTGTGGTTACCGGCGGTCCCTGACACGAGTGGGTGGTCGTGGAGGTGCTGGGTTGGTTTGAGGTCGTGGCGTCCTCATTTTCCACCTCGGCTTCTGCCGAGCCTGTCCTAAAAAAGACCCCTGGGGTTGGGGTGGCTGATATCGGTTTGGAGCTGGAGGGTAATTCCTGGTGGAAGTGCTGACAGACCCTCGTGAACGGCCAAGTGGGGCTTTCGAGCTTGATGGCGTGGGGGCACTGTGAGAGCGCATGAGCCCCACGGTCTTGGCTTGTTCATCCAGCTCTCTGACCCTTTTGGAGAGGTCTTCGCCAAAGAGCTGACGGGGCGGCGGCGGCGGCGGTGGTTTGCACAACCCTGCAAACTTAGGGTTGAGCGCTGGGCGGATGCTGTTTTTCCGAAAGCCGTTTATTTCGTTTTGAGTAGCGCACAGAAGCGCCAGAGCATCCTCCTGGTCCAAATTAAGCTCCTCTCCGTCGACCGACCGCACAAAGGCAGTAATCCCGGCCATGAGGAGTTTCAGGATCCGCGGAATTTTCAGCTCCTGCTGACGGATAGCCGCACTGATGTTGCCCCATATTGGCGTATTGACCACAGGCACGTTGAGGGAATTGCAGTTTGATGGAGCCTTGTGGCGGCTCATGGCTTGTAGTAGGACTTCCTCCTGAAGCTGGTGATTATTTAGGAAGTCCACTGTGGCTGCCAACTTCGTATTGATGGGAAGCCCCAACGAATGAGGGGCTGCAAATTTGGTAGCCACATCGAGGAGGTCCTCCGCCGGTAATTCAGGCGGGGGTGGGATGGGGTCAACCACGGCCTCCTCGTCCTGCTGCTCCAGGCTGGTGTACGAAGCTGGTGATGAAGCCCTGTGCCTGTCGCTGCTGGATGCCTGTTGTTGTTGACCTTGTAGGAGAAGCTCCAGCAGCCGCTCCATCCGGTCAATACGCCCTTCACCCTGAACACTCAGGTGGTCGGAGTCCTCCGGCTCTGAAAATTGGCCGGGGCTCCTGTCATCGGCCCGCACCTCGTCGAGGCCCTGCCGGTGCCGGTAGTTGTCGTCGACAGCCGCCGAGGCGAAACTGCGCGATTCCTGCACGGGCGTGTTCAACCGCCTCCGTTTAGCGGGAGCGGAAGCCGTTGCCTCTATGGACAGATGCGGCATGGTGTCGGCACCAGCCGAAGCCTGGATACCTTGGGCCCGTGCAGGCTTGCCAGCTGCCCACATCGTGGACCTTGCCGACGCATGGTCTCGCCCACCCATCCATGGGGGGCTCGGCGACCGTGACGGGACCCCCAACTGACTCGTCCCGGCGTCGAAAGTTGGGGGGCGACGGCTGGACCTCACAGCTGCCCCGGGTCCCGTCCTGGAACCTGACCGCTCCCTGGCGGCAGGCAGAGCCTTAGCCCCAACAGGGTTAGGCTGCTGGGCTCCTGCCCTTCCCCTTCTCAGAGGGCTGCGTGAAACGGGCCGTGCAGCCGCACGGACCCTTCTGCTCGAAGCCGTCAGCAAGCCTGCTGACGACCTGGCTGCCATGGCAGAGTCGTCCTGCTCTGGCGGCACACCACACTCCTCCTCGTCGGACTCCTCCGAGCTGTGGTGTGCGGGCGGGTCCGGACCTGAAAATACAGAGCTCACCGACATCTCCGCCCTCGTTCCGGTCTGCGTTGCAGGTACCCCCGACAACTCTCGCTCCGGAACTGCTGGCCGGCGACTTCTCCTCGAACTCCGGCCTCTCCCATCCATGTTCTTGCTGTGAAGCAAACACAACAAGAACCACCAACTTAAGGTAGCATACTTACCTGCGTGGTTCCCTTATGAAGGGCTGGCGAGGAGCTCGCTCCTCCGTCAGCCGTCGCAGCAACGCGATACGACGATATGTCGAGCATGCGCGCCGGCGGGCTCTTCACGAAGTCACTCACGTGACTCCGAAATGAAATAAACAACATCTAATTTCCAGGGTGTGCATATCTCTGAAGATCTGTCCTGGACCTAGCACATTAATGCAATCGTAAAAAAACTCATCAACGCCTCTGCTTCCTTAGAAGATTGAAAAGATTTTGCATGTCGATGAATACTCTCTTGAATTTCTACAGGTGTACAGTAGAGAACATATTAACTGGCTGCATCACAGGTTAAATGGCGTCTGTAAAATTGGCCCTAATAAATAGGGAGTGGATGAGAAAGTGGGATAACATAGAACAGTGTGAACTGGTGATTGATGCTCGCCGCGGATTCGTTAGGCCGAACAACCTGTTTCCAAGCTGTATCTGCAAATTGATCTGTAGGATGCGCTGCCTCAAAATGGCAACCAGTATCAAAGACCCACACCACCCACGTAACGTTCTCATTTCACTCCTACCATTGGCAAGGTGGTATAAAAGTCTGCATACCATGACCACCGGGTTCAAGAGTAGCTTCTTACCAACAACTATGAACTATATATTGCAGCATCCGGAAGTGGCGGCGCTGGCTGGCAGCTGCGGCACACCTGCAGTCCGTCTGTTTTTTTTCTTTTTTTTTGTTGTCTTCTAGTGTTTGTTTTAGTATAATTTTGTTTTATTAGGTTGTGTATGTGTGGGGGGGGAGAAACAGGGTTTGAGTCTTTCCCTTCGGGTTGGATGCGTGTCCCCCGTCACCGTCTCCATCTGTGCTGAGGCCTAATGGTGGAGCTGGCGGCCTCGGAGCTGTGGCGGTGTTTGGCGGTGGCCCGGCTTAGAGCTGCGGTGCTCCAGCGGCGTCGGAGGCCTGGATCGCCTCAGCACAGAGGGAGAACTAGGAGGGATGAAGACAATGACTTAAGACTTTTGCCTTCCACCACAGTGAGGAGGAGCCTGGTGAACTAATTGTGGTGGATGTTAAATATGTGTTTATTGTGTGTTTTTTTAAAATTATATGTTATGGTAACAATTTCGTTCAGACCGAAAGGTCTGGATGACAATAAAGGAATCTAATCTAATCTAACTGTTGCGGTTGCACTATGGACTTTGTGCTTTTTTGCACTAATAATGGGAGTATTAATTTATTGATTTTTCGTTTATTTTATGTTATCAATGAGCATTGTGTTTACAGACAGGTTATGCTGCTGCAAATAAGAATTCCATTCTTCCATTGTTGGTACATATGCAGTTAAACACTTTTGAAATAAATTCAGCAGTTTATGTACATTGGTAGATTATTCAACATACCATACCAACTTTATCAATGCTTTCTTGTACACGATCCAGAAGTATAGAAATTACATGAGGATGTGCTGTTGAAATTGTGGCCAGAAGTTCACGGCCAACTTTGGAAAATGATTCTCGAGTGGAAGGACTTATGTAAGCTACCTAAATGGGGGGGGGGGGGGGGGTGGAGAAAAAAAAAGGAATATTTTACATATACAAGAAACAGCACGATCGTTCTTCAATCTTTCTGTCCATGTTATGGAGCTACAGTACCCTCCATAATGTTTGGGACAAAGACCCATCATTTATTTATTTGCCTCTGTACTCCACAATTTGAGATTTGTAATAGGAAAAATCGCATGTGGTTAAAGTGCACATTGTAAGATTTTAATAAAGGCCATTTTGGTTTCACCATGTGGAAATTACAGCAGTGTTTATACATAGTCCCCCCATTTCAGGGTACCAATAATGTTTGGGGTACAGCAATGTCATGTAAATGAAAGTAGTCATGTTTAGTAATTTCCGCAGAGACCGCTCCTTCCGTAACCCCCTGGTCAATTCGTCCCTTCCCACCCAAACCATCCCTTCCCCTGGTACTTTCCCTTGCAACCGCAGGAAATGCTACACTTGACGCTTTACCTGCGACAAGTGTAGCAGAGGTTCACCTGCACCTCTTCCGACCTCATCTATTGCATCCGCTGCTCTAGGTGTCAGCTGCTCTACATCGGTGAGACCAAGGTGAGGCTTGGCGAACGCTTCGCCCAACACCTCCGCTCGGTTTGCACGAACCAACCTGACCTCCCCGGTGGCCCAGCACTTCAACTCCCCCTCCCATTCTGAATCCAATCTTTCCGCCTGGGCCTCCTTCATGGCCAGAGTGAACCCCACTGCAAATTGGAGGAGCAGCCCCTCAGATTTCGCTTGGGCAGTTTACACCCCAGCGGTATGAACATCGACTTCTCGAATTTCAGGTAGTCCTTGCTTTCTCCCGCCTTCCCCTCCCCAGCTCTCCCACAGCCTACTGTCTTCACCTCTTCCTTTCTTCTTCCGGTGCTGCACATCAGTCTGAAGAAGGGTCTCGACCCGAAATGTCGCCTATCTCCTTCGCTCCTTAGATGCTGCTGCACCCGCTGAGTTTCTCCAGCCTTTTTTGTGTAACCCTGTAGCTTGTGCTTGTTTTGGCGGCTAGTCCCCTTCAATTTTCTCTTCAGCATATAAAAGGCATGCTCAATTGGGTTCGGATCGGGTGGTTGACTTGGCCACTCAAGAATTGACAATTTTTTGCTTTGAAAAAGTCCTTTGTTGCTTTAGCAGTATGTTTGGGATCATTGGCTTGCTGTAGAATGAAGCGCCGAGTTTTCAGGCATTTGTTTGAACTTTGAAGCATCCGCCGTATCCTGGGCATATCATGGCAAGACAGAGTGTCCAACGCCGAGATCCTGTCTTGCGCTGGCCTTCCCAGTATGTACACTCTACTCAGGCAGAACAGACTGCGGTGGCTGGGCCATGTCCACCGCATGGAGGATGTCCATATTCCAAAAGACACCCTCTATAGAGAGCTGACATCTGGGAGGAGAACCATCGGCCGCCCCCAGCTACATTACAAGGATGTCTGCAAGAAAGATATGAAGGCGCTTGACATTGATGTGGAGTCCTGGGAGAGCATTGCAGCTGACCGCACGAGGTGGAGAGGTACCCTGCACCAACATCTCAAAACGGGGGAAGAGAAACTGATGAACGCAGCGGCAGACAAGCGGGCACGCAGAAAGGAGCGCAGCAACTTCAACAAACCAGAGGCCACACACAAATGTGACGTTTGCCACAGAGACTGTCACTCTTGCATTGGTCTTTTCAGCCACAAGCGATGCTGCTCTAGCCGAGGTTTGGAGCAAGCAGCCAACAACTAGGATGCATCACCCATGGTCTGTCATGACCGAGAGGGGGCCTACTACTATACACTTCAGAATTCATTATGCTACTACCATCAGCAGTTGTATCATTAATGAGGATAAGTGAACCAGTACCTTCAGCAACCATACATGCCCAGGCCATAACCCCCCCCCCCCCCCCACCACCATGTTTCACAGATGAGGTGGTATGCTTTGGATCTTGGGCAGTTCCTTCTCTCCTCCATACTATGCTCTTGCCATCTCTGATATAAGTTAATCTTCGTCTCATCTGTCCACAAGACCTTTTTCCAGAACTGTAGTTGCTCTTTCAAGTACTTATTGGCAAACTGTAACCTGGCCATCCTATTTTTGCGGCTAACCAGTGGTTTGCATCTTGCAGTGTGTGGTGAGGCAAATGAAACTTTTACACTACTCATAATTTACTTAACTTTATTTAAGCTTTAAACAATTCATTTCTGTAATACATAACTTCAGAAACGACTGGAAAACATGGCTGATTCCGCAGGCCTTTCCCGCCCAAAAGATCCTGCACATGCGCACACTCGGGAAAAGCCCCGCACATGCGCCCACTTCATTCTCCCCTCCTATTTATAAGATGAGACGGTCAAGAGGTTTAGTATGTCTTGATGACCGTCGCAGCACTGGAGCTTCAGGAGATAATGGTGTTTCAATATCTGGTGGTACACACATTGTTTGGTCATCAACTTTACTGATATTGTTATTTAGATTTACAATTTTAAAATTTCCTATAGAAGTTTACATAGGGGATGATGGGAATGTTGGGGGAAGTTCTCGATTAATGTTATCAAGGAGCGACGGAGCTGATGGAGAAGACGGACATGATGCAAGGTCACGAAGTGAGACAGTTGACTGATGTCCATCCTGATACTTGATAGTTGCATGAGAAGAGTTAACATCAGTCAGTTCAACTTCATCAACAAAAGGCTCATTCTTATTTGATCGGACATACCGGCAAAGCAATACAGGCCCAGGGCTAGCCAACCATGATGGCAGAGAAGTACCACTGGAAGAATGCCGTTTGAAGTTAAAGAACCGCTCGTGTGGAGTAGTCAAGTCAAGTCAGTTTTATTCGTCACGTGCACATAAAGTGCAATGAAATGAATTTGCCAGCAGCGGTACAATAAAAAAAAACACACAATACACAATGAAAATTTAACACAAACATCCACAACAGCATTCATCACTGTGGTGGAAGGCACAAAATTTGGTCAGTCCGCCTCCATTTTCCCCCGTGGTTGGGAGCACAACCCTCCGCAGTCGCCGCTGCTGGGGCGTCCAGATGTGCAGACAAGGCAAGTCCAGGTAAGTCCCGAATTGATGCCTCCCCACCAGAGACCGCGGCTTCAAGATGGTGTAGGCTGCAGGCCGGCGGTCGAAGATCTAAATTCCCCGCCGTGCCACAGCCAGAAGCACCGCAGACCGCAGGGCCGGCGGTCGGACCTCCTCCGAGTAGTATTGGTAGCAGTTGACAGTAGCGATCTGATGGAGTGTAATGCATCTGGTAGAACATTCTCCCACTGCTGATCTGGTATGTCATTTGACTTTAAAGCCAGTTTCACTGCTTTCCAAATGATTCCGTTATACCTCTCAACCTGACCATTTCCAATAGGGTGATATGGTGTTGTTTTACTTGTTGCAATTCCTCTATTAGAAAAGTAGTCTTTTAAATCTCTTGAAATGAATGAAGTGCTTCCATCAGAATGTATGTAGCTTGGAAATCCACGGAATGAAAACAGCTGATCTAAACATTTGATAACCGTAGCAGCTGACATACTTGGGCAAGGAAAAGCAAATTAAAACCTTGAATATTCATTAACTATGGTAAGTATATAAACGTTTCGAGAGGAGGATGGTAAAGGCCCTTTGAAGTCAATACTCAAACATTCCAAAGGTTGAGTAGCTTTGATCAATCTTCCTTCTTCAGGACGGAAGAACCTTGGTTTTAATTCAGCACAGATTCTACATGAAGCACATGTCATCTTCACATCTTCTGTAGAGAAAGGTAAGTTTTTGGAACGAACATAGTGTAACAAACGAGTGAGCAATTCCAAACACCTGTGAAGCCATGTGCCCCGAACATTATGTGCCCTGAAATGGGGGGGACCATGTATAATTACAGCTGTAATTTCTACATGGTGAAACCAAAATGTATAATAATGGCCTTTAATAAAATCTGACAATGTACACTTTAACCACATGTGTTTTTTTTCTATTACAAATCTGAAATTGTGGAGTACAGAGGCTAATAAATAAATGATGGGTCTTTGTCCCAAACATTATAGAGGGCACTGACATCATTCTGTGCCATTACCAGTGGATAGTTTTGCCTCATGCATTCTCCTACTGACGCCTATTCCCACCATCCCAGACCATTTAGAAATTCTTCCCAATTGGTCTGACAATACAGTGAAGAAGAAACCTCTCCTGAACACTACTCAGAAGTTACAAATGCAACTTGGGGTCTGTTCAAAATAATATTAAACAATCTGACACATTTGTCCAGTATACCATCAGGTGAAGCAAGGCCAATGAATCTACCAAATATTACCTATGGCATTCATACCTTCCGACACAGACTGTTAATACTTTACTAAGTTAACATTCTTGATCCTTCTCAAAGATAGTATATTAGTTATGTAATAATTTGGGATCGCAGATATAAACACATGAACAATATCATCTTTCTGATTATCCCTCAACTAACTATAAACATTAAAATGCCTCATTAAGTATTACATCTTTCTGATTACATATTTTAGTCATAGAGCACTGCTCTTACAAAAGTTAATTATTTTTCCTTAAAATTGTAAATCAAATCTTAATGCTTTTTAACAGAATCTTCAATTTCTAAACAATGTACACACCTCATATATTTCTAAAGCAACTATCTTCACAAATTCTTGATCCACATTTTCTTTTTTTGAGTGGGTCATGTGTGCAAATGTGGTGAGAAGACATATTCCTTCTGAGCTCGTAATGTTGGACAGGCACTGTTCAAACTTTTCTTTGTGCTCTGGATCTGTGTTAAAATAAAAGTATATAATATTATGAGAGGCATCGACAGGGTAGACTGTCAGAATCATTTACTCAGCATGGAATAATGAAGTACCAGGGTGCAGAGCTTTAAGGTGAGAAAAGTTTAACGGAAATGTGTGCGGCAAGTTTTTTTTTATACAGAGGGTGACGAGTGCCAGGGATGGTGGAATGGATGGTTATGGGTTATGCGCAGACAGATATGAGTTTGTCTCGGCATCATGTTCGTCATAGACATTGTGGGCTGAAGGGCATTTTCGTGTGCTATACTGTTCTATATTTTATTTTCTTGAAGCAGGAAAACAAAATGTAATTTGCAGGAAGCAGAACTTGCATGCTATCACAAAATGGGATTAGTAAAATGCTAGTAAAATTAAAGATTAATGGCTCTTCCTAAAATTGTATGTCAAACCTCTTACAAGACATGATGTGTATTTAAACTTCTATTCACTGAAAACTAAATTTCTCAGGAAGGGTTGGAATTTTTTTTTTCTTAAATGAGTACTCCAGGAAAGCCTAGTATTAATTGAAGTAATAGTTTTACCTTCTATACAGATTTTATTTATTCTTGGGATGTGGGGACAATGCCGATACGCTTGGGCTAGGGATACGTTTGTTTGGAGTTTCAACCACCTGAAGCCAGAACAAGTTGAGACAAAAAAAAAATCATTTTTGTGAGAGACCTTGGTTGATACGAGATGTATGCAAAATAGTTTTGATTTTAATTTATTCTGGTGCTACGTCACAAATGAAGAGATATATTAAATTAAATTTCACAACGTATGTTTTATGCTCTACTAGTTCAGTAGTAATAATTGAGGCTCGCTCGCCTACAATATTGCACCGATTGTCCTATAAATCTGATAAATGAAGGCACTAACATGAACATTTGAATGAAAATTCTGCATGTAAACACACATACTTGGTTAGACTGTTGCAGATTTTACACCAGTAATACATCATCTTTCTAACCTGCTGTTAAGAGTTACAGAGCAATAGTGCTGTCCAATATAGAAGTAGTCTATCCGGCCCACCTTGTCCATGCTGATCAAATTGGCATTCGAGGGTAGTCTCATATGACCATGTTTGCCCATATTCTGCTATAGACTTCCTATTTGTATATCCGTCCAAAAGTATTTTGATAGTTGTAATTGTATCTGCTTCTATAACTTCCTCAGGTAGCTCAATCCAGTTACGGACTAGTCTCTGAATGAAAAGGTAGGACCTGTGGTCTCTCATAAATCTCTCCTCTCTCACATTAATTCTGCGTCCTCTGGCTTTAGAATCCTCTACCCTGGAAGAAAGACAGCGAGCGCTCACTTTATTCATGGACCTCACAATCATAAACACCTCAATAAGGTCACTCCTCAACCTCCTACGATCCAAAGAAAAATGTCCCAGCCTCCCCCTATACCTAAGACCACGTCAAGTAACATCCTAGTGAATCTTTTCTGCATTCTGGGCAACAGGAACTGCACACAGTATTACAAGTGTGATCTCACAATGTCTTGTACAGCTGCATCATGATGTCTCAACTTTTGTACTCAATACCCTTCCCAATAAAGGCAAGTTGCCAGTCTTTATCAACCTGTTCACCTGACTGATCACTTTCAAGGAACCTTGCACCTGCACTCCTCAATCTTTGTTCCACAACATTCTCCAGAACTCTACCATTTATTGTACCAAAGTCCAAAACCTCACACTTGTCAGAATTATATTCCAGTTGCAATTTTCCTTGGGAAATTTTAAATTTCATTTGCCCACCTTCCCTAATTACTTTTTGTAAAATTAGATATCCTTTCCTCACTGACCATTCTAAAACCCATTTTTGTAGCATCTACAAGTTTACTAACAATGAACTACATTGTCATTCAAATAGTTCGTGGTGATAACAAACACCAGTAGTCCCAGCATCAACCCCAGCAACACTCCACGGGTCAGACTCCATTTACAAAAAAACAACCCTTTACTACAACCTATTAACTATTTTCCATACCATGTGGGTCCTTGTCAAAGGCCTTACTAAAGTCCATATAGACAATACCCACTGCCCTTGCTTCATCAATCCAATTAAAAACTATATCTGGTTCGTGAGAAAGGATTTCTCATGTACAAAGCCTTGCTAATCATCCCTAATCAGTCTCCACCTATCCAAATGCTGAAGATCCTGCCCTTAACAATCTCTTCCAACTACTTTTCTACAACTGATGTGCAATATTAACCACCCTCAAGACGTCCAGAATTTCACATGTGGCTAAAGAAGGCATAAATGTCTCTGCAAGGGGTTCCAGGCAATATCTCCCCTAGCTTTCTCAGAAGGTCCTAGGATGCACTTGGTTAGGCTTTGGATTTAGCCCCCTTAAAGCCGTTATAGACAACAGACAATAGACAATAGGTGCTGGCATAGTCCATTCGGCCCTTCGAGCCAGCACCGCCATTCAATGTGATCATGGCTGATCATCCATAATCAGTACCCCGTTCCTGCCTTTCCCCCATATCCCTTGACTCTGCTATCTTTAAGAGCCCTATCTAGCTCTCTCTTGAAAGTATCCAGAGAACAGGATCCCACCACCCACTGAGGCAGAGAATTCCACAGACTCACAACTCAGTGTGAAAAAGTGTTTCCTCATCTCCGTTCTAAATGGCTTACTCCTTATTCTTAAACTGTGGCCCCTGGTTCTGGACTCCCCAACATCGGGAACATGTTTCCTGCCTCTAGACCATAATCTTATATGTCTAAATAAGAAGATATCCTCTCATCCTTCTGAATTCCAGAGTATACAAGCCCAGCCGCTCCATTCTCTCAGCATATGACAGTCCCGCCATCCCGGGAATTAACCTTGTGAACCTGTGCTGCACTCCTTCAATAACAAGAATGTCCTTCCTCAAATTTGGAGACCAAAACTGCACACAATACTCCAGGTGTGGTCTCACTAGGGCCCTGTACAACTGCAGAAGGACCTCTTTTATCCATTCAGCACCATACATTGGTAATGTATTGGTGTTCTTAGGTATACGAGATTTAAAAAATGGATGGAATCATTGATGTACAACAAATATCTACTTGCTTTGAGAATTTTTGGAATACTATTTGTCACAAACTCCTAAATGTTTATCCAAATCACCAAAGTGTGTTTGTAGTAGTAAATATTTACTGTTGTCTCTAAAAATAATTTTAATGCAAATGGGCATTGATAATTGCAGTTAAACCATTATATTAGTGGAAAGAAAGCAAATGTAGATAAGCAATCAATAATTACACTGTTCCCCTATCTGCTAAACTGCTTTAAATTTAATAACAGAACTGAAATCAAATTTTCATAAACACTGCTTAGAAAAGGTGTGTTCAAATGCATTAAAGGTGACAATATATTTGCATTACCTTTAAGCTTGATCTTGCACTCATCAGAATGTAGTTTAGCGCATAATCCCTCGATATTCTCACATTCTACACAATGCAGAATGTAGAAGAGTTTCCATATCATCTGCTTTGATAAGGTTTCAAATGGCATCTCGGACATGAAAAGCCAAATTCCCAACCTGTTACAAAGACATTTTGTGTCTTATCTTAAAAGAATTGAAACATGACACCAACAATTCTGATTCCTATTTGGTCAGATTAACATTTGGCATGCACAGCAATATAATTATATTTAAGATTTTCCAAACAAAGTGCCAAGAAATCCATGTAAAAAAATTATTCTCTGACTTTTGGCATCCTAGAGTAATGTAGACCTAATAAATATTGGATTAGAATGTATCACAGAAGATTAATTTAATTCCCAAACAGTTCTGACAGTATTATGTTCTGCTTCTTGACCAAAGACCAATTGCCAGCCACCTACCCACAAAGTATCAACTGTGTGTACTCGCTTTTTGGCCCAGTTACTAGCATTCCAACCCTCCAAGCACTAATTAAGCTTTGGGCTGTGCCAATCTTGTACACACACCCAGGTCCATTTTAATAGGTGTACATCGCCTATCCATGTTCTTCAGAGTTGCTGCCTGACCTGCTGTTACTCCAGCACTTTGTGTCCTTTTGTGTATTAACCAGCGTCTGCAGTTCTTTATTTCTACACATGGTAGCAAGACAGAGTGAGATCACGCAAGGTAGATATACGTTTCTAGGGCAGTCCTTTGGTATAGAATATACTTTGCTTCCATACTGCTTTAAGAGGCAATGGACTGCTCCGTATTCAAGGAATCTGCAGGCTAACCTAGGTGAATATGCCACTGTTGTCACAGACTTTATCAGCCACTGTATACCAAATACATTGATACGTGTATTCCGCAAGCGGAAACCACGGATGAACTGCGAGGTCCACTCCCAGGTGAAGTCCAAGTCTGCAACATTCAAATCAAACAATCCCGAGCGGTACAATAAATCTATCCACAACTTTTGCAGAGCCAATAAGAATGCCAAGAGGGAATTCCAGACTAAACTGGTCTCGAGGTAATGACCTGAATACCTGTAGATTGTGGTAAGGTTTCCATGATATAATAGGCTACAAAGTGAAGGAAGGCAGGGTCGCTGGTAACAATAGGTTCCTCCCAACAAACTCAATGCATTCTATGCCATCTTTGAACAGAAGGTCGGCGGTGAAATGCTACTTGCCCCGCCAGTCCCGTGGGTGCCCCTACTAACAGATAGTGAGGTAGATTTCTTGAGAATCTATGGAGAGCAACTGGCTTGAATGGAGCACCAACTGCGTCTTCAGGACCTGTGTGGATCAGTTGGCAGAGGCTTTAACGGGCATATTTAACGTCTCACTACTCCATTCTGAGGTCCCCAATTGCTTCAAAAAGACCACTGTCATCCCTGTGCTGGGAAGTGGGATAGCGTGCCTTAATGACTATCGTCCAGTGGCTCTGACATCCACCAACATCAAATTCATAGCAAAAGGATTTGAGTACAAGAGCAGGGAGGTTCTACTGCAGTTGTACAGGGTCTTGGTGAAGCCACACCTGGAGTATTGTGTACAGTTTTGGTCTCCTAATCTGAGACCATTATTGCCATAGAGGGAAAGACATTATTGCCATAGAGGGATTACAGAGAAGGTTCACCAGACTGATTCGTGGGATGGCAGGACTTCCATATGAAGAAATACTGGATAGACTTGGGTTGTACTCGCTGGAATTTAGGAGATTGAGGGGGGATCTTATAGAGGCTTACAAAATTCTTAAGGGGTTGGACAGGCTAGATGCAAGAAGATTGTTCCCGATGTTGGGGAACTCCAGAACAAGTGTTCACAGTTTAAGGATAAGGGGGAAGTCTTTTAGGACCGAGATGAGAAGATCTTTTTTCACACAGAGAGTGGCGAGTCTGTGGAATTCTCTGCCACAGAAGGTAGTTGAGGCCAGTTCATTGGCTATATTTAAGAGGGAGCTGGATGCGGCCCTTGTGGCTAAAGGTATCAGGGGGTATGGAGAGAAGGCAGGTACAGGATACTGAGTTGGATGATCAGCCATGATCATACTGAATGGCGGTGCAGGCTCGAAGGGCCGAATGGCCTACTCCTGCACCTATTTTCTATGATTCTATATGCTTTGAGAGACTGGTGATGATGCACATTAACTCCAGCTTCCCAGCCAACCTTGATCCACTGTAGTGTGGTTACTGTTCGGTCAAGTCCACAGCAGTCGCCATCTCCCTGGCTCATTTCTGAACTCATTTCTGGAACACCCAGGCAACAAGGACTCCTATGTTAGACTTTCATTTAATTGAATATAGCTCTGCCTTTAATACTCTAATCCCATTGCCAAGGAACTTGAAGCTCTCAACCATTTCCACATCTGCACCATTGATGCACCATTAATTAGGCCCTGAACTCATCTCCAAATTTAGGGACGTAGGAATCAGCTCTACCCTCTGCCAGTGGATCCCTGGCTTTGCTGACCCACAGACCTGAGTGAGGATAGGTGATGACACTTCCTCCACAATAACTCTCAACAGCAGTGCCCTTTATGAATGCCCTTTTCAGCCCTCTACTATACTCCCTTTACACTCCAGAGTGCAAGGCTAAATTTGGCTCTACTGTAACCCCTTGTTCTGGACTCCCCCAACATCATTGGTCACGTGTACCGAGGTACAGTGAAAAGCTTTTGTTGCTCGCTAACCAGTCAGCGGAAAGACTATACATGATTACAATGGAGGCATCCACAGTGTACAGATAGAGGATAAAGGGAATAACGTTTAGTGCAAGGTAAAGTCCAGTAAAGTCCACAGTTCCTTCGTGCACATGATAACGAGTTATACAGAAAGTGAAATTCAGGAGGATGACTAGGGTGGGGGAGGAACAGAGAGAGAGGGGTTGCAAGGGATACTTGAAGTTAGAGAAATCAAGATTTGCATAGGAAGGAACTGCAGATGCTGTTTTCCAACGAAGACAGGCACAAAATGCTGGAGTAATTCAGCGGGTCAGGCAGCATCTCTGGAGGAGATAGACACACAAAGCTTCACAGAGTGCTGGAGTAAGTCAGCGGGAAAGGCAGCATCTCTGCAAGAAATGGAATGAGTTACATTTCGGGTCGAGACCCTTCTTCAGACAGAGTCAGGGGAGAGGGAGTCTAGAGATATGGAAGGGTAAGGTGTGAAAATGACAGAACAAAGCAGAAGATGCTAAAGTAAATATAGAATGGTTCATTGTTAGCTGAGGGGAAGGTGAGAACGAGGCTTATTATCAGTAAAATTAATTAGGAGAGTGAAACTAGTTGGAGAACTCGGGTGACAACCCCATGACAATTGTTATATAATGAGTTTTTCCATTATCATGAGGTTTCTAAAGAACGCAACTACCATGTTATAGCAGAACTACCGGTATGCACACCCACATTAAGACTCAACCAATATATCTGTACAATTAGACCACATAAGAACATTGAAAAATATGAAAAATTAAAAATTCTGAAATTAAAATGGATTCTTAGCACATATCTATTTTAACATCCACCTACCTTTTTGCTTTTAATACATGTAGCACTGCCCGAAGAAAAAGCTCATCAAATTCCACTTGCAACTTTTCTAGAGAATAAAACTGGTCCATCTGGATTTCATGTTCTTTGTGGAAAATTGCAAACTGAGCCCAGTGATCACTTACGTAACAAATTGTTCTCCTAGTGATTATGTTGAACATAAAACAAATACTTTAAAAGTGAGAAGATATCTTTAAAAAAAATGTGTAAGAATAAATATATATGCACACACGCACACCCCTACATTTAAGAGTCAAGAGTCTAAGGGCCGGTCCCACTTGGGCGACCTAATCCGCGTGTTCTGGCAAGTTTGCCCTCGACTCATACTCGCAGCATGGTCGACACAAGGTCTTTGGAGGTCTTCATGCTCAAGAGAGGTCTCCGCGTACTGGAGGCCTCAGTTAGGTTGCGGCGTTTTTTACAATATGTTAAAAAATGTCCGCGAGTAAAAAAAGGTCACCATGGAAAAAAATCAACACTTTTTTTACTCGTAGGTTTAGTTGTAGTAGGTCGTAGTAGGTCGGCATGTTAGTCGTAGGTAATCGAGGATAGTCGAAGGTAGTCGTAGATAGTCTTCATCATAGTCGAAGGGAGGTCGAAGGAGATCGAAGAAGGTCGCCTTCACTCTCCACTATTCGGTGTCCAATTTTCCCGAAGTTAGTCATAGCTAGTCGAAGCTGGTCTTCAACATAGTCGAAGGAGGTCGAAGGAGGTATTCTACATAGTCGGAGGAGGTCTTCAACATGTCATTTTTTCAAACTCTTCTGAACTCGCCAATTAGGTTGCTCAAGTGGGACAGCCCGTCTGAACTTAGAACCCAAGATCCCTTTGTACATGGTCATGCCATTAATTGTATATTTTCTCCTTGCATTTGACCTTCCAAAGTGCAACACCTCACACTTGTTCAGGTTAAACTCCATCTGCTATTTCTCCACTCACTTTTATATCTGTGCCACAAGCACTATATACCTTGACAGCCAACCTCACAGTCCACGATCCCAACAATCTGCAAACTTATGAACCAACTTGTCTAACCTAAGGATCTTTGGGATCCTTGGGTAATCTGTCTACATATCGTTTCCTCTATCTCCCACATGCTATGGTGCGGGGGTGGGAGGGAGGGGGGGTGCTATTGTACAAAACCATTAGAGTGCTTGCTCCTTTCTTATTTCTAAGCTCTGTCCATATCGCCTTTGCAGACAAACCCTCCTGTATGTCCTCTAAGTGCTGCCGTGACAGTGTTCCTGATTTATTAGCACAATTCCTCCTCCTCTTTTGCTTCCAAAATCTTGGATGAATTACATGCAAAAAATGGCTCTTTTGTACTCTTTATTCTCATATGACATAATTGCCTTAATATGTTCCAGTTTTCCCAATATTTCCAGAATTATTTGTGCTCACTTTCCAATCTCTCCTTTGTCTTGGTCATAGATGTATTATAAATACTTAGTTTATTTTGTACAATTGCAAATATTATTATTATTATTTATATTACCTGATCATCTGGCCAATCCTTTTCACCAGTTGTCTATATCGTGCTCTGTTAAAGGTTTCCAATCCCAAAGCTAGGATCTCCACCAATGAAGATGCAAACCCAATGATCTTCATCATCTGATGACATGTGCTTTTCTCTGGACAGTATTCACCTAGTCAACATGCAAAAAGACAATGAAGCACAAGAGTTTACACCAAATGTCAGATCAATCCTACATTTCAATCTTATTTTTTAAATATTTACATTATGTGCCACTTAGCAAAATCTCTCAACTCCTTTAAACTTTCCCACTTACCACCAATTTATGCACTCTAGTATTTTAACAATTCTACCCTGTGAAAAAGATTGACTGTCTGCTCACAATTTTACACTATTTTATCAGGTCACTCCTCAATTTCCACTGTTCCTGAAAAACAATCCAAGTTTGTGCAATCTTCAAGCTAATATTTTCTAGTATTCGGCAAAGTCCTGATAAACATCTTTTGCACCCTCTCCGAAGTCTGCACATGCAACGACCACATCACACAATATTCCAAATGTGATCTGACCAAAGTTTTATACAGCTGCAACATGACGTGCCAACGTTTATACTCAACGCTCTGTCGATAAAGCCTAGTATGCTGTGCGCCCCATGAAGTTATGGACTTGGATCTCTCTGTAAATCAATGCTCCAGCCATTTTCTGCACACTTACAATGCCCGCCATAATGTTTGGGACAACAACACATCATTTATTTATTTGCATCTGTACTCCACAATTTGAGATTAGTAATATAAAAAAATCACATGTGATAAAAATGCACATTGTCAGATTTTAATAAAGGCCACTTTTGTACATTTTGGTTTCACCATGTTGAAATTACAGCAGTGTTTATATTTTTGCGGCTAACCAATGGTTTGTATCCTGCAGTGTAGCCTCTGTATTTCTGTTCATGAAGTCTTCTGCTGACAGTGGTCATTGACAAATCCACATCTGGTTCCTGAAAAGTGTTTCTGATCTGTTGGACAGGTGTTTGGGGATTTTTTTTTATTATAGAGAGAATTCTTCTGTCATCAGCTGTGGAGGTCTTCCTTGGCCTGCCAGTGCCTTTGCGATTAGTAAGCTCACCAGTGCTCTCTTTCTTAATGATGTTCCAAACAGTTGCTTTTGGTAAGCCTAAGGTTTGGCTGATGTCTCTAACAGTTTTATTCTTGTTTCTCAGTCTCATAATGGCTTCTTTGACTTTCATTAGCACAACTTTTGTCCTCATGTTGATAAACAGCAATAAAGGTTTCCAAAGGTGGTGGAAAGACTGGAGGAAAGATAGGCACTGAGAGCTCTCTTATACCTGCATCAAGGAGGCACACCTGAGCAATTACAAACGCCTGTGGAGCCACGTGCCCCAAACATTATGGTGCCTTGAAATGGGGGGACACTGTATAAACACTGCTGTAATTTCTACATGGTGAAATCAAAATGTATAAAAATGGCCTTTAATAAAATCTGACAAAATGCACTTTAACCACGTGATATTTTTATATTACAAATCTTAAGTTGTGTAGAGGCAAATAAATAAAGGATGGGTCTTTGTCCCAAACATTGTGGACGGCACTGTACATTTCTATCAAAAGTACATTTGACCTCAATAAGTGCAACAACTCACACTTGCCCAGCTTAACTTGGAGGACTTACACAGTTCCCGCTGCATCAAAAAATCCCAGAATATTATAAAGGACATTTCCCACCCCGGACACTACCTGTTTGAACTGTTGCCATTAGGCAGATCGTAGAGATCTACAAGGACAAGGACAAACAGACTTAAAAAGTTTTTACCCCACTGCTATAAAGGCACTAAATGCAGCCGCCCAGGAGCGCAGGGACTGAGGGTGTGTGGTTGGTACGCTGTGAAATCAACAGAAGGATGTAGGGTTGGGTGTTTATGCGTGCTATTCTCATATTTATTTTAGTTGTTAATCTTTTTTTAAAAAATATTTTACCTTGTATGTATTGTTAGCTTTTAGAAATGTTTGAATGGTGCACTGACTGGCTGACATTTTAAAATTTTGTTGTACATGGTTCATGTTACAATGAAAATAAAGAAACTATTCTATTCTTAAACTCCCTTTCTTTGCCCATATTTCCAACGGATCTAAATGCTGCTTTATTCTTCAGCCCCCTTCATCGTTCTCCATAACTCTAAACTTATGAATCAGCTTATCTTTTTTTTAATCAAACAACATAAAAAATGTAATTACAGGCAACGTCAAACAGTATTCAAGTACAGCTAATGTTATTCCTTTGCATAAGAAGAGCAATAGGAACAACAGAGGTCCCAACATAGATCCACGTGGAACATTGCTGATCACAGACGTCAGATAAGAATAACACTCCTCCACCAATCACTTTCTGCCTTCTGTGGTCAAGCCAATTTTTAATCATATCTACCAAATCTCCATGCACCCCATGTGCCTTAATCTTCCAGATCAGTGTACAATGAGGGACCTCGTTCAAATCTTTACTAAAATCCATGTTGACAACATCCACTGCCCTACTCTCCATCATCTCCTCAACAAACTGATTTAAATTTGAAAGACATGAACTCCCCCACATAAAGCTAGGCTGGCAATCGCTAATAGGTCCACACTTTTATAGATGATAGCAAATCATATCCCCAATAATCTTTTTTGATCATTTCCCTACCACTGATGTAAGTCTCAATAGCCTATAATTTCTTAGTGTATCCCTATTGGCCAAATGAACAACAGTGGCTATTCTCCAGTCTTTTGGGATGTCACCTGTGGTTAAAGTTCTCACGTTATTTGACAGAAATGTGTAGACTATGGTGTAGGTTTACAGAGATAATCATAGTCCATGAACAGTTAGTTAGGCACACTGCTGACTCAAAGACAAAGTGTTTTGTTAGGGGGCGAAAAAAACAAATAGAAATATAGCAGAAGGAGCAAAGGTCTGCCAAAATATTCATCATCATTACATAGAAGGGTGACTTCTGGTCCACTGAGTTCATTGTATTTGTATTTAACGAATCAAATCCTAATATCACTGTTTACTGTCTTCCATCACTGCATCGTTTTTAATCTCTATTTCAAAATTATCCAACCTCCCCATAAAATGACAAATATCTGTGTCAGTTACTCTTGTTTAATTGCTGATTTTTTAAATTGATAATTACTCCATCCCCGCCTAATTGTTTTCCCAACCTAAAAGATGTAACCAATGTATTTAATGGGAAGTCAACCCAAAGCAGGACCTTCACAGGGCCCCGGGGAGAGATGTTGAGCCGAGGGATCTAGGAGTACAAGTACACAGTTCCCTGAAAGTGCCATCACAGGTAGATCATGTTGAAAGATTTTTGATACAGTGCCCTTCATCAGCCAGGTTTACTGAGGATTGAAGTTGGGACAATTGTACAAGACATTTGTGAGGCCACAAAGGTGTTGACAGTTATAAAGAGCAATGGGAGCAAGAGTTAGTAATTTTGTCATCATTATTACCAGAAAACCTGAACCAATCTGCTGTGTATTTAATACTCTTGTAATAAAACTATCCAACCTACTAGGAATTACAATTAAAACATTTTTTTTAAAGAAATGATAGTATTACCTTTGATAGTTATCCCAAGCAATTGCTTAAACAGTTCATCAAAAGGAAACTGTGATAAAAGTATAATTAAATCATCTTCTGACAACAGAAGCCAGCTGGAATCAGGATCTTCATCCTAAATTCAGAATCAAAAATGCAAATGTAACTATATTTTTAATAAATTATTCAGTATTTAAGACAGTAAATTATTCACTGACAGTAGGAACCCCCCACATGTCCCGTTCCACCTATTTTCCTACCTCCAGCTTCATAATTCACCCCCCTTCTATCCTTATCACACACATTTTGTCTTTTCATCTCAGTCTTTTGTCCAACCATCCATCTATTAACCACCCCTCCCGCATCCACTTATCAGTTGCCAGGCTTTGTCCTGCCCCAGCTCTCTTCCAGCTTTTTCTCCTTCAAATGACCACCCTATCCATCTACCTCAGATATTCTACTTTTATTTACATAAACATCAAATGTCTCATGCCATCCTCTAAAGTCCTTGTGCCTTTCTTCATAATTCAAGTGGCGCTCTAATATACAGGTTCTCCCCATTGGTTTTGGAACGTGTGTAGCCCGTAGATACGAACTACCATTTGCAAGACTGGCAGGATGGATTTGCTGGCAGATGCGGGGTTTCGGGCATCTTCTGTAATAGCAATATCTGAATGGTTGAGTTAAATATCAGTTTGATTACATGCTACCCTTGATTGGTCTATGTTTTTATTTCAATATTTCCATTCTCAGGACATAACCTGAAGAGGGCCTGAACAAACAATTAGTCTCGACAGATTTTATAGATGTCAACCAATACTAACTGCTGAATAAAGCCAAAATGTATTCCTACTTGTAACACAAATAAGGGCTCTATCATAGTCGCTGCCTCAAAAAGACAGCCAAAATCATTAAGGACCCACACCATCCTGGCCACACACTCATCTCACCATTGTCATCAGGAAGGTGGTACAGGAGCCTAAAAACTGTAACGTCCAGGTTCAGGAACAGCTTCTTCCCTACAGCCATCAGGCTATTAAACACAACAACGAATAAACTGAGCTCTGAACGACAAAAGACTATATTATTATTGCACTCTATTTGTTATTTATTGAACTTTATCTTTTTTTCTCTTCCCCCGTTATGTACTATGTTTACATATTCACGTATTCTGTTGTGCTGCAACAAGTAAGAATTTCATTGTCCCATCCGGGACATATGACAATAAAACACTCTTGACTCATGATTGTGCTGCTGGCCTTGCCAAGGCAACGCGAGGTATAAATGGAGTTTATGCTCGTTGGTGGACTGGTGTAATCTGTTCCTGGCTTTGGACGGAATCAAATATTGGATCACACCAATCCATACCAAATGCAAGGAGTGAAATAGTCCCCATTTCAAGCCATTATTTCTGAGTGACCTCGCTCACAAACCAGACCCGACTAAAACATGTTCAAGGCCACTTAATCCAACCTGAATGCGTATACCTCAGTTGTCACCAGTTTCGTCAAGAAATGTATCGACAACTCTGTTTTGACAAGGATAATTAGAGTCTATCCAAACCAGAAACCTTGGATGAACAGGGAAATTCACTGTCTGCTAAAGTTCAGATCGAAGGTTTTCAAGAATCCTACACTTGGCCTGCATGTAGGCCAAGTATGATCTCTGTAAAGCTATCAGGCATACCAAGAGAGAATTCCATAACAAGCTAGAGGCTCAATCAAGCAGATACCAGGCGACAATGCAAGGCCCGAACACCATGACGGGAGAGGTCTCTGACTTTGATGCATCTCTCCTAGATGAGCTCAATGCCTTTTACACCAGTTTTTGATAGGCAAACAAAGTTCTACGTAGGCGACTTAACTCATCCCCAGCTGGCTCTGTCGCATATATCTTGATTGCAGACCTGCTGTCAGATCTGCTTTCACAAAGATAAATGTTTGGAAAGTGGCTTGTCCGGATGGAGTCCCAGGACAGGTTCCCAAATCATGTACTAATCAACAGGCCAGTTTTCACCGACATCTTCAACCGCTCACTGCAAGTTTACTATCCTCATCTGTTTCAAGGAAACCAACATCACTCCAGTTCCCAAGAAAGATAAAATAATCTGTGTCAATGATTACAGTCCAGTGGCTCTAACATTGAAAGACGTACTAGCCCACATTTGCACTAGTTTTCTGGACAATAAAGACATCCTGCAATTTGCCCACTAGTAAAACAGATCCATGGAGGACGCCAGCTCCCTTGTGCCACATTCAGCTCTGGGTCATCTTAACAACCAGAATGCCTATGTCAGGATGCTATTCATTGACTACAGTGTAAACTTCGACACCATAATCCCTGATCATCCCTGAACATCCGGACCTTGGCCTAAGGGGTCCTCCTGCAACTGGTTTCTGGATCAGCGGATCTCAGTCAGTTAGAATGGATCAAACCATTCCCTGCACCGACTCGTAGAAATAAATATACCATTTGCCATTTTATTTAATAATGGTCCACTTGCACATTAATCACTGTTTATTCACTACGTAACATTCACAGACGTTAGCAGCAATATTAGCAGACATAATTACATAATTTGAAAATATTCAATGAGCTGATGAAAAAGCAAGTTTTTAACACTTAGTTGGATATAAAAGTCAATTATTTTGTACACAAGGCATTTTTTGTTCAAATTTCTTCTTAATTTTATGCACTTAATTTTAATACTTGAAAACCTACCTGATCAATGGCAAAGTACAATTTTAATCACCATTTTCAGGCAATGAAATGTCATTGATCTAAAACATTAACTCCGATTCTCTTTGTTGTCTGTCCTGCTATTTCCAGCGCTTGTTATTTTTATTTCAGTTGTCTGAATTTTTATTTTCAATTGCATGTGAGCAAATCTTTGCTGAAGGCACCACAAATTTCTAAAGCATAGTGACTAGAACTGTATTCATTCATCTTGAATCAACTTCACTGGTGTCAGATGTTAAATAATCTTCATATTCGTGTGTAATATACTTCTATTTATGATTCCCATGATGCAGTACTATCCATCCTCTCAACATGTTCTCCAACTTTCAAAGATGTATGCACACCTGTACTCGGATCCCTCTGTTCTAAATGTATGTTTGGGTCATTACATTTTATCCAACCTGAATCTGATAATGTTATGGTCAATTCAACCCGACTATTCCCAGCTCCAAGATTCTCTACTTCCTCATCAAAAAAAATCGAATCAGATCAGTCAAAAATGAATTGCCTCTAAATAAATCCTTTGTTAACACAATTTTCTCCTCAATTTGAACCTAAACAAAAGATCTTACATTGCAAAAAAATGACGAATGGCAGTATAGAGAATAATAATACCTCTTCCCCAGCTTCATCTACCAAGGTCCAGTTCTGTACGTCTTTTTCTGTTGGTGTAGATTGTGATTTTTGGTCACTGGGTTTCATATTCACCAGAAACTCAGATCGAAACCTACATTTATTTAAAAATAATATTTTACACAATGGTCCACATTTTGAAAACAATTTCAGATATAAATTGTTAAGTGCAGTTATAGTTAAAACTGAAAACCAAATATTTTATATGCAATTGTTTTAAAGCATTAGAAAGTGAAAGCAATCTGCATTTCTGCTCAAAACTGAAAAATACCATTGAATAAGCGAGTTCGGTATTCCGAAAAACACAAGGAATCATAGGATTTGTCAAAGGTCATTTGTGGTAAAGAAAAAGCAAACAAAGTGCTGGTTGTATAAACTGTGTATAAATTGTTAACTATTCCACCAATTAATTAATCTAGAATTCTGTCAACTCAATAGCTTCCTTTCTTGTTCTGCTGTTCACACATTCCCAGTTCGAGTTCAGTTCATTAATCAGCAATTATGAAATATTCAAAAAGATAAAGAATGGGTTATTTTAATTTAATCCTTAACGTGTTTGTTACTGGAATAAGAAAATACTACTTAAGTTTGAAACATTTTCTTATCTTTATTCATAATTTATGTGAAAAAATATTTAATCTGAGGAACGGGGGTGGCAGGTAACTGGAGAGCGGGGTGTAACAGCGAGAGATAGGCAGCAGATGTGAATGGGAGACAGGCGGACAGACTGTTCGGGCGGACATTCTTGGCAGCTGAGCTGCTACGTGTGTACAGACCTGCGTTTCATCCGTAGTCAGGATCGAACCCAGGTCTCCGGCGCTGCAAGCACTGTTGAATTGCTACTGAACCGTTCCCGTCGCCTCCCGACTGTCCCATCCCTGTCCGGGGGCGGACGGAGATGTCCGGAGTGACCCTGGACTGACGGGACACCGGCCCGGAGCAATGGTGGCACCAGGCTTACAGCCAGCGTGGGGAGGAAGCACTAACTCCAGCTCAACTCTGCTCCAACTCCCGAGGAACCCGTTCCCGACGGGCCGGGGACCGTCAGCTGCACCTCTCGCCTTATCCAGTGGCTGTCGGTTAATCCCCTCGGTGTCGGCGAAAGCTGAGCACCAGTCATCAACGAGGATACTGGAGTAACTCAGCGGGACAGGCAGCATCTTTGGAGAAAATGAATAGGTGATGTTTCGGGTTGAGACCCTTCTCCAGAAATGTTACCTGACCCACTGAGTTACTGCAGGATTTTGCGTGTATCCCCGTTGATGACTGGTGCTCGGCTTTCGGCAGCACCGAGGGGGTTAACCGACAGCCACTGGATAAGGCGAGAGATGCAGCTGACAGTCCCCGGCCCGTCGGGAAACGGGTTCCTCGGGAGTTGGAGCAGAGTTGAGCTGGAGTTAGCGCTTCCTCTCCACGCTGGCTGTAAGCCAGCTCTGACCTTCCTTCCATCGAGGGGATTTATCACAGTCGCTGCCTCAAAAAGGCTGGCAGCATCATCAAGGACCCACACACTCATCTCCCTGCTACCTTCGGGTAGAAGGTACAGGAGCCTGAAGACTGCAACAACCCGGTTTAGGAATAGCTACTTCCCCACAGCCATCAGGCTATTAAACCTGGCTCGGAACTCTGAACATTAATATCCCTCCATCTGTTATTTGCACTTTATTAATTTATTAAGTCATGGGTGTATTTATGTATAGAATTGTAGTCAATGCCTTCTATGTTCTGTTGTGCTATGCAAATAAAGATTTTCATTGTCCTGTCAGGGGCACATGACAATAAACTCTTTTGACTTTGACTCGACTTTGAAGCCTGGGGCTGCCACTGCTCCAGGCTGGTGTCCCGTCACTCCAGCGTCACCCCGGACATCTCTGTCCGCCCCCGGATAGGGATGGGACACTCGGGAGGGGCGAGGACAGTAGTGAGACTCCGCTCACAACTCTGCCTCCTAGGGTTAAGCATGAGAGGGGTGCGTGGTTCATCCCTGTATAATAACCATGTATAACCCAGGAGGGCAGCCCAAGTGAAAACCATACACCCAGGCTGAGGGGGACCGGACCGTGATTCATTAGATTGTCACTGCTGAGATTTCTGCATGGACCAGTGGAGAAGGGAGAAATAGTGTCGCTAACTCCAGTAGTAATTCAACAGCGCTTGCAGTGCCGGAGACCTGGTTCGAGCCAGACTACAGATGAAACCAGGTCTGTATACATGCAGCAGCTCAGCTGCCGAGAATGTTTTTCTCGAGTGACGTATGACCTGGGCATGTGCAGTCGGAATACCGAACTCGCTTATACTTTATTGATTAGTACTTTCTTGCTCTCATCAAACCAGAAATTAAACATTTCAATAGCACATGGAATATAAAAATCATCTACTAGAATAGAAGAACATACTTGCTCTCTACAAATAGTGACATTGCTAATGTGATGGTGGGAATTATTACATTTTGTTATTTTTGGAATACCCAAAATGAGGGTTGAATACTCATTGTCACTGAAGGCTGCCTTCTGCTTCCAGAAGGCTTAATATAGGTTTACAAGATAACTTTTGTGGATGACAATAGGTGCAGGAGTAGGCCATTCGGCCCTTCGAGCCAGCACCGCCATTCACTGTGATCATGAGTAATCATCCAAAATCAGTATCCCGTTCCTACCTTCTCTGCATATCCCTTGGCTCCACTATCTTTAAGAGCTCTATATAACTCTCTCTTGAAAGCATCCAGAGAATCAGCCTCCACTGCCTTCTCAGGATGACAGGTTAGATCCGTTTTTATGACCTTTCCCCACTCAGGCGCTATGAGTTGGCCAGCTCAGGTAAAGGTGACTCCATAAGTCATTTTGCGGTGGCACTTTGCTCCTATTTCTTAAATTCCATTCCATATTCATGGCTGTGAAATTTACTTCCTGGGTGCATAGCCCTTAACTAACACGTCTTACCAACAGTCCAAAAATGGATCCCCAAGTGATGTGTGTTCAATCTCTGCATTATATCCAATATTTAGTTGGACATGGACCATAGGGTAGGTTCTGTGCCAGGATTGTACTGGGTCATCCCTATCACATTGTGTGGTGAATGTATCAATGATATAGCATTGGTACATGGGGAAGCCAAGATGTAATAGTACAAATAAGAAGGCATTGTAAATAATTATACCAATGAAGATACTTACTTGATTGGTGATAAAAGTAAGGCTAGTGCTTGCATAAAAAGAAAAATGCCTGCAGAATTGTTAAACACTTCTATCTGTAATGCAGAAAAATGTTAAACCAATCAATTGATTGCAAGGAAAAATAAATATTAATAAATCTTCTATAATTTATCGTGGTTAACTAATTCAAAATCCTACATTTTCTTAAATTCAAAATATCAAAAGTAACATAATTAACATTATAACATTTGGCTTGTTATATTTTTGTATTAATTTAATCACATTTTAATCTATATTAGCATTACAAACTGCTTAAATACAATTTTCTTCTTGGATGTTAAACTGAAAACATAGGCAAAGAAATATTAGTTTTGATGTAGCAAATAAAACCATACCTGAACAAATGAAGCTGCCCATTTGCTTGCACCAGCTGGGCATCGAAGGATATGATTCAGTAAAAAGAGGTGGTCAGCAGAAGAGCCAACGCTATGTAATACAGCAACCTAACAAAAAGATAGGAACCAAACTATAACAACATTCTTGTCTTATTCCTTTAACTACCAATGAGTCACTAATGAGTTCAACTATCATGAAAAGAAAACCTTTCACGTTAATTACAGCTGTGAAACAGACTAACTTGTTTTAAAAATCTTTTCAGAGGTATTTCATTGAATATTAATAATTTGGGTGAAATGAAAAAATCAAAATACAAATTTAATTTATCAGTGACTCTGTTAAGAAGCAAAGTAAATTGTATGGATGGACAAGAATTTGCAGAAGCACTATAATTCACCATGCATAGAGTAAACCATATAAGATGGAGTTCAATGAAACCAGGAGTTGTGGAGAAACAATGTACACAGTGCAGATGTGTTTCTAAAACACTAGAAAGGGTAGCCTTAATTAGAAATGTAAAATGAATTAAATCTTCAGTTGTGGAAGCTTAAATGATACCCCCTTTCGAAATACTGCATTCAATTCTAGCCATTACACATTAGGACATATTGGCCAAAGAATGGGCAAAACATACAGATCCCTCCATAATCTTTGGGACAAAGACCCATCATTTATTTATTTGCCGCTGTACACCACAATTTGAGATATGTAATTTAAAAAAAAAATCACATGTGGTTCAAGTGCACATTGTAAGATTTTAAGAAAAGCCATTTTATTACATTTTAGTTTCACCATGTAGAAATGACATCATATTTATACATAGCCCCCCCAATTCGAGGCACAATAATGTTTGGGACGCAGCAATGTCAAGTAAATTAAAGTAGTCATGTTCAGTAGACACATGGCTTCACAGGTGTTTGTAATTGCTCAGGTGTGCTTAATTGCCTCCTTAATGCAGTTATAAGAGAACTCTCAGGACCTAGTCTTTCCATCCCCTTTGGAACATTTTATTGTTGTTTATCAACATGAGGACCAAAGTTGTGCCAATGAAAGTCAAAGAAGCCATTATGAGACTGAGAAACAAGAATAAGCCTAATTAGAGGAAGGATGTCAACAAAATAGAGAGAGTACAGAGGAGATTTACTAGAATGTTGCCTGGGTTCCAGCAACTAAGTTACAGAGAAAGGTTGAACAAGTTATTCTTTATTCTTTGGAGCGCAGAAGGTTAAGGGGGGACTTGATTGAGGTCTTTAAAATGATGAAAGGGATAGACAGAGTTGACGTGGATAAGCTTTTTCCATTGAGGGTAGGGAAGATTCAAACAAGAGGGCATGACATGAGAATTAAGGGACACAAGTTTAGGGGTAACATGAGGGGGAACTTCTTTACTCAGAGAGTGGTGGTTGTGTGGAATGATCTTCCAGCAGAGTGGTGGAGGCAGGATCAATTTTAACATTTAAAAGTAAAGTGGATAGGTATATGGACGGGAAGGGAATGGAGGGGTATGGTCTGAGTGCAGGTAGATGGGACTAGGGGAAAATAAATGGTCGGCACGGACTGGAAGGGCCAAGAAGGCCTGTTTCCGTGCTGTAATTGTTATATGTTATATGTTAATAAATCTTTTAGAGACAAACATCAGCCAAACCTTAGGCTTACCAAAATCAACTGTTTGGAACATCATCAATAAGAAAGAGAGCATTGGTGAGGTTACTAATCGCAAAGGAACTGGCAAGCCAAGGAAGACCTCCACAGCTGATGACAGAAGAATTCTCTCTGTAATAAAGAAAAATCCCCAAACACCTGTCCGACAGATCAGAAACGTTCTTCAGGAGTCAGGTGTGGATTTGTCAATGACCACTGTTCGCAGAAGACTTCATGAACAGAAATACAGAGGCTACACTGCAAGATGCAAACCACTGGTTAGACGCAAAAATAGGATGGCCAGCTTACAGTTTGCCAAGAAGTACTTAAAAGAGCAACGACAGTTCAGGAAAAGGGTCTTGTGGACGGATGAGATGAAGATTAACATATCGGAAGGATGGCAAGAGCAAATTATGGAGGAGAGAAGGAACTGCCCAAGATCCAAAGCATACCACCTCATCTGTGAAACACAGTGGTGGGGGTGTTATGGCCTGGGCATGTATGGCTGCTGAAGGTACTGGCTGACTTATCTCCATTGATGATACAACTGTTGATGGTAGTAGCATAATTAATTCTGAAGTGTATGGACACATCCTAACTGCTCAAGTTCAAACAAATGCCTTAAAACTCATTGGCTGGCAGTTCATTCCAGAGCAAGACAATGATCCCAAACAAACTGCTAAAGCAACAAAGGAGTTTTTCAAAGCGAAAAAATGGCCACTTCTTTGGTGGCCAAGTCAATCACTCGATCTGAACTCATTTGAGCCTTTGATATGCTGAAGAGAAAACTGAAGATTAGCCCCCAAAACAAGCATAAGCTAAAAATGGTTACAATACAGGCCTGGCAGAGCATCACCAGCGAAGACCAGAGTTCAATCTTTGGGTGTTAATGGCGGAGTAGCAAGATGGATTCAACGGTGGCTGAATGGGAGATGCCAGAGAGTAATGGTGGATGGTGTTTGTCAGGTTGGAAGCCGGTGACTAGTGGGGTGCCTCAGGGATCTGCGTTGGGTCCACTGTTGTTTGTCATGTACATCAATGATCTAGATGATGGGGTGGAAAATTGGATAAGTAAGTATGCAGATGATACCAAGATAGGGGGTGCTGTGGATAATGAAGTAGATTTTCAAAGTCTACAAAGAGATTTGGGCCATTTGGAAGAGTGGGCTGAAAGATGGCAGATGGAGTTTAATGCTGATAAGTGTGAGGTGCTACATCTTGGCAGGACAAATGAAAATAGGACGTACATGGTAAATGGTAGGGAATTGAGGAATGCTGTGGAACAGAGGGATCTAGGAATAACTGTGCATAGTTCCCTGAAGGTGGAATCGCATGTAGATAGGGTGGTAAAGAAAGCTTTTGGTGTGCTGGCCTTTATAAATCAGAGCATTGAATATAGGAGTAGGGAAGTAATGTTAAAATTGTACAAGGCATTGGTAAAACCAATTCTGGAGTATGGTGTACAATTTTGGTCGCCTAATTATAGGAAGGATGTCAACAAAATAGAGAGAGTACAGAGGAGATTTACTAGAATGCTGCCTGGGTTCCAGCAACTAAGTTACAGAGAAAGGTTGAACAAGTTAGGTCTTTATTCTTTGGAGCGCAGCAGGTTAAGGGGGGACTTGATTGAGGTCTTTAAAATGATGAAAGGGATAGACAGAGTTGACGTGGATAAGCTTTTCCCATTGAGGGTAGGAAAGATTCAAACCAGAGGGCATGACATGAGAATTAAGGGACAGATGTTTAGGGGTAACATGAAGGGGAACTTCTTTACTCAGAGAGTGGTGGCTGTGTGGAATGATCTTCCGGCAGAAGTGGTGGAGGCAGGATCGATTTTAACATTTAAAAGTAAAGTGGATAGGTATATGGACGGGAAGGGAATGGAGGGGTATGGTCTGAGTGCAGGTAGATGGGACTAGGGGAAAATAAATGGTCGGCACGGACTGGAAGGGCCGAGAAGGCCTGTTTCCGTGCTGTAATTGTTATATGGTTATAAGACACCCAACAACTGGAGATGTCCATGAATCACAGACTTCAAGCAGTCATTGCATGCAAAGGACATGCAACAAAATCCTAAACATGACTAATTTCATTTACATGACTGCAACAAAGCTGTGTCCCAAAGATTATGGTAACCTGAAATGGGGGGGGGGGGGGGGGGGGGAGACTATGAATAAACTCTGCTGTAATTTCTACATGGTGAAACCAAAATGTATAAAGTGGCCTTTATTATAATCTGACAAGGTGCACTTTAACCACATGTGATTTTTTTCTATTACAAATCTAAAAATTGACTCAACATCAGTAAAACCAAGGAACTGATTGTGGACTTTGGTAGGTGAAGGATGAGGACCCAAAATATTGTTCACATCAATAGGACGATGGTGGAGAGGGTCAAAAACTTTAAATTCCTGGGCGTGCACGTTTCCAATGATCTTTCCTGGACCCAGCACACCGATGCAATTATTAAGAAGGCACATCAGCGACTCTACTTCCTGAGAAGATTCCGGAGATTCGGCATGTCAAAAAGGATTCTCCTAAACTTCTACTGGTGTATGGTAGAGAGCATTTTGACTGGTTGCATCGTAGACCTGTTTCGGCAAGTTGAACATCCAGGAGCGGAAAGACCACTGCCCAGTCCATCACCGCTTTGACGTCCCCACCGTCGAAGGGATCTATCGCAGTCGCTGCAGCAAAAATGCAGCCAAAATCATCAAAAACCCACACCATACTGGCCACACACTCATTTCACCATTGCCATCAAGAAGAAGGTTCAGCAGCCTGACAACTGTAACGTCCAGGTTCAGGAACAGCCTCTTCCCTACAGCCATCAGGCTATTAAACACGACAACAAATAAGCTCTGAACTGCAAAAAACAATATTATTATTGCTTAAGAAGGAACTGCAGATGCTGGAAAATCTAAGGTAGACAAAAAAAGTCTGAAGATGGGTCTCGACCCGAAACATCGCCTATTTCCTTCGCTCCATATTATTATTGCACTATATTTGTTATTTATTGAACTTTTTTTTCTCTTCCCCTGTTATGTACTATGTTTACATATTCACACATTCTGTTGTGCTGCAGCAAGTAAGAATTTCATTGTTCCATCTGGGACATATGACAATAAAACACTCTTGGCTCTTGAAATTGTGGAGTACAGATGCAAATAAATAAATGATGGGTCTTTGTCCCAATTATGGAAGGCACTGTATAATCAACTGAATTATATAATTTAATCTTTTGACGCATTACAAACACAAAAGAACACAGCACACAACTGGCCCTTTGCCCCACGATATCTGTGCCAATCATGCTGCCAATTTAAATTGCACATCTGCCTGCATGTAGTTTATATCCCTCAATTCCCTGCCTAAATGCCTCTTAAATGTTGCTATCATATCCAATTCCATCGCCTCTGCTAGTGTGGTCCAGGCATCTACCACTGTAAAATTTTGAATCTCCCTTAAACTTATTAGTGTGTATGTTGTATTCATCAAGTTTAGAAAAATATCTAATCTGGATTTGCTAGGGTACATGTAAAGCAACCATTTCTTCTGGAATGTGAATCCAGATTAAGTATAATCTTACAATTAGAGTTTGAGCATGAAATCAGGGAGCACTTCTTCCCTTCAGAGGTCAGTAGAAACTGACCCCCCCCCCCAAGAAGGTACAAGATTGAACCTTGCTGGGTCAATTGAAATTACCAAGACAGATTCTGATAGGAAAAGGTATTAGGGGAGTTGGAACAAAGGCAGGAAAAATAAATTGAGGTACATATCAGCTTTTACCTAACTGTAGTGCGCATACATACATTGTTTTCAAAAGTTTGCAGTAGTGGAAGTAGATGTTTACTCAGGTTTTGGTATGCTATTCTCTTAAGTTTCCTCAAAAATGCAGAACGTTATGAGCATTTAACAATTAAATAAGTGGGACAGATACATCAATGATGTATTAAATGGAGTGACTCGAAGCTTAAGGCTGATGACAAAAAGAAACAAAAACTCAGCTATATCTAAACATTTGGAGACGGTATTATTATCAAATGATCATTTTACACCAAATACCAAATGTAATGATTTCCTACCAATTTCTGTAGCCAGAGAAGAATGTCACTGTGGAATTGATTATCTTCAATTATTCTTCGGGTAAAACTGAAGAGCACACTGATGCTTTCTTTTAAAAGTTGCAGATCTGAATAGCTGCAATCTAGTTCTTGATTGACTACAAATAAATCACAAAAAAAAGTTATACACTGCGTAATGTAAGTGACAATTTTAAAAAAAGATTCATTTTGACGGAATTTAATCAAAAATGAACATGTAGTAACGTATTAATGAAATTAATTATTCTGGTATCTTGATGAAACAAACATTAATCTTTGTAACAAAACTGTTGTTAAGGTCTAAAGTTTTAATACAAGTTTGAACCTTGTTGGGTCAATTGAAATTTCTAAGACTAAGATAGATTCTGATAGGAAAAGGTATTAGGGGATTTTTTACTTTCATATTGTAGATAAGCTTCAAAATTACAGTGGCACGGTGGCGCAGCAGTAGCGTTTCTGCCTTACAGTGCCAGAGACCCGGGTTCGTTCCTGACTATGGGAGCTACTGTACGGAGTTTATACGCTCTCCCCGTGACCATGGGTTATCCCCAGGTGCTCCGGTTTCCTCCTGCATTCTAAAGACATGCAGGTTTGGAAGTTAATTGGATTTGGTAAAGATTGCAATTGTATCTTGTATATAGGATAGCGCTAGGGGATCGCTGGTTGGCGTGGACACGGTGGGCCGAAGGGCCTGTTTTTGCACTGTATCCCTAAACTAAACTAGATACACGTCTACACAAAACATTGATAATTTCATACTACAAACCATGTTGAATATTCCTTTTTGAGCCCAGTAAAGTGGTCCCATAAACATTTTGTCCATTTTACTTTTATGTTTTATAAAATAGAATATTTTAATAAAGTACTGTAAAGATTAAAATAACATGAGGAAATGCACAGCAAATATAAAATAATTGTTTTAAGAGAAAGTAAAGTCTAAAGAAAGGTTGGACTAATGTTGTGGTATAGATCTATTAACAAAATAAAACATATCAACAGCATATTAACCTTGCTTTTGCAGAACCGCCACTGCTCTAAATGTCGGCGAGTTATTTAGCAACCTATAAATGTAAGATTCCACCTGGAGACGAGAAACCACTGAGGTGTAGGCATGTAAAGCCATAGTTTGATGCAAGTGATCAGCCTTAATATCCAATGCCCTTTTCAGTTCTCCGACGACTAAATTATTCATCTCCACGGTCTGAAATCGATAATATGCTGCAACCTTTGCTTGATCAGCACAAACTCCCTGTAAATGTAAAAAATACATAATACTATTAACAATGGAAAACAACCAAATAAAAGTCTGAATTCCTTTAGAGAAGCAATGCATTTGTATAATTACCAGGAGTACAAAGGTTGCAAAGAATACGCTGATTAATCTTTGTATACACACACACATCTGTGTGTATGTGTGTGTATGTATATATATTGGCTATATCTTGTGACCATGACTAACATCTTTGGAATGTGATTAAGTGACACACAGTATAAAACAGCGTGCAAATCTTTGTTCATTGAAGTGGTGGCGTGGGGAAGTCAAGTGTATGTTGCTTACTTGACTAGTGTATCCCCGTCACTTCCGCCGGCTGATGATCAGTAAAGCTTGAGTTGGTTTACCTAACGTTTTGTGAGTTGTCTGTTTTTTAAGTAGTGAACCTTATCATATTATATATATACTCACAGACACATAATATATTAAAAATAATATATATATATATAAATAAATATATATATAATGTATATTTATGTGTATATTAAATATATATATATTTTATATATATATATATATAGTGTATACACACACATATACATACACACACATATACATACACACACATATATGTATATGTGTATATATATATATATATATATTGGGGGTTACACAAAGCTGGAGAAACTCAGCGGGTGCAGCAGCATTTAAGGAGCGAAGGAGATAGGCGACGTTTCAGGTCGAGACCCTTCTTCAGACTGGTCAGGGATCAGGGAAACGAGAGACATAGACAGTGATGTGGAGAGATAAAGAACAATGAATGAAAGATATGCAAAAAAGTATTGATGATAAAGGAAACAGGCCATTGTAAGCTGTTTGTAGTGTGAAAATGAGGAGCTAGTGCGACTTGGGTGGGGGGGGGGGGGGAGATAGAGAGAGAAGGAATGCCAGGGCCCGAGGGCTGAGGGAGAGGTGGGGAGGGGGAGGAGGCAGTCTGGGTTAACAGAATTGAGAAAGTTCAATGTTTAAGCCCAGAGGATGCAGACTCCCCAAGCGGAATATGAGGTGCTGTTCCTCCAACTTGCGGTGTTGCTCACTCTGGCCGTGGAGGAGGCCCAGGACCGAGGGGTCGGATACGGAATGGGAGGGGGAGTTGAAGTGCTGAGCCACCGGCAGATCGGGTTGGTTATTGCAGACCGAGCAGAGGTGTTCGGCGAAACGATCGCCCAGCCTCCGCTTGGTCTCACCGATGTAGATCAGCTGGCATCTGGAGCAACGGATGCAGTAGATGAGGTTGGAGGAGATGCAGGTGAGCCTCTGTCAGACTTGGAAGGACTGCTTGGGTCCCTGAAAGGAGTGGATGGGGGAGGTGAAGGAACAAGTGTATCATCTCTTGCGGTTGCAAGGGAAAGTGCCCAGGGAAGGGGTGGAGCTGGAGGGAAGGGAAGAATTGACAAGGGAGTTGCGGAGGGAGCGTTCTTTGCGGAAGGCAGACTGGGGGGGGAGATGGGAAGATGTGGCGAGTGGAGGGGTCACGCTGGAGGTGGCGAAACTGGCGGAGGACTATCTGTTGTATGTGCCCTCGATTCTCCAGCATCTGCAGTTCCTTCTTTAACACATATATATATATATATATATATATATATATATATATATATATATATATATATATATATATATATATATGCATATATTATGTTTTATATATATACACACATATATGTATACACACATATATATACACACACACACAAACATACACACCTATACATACACACACAGTACGTGACAAAATTGTGTAGCAACTTAGTTCCATACCCATATAAGATCATCAACCTTTGTCTTGCTACACCTCTATTCCAACTTTTATTCCCCCCCCCCCCAACAATCAGTCTGAAGAAGGATCCCAACCCAAAATGTCACCCATCCATATTCTCCCAGAGATGCCCTGAATTACTCCAGCACTTTGTGCCGTATCATGCAAGTTGCTAATATTCAGACAGTTGTGCATAGACTGAACATTAGCCTTCCTTTCAATACTTCCCCACATTGTGTGAATGGAGAAACTTTAGATTTAATCTTGTTTTACTATCCAGGAGAGAAATTACCTCTGAAATCATAAAAGGTACTATTTAGCTGGTCAAATGTGCCTTTGAAGAAGATTTGCTAATTAACTAAACAGTTTTAAAGAAGATTTGCTAATTAACTAAACAGTTTTAAACCAGTTGGCATCAATAATGTGTCAAAGAACCGAACTGACAAGAACTATATTGCACAATTAAAGATTAGAATTTATGTTAAAAAATAATTCAAAGCTCCAATCTTATGTTTTTAGTGATAATCAAAAATTCAACAGATTCAACAAATTCAACATTGCCTATCTCTTAAAAAAAAAATTGGAGTATTTCTTTTAGAATTCTTCCAAAAACATTTTTTCTGGAAAAGTGGCCTAATTTAGCGGGGATGATTCTTTCCCACTTTATTGTTTTTTTTAAATGGCTACTTATAATAAATTGGAATTCATATAACAACTTGTTTTTAAGACTTGTTATCATGCCCTGATATCACAATATTCAATTGTGAGCTTTACAATATTAACTTTCATCTTTTTCTCCATGTCTTAAAACATACACTCCACATTGAATCCCAAGCCTGTTATTTTAACAGCTGACTCCCTCAGTCTTCTGCAATTTGATTTCACAATCTGGGGACTTTCGTTCATTGCCTGGTTTATTTAAAGAATGCACGAGACTGGTGTCAACATTTTGAAGAACGTAACATGACTATGCATCATCGTGTCTTGGTTCGGCAACTTGAGCGTCCAGCAGTGGAAAAGACTGCAAAAAGTTGTAAACACTGCCCAGTCCACCATCGGCTCTGACCTTCCTACCATCAAGGGGTTCTATCGCAGTCGCTGCCTCAAAAAGGCTGCCAACATCATCAAGAACCCACACCATCCTGGCCACACACTCATCTCTCCGCTGCCATCAGGTAGAAGGTACAGGACCTTAACATCTGATACATCCAGGTTCAGGGACAGCTTCTTGCCCACAGCTATCAGACTACAACTTCAAACAAACCATGAACTATAACAGCCTATTGCACTTTATCTGTTTATTTATGTGTGCAAATATATTTTCTATGGTATATAGACACACTGATCTGTTCTGTATTTATGCCTACAATATTCTATTGTGCTGCAGCAAGCAAGAATTTCATTGTCCCAGCTGGGACATGACAATAAACTCTTGACGACTTCACAATGTCAAACTGCACAATAAAATGATACTGACTGTATAATTATATATACTGTGCCACTGATGATAGATATAAAGTGTTGGATTACATAAACATCCATTTAAAAGAATTTACTTTGGCAAACCGGTAAAATATGAAAAACAACCAAATTGGAACATTGAAAGTAATATGTAGGGGCAAAACAACTAAATAAATCAAGAAACTAGAAACACAATATACATCAGAATCCCAGAGCCCTGGGCAACATGGCTCATAGTATAAATTAAAAGCTAACAAAATACAAACTGCTAACCTTTACGGTTTACCGAGGTGGTATAAATAAAAGCTTTTTATTGTCCCCCAGTACATGGAAAATAATACATCAAATGCAATGCTTGGAAGAGCAAATATGCAAGCAGCTGTAGATCTAATAAGGTTGTCAGAATAGGGTATTTTAAACTTTCCCAATATTGACTGGGAATACCATAGTGCAAAAAGTTTCGACGGGGTGAAATTGTCAAATGTATTCAGGAGAGTTTCCGCCGGAAATATGTAGAGGGCCCCACATGGGAAAGGGCAACACGATCCAGTCTTGGGAAATTGAGGGGGCCGACTGGATGAAGTCTTCGTAGATGAGTCTTTTGGGACCAGCCACCACCGTTCTATTAGGTTTAAGATAGTTATGGATAAGGACAGAGCAGGCCCACGAGTTAAACTGCTGAATTGGGGCAAGGCTAAATTTGAGGGTATGAGACAGGAACTCGCTCAAGTTGATTGTGGTAGGTTGTTTGCTGAAAAGTAACATCTGGGATGTTTTTTAAACTGTGCTGACAAGTTCAGGACATGTACAAACCTGTTAGAGTGAAGGGAATGGCAGGCAAACCTAAGGAAGCTTGGATGATGAGGGAAATTGAGGTTTTGATCAAGAGTAAAAAGGAGGCATGGGACAGGAATAAGCAGATGGGATCAAGTGTATGCTTGGAGGAGTTTCAGGGACTAATGAGCAAGCTAAAAAAGGAAATCAGAAGGGCAAAAATGGGATGGAAGATAGCATTAAGGATGCTATCTAATACAGAGAAATGCGAGGCATCTCTGGAGAACACGGATAGGTGACGTTTTGGGTCAGGACCCTTCTTCAGACATTGTGGTAGTGATTGTGGGATGGAAAAGAGTTAAAATCAGTCAGAAGGATTCAAACCTGAAATATCACCTATCCATGTTCCCTAGAGATGCTGCCTGACCCACGGAATTATTCCAAGTTACTCCAGCACTTTGTGTCAATTTTTGTAAACCTGCATCTGCAGTTCCTTGTTTCTACACTCTTAACTTTGGTTTATTATTGTCACATGTACGAGATGCAATGAAAAACCTTGTGTGCTATCCAGTCAAATCATACGAGTACAATAGTTCCTCTTTGAAACAGTACAAAGAATGTTTTAAATATGTCACCCATTGCCTCCATCCCTCTGCTTCCAAGTACCGAGGCCGACATACTCTACATCCTGAGCCAATCATGGAACTTGAGCGTTTTCCGATGACTTAAGAGGCGAGTTTGTGGACCGTTCACGGCCACGACTTTCCTCATTACCTTCCACTGCCATCATCTTGGAGCGTTGCCTCATTGGTTATTCCGTTATATTACTTTAATAGTTTTCTCACAACTTGCATGTGCACTTCAATCTTACACCATTTTGCACTCATTTTATGTTTCACTACCGTATGCACGCACACTGTTTGTGCTTCATGTGAACGTTAAATTTCATTGCACCCTGGTGTACATGGCAATAAAATCATCTAATCTGAACAAAGCTTCTAACTAAAAATCTCAGGCTACCTACCAGACTAGAATCTACAATGCATTCACAGCCAAGGACAATGATCTTCTCCACAGTACATTAAGCAGCCTGAGCAGTTTAATCCATCTAGTGCCATCTTGACCACTTCCTGTTGCGCTGAATATTGAGTGTTTAAACTACATTGAGATCAGGACTATAAAACCCTGGATATCTGGATGAGACTCAGTCACTCTGCAAGATCGCGAATCAACTGAACTGTGAGTCTGCAATGTACTTGCAATAAATGATTTGTTAGCCCTTAATGACAACGCCATGAGTTGTTTGGCCTGCTGCCCTGCCTGTGCTTGAAACTGCAATGCTTTATTAGGTCCAAATGTGTTTGGAAGGAATAAATGCTTTATTAGGTCCAACTGTGTTTGGTTCAAAGGTCCCGCTCATTCCATGACTCGCTCTTGGTGGAAAGGTCGCGCTGATTGCGTAATTTCTGGTAAGTACAAAGGTAACGCTGATTGCGGAAGTGCCGCTGACCACGGAAGCCCCAAAGTGGAGAGGCTGCGCTCAGCCGTATAAGTATTCAAGAAAGTTTACTGCCATATATATGGGGTGTGTGTGTATGTGAGTGAGTAAGTGTGTGAGTGAGTGAGTGTGAGCAAGACTAATAGGTTTGTTGTAGTTGGAGATTTTAACTTTCCCAACATAGAAATTGCAGGCAGCTGCAAGACTATTAGGGGATTTTTACTTCCTCAATGTAGACTTGTCTAAGCCATAATACCAAGAGCTTAGTCAGGGTGGAATTTGTGAAATTGGTTCAGGAAAGTTTCTTTTGGCAATATGTACTGGGCCCTACATGGGAAAGGGCAGGGCTTGATCTACTCTTAGGAAATTTGTAGGGGCAAGTGACTGAAGTGTCAGTGGGCAATTATTTTGAAACCTGCGATCACAGTGCTATTAATTTTTAAATAGTTATGGACAAGGACAGGATGGGCCCGCATTAAAGTTCTGAAATGGGACAGGGCTCACTTTGATGGTTTGGACAGAAACTTGCTAAAGTTGATTGGAATAGGATTTTATGGGCAAAGGAATGTCTGGAAAGTGGGAAGGTTTTAAGAGAGTGATGGCGTGAGTTCAAGGCATGCATGTTCCTGCTAGAGTGAAGGGCAAGGCAACTGGAATAAGGAGCCCTGGATGACAAAAGAAATTGAAGCTCTGGTCAGGAAATAGGAGGCGGCATGGGCCAACTATAAGCGGCTAGGATCACATGTAACCCTGGAGGAGGTTAGGTGACTGAGCAGCATACTTAACAAGGAAATCAGGAGGGCAAAAAGTGGGAAGGAGATAGTTCTGGCAGATGAAATTAAGGAGAATCCAGATATTTTAATAAGTAAATATGAATAATTTTAATAAGTAAATAATGAATGTTTGGGTCCTGGGGTGTGTGTAGAGCAGAGGGATTTAGGAGTACAGGTTTAGCTTTGAAATTGTCATGTGCATAGAGATGCAGTGAAAAGCTGTTTTGCATACTATCCAAATAGATTCGATATATGTTTAATCAATAATGTTTTATTATTAATGTTTAATGTTTTAAGTGTCATTCCTAACTGTTACTGAATGTCATGTTGTCACTTGCGGGTGGAGCATCAAGGCAAATTCCTTGTATGTGAATAATTGGCCAAATAAGCGTATTCATTCATACCACACATATTACTATCACCAAACACAATGGATAAAGGAAAGGGGAGGATAGAGTGCAGAATATCATTCTTAGTATGATAGAGCATCAAATCCATAGAAAAAGTCCAATGTCCTCAATGGGGGAGAAGTAAACGGAGATGACCCAAGCTTATGGATGGACCATTCAGAAGCCGGATAACAGTGGGAAGAAGCTGTTCCTGAATCTGGTGGCACACACATTTAAGCTTCTGTACCTACTGCCAGATGGGAGCACAGAGGACAAAGGACTAGAGTGGAACAAGCCAGAGAGTCTAAGTATGGAAACTGGCCCTTCGGCCCAGCTCGCTCACACCGACCAACATGTTCCATCTTCAATAGTCCCAATTGCCTGCATTTCGCCCATGTCCCTCTGAACCTGTCCTATCCATGTCTAATTGCTTCTTAAACATTGCTATAGTGCTTGCCTCAACTACCTCCTCCAACAGCTCGTTCTATATACACATTACTCTTTGTGTGAAAAAGTTACCCTTCATCTATCTATATACTAATATGCATCTTGTGTGAGTGTGTGTGTGTGAGTGTATGTTTTGAATCGTCCTCAAAGTGCTGCACGCTAGCGCTTAAATTTTAAATATTCTAACTCGCATTCTTCCAATCCACACCGTACTCAGGTTCACTTAAGATTTCATCATATATTTCACGTTATTCATGATAGTATATTAAAAAAAGATACTTCACAGAGAGCCTTTTTCCAGCAGCTTCCAGTGATGATGTCACAATGCATAGAAACATAGAAACATAGAAAAATAGGTGCAGGAGTAGGCCATTCGGCCCTTCGAGCCTGCACCACCATTCAATGTGATCATGGCTGATCATCCAACTCAGTATCCCGTACCTGCCTTCTCTCCATACCCCCTGATCCCTTTAGCCACAAGTGCCACATCTAACGCCCTCTTAAATATAGCCAATGAACTGGCCTCAACTACCTTCTGTGGCAGAGAATTCCAGAGACTCACCACTCTCTGTGTAAAGAATGTTTTCCTCATTTCGGTCCTAAAGGAATTCCCCCTTATCCTTAGACTGTGACCCCTTGTTCTGGACTCCCCCAACATCGGGAACAATCTTCCAGCATCTAGCTTGTCCAACCCCTTAAGAATTTTGTAGGTAGACGTCCAATCCGTGACGTGAGACGTCCATCTCAGACGTCCAATCACAATGGATCTAATTTACAAATGACATCACAATCGGATGTTGCCAACGGCAACCACAGCTTCTCAGAGCCTTTGTCCAGCAGCTGCCAGTGATGATGTCACAATGCCACTCAGTGCACCAAACACAATGGGCTCTCAAGCTGCCGAGTGCCACAATGACATCACAATGGGACGTTGCCAATGGTAACCAAAGCTTCTCACAGAGAGCCTTTTTCCAGGAGCATCTAGTGATGATGCTATATTTTTATGTTATTGATGATTAAAGCTTTAAAAATGCCAACTTTAAGATTTTTACTCTTAAAATCCATCCTGCCAGTTTCCAACACACTTCGATACAAAGTTGCAAGAAAAGAACACTCTGAACTTTTCACCTCAATGGGATATCACAGCAAGTGCTTCAACAGGACGGTGAAGGTAAATTGGCATTGCAATTGGAACTGCTGCGGCAGGCCCGAGAAGTACAATTGGAATTGTTTTTAAAGTCCAGTGCTGAGGGAGGCATGGGAGTGCTGGGATCTTACGTTCGGGAATGGCTTCACAGAAACATAGAAAATAGGTGCAGGAGTAGGTGCATTTGGCCCTTCGAGCCATTCAATATGATCATGGCTGATCATTCAACTCAGTATCCTGTACCTGCCTTCTCTCCATACCCCCTGATCACTTTAGCCACAAGGGCCACATCTAACTCCCTCTTAAATATAGCCAATGAACTGGCCTCAACTACTTTCTGTGGCAGAGAATTCCAGAGACTCACCAATCTGTGTGAAAAATGTTTTTCTTATCTCGTCCTAAAGGAATTCCCCCTCATCCTTAAACTGTGACCCCTTGAACTGGACCTCCCCAACATCGGGAACAATCTTCCTGCATCTACCCTGTCCAACGCCTTAAGAATTTTGTAAGTTTCTATAAGATACCCCCCTCAATCTTCTAAATTCTAGCGCATACAAGCCGAGTCTATCATATCTTTCCTCATATGAAAGTCCTGACATCCCAGGAATCAATCTGGGGGATCATGCCTCCCGGGTTAATGGTGCAACATTGCGTTGGGAAACAGGTTGCGTTTGGGGAACAGGCCTCCTGTGTGACAGGGACGCTAGGAGTCTGACTTGATCAAGCATTCCTATAAAATCTTTTCCTCTTCACCGTCAACCTATGCCCTCTGGTTCTCAATTCCCCTACTCTGGCCAAGAGACTCTGTGCGTCCACCCGATCAATTCCTCTCATGATCTTTTACACCCCTATAAGATCACTCCACATCCTCTTGCACTCCAGGGAATAGAGTCCCAGCCTTACCAACCTCTCGCAATAGCTCAGACCCTCCATTCCTGGCAACATGCTTGTAAATCTTCTCTGCACTCTTTCCAACTGATCAAAATATTTCCTTTAACATGGTGCCTAGAACGGAATAATACTCTAAGTGCAGCCTCACCAGCATCTTATACAACTGCAACATGACCTCCAATCGTCTATACTCAATACTCTGACTGCAACACCTCCCATTTCTCTGTTTTAAATTCCATCAATCATTCCTCAGGCGACCAGACATGGCCAACTGATCAAGATACTGCTGCAACATTTGACAACCATCTTCACTATCTGCAATACCACTCACTTTTGTATCATCTGCAAACTTGCTAATCTTGCCATGTACATTCTCATCCAAATAATTGATATAGATGACGAACAGTAACAGGTCCTACACCGAACCTTGAGGCACACCACTAGTCACAGGTCCCCAGTAGTAAGCAATCTTTCACCATCACCTCTGCTTCCTTCCATGAAGCCAATTTTTTATCCATTCAGCTATCTCTCCTTGGATCCCATGCAATCTGACCTTAGAGTAGCCTACCATGTGGAACCTTATCAAATGCTTTGCTGAAATCCATGTATACATTTGCAGTTCTGCCCTCATCAACCTTTTTGGTCACATCAAATCAGATTCATGACACACGACCTCCCACATACAAAACCATGCTGACTATCCCTAATCAGTCCTTGTTCATCTAAGCCTGTATATCCTATCCCACAGAATACCCTCCAGTAATTTTCTGACCACTGATGTTAATAAGGCTTGTTTAGCTTATTTTCCAAGGCAATGCAATATGGCGTCAAGTTGAGAAAAGGGGAAGTACAACGGGATCCGAGGGTCCTTGTTCATCAGTCTATGAAAGTAAGCATGTAGGTTCAGCAGGCAGTGAAGAAAGCAAATGGCATGTTGGCTTTTATAACAAGAGGAATCGAATATAGGAGCAAAGAGGTCCTTCTGCAGTTGTACAGAGCCCTAGTGAGGCCGCACCTGGAGTATTGTGTGCAGTTTTGGTCCCCTAATTTGAGGAAGGACATTCTTGCTATTGAGGGAGTGCAGCGTAGGTTTACAAGGTTAATTCCCGGGATGGCGGGACTGTCATATGCAGAGTGAATGGAGCAGCTGGGGTTGTACACTCTGGAGTTTAGAAGGACGAGAGGGGATCTCATTGAAACGTATAAGATTGTTAAGGGTTTGGACAAGCTGGAGGCAGGAAACAAGTTCCCGATGTTGGGGGAGTCCAGCACCAGGGGCCTCAGTTTAAGAATGTAAGCCATTTAGAACGGAGACAATGAAACACTTTTTCTCACAGAGAGTGGCGAGTCCGTGGAATTCTCTGCCTCAGAGGGCGGTGGAGGCAGGTTCACTGGATGCTTTCAAGAGAGAGCTATATAGGGATCTTAAATATAGCGGTGGCAGGGGATATGTGTAGAAGGCAGGAACGGGGTACTGATTGGGGATGATCAGCCATGATCACATTGAATGGCGGTGCTGGCTAGAAGGGCCGAATTGCCTACTCCTGCACCTATGGTCTATTGTAAATCGAGGAATAGAAGAAAGTCTTGTCTGTGTGTTGAACTGTGCTGCATCTACAGCTTCCAACAATTTCCTAGTTCCCTAAAAGTGGTATCACAGGTAGAGGCAGCTTTTTGTACATTGGCTTTAATCAGTCAGTATTTTGAGTATAGAAGGTGAGATGTTATGTTAGTTATACAAGACGTTGGTGAGGTCACATATGGAGTACTGTGTTAGTGGAAGAATATCACAGAGGAGCAGTAGCAGACCAGCGAGTTAGTAGATTGGCTGAGACATCCTAATTAGTTGAGTGGATAGTTGACTTGATTAGATAAAATTAAGTTCAGGTCTAGGGGGGCGGCCTTGGTGAGGTAAAGTGCAAATCTTTGGCTCAAGAATCTTTGGCAAGGAGGCTACACTTGAATCGGTTGTATTTAATTTAAATTAAATATTTTATAACGGCAGGAATGCTATGCTATTGGTTGCAGGAAATCAGGGGCACTGCTGGTGTCACTGACCACTACACCTGTGGGAACTGTGTCCAGATGCAGCTCCTCAAGGAACGGGTCAGTGAACTGGAGCAGCAGCTAGATGACCTGCGGTCCATCCGGGATGACAAAAACTTCCTGGACGGGACCACCAGTCAGGTCGGCACTCCAAGAGTGCAGGAGGTGCGACAGGTAGAGACAGAAAGAAGGCAGAAAGAAGTGCAGGAGACCTCAGTGGAAGTACCTCTTGCAAACAGGTACACCCTCTTGGGTACTGTCGGGGCAGACGATCCTTCCAGTCTGAGCAGCGGAATCCTAGCGTTGAGACTCGACCGATGAGACCTACGTCAGGCAGGGCCATAGTGGTGGGTCTCCATTGTCCAAGGTGCGGACAAGAGATCGTGTTGCGATAGGCAAAACTCAAGGAAGGTGTGTTGGCTCTCTGGTACCAGGGTTGAAGACGTCTCTGACCGATTTAAGAACATCCTCATGAGGAAAGATGAACAGCCAGAAGTAGTTGTGCATGTAGACACAAATGACGTGGGTTAGAAGAGGGAGGTTCTGCAATGTGAGTATCGAGAACAAGGCAGGAGCCCAAAAAGCAGGACTTCTAAGGTGGTTATCTCTGGGTTGCTTCTGGTACCTCATGCTAGTGAGGGTAGGAACAGGGAGATAGGGGATCTAAATGTGTGGCTGAGGAGTTGGTGCAGGTGGCAGGGATTTAGATTTCTAGATCACTGGAATCTCTTCTGGAGCAGGGGTGACCTGTACAAAAGGGACAGGTTGCACCTTAATTGGAGGAGGACCAACATTTGGGCAGGCAGGTTTGCTATTATTACACAGGTGGGTTTAAACTAAACAGTTGGGGGGTAGAGTCAACGTGGATGCTTATCCGTGCAGCTAACGGGAAAGAGAGTGTAGGAAAGGTCACGTTTAAACTAACAGGACAGGGGGATGGGCCCAATGCAAGGAGAGAAGGGCATAAAAGGAGGACAGAAGTAAAAGGTAGAAGGGAGATAAGGAAAACTAACCTGAAAGCTTTGTGCCTTAATGCGAGAACATTCGAAATAAGGTGGATGAATTGAAGGTGCAGTTAGTAGTTAAGGGATATGATGGAATTATGGAGACATGGCTCCAGGGTGACCAAGGCTGGGAGTTAAACATGCAGGGGTATTCGATCTTAAGGAAGGATAGACAGAAAGGAAGAGGAGGAGGGGTGGCATTGTTGGTTAAAGTGTAGATTAATGCAATAGCAAGGAGAGACATCAGCTTGGATGCTGTAGAAACAGTATGGATAGAACTGCAAAATAGCCAAGGGCAGAAAATGCTTGTTGGAGTTGTATACAGACCGCCAAACAGCAGTAAGGAGGTTGGGGATAGCATCAAGCAGGAAATTAGGGATGTGTGTAGCAAAGGTACTGGTTATTGTGGGTGACTTAATCTACATATAGATTGGGCCAACCAAATTGGCAACAGCGCTGAGGAGGATTTCCTAGAATGGATACAGGCTTGGTTTAAAAACCGATATAGAGGGTAGGCCATCCTAGACTGGGTATTGTGTAATGAGGAAGGATTAGTTGCAATTTGCCAAAAAGTACTTAAAAGAGCAACCACAGTTCTGGAAAAAGGTCTTGTGGACAGATGAGATGAAGATTAACATATCAGAGTGATGGCAACCTCAAAGTAGAGAGAAGGAACTGCCCAAGATCCAAAGCATACCACCTCATCTGTGAAACATGGTGGTGGCGGTATTATGGCCTGGGCATATATGGCTGTTGAACGTACTGGATGACTTATCTTCATTGATAATACAACTGCTGATGATAGTAGCATAATGAATTCTTAAGTGTATAGATACATCTGCTCAAGTTCAAACAAATGCCTTAAAACTCATTGTCCGGCGGTTCATTCTACAGCAAGACAATTACCCCAAACATACTGCTAAAGGAGTTTTTCAAAGCTATAAAATGGTCAGTTCTTGAGTGGCCAAGTCAATCACCCAAACTGAATCCAAATGAGCATGCCTTTTATATGCTGAAGAGAAAACTGAAGGGGACTTGACCCCAAAACAAGCATAAGCTAAAGATGGCTGCAATACAGGCCTGGCAGAGCATGACCAGAGGAGACTGGTGATGTCCATGAATTGCTTACTTCAAGCAGTCACTGCATGCAAAGAATATGCAACAAAATACTAAACATGACTACTTTCATTTGTCATGATATTACTGTATCCCAAACATTATGGTGCTCTGAAATGAGGGGGACTATGTATAAACACAACTGTAATTTCTACATGGTGAAACCAAAATGTATAAAAATTGCCTTTATTAAAATCTGACAATGTGCACTTTAAACACATTTGATTTTTCCCTATTACAAATCTCAAATTGTGGAGTTCAGAGGCAAATAAACAAACAATGGGTCTTTGTCCCAAACATTACGAAGGGCACTGTATGATGCTGCAGGGTGACTTGGATAGTTTGGGTGAGTGGGCAGAAGCATGACAGATGCAGCATAATGTGGATAAATGTGAGGTTATCCACTTTGGTGGCAAGAACAGGAAGGCAGATTATTATCTGAATGGTGTCAGATTAGGTGAAGGGGTGGGGGGGGTGCAACGGGACCTGGGTGTGCTTGCGCATCAGTGCTTGAATGTAAGCATGTAGTTACACCAGAAGAAAGCTGATGGCATGTTAGCCTTCACTGCAAGAGGATTTGAGTTTAGGAGCAAGGAGGTTCCACTGCAGTTGTACAGGGGCCTGGCGAGACCACACCTGGCATATTGTGTGTAATTTTGGTCTCCTAATTTGAGGAAGGACATCATTGCTATTCAGGGAGTGCAGTGTAGGTTCAACAGGTTAATTCCCATGATGGCGGGAGTGACATATGATAAAAGAATGGGTCGACTCGGCTTGTATTCGCTGGAATTTAGGAGGATGAGAGGGGATCTTATGGAAACATAAAATTCTTAAAGGATTGGACAGGGTAGATGGAGGAAAAATGTTCTCGATGTTGGGTTAGTTCATAACCAGGGATCACAGTTTAAGAATAAGGGGAAGGCCATTTAGGACTGAGATGAGGAAAAACATCTTCTCCCAGAGAGTTGTGAATCTGTGGAATTCTCTGCCACAGAAGGCAGTGGCGGCAAATTCACTGGATGGTTTCAAAGGAGTTAGATTTAGCTCTTAGGGCTAAGGGAATCAAGGGATATATGTAAAAAAGCCAGAACGGGGTACTGATTTTGGATGATCAGCCATGATCATATTGATTGGCAGTGCTGGCTAGAAGGGTCGAATGGCCAGTCCTGCACCTATTTCCTATGTTTCTATTATTAAGCTGGAAAGAGTTCGGAGAAAATTTACGAAGAAGTTGCCAGGATTTCAAAGGCTGAGCTTTAGAGATAGATTTATTACGTGGAGCCTAGGAGGGCAAGGGGTGATCTTATAGAGGTGTACAATATTATGAAGGGAGTAGATAGTGAATGTAACCAGTGAATGTAACCAAGTAGGAGAGTAAAAAAAACAGTGGACATATGTTTAAGGCGAGAGGGGAGGGATTTAATATGAACCTGAGGGGCAACCTTTTCACTCAAGAGTGGTGGGTATATGGATCAAGCTGTCAGAAGAGGTAGCTGAGGCAGATACTATAATATCATTTAAAAGACACTTGGACAGGTACATGAATAGGAAAGGGAAAGAGGGATATGGGCCACTCTAATCAAATGGGATTGGCTTCGATGGGGCATCTTGGTCAATGTGGAATTCATTGTCTAATTTTCATTACCAACTCTAACAGTATACAACTAAAACTGCAATAAAATATATTGCTTCTTAGAAATCATTAAACAAATAACATTTCAAAAGTTTAGAGAGCAAGTTCAACTGAACAAAACTAAAATAAAGGCAGACCTGAATGGTCAGCTGCTCTTCCTTGAATGTCCATAGCCTTTGTTCAATACTGTTATAATTACATATCATTGTTTGTTGTTCTGCTGCAGCCAACTGAAGTCGTTTCCTACATCTTCCATAGTTCATAAGTAGTTCATAAAGATCATTTTTGTCTTGATTGGCCACAGAAAGAAACTCTTCCGTATAAGTATCGACATTTTCTATCCACGAACCTAATGCAAATATTTTCAGCTCTTCTTTCGAAAATGGTACAATTTCTGATTCACAAGGAACCTTTGGATACAATGTCCGGAAATGGGGCGAAACTTGCTTTACAGATGCAGTTCTAGAATCTCTCTTATCCTCTATTGGTAAATCTGGGTACAATCTTTCAAAGGTCAACTGTACAGGAAGATTGGCAACAGGTTTCTGCAGATCCATGCCAACCACTTCTCTCTCACCCAGAATCAAAATAGCAGGATTTTTCATGTCCTTTCTCACAATTGTCTCCTTTTCCTTCTTGTTAACTCCTCCTTTCTGAGAAGAAATATTTCCATGGTCCACTGAACATCCATAAACAGTAGGTTCAATAACACTAAAGTTTTGTTTACCATCATCACTGACAGTCTTACTGGAACAAGGCAGCCCAGGAGCTTCTGTAACTTTAATGCTTTCAGACACTTGCTGTTGAAGGTTGGAGCTTTTATCAGAGTTTAATTTTGTCTGATTTAACTGAAATTGTTTTTGTTCGCCATCTAATGCAATCAACTGTTTTGAATCAAATTCAGATTCAACTATTGCAATGGATGCAGTTTTTGTACACAATTCAGGCTCATGAAGTATTTCCACAGGCACTTCAGCCACCATTGAAGTTGGAAGCAATTGGTAATCCTCACTTTGCTCCTCTGTGTTTGGTTTTGAAACTGCTTCATTTTGAGTTTGATGACCTACTGTAGAAAACTCTACTTTTGTTGGTTGACTGGAAATCAATTCCTGGTTCAATTCTGGTTCTGGTCTAGAATTTTCTTTTTTCTTGATATCTGTAGTACCCTTTTTCTTTTTGTCCTGGAAAATGAAAAGGCAGTTACAGGAAATATGCCATTATGCTATAAAGGGTACAGAGAAGATTTATGATGTTGCCAGGACTTGAGGGCCTGAGATATAGGGAGAGGTAGAGCAGCCTATTTGTGATTTGTGTCTATCTTCGGTTTCAACCAGCACCTGCAGTTCCTTCCTACACATTATACCAGGTACCCTTGCCACTCATGTGGCCCCCTGGGTTAATATCCCCTCCCTTTGTTTGAGAAGAGTCTTCACCAGACCCTACCCCCCAATGTATAGCATCGGAAGGATCTAGATTGTGGTCCACTGCCACAGAGCCTTGCCATTAGCTGCACCATGCTTCAGTGCGTCCCTCAGCACATACTCCTACAGTCTAGAATGGGCCGTAGGTAGACATAAAATGCTGGAGTAACTCAGCGGGACAGCAGCATATCTGGAAGGAATGGGTGACGTTTCGATTCGAGACCCTTCTTCAGACTGATTAATGTCTGATAAAAATCCTCAAAGTCTGGAATGGGCCAGTAGGCAACATTCCCTGTTAGATATCTCGCTCTGCTGGGAGATCAACAGGTTTCGGACAAACTAAAAAGCGTCTTTCACCAAGTTAATGACCTTCCAGCAGTACTTCATGTCCGTCCCTGAGAACAGTCTGTAAATCAGAGAGTCTTCTGTTACGGAACTGTTCAGGACCCTTGCATCATTCTCCACACTCTCTTCACAAATCCACAATCTGCAAAGAGGTGGCTAACTGCCTCCTCTCCTTAGCAGCCATCCTGAAGGCAGCATTCACGATGGTAGTAAGATTCAGATGGTGCAGGAAGGATCTGACTTGGAGGGCCCTCGTCACCGCCACCAAAGTGGGGTCTTGGAGTTTGCTGGAGTGTACTGGTGCATTTGCAGGACGTTCTGTGCTGACCACCGGTGGACTTGTGGTCAAAGGTGTTGGTCCGGATGAACCTTTCCTGGCGATGTTCAGATAACTGGCACATTGCGCAACATTTGAGCCAGGCCATCCTTTGTATAACCGGGGAATGGTAGAACCTCAGCAGGTAGTGACTGACACTTAATGCCTCGGCTCTACGCAAAGCCTAATGCAGCCTGACCCCACGCACTAAACTACTAATGCAGGGTGCACAAAATGCTGGAGAAACTCAGCGGGTGCAGCAGCATCTATGGAGCGAAGGAGATGGGCACCGTTTCGGGCCGAAACCCTTCTTCAGACTACTAACTACTAATGCACAGTGCGGCCCCTGAAACTACCTCGCGCTCAGGGTGACACCTTTAGTTTGAGTCACAGCTCACACCGAAAGCTTCCCGATCCCTCGCTCTTACCTGGCCTTTCGCCGTCTGCCGAGATTTTTTCGGACGAGCCACTTCCGCCATTCTCGGCCCGTCCCGGAGACGCGCATGCGCTGCTGGGAAGGGTGGCGGGCAAAGATTACAGGGCGGACATCTTTGGTCACGGGGTTAGACGTCACGTGGTTGGTTGGTTGACAACCGGGGCGGAGACGGAGACGCGGCGGCTCCTCACTGGGCTCCCGTGCGCACGACGGTCCGGTCTGGTCCTCGGCCACTGGTGTCCAAACCTCACATTCAGAGCAGCACACTTCCCCCAACTCAACTGGATTGTTTTAAAGGGGTGGCAACCGTGTTGTCAAGAACAACAACCGAGCCTAAGCATCAGAGTGTGCTGATTGCTTATGGTGGCGTCTTCAATGGGTCTGAGGTGATCAGCTCTGGTTTGAACTGTGAAGAGGCTTTCGCTCAGTACGGTCAGCTGGCCCAGAACCTCATCTCTTCTGCGTCTATTCAGCACAGCCATCAATCTGATGTCTGAAGAAGGGAAACGTCACCCATTCCTTCTCTCCAGAGATGCTGCCTGTTCCGCTGAAATGCTCCAGCTTTTTGTGTCTATCTTCAGTCTAATCTTTAAACATGTATCTACTTCCTCCTTAAAAATCGTAGTGGTCTAGTTTCCATAGTCGCCCCGGGTAGAAATGATGTTCTATACCGAAGGACTGCCCTAGATGCTTGATCTCACTCGGTCTTGCTACCATGTGTAGAAATAAAGAACTTGCAGACGCTGGTTAATGCACAAAAGGACACAAAGTGCTGGAATAACTCAGCAGGTCAGGCAGCATCTCTGGAGAACATGGATTGGTGATGTTTCGGGTTGGGACCCTTCTGTCAAAGTGCTGGAGTAACCTCCTGAGCTACTTTGTGTCTCAAACAGAGTGGATTGGTTTATAACATACACCTGGAAGAAATCATTCTTAACACATTCTAACAGTTCTTCTTCCATGGTATACTTGTTAGTTTAATTCGCCAAATTGACATGATTAAAATCGCTCATAATTGCAGTTTTCCCATTTATGATTTGACCTATTGTGAAGCCACACCTTGGGATCACATGGACTACTCCCACCTGCATCTTCATTCCCTGTGATTCATTATTTCCACCCAAGATTAGTCTTCATTACTTTCATTAGTATCTAAAACACTACCAAATCCCTGTGGTCACAAGGGACTGCAGATGTAGGTTTACATAAAATGATACAAAATGCAGCAGCAATTCAGTGGGTCAGGCAACATCTCTGGAGAACATGGATAGGCAACATTTTGGGCTTGTACCGTTCTTCAGACTGCTTGTGGTGGAGGGGGAGAAAGGTGGAAGTGGGACAAAGTCTGGCAAGTGATAGGTGGAGGGTACACAAAATGCTGGAGAAACTCAGCGGGTGCAACAGCATCTATGGAGTGAAGGGGATAGGCAACGTTTCGGGCCAAAACCCTTCTTCAGACTGGTGGTGGAAACAGGTAAGAGGTGTGTGGGGGGGGGGGGGGGGGGGAGGGGGTTGATTGGCAGATGATTGGATAAAAGCCAGATATTAACAGAAAAGGTGTGAGATAAAAAGGTAATGTTAGAAGAGTGTTGAGCTTCGGCTGTTGGAATAACTTAAGTCACACGCTGTGTTAAAGATCCAAAGACTTTATTAACGTTACAGCATAGGTAACTTCATCTTAGCACGTTACTCTAAAAGTGAGAGAGTAAGGGCAGGGAGACTTTCTGTTAAATTAATGGGCGTAGCTACAAAGTATGACATAACCAGTGATGGAAATGGGTTTTAGGAACTAGGAGGTACTCTAAGGTCTGTGAGGCTGAGGTTGAGAAGGAAGGGGGGGGGGATTTTTTTTATGTGCAGTCATACCCATGTAAGTGTACTAGAATGCATAACTTGTTTATTGTGTATTTATAATATAGTTTATTGTGTATAGCCTCTCCCTCTCCCTCTCTCCCATCGTCTGCTTCGGTGAGGGAAGCAGGTCAGTCATTAATCAAAATGCCCCTTGGTGACTCTGTCTGATTGGCTGCCGAGTGACCAGTGCAGTATGCGATTGGACACAATGCTTTTGGAGACAGCGGCTGATTGGACGGGAGGTGACCGATTTGTTTATCGGACGATGATTTTAATGGAAGCTGGTCGGTGGTTGGACACAACCCCCTTAGAGACAGCGGTTGATTGGCCGCCAAATAATCAGGCACTAAAAATTGACAAATAGGAAAACAATAACATTGGAATTCCAATTTAAATCGGAAGAATATCATGCCTGATCTGCAGCAAAGATACTAGTATCCGCTCTAGTATCTTTGATCTGTAGTTCCTTCCTATTGAAGAAGAACCCTGGCCCGAAACAACTCCTAATCCATTCCCTCCATGCCGCCTAGCCCCCTGAGTTCCTCCAGCACTCTGTTTTTATTTAACTCTTGGAATTGAAGTTAGACATAAAGCTGGAGTAACTCAGTGGGACAGGCAGCGACTCTGGAGAGAAGACCCTTCTTCAGACTGAACTGAAACGCCACCCACCACAGAGCCGCTGCCCATCTCGCTGAGCCACCCCAGCCCTCCCCCGTGTCCGCCTTCAACTCCAGAGCCAAACACCCCGTCACCGCAACAGGAAGGAACTGCAGATACAGCCATCCCCGCAAAACACCAAATGATTCCGGGAATGCCGAGGTGAGAGCATGAGAGAGAGGGTGAGAGAGGGAGTGAGAGAGATCCAAAGGTCAGATTTGGATCCCAACTACGCCTCGCTGAGTCCTGCCAGAAGTTTCAAACTTACGGCCCCCTCCAGTTCGAGCCATGTGGACCAAGATACCACGTTGTAAACAATCACATGCGCTACTTTGACTGGGAGCATGAGATAGTGAGGTCATTCAATGGCTGTGTTTAAGTCCTTAGGATTGATACAAATCCATATTTCGTCTTTATTCTTCTTCATTGCCACAACCATGGTGGAAACCCAATCTGACGGGTCAACGATGGAAGCAATCACACCTCGAGATACCATTCTGTTGAGTTCACTGTGAACACGGTCCCGCATAGCATGGGGAATCTTATGAGCTGGGCGAACAACTGGAATTACCTTGGGGTCAATGCTGATTGTGTACCTACAGTGGCTTGCAAAAGTATTCATATCCCTTGAACTTTTCCACATTTTGTCACGTTACAACCACAAACGTAAATGTATTTTATTGGGATTTTATGTGATAGACCAACACAAAGTGGTGCATAATTGTGAAGTGGAAGGAAAATGATACATGGTTTCCAAATTTCATTACAAATAAAAAAAACTGAAAAAGTGTGGCGTGCAAAAGTATTCAGCCCCCCTGAGTCAATACTTTGTAGAACCACCTTTCACTGCAATTACAGCTGCAAGTCTTTTGGGGTATGTCTCTACCAGCTTTGCACATCTAGAGACTGAAATGTTTGCCCATTCTTTTTTGCAAAATAGCTCAAGGTCAGTCAGATTGGATGGAGAGCGTCTGTGAACAGCAATTTTCAAGTCTTCCCAGAGATTCTCAATTAGATTTAGGTCTGGACTTTGACTGGGCCATTCTAACACATGAATATGCTTTGATCTAAACCATTCCATTGTAGCTCTGGCTGTATGTTTAGGGTCGTTGTCCTGCTGGAAGGTGAACCTCCGCCCCAGTCTCAAGTCTTTTGCAGACTCTAACAGGTTTTCTTCCAAGATTGCCCTGTATTTGGCTCCCTCCATCTTCCAATCAACTCTGACCAGCTTCCCTGTCCCTGCTGAAGAAAAGCATCCCCACAGCATGATGCTGCCACCACCATGTTTCACAGTGGGGATGGTGTGTTCAGGGTGATGTGCAGTGTTAGTTTTCAGCCACACATAGCATTTTGCATTTAGGCCAAAAACTTAAATTTTGGTCTCATCAGACCAGAGCACATTCCTCCACATATTTGCTGTGTCCCCCACATGGCTTGTGGCAAACTGCAAACAGGACTTCTTATGGCTTTGTTTCAACAGTGGCTTTCTTCTTGTCACTCTTCCATGAAGGCCCGATTTGTGGAGTGCACGACTAATAGTTGTGCACTAATAGATCTCTGCAGCTCCTCCAGAGTTACCATGGGCCTCTTGGCTGCTTCTCTGATCAATGCTCTCCTTGCCTGGCCTGTCAGTTTAGGTGGACGGCCATGTCTTGGTAGGTTTGCAGTTGTGCCACACTCTTTCCATTTTCGGATGATGGATTGAACAGTGCTCCGTGAGATGTTCAAAGCTTGGGATTTTTTTTATAACCTAACCCCGCTTTAAACTTCTCCACAACTTTATCCCTGACCTGTCTGGTGTGTTCCTTGGGCTTCATGATGCTGTTTGAAAATTTGAAAACCATGTATCATTTTCCTTCCACCACAATTATGCGCCACTTTGTGTTGGTCTATGACATAAAATCCCAATTTACATTTACGGTTGTAACGTGACAAAATGTGGAAAAGTTCAAGGGGTATGAATACTTTTACAAGCCACTGTAACAGGCAACCTGCCCAACTTGTCGTCAGATGGACAAGTACTAAGACTTTATTAACGTTACAGCATAGGTAACTTTATCTTAGCACCTTACTCTAAAAGTGAGAGAGCAAGGGCAGGGAGGCTTTCTGTTAAACTAACGGGCGTAACACGAGTCACTGATCTACAAAGAGGCATCAAATGTAACTACAGAGGGAGGAATATAGGTGGCAGTAGATGGAGGGACGGGAAGGGAGAATTGTGTGCGCATCCATGTGGAGTACAGGGAAATGATGCGGAGAAAGGGGGAGGGAGGTTGTAGGTTAGTTACCAAAAGTTGGTGAGTTCAATGTTGATGCAGTAGGGTTGTAATCCATCGAGGTGGATTCATAAGGTGCGTTCCTCCAGTTTGTGTGTGTACTACCAAACTGTTATTCAGCATAGCACTGATTCCCGATTCATAACATGTACTGTCCCTGCCTGCTTCAAAGTCTCCACTATTGTCCCTGTACCCAAAAAGGCAAGGATTACTTGTCTTAATGACTACAGGCCTGTCATGAAGACACTCGAAAGGTTTGGGCTGGCCAAGCTGAAAAATACCACAAACTCCCTGTTGGACTCTCTGCAGTTTGCATATCGGGCCAATAGATCTGTGGATGATGCAGTCAAGCTGGGCCTGCACTTCATCCTACAGCACCTAGACCGCCAGAGCACCTATGCGAGGATCCTGTTTGTTGATTTTAGCTCTGCATTCAACATCATTGTGCCAGAGCTACTACACTCCAAACTTTCCAAGTTGACTGTGCCTGAACCCTTTTGTCAGTGGATCACCAACTTCCTGACAGACAGGAAGCAGCATGTGAGACTGGGAAAGCACATCTCGGACCCGCAAACACTCAGCATAGGAGCACCGCAAGGCTGCGTACTCTCTCCTCTCTCTACACCAACGACTGCACCTCCACAGACACCTCTGTCAAGCTTCTCAAGTTTGCGGACGACACAACCCTGATTGGACTGATCCAGGATGGGGAGGAATCTGCCCACAGACGGGAAATGTCACAGATGGTGTCCTGGTGCCGTAGCAACAACCTAGAGCTCAATGCTCCTAAGACAGTGGAATTGATTGTAGACTTTAGGAGAGTTCCCCCTCCCCTCACTCACCATCAACAACACCAGTCACATCTGTGGAGTCTTTTAAGTACCTGGGAACCATAATCTCCAAGGATCTTAACTGGGGGACTGCCATTGACTCCACAGTCAAAAAGGCACAATACAGGATGTAATTCCTGCGGCAGCTGAGGAAGCACCATCTGCCACAGGCAATGATGGTCCAATTCTACATGACCATCGTAGAGTCTGTTCTCACCTTCTCCATCATAGTCTGGTTTGGCTCAGCCACCAAGCACGGCACCTGGCAGCTGCAGCGAATCGTCCGATCAGCAGAGAAGATTATTGGCTGCAACCTTTCCTCCATTGATGAACTGTACACTGCAAGGGCCAGGAAGCGAGCAGGCAAGATCATCTCTGACCCCTCTCACCCTGGCCACAAACTCTTTGAATCACTTCCCTCTGGATGGCGAATCCGGACTGTCAAAGCTGCCACAGCCAGACATAAAAACAGTTTTTATCCACGAGTAGTTGCTGTACTCAACAACCAAAAATCTGTAGCCACCCTTTGATCTGGTATTTTGTTGGTTCACATGCTTGATCAATGGTGTTTTATCATTAATGTTTTATTATTAATGTTTAATTTTTTCTGAGTCATTCGTAACTGTCACTGTATTTAATGTTGTTATTTGTGGGCGGAGCACAGGGCCCTGAGCTGTGACTCCAACCTATCCCATGATTTCACAACACAAGAAATCGAGCAGGATTAATATCTTATATCTATAATATCCTATTAGACAGCGATGCACCCACGATGGAAATATATAGGCAATCATGGGAAAATGAACCAGGCCAACCAATAAGGCAAGATATTTGGGACAAAAGCTAACAACTGTATTCGTGCATTAGCTGGAATATTGAATTCTCAGCCGTGGTCATCCTGTAACATATCCCTAATGGGGTGGAAGATTGCAACCTTCACATGGTCTGCACTGTTTCAACGAATGCAATCAACCCAGCATGCATAATCAAATATTGATCAAATAAGATCAAATAAAGTTGTCCTGCAACTTTAGGCTGTGCATGCCATACGCAAGGAGAGGATATTTCTAAAAGTTAATCGATCATATTTATGATCATTGTGTGTAGGAAAGAACTGCAGATGCTGGTTTAAATCAAAGGTAGACGCAATATGCTGTAGTAACTCAGCTGGACAAGCAGCATCTCTGAAGAGAAGGAATGGATGACTTTTCGGGTCGAGACCCTTCTTAAGACTGATCATATTTATAGCAATGTTACAAAATTTTGAGACTTTAAAAATCAAGTCTGCAATTTATCCTATCAGATAAAGCATAAAAAGACACCTAATTCACTTTCATATCTTCAGGATTAAAAAAGTTATGGCCATTTTCATACTCGGAAATTAGCATCTTGTTCCCTATTGCTTTTCCGTTGACTTAACACAAAAGTTGTGATCGAGGACAGTCAAAAGCCCATAACTTTCTTAAAAATTAAGAGAACTGAAATGTTCAGTTATTATAGATTGTTTCACATTTGTTTCAGAATGCTTCAATCTTACTTGAATGACCTGAAATTAAAGCATATAATTTGTTAGTTAGCCAATTGTAGCTAATTACAAAATTCAATTACTAGATCTAAACATCTATCCATTTCTTAAGAACATATTAACATTTTTTAAAAGGCCTAAGTGTCCAAATAACATTCACACAAGAATTCACAATATAACATGATTTTAAAATCTAATTGTCATTAATTTATAGGCCAAATTGAAGGAATTTAGTGTTTAATGCCTGTAAATTAATGGCCATTTCAATCAGCTTGCGAGTGGGATTTTAAGGAACACAATGGATTGGAACGTTGCGGTTGCGGTGAAATTAAACCCCATATCGGCAGAGAAAATACTGGCGGTTTGTATGGGGAATAAATCACCGTTTCCCAACAATAAATGTTGATTAAGGTAATCTAAACAAGCAAGTTTATATGAAAAAATAAACAGCTTTCCTTTACCTGTCCCCTACGTAAAATCAGTCCCCGTTGTCAGCGTTCACGGCATTAGGAGCTAATTTTTATTTTACTGCAGCGCTGAAATAGTCGGGCGATTTGAAAAAATGTTTTCACTTACCGGCAGTCGGAACGAATCTTTAACAACACCTCGCACTCCGAGAAAATATAATTCCGGATGGCAAGGAAAAACTGGATTTTAACCCCCCCCCCCCCCCCCCCTCAAAGGCGCCAAAGTCGTGCACACGGCCAGTGACAAAACTGCAGCGCTGCTGAAGGTAAGTTTTGTAACATACCTGATATTTATGTTCATGTTTCTTTACTGGTGGATTTTGAGCATGTGATTATTATTTCGTCACAAATTAAGGCACATTATCACATTAATCTTCCTTACAGATTAAGAGTCTTCAAACATTATTGGAAGGTATGTGCACAACATATCTCTTTCTGAGGGAATCACAGTGGCGCAGCAGTAGAACTGCTACCTTACAATGCCAGAGACCTGGGTTTGATCCTCACTGTGGGTGCTGTTTATGTGGTTTGCACATTCTCTTCGTGACCGCTTGTTTTTTTCTTTAGGTGTCCTAGTTTCCTTCCACATTCCAAAGAAGTACAGGTTTTTAGGTTAATTGGCTTCTGTAAATTGTCCCTAGTGTGCAAGATGCAAAAGTGAGATAACATAATAAATGTACGGGTGATCAATGGTCGGCGTGTACTCGATGGGCCAAAGGGGCTGTTTGCACACTGCATCTCTAAACTCTAAATCTAAACACATATAGAAATATAGAATCACCATGTCTATGCACATTAGTATATTGTCATGACCTGTGGATTTTTTTGCATTCATCATTATAAAGGTTGGGCCTTTGAACTTTCAAGCCCCAGAAGCAGTTTGCGCTATTTATTCCAGGGATGAGGTGGGGCAAGGTAGGAAGTTGAAGAATTTTGCTAAGAATGGGAACAAGGATAGGCAGTGGAGCAAAAAAAGGGATTGATGGCATTGACTGGATAGAAAAATTCAATCAGTAAATGCAATTCCACTCAGTAGGAAAACAGTGAAGATGAAGAATAGAGTGTTCAACAATATGATAAATTGTAGGCAACTCACAGAGTAATTACCTATCAATATGTCACAGTAAAAAAAGTTGTTTAGGTGTAAGGGAGTCTCAAGATGAGGTGCACCAGGGAACAAGCGTTCCAGGAGTGTGCAAAGAGGAAAGTTGCAGAAATATTGTGGGTAAAGAGGGGTTGTTTAGTATGGGTTCAAGTCAAGTCAAGCGAGTTTATTGTCATGTGTCCCAGACAGGACAATGAAATTCTTGCTTCCTGCGGCACAACAGAATATTGTAAGCAGAAATCCAGAACAGTTCAGTTTAATATACACATAAATAAGCAAATAAAGTGCAATAAGCTGTTACAGTTCAGAGTCTGTTTGTTGGCGAGTTTAATAGCCTGATGGCTGTGGGGAAGTAACTATTCCTGAACCTGGATGTAACAGATTTCAGGCTGCTGCACCTTCAGTCCGATGGTAGTGGAGAGATGAATGTGTGGCTAGGTGGTGTGATGATGATGGCACATCACCTTGTTCTTCTTGGGCTCCGGTATTATTGATGCCCTTTTAAAACAGGTGGGAACCTCAGACCTCAGAAGTGAGAGGTTGAAAATGTCCGTAAAAACTCCAGTCAGTTGGTCCGCACACGATTTTAGAACACGACCGGGTATGCCATCAGGTCCAAGCCCTTTCTGAGGGTTCACCCCCCTGAAGGAGCCGTCGGACTCTGTGACTGACTTAAATACCGTCACAGCAAATGGGGGCTTGAGAAGGCACATCAGTGTTCTCCCTATCAAAGCGTGCGTAAAACACAATGAGCTTGTCAGGGTTGATGATTCGCTGACATTTGAGCTGCCTTCTGATTGTTCAGATGGGCAGAGGGTATCAAGTGGAAGATAGACACAAAAAGCTGGAGTAACTCAGCTGGACACGCAGCATCTATGGAGAGAAGGAATGAGTGAGGTTTTGGGTCGAGACCCTTCTGCAGACGAAGTATCAAGTGGACGACGTATCAAGTGGAATGTGGCTGTGGATGGTGAGGTGGGTTGGGGAAATGTTGCAGATGGTGAGATGTTATGAGCGAGTCCTGGAGCATGGAGAGTAACTTGAGTATGGAAAGTTTGTGCAGCATAAAGGGAGTGTGGTCAATGTTGAGTGCAGGAAGAGATGTTAATATCTCATGCTGGGAAGTGTATGTATTCTGGGCTGTAAATGCAGATGTAGAGGGTGGACATTGAGGCTGGGGAAGAATTCAACATGGATTTGGCACTATTTGTACAGTATGGTCCTGGAGTTTTGATATGGTTTTATTGTTTCCAGGTGTACCGCAATGCAGTGACAAGCTTTTTTGCTTTTTCTCATACTATGCATGAGAACAATCCAGCCATGCTTAGGCACAGCAGGGAAAAGAGAAAAACACCAGAGTGCAGACAAGAGTGTTATAGCATTAAAACATTGAGGTTACATAGAAAGTGCAGATAATAAAACATGCAATGTCCGCAATACAGTAGTTTAGAAGAATGGAACCGTACACTAGCTGATGGGAGAACTGTTCAGTAATCTAATTTCAGCGGGGAAGAAGCTGTTCCTGAATCTGGTGGTACGTACTTTCATGCTTTTGTATCTTCTGGCTTACAGGAGAGGAAGAAGAGGGAATAACCATGATGAAAATGGTCCTTGATAATGTTGGCTGCTTTCCTGAGAGAGAGTGCAGTATAGATGGGAGCTGATGGAGTGGGGGCAGGTTTGTGTGGTGTACTGTGCTACACAACTACTCTTTGCAATTCTTGCTGCCTTGGGTAGAGTTGTTGCCAAACCAAGCTGTAATGCATCTTGGTAGTATGCTTTCTGCAGTGCATCTGTAGAAGTTGGTAAGAATCATTGGAGACCTGCTAAGCATCTTCGGTCTTCAAGAGATGTTGATGCACTATCTTGACCATGGCTTCAATGTGGTTGGTCTGGGGCAAATTGTTGGCTATTGTTATACATAGGAGCTCATAAAGCTGTCGAACTACGCCTTCATTTTGCTGATATTGGGGGAGAAATTGTTGGCTTCACACCATGTTACTACACTCTCCATTTCCTTCCTGTGCTCCGTCTTGTCATTTTACATGATCCAGTTATTAAAGTTCAATTTGCTTCAAACAGATAACACAAAAGTTAGTAATACAGTAACATCTCTATTTTGGCAAGCGGGTGTGTGAGGACAGCTCACAGTATGTAAATACAGACTACAGAGTCCATCTTTCTCCACACAAAGAGGTAATGTTCAATCAGATATATTAATACCCTAATAATTAGCAATTCAGGAATTATTTATCTTACAGAGCATTGTACAGCCTCTTGCTTTGTCCATATATGGTTAAAATCAGAGGATTGACAGACTCTTCCATAGCAACATAGAAAATAGGTGCAGGAGTAGGCCATTCGGCCCTTCGAGCCTGCACCGCCATTCAATGTGATCATGGCTGATCATCCAACTCAGTATCCCGTACCTGCCTTCTCTCCATACCCCCTGATCCCTTTAGCCACAAGTGCCACATCTAACGCCCTCTTAAATATAGCCAATGAACTGGCCTCAACTACCTTCTGTGGCAGAGAATTCCAGAGACTCACCACTCTCTGTGTAAAGAATGTTTTCCTCATTTCAGTCCTAAAGGAATTCCCCCTTATCCTTAGACTGTGACCCCTTGTTCTGGACTCCCCCAACATCGGGAACAATCTTCCAGCATCTAGCTTGTCCAACCCCTTAAGAATTTTGTAAGTTTCTATAAGATCCCCCCTCAATCTTCTAAATTCCAGCGAGTACAAGCCGAGTCTATCCAATCTTTCCTCATATGAAAGTCCTGACATCCCAGGAATCAGTCTGGTGAATCTTCTCTGTACCCCCTCTATGGCAAGGATGTCTTTCCTCAGATTTGGAGACCAAAACTGTACGCATTATTCCAGGTGTGGCCTCACCAAAACCCTGTACAACTGCAGTAGAACCTCCCTGCTCCTATACTCAAATCCTTTCGCTATGAATGCTAACATACCATTTGCTTTCTTCACTGCCTGCTGCACCTGCATGCCTACTTTCAATGACTGGAGTACCATGACACCCAGGTCTCGTTGCATCTCCCCCTTTAGGATTCCCCATCTGCCACCATTCAGATAATAGTCTACCCTCATGTTTTTGCCACCAAAGTGGATAACCTCACATTTATCCACATTATACTGCATCTGCCATGCATCTGCCCATTCACTCAGCCTATCCAAATCACCCTACAGTCTCCAAGCATCCTCCTCACACCTAACTATACCCCCCAGCTTGGTATCATCTGCAAATTTGGAGATGTTGCATTGAATTCCCTCGTCCAAATCATTAATATATATTGTAAATAGCTGGGGTCCCAGCACTGAGCCTTGCGGCACCCCACTAGTCACTGCCTGCCATTCTGAAAAGGACCCGTTTACTCCTACCCTTTGCCTCCTGTCTGCTAGCCAGTTCTCTATCCACATCAATACTGAACCCCCAATACCGTGTGCTTTAAATTTGTATGCTAATCTCTTATGCGGGACCTTGTCGAAAGCCTTCTGAAAGTCTAGATATAACACATCCACTGGTTCTCCCTTATCCACTCTACTAGTTACATCCTCGAAAAATTCTATCAGATTTGTCAGACATGATTTACCTTTCGTAAATCCATGCTGACTTTGTCCAATGATTTCACCACTTTCCAAATGCGCTGCTATCCCATCTTTAATAACTGACTCTAGCAGTTTCCCCACTACCGATGTTAGACTAACTGGTCTGTAATTCCCCGCTTTCTCTCTCCCTCCTTTTTTAAAAAGTGGGGTTACATTAGCTACCCTCCAATCCTCAGGAACTACTCCAGAATCTAAGGAATTTTGAAAAATTATCACTAATGCATCCACTATTTCTGTGGCTACCTCCTTGAGTACTCTGGGATGCAGACTATCTGGCCCTGGGGATTTATCGGCCTTCAATCCGTTCAATTTACCCAACACCACCTCCCGGCTAACCTGGATTTCACTCAGTTCCTCCATCTTATTTGACCCCCGTTCCACTGCTATTTCCGGCAGATTATTTATGTCTTCCTTAGTGAAGACAGAACCAAAGTAGTTATTCAATTGGTCTGCCATGTCCTTGTTCCCCATGATCAATTCACCTGTTTCTGACTGCAAGGGACCAACATTTGTTTTAACTAGTCTCTTTCTCTTCACATATCTATAAAAACTTTTGCAGTCAGTTTTTATGTTCCCTGCCAGTTTCCTTTCATAATCTATTTTCCCTTTCCTAATTAAGCCCCTTTGTCCTCCTCTGCTGGATTCTGAATTTCTCCCAGTCCTCCGGTAGGCTGCTTTTTCTGGCAAATGTGTATGCCTCATCTTTTGTTTTTATACTATCCCTGATTTCCCTTGTTATCCATGGATGCACCACCTTCCCCGATTTATTCTTTTGCCAAACTGGTATGAACAACTTTTGTACTTCATCCATGCAGTCCTTAAATACCTTCCATTGCACATCCACTGTCAACCCTTTAAGAATCACCTGCCAGTCTATCTTGGCCAATTCACATCTCATACCTTCAAAGTTATCTTTGTTCAAGTTCAGAACCCTTGTTTCTGACTTAATTTTGTCACTCTCCATCCTAATGAAGAACTCAACCATATTATGGTCATCTTTGCCCAAGGGGCCACGCACAACAAGACTGCTAACTAACCCTTCCTCATTACTCAATACCCAGTCTAGAATAGCCTGCTCTCTCATTGGTTCCCCCACATGTTGGTTGAGAAAACTATCCCGCATACATTCCAGGAAATCCTCTTCCTCAGCACCCCTGCCAATTTGATTCACCCAATCTACATGCAGATTGAAGTCACCCATTATAACCGTGTTACCCTTGTTGCACGCATTTCTAATTTCCTGTTTGATGCCATCCCCAACTCCAACATTCCTATATGGTTATGCTGAAGGAGCTATTTTTTTTGCAGATTCTAGCACTCTAGTTTTTTTACCTTGTTGTTTAATAGTCTGTCCATTACAATCTGTAGAGGGTAAAAACCGAGTTGTCTGAAAATCGTTCTGATTGTTTATATCAGAGCAAAATATCTAGTTATTATACTGAAATCTTGCCAGTGTAATAGAAGAAAAGCAAAACATTGATGTAATTGTTAAAATTTCTTGTTAAATTTTAAATAGAAGCGGTACACAAAATGTATTTTGTCATATGCCGCAGTTTATATTACTGTACATTGCTTCTAATAAAAATATAAATTAAAAAAAATCTACAGCAGAATCCATTTTGTAACTTCTACTTCATTAAACTCTTTCATTCTTTCCTTTTTATCATTACATAATAACATTCACAGTCCTCAGTAGATACAAAATGGTCGCAAGAATCTAACAATGAAAATAAGTGTGATGATTAACAAAAAGATACAGCCATAATGTAACACAGTACCCCAGAGTCCACCAAACCAACTAAATGGCCACCAGCTCCCACTTCCCAGTTCCACCACGGGCACCGTATGATGACAGCCTCTGCCTAAAGTCTGTCTGTTTTTTCGTCTTTTTGTTATTTTTAGTCTGTTTAAAAAGTATGTTTTTGGAGGTTTCTTAGTCTTTTTATGTGGGGGAGGTGGGGACGGTAGGGGGGAAACCGTTTCTCAGTCACTTCCTGGTCGAGGATGCAACTATTCCCCGAGTCGCGTCTTCGCCCCCCCTCCCCCCTTCCTCACAGCCTACCATCTGGATTGGCATGGCATTTCCCGCCAGAGACCGACCAGAGATCCAGCAGCAGCACTGCACTGATTTACCATCGCGGAGCAGGCGATGCCTTCCGGGGATCACCGTTTAAAGCTCCGGAGTGTTGGGCCTGCTGCTTTAACATCGTGGCGTTGTGGTTGCGGAGCTTCTAGCCGCGGGCGGCGCTGACTTTAACATCGCTGAGTCCTGGGATCCCATTGCCGTGGGCCGCCAGTGTTGAATCTCCGCCCAGCTCGGCCTGTAGATCTCCAGTAAGAAGTGGCCAATTCGGAAACTCCAAGCCGCTGAGAATGTTCTTCCGTTCCGACGTCGAAGTTCCGATCATCCTGGCAAGAAGGCCTGAACATCGGGCTGCCGTAGCGGCATCTGCGGAGGGCTCAAAAGGCCCCGTCCACAGGTAAACAACAAAGAGGATGATGACTGAACTTCCCTTGCTTCCCTCAGTGGGAAACGTTGATTCCGCTGTGTGGGGATGTTTATGCTAAATTCTATTGTGTGTCGTGTTCTTTTTTATTCGTATGGTAACACAAATTTCACTGTACCAATTGGTGCATGTGACAATAAATGTAAACTTAAACTTCCCTCATATTACCCATGCATGTCAGTGCTAATCTTACCGATCTTTTCAATTTCTTGGGAATTTTTTGAGTAGCAAGGTCAGTGATATTAGAGGATTCATCAGGATATAGACGCAACACTCTCGTTTTATTAGAAACATAGAAACAGAAAATAGGTGCAGGAGGAGGCCATTCAGCCCTTCGAGCCAGCACCACCATTCATTGTGATCATGGCTGATCGTCCCCTATCAATAACCTGTGCCTTTCTTCTCCCCATATCCCTTGACTGCACTAGCCCCGAGAGCCCCGAGGTGCCTCCTTGATGATCTTTATAGTCAATACTTATATTACAGTAAAAAACAATTTTCATATTTTCTCTCATCAGTTGCAGAAATGGAGGCATACGTGTCCGATTGTAATTTGGTTTGAACCAGTCCTTGAAGGACCTTCTTCAGCATGTATAGGGATGTGGCTCAAACCCAACATTCTAATCAGATACGAAAGCCTGTTTTCCTCTCATCTGCGAGTTCACTATGTGCTGTGTGAAAGCTGTTAGTTGAATTTCATATTCTAATTTCTACCTTCATATCCCAAACCCTGTCGTTTCCCGGTGGCATCCCTGGCAGCCAAGGGTATGCCCATAACCCACATACAAAGTGTGTTACATTTACTGGTCATGCTGGTCTCAGAGAAGAGTTTGTGGTGCATGAGCAGTTTCCCAAATATATTCCTTTCCCTGGGTTGTTACAATGACAAGTGGCATTTACTGCTATATGAGGATTGCTTACTAGTCTCAGTCGGGGAATTCTCCAAATTCTGGTCTCGTCTATTTTCCAACCTGGTTTAAATGAGGGAGTGTACCATCCTTTAAAATGTGTATATATATATCCTCGAGGTTTCATTAAATGGAATGGCAATCATAACTCATAGACAAAAAGATATATCATCTGGGCCATTCCCAGGACACAGTAGAGTTATTAATTTTATTGTCCTTTTTCCAGTTCCCAAGTCTTTTGCAATCAGTTAGGTGTATTTTTGACCTTGACTGCTGTAGGTGTAGTCAGTAGTTCTTGGAAGGGCCCCTTGTACCGTTCCCCCAGTTACTTATTAGTACATAATCTGCTGGTTGTAAGGATTTGCCGTTATGGTCAGCTGATAATGGTTTCTGTGGTTCAGTGGTTTCTGTAAGACTGACAAGGTTCGGGTCAATTGCCGTGCATATGTAATTAATTCAAGGTTCAAGGTTAGTTTATTTGTCACATACACCAATTGGTGTAGTAAAATGTTACTTGCCATGCAGCACATAAAATAAAGAATACAGACATAACACTAATAAAGAGATTTAAACATAAAAACATCCCCCCACAATGGTTCCCATTATGAGGGAAGGCACAATGTCCAGTCCCCAACCCCAGTCCCCAATCCAATTAATTCATCAGTAAGGTTCTGTTGGTCAAAACTAACTTCTGCTCTAGCTGGGGTTGTTCTGTATCGTCAGAATAGCTGGGACTACTGTAACCCATTCCTGTCAGGGCTTTACTTAAACTCTTTATTACTTACAAGACCTTTAAAGAAAAAACAATTTAAAATTATTCTCAATTCTTTCAATCTATCTCTCAAATTCACAATTTCAAATTAGCAGATTTTTTTTTCTGAGATAAAGGCATTTCTAATCTCATCCAACACCTCAATCTGGATTACACATTGCCAGTTTGCAATTCAGATCTCTTGAACTCAATTCAAAAGGTAAGAAATAGGAAGAAATCAAACTTAAAATACCGACAAGGTCACCAATCCTAATGCCAGGTTATGCAGCAAATAAAATGAACAGTCTCTTTGCTGAGCCACATCCGCTGTTTAATAAAATTGAGAAGACAGAGAATAAACAGTTAATTTCCACACAGATAGCCAACACATTTCCAAAGAACAAAGAGAAAATAACTGTGTGGCTCCACCCTCACACAACTGCAACTTCCTAAAAAGACACTACCTCTTAAAGCTCATTCAACGACATCCTATTTCATCTGAATTATAAGATTAATTCAACATTCACACAGAACCGGTTCCACAACCAAATAACAGTGTACAATGCTCTATAACATAAAGAATTACTGTGATCTGAAGTATGGCTTGATGTACCCGGCTACATTAAGAGTTACCTACAATCAGAATGAACACATCTATACCAACCCTAAGGATGCATTGGAGTTTGCCCAGAAGATCAAGAATGTGCCTGATAACTGAATATTAATTACAAAGCACCTGACGTCAACGAACAATGTAACTTTGTAAAGATCTGATGGAACTTAAGCTGTTATACCCAAGGACAATTTAAATTGGATAAGGATTGCTGAATAAGGCTTTCCCTATGGACATGTTCCACTCATAGTTACTATTAACATCAATAACTGATAAATACTATTTATAACTGCGCGGTACTACTAATAATTATTACTAATGGTTACTAATTACTTATAATTGAATTACTTAGAATTAGTTAAAATGGCAATTAGAAGTATGGTTGGATTTAAAACTTGATTTCACCTTTTTTTTTCTTCTGTTATCTATTTTTGATATAGATGAGATTTATACTATATCTTGATATAGTATATCAAGATATAGTATAAAAATATATAAAAGAGTTACCTTTTTATTTAAAAATATATATTTTTTACTAATGGCCTATGAATACTTTGGAACTTAAAATGTTTGAAATAAATGACAACCCTGAAACGTCTGCCTCCCTACTTTGGGAAACATTTAAAGCATTTACTCAAGGAGCTATGATCTCCTCCCAAGCATTTCATAATAAAGAGAATCGGGCTAAACAACAGGCATTTGAAAGGGAAATAAAACAATTAGACATAGAAAATGCGGCTACACCAACTATGGTAAAACACAATAAAATTGCAGCATTGAAATATAAATTAAATGAAATATATTCAGACCAAGTAAAATGTTACCAATATACTAAACAATTACATTTTGAATTCGGTGATAAACCTTAAAAATTATTGGCTCGCCAATTACGGAAACTGGACGGGGGAAAAAACAATTCATAGGATTAAATAAGAAACACGAGAACCACTAGTACAATCTAAAGATATTAATAAGAGATTTCTGCAATATTATCAAAACCTTTACTCAGCTAAAACGATAGATCACCGGACAGGAACAGAAGCATTCCTACAAAAATGCAATCTTAAAGGGTTAGATTTGAAAGATAGAGAATTATTAGACGCTGAAATAACAGTAAAAGAAATTGAAGAGTCTATCAGATCTCGAAAAAACGGTAAATCCCCGGGCACTGATGGCATAGGCTCCGAGTTCTATAAAACATTCTATGATCTGATTGCTCCGCGTTTAAATACACTGTATGAACATATCTATACCAAACAGAAATGACCAGAAACGCTAAATGAATCTATAATAACACTTATACCAAAAATAGATAAGGACCTGGATGATCCAGGTTCATATAGAGCTATAGCTCTCCTAAATACTGATAAAAAAATATTAACTAAAATCCTGGCACAAAGATTAAGCACAGTGATTAATAAATTAATACACCCGGACCAAACAGGATTTATACCAAAACGCTACTCTTCATATAACCCGAGACGATTATTCAATATTATATACTCAAAGAGAAGTACTAACAAAGATCTAGCAATTATTTTGTTAGATGCTGAGAAAGCATTCGACCAGGTGGAATGGCCCTATTTATTTTCGGTTATGAACATTTTTCAATTGGGCGAGAAGTTTAGTACATGGGTAAAACTTTTATATACTAACCCAACAGCTAGAATATTATCAAATGCTATCAGCTAAATTTAATTTATCTAGAGGCTGTAGACAAGGATGTCCATTATCCCCGCTATTATTCGCACTCACAATAGAACCATTAGCAGAAAGCGTGAGGTCCCATCCTCAAATATATGGGTATAACACTAAAGATACTGAGAATACAATTTCTTTATATGCAGACGATGTATTATTTTACATTACAAAACCTGAAGTTAGTATCCCAAACTTATTAAATTTAACAACTCAATATGGCTCGTTTAAAGGATACAGAATTAATTGGAATAAAAGTGAAATCATGCAGACTTCCGGTGGCGCCATGTTCTAGGGGAGAACAGCGCCAGATCAGCTCCGTAAAAATCTGTAAAAAAAACGGGGCTAAAGGAGGGTGCTGACGCTACTTACCGCAGGAGATCGATTAAAAACGGCTCCGGTGCGATTGAAGGCTGCGTGACGTCATCAGGCGCGCGACTTCGGTAAGAAATTTAAAATGCAGCCCTCCTCCCCTCCCCTGAAGAAAACGGGCCTAAGAAGAGAGGCTGGCACCACCAAAGCCTCGGGCTCGAGTCTGACTGCCTCCCAGGAAGAGATCTCACAGAGAAAAGTGGAAATGGAAGAGTTTAAAAATTCCATGATAGGTGAGATGAAGAAACTGGTGAAAGAAATAAAAGATCTGAAGAAAGAATATAAAGATGAAATAAAAAATCTAAAAGCGGAGATTCTGGTGTCTCAGGAGAGAATTAAAGTGGAATTAACAAAAGAAGTTACCGAGACGGTAAAGATTATGATGAGCGAATGGAAAAGTAAGACGGAGGCTGAATTTCAAAACCGATTCTCTGAGATAAACGCCAAGGTTGCTGGGTTGGAACAAATGCTGAATGATAAGATAGATCCTATTACCATTACAATTGACCAACACAATGATACACTTAAAGATTTGGCTGATTTTGCTGTAAAAAGTGCCAAGGAAACTGAGAAGTTACTTGCCGAGAATAAACGCCTCTCAGAACTACTTCGCAAAATAAATGAGAAATGTATTGATTTGGAGGGCCGACAAAGACGTAAGAATTTGCGAATTGTAGGACTGACCGAAGGTTGTGAAGGAAATCAAGATCCACGAAAATTTGTTGCAAAACTCCTAAAAGACATTTTGGAATTGGATGAAGAACCACTGTTGGGCCGTGCCCACAGGGCTTTAAGACGGGTCCCTGGGAGAGGTGCGCCACCCAGACAAATGATTGTAAAGGTGGTGTATGATCACGTCTTTGAAGATATGATGAAGATAATAATGAGAAAGAGAAATTTGAAATACGAAGGAAATAACATTAGTATCTTCAGAGATTACCCAGCGGAAGTTGCTAAGAGAAGATCCTTATTCACTGAAACAAGAGGCATTCTACGGAATTTAAAGAATACAGTGGATCTCAGATATGGCTTGATGTACCCAGCAACACTGAGAGTGACCTATGACAACGAGGAACACCGCTTCGTTAAGCATACTGATGCATTGAAGTTCGCTCAAGGCATACAGAAGAAGGCAGAAGAGGAGGAAGCAGACGATGAATCACGGGAGGAAGAAGACGACGACTGAACATTTTGGACTTTTATCATTAACCTGCGGTTATGAATTATTCATTGAGAAAGAGGGAAAATAATGGGAATGTAGTAGTGGTTTGGTATCAATTTGTAGAATTTCAATAATTCCCCTAACATAGTATTATTTATTATAATACTAATTACAACAGAATAGTAATTAATAAATAGTTTCATGAATAATAGAAATAATTACTAAATCCTTAAAGTTAGTACCCCACCCCAATATACACAGTATTCTAGTTGGGAGCTGGAATATTTAACATCTTTTTTAAACACGGAAGTCATTAGATTAATCGCCACGTTAGTGTGGCGTTCACTAACACACACTACACAATCTATCAGTGTAGTCTTTTTTTTCTTTGGGCACCCTTTTAACACTCTTTTTCCTTTTCTCACTTATATTTTCTATTTTTTTTAATATATTAAGTATTTGAATTTATGTTATATATTATATGAATGTAATTATGAACAATACCGTATAGTTATTTTAGATAGACATGGATATGGATTATTGAGATTGGTAATTTTCGTCGGATTGGCATTTGGGTGCCTTGTTGAGCTGGAGGGGCCGAGAGGGCTACTCCAAAAAAAACCACCCTAATACTAAAATGCAAGATATGAATTTGAAGACTGGGGATGATGGAATCACTTTCTGTAGTTGGAATGTTAAGGGAATTAATGAACCAATTAAAAGGGGTAAGGTGTTAGCGCAGCTGAATAGATTGAAATCAGACGTTATTTTCCTCCAAGAGACGCATCTCAAAAGAGATGATCAATATAGATTAACAGCTAAATGGATTTCAAAGGTATATCATTCTTCATTTATACATAAATCTAGGGGAGTTGCAATAATTATTCGTAAAGGTATACCTTTTAAACAAAGTTCTATAATAGAAGATAAAGAGGGCAGATATGTAATAATTACAGGGGAATTATACTCAAAAAAAGTAATTCTTATGAATATATATGCTCCTAATTTCGATAACCCATTATTTTTCAAGAAAATATTCAATAATATTCCTATATCCACTCAACATAATTTAATAATTGGGGGTGATTTAAATTGCACTTTGGATAACTACTTAGACAGATCCTCAACAAAAAGTAAAGCTATTTCTAATTCAAGTAAACTTATAAATTCTTTCATTAACTCAACTAACGTTAAGGATATTTGGAGATTAGAGAACCCATCCGGACGAGAATATTCTTTTTTCTCGCCCGTATTCGGAACCTACTCGAGGATAGATTACTTTTTAATAGACTCAAAACTGCTTCCCTATGCGTACAATGCAAAATATCACAATATTATTATTTCAGATCATGCACCATTAACATTTAAGATAAAACTAAAAGATATATCTAATAAAACTATGACTTGGAGATTTAATCCTCAGATACTGAAGGACAAGGATTGTTGTAATCATGTGACAGAACAGATTAAATTATTCTTTGAGACAAACGACACACCTGAAATTTCACCATTGTTACTTTGGGATACATTTAAGGCATTCATGCGTGGTGCAATAATATCGGCACAAGCATATTTTAATAAAGAAAACCGAAAGAGGGAACAGAAGTTAGAAATGGAGATAAAACAACTAGACAATGAGAATATAAAACACCCTTCTAAGGAGTTAAGTAATAAAATTGCAATAGCAAAGTATAGACTAAATGAAATATACTCTAATCAAGTCATCAAACTTTATCAACAAACCAAACAAGTGCATTTTGAATTTGGAGATATACCGCATAAATTGCTAGCACGACAATTAAGACGATGAAAAAACGATACATGGAATCAGATCAATGCAAGGAAATATACTGACCATACCAAAAGATATTAATGATAGATTTTTACAATATTACCAAAATCTTTACTCATCAAAATTAACAGGACAAACAGATGGAATGGAAACATTTCTACAAGAATGTCAAATTAAGAGTTTAGATCAGGAAGGGAGACATTTGTTAAATGCTGAAATATCAGTGAAAGATATCGCAGAATCAATTGGTTCATTGAAGAATGGAAAAGCTGCGGGACCTGACGGCCTGAGTGCAGAATTTTATAAAAAATTTCAAGATCTGATCTCTCCAAGACTACATACAGTGTATAGACATGCATATGAACAAGGAAAATTACCAGACTCTTTAAATGAATCCACAATTACACTTATACCCAAGATAGATAAAGATCTGGAAGATCCTGGTTCATATAGAGCGATTGCCCTTTTAAATACAGACCAAAAAATATTAGCTAAAGTTTTATCTAGGAGACTAAGTTTGGTGATCTCTAAATTAATACATTATGATCAAACAGGTTTTATTCCAAAACGCTATTCATCTCATAATTTAAGACGCCTGTTTAATATTATATATTCTAAAAGAATACGAGATACGGAATTAGCAGTCATATCGTTAGACGCAGAAAAAGCATTTGACCAGGTGGAATGGTTATATCTATTTAATATAATGGAAAAGTTTCAATTGGGGGATCAATTTTGTAAATGGGTAAGAATCCTATACTCAGATCCTACTGCAAGAATTCTAACTAATCAAATACTATCAGTTAAATTTAAACTCTTTAGGGGATGTAGACAAGGATGTCCGTTATCGCCTTTATTATTTGCCTTGGCGATAGAGCCTTTGGCGGAAAGAATTAGGTCAGAACCTGAAATATACGGTTATAATACTGACAGAACAACTAATAAAATATCCTTATATGCAGATGATGTTTTGATTTACATCACAAAACCTGAAATTAGTATTCCAATGTTGTTTGATGTTATAAATAAATTTAGTACATTTTCTGGATATAGGATTAATTGGAATAAAAGTGATATTATGCCAATAACTAATATAAATTTAAACATATTACAACAATATCCATTATCAATAGTTACTGACAAAATTAAATATTTAGGAATTAATGTATCTAAATCTCATAACTCATTAATTAGATCGAATTATCCTCAATTATTAGATAAACTTAAAAAAAATATTTTATATTGGAAAACACTGCCTATATCTTTGATTGGTAGAATAAATGCTATAAAGATGGTTTTTCTACCACAATTATTATATCTGTTTCAAGCTATCCCTTTTTTCCTTCCGAAAACCTTTTTTAAAAAAATTGATAATATTGTTAATAGTTTTATCTGGGATTATAAAAATCATAGAATAAGTAAAAAACATTTATGTAAGTCAAAGATAAACGGAGGATTAGCACTTCCAAATTTTCTATACTACTTCTGGGCAGTACAGATTAAGAATATGAATTTTTGGTGGGTAAATACGGACCTGGAACCAACGTGGCTAAAGATAGAAAAGGAAGATTGTTTGCCTTTCAACGTAGATTCAATTATTTTTGCCCCAAAGGAAGTTCAAAAAAAAATTTATAGGGACAATCCAATCATTTATAATAATAGACGTATTTGGAAACAAATAGTCAAGACTTTACATTTAGACAACCTTTCATTTAGATTACCAATTATGAATAACCCATTATTTAAGCCCTCCACATTGGATGGAGGGTTCAGACATTGGGATAATTTAGGAATTACAAGGGTAGAGCACCTTTATAGAAATGGAAAATTTCTTTCATTTCAGGAATTACAAGATATCTACGGATTATCTTCACAGCATTTGTTTAGGTATTTCCAAATTAGAGATTATATTAAATCTAATACACAGGATTTTAAAAATAAGGAACCAGGATTATTAGATGAATCGTTTAACTGGCATCCAACCACAGAAAAATTAATAGCTTATATATATAACATCATTATGGATAAGGAGAATCCAATAACTGAAACATATCGTCAAGCATGGGAAAATGAAATTGGATTACCTATAACCAAAGAAAATTGGGAAGAAAGTCTACAACGAATACACCGGTGCTCGTTAAATGCTAGACATATATTAATACAATTTAAAGTATTATACAGATTACATTATTCAAAAGCCAAATTAAATAGTATATTTCCTAATCTCTCCTCTATTTGTGATAAATGTAAGAATTTAGAAGCAAATTTAACACACAGTTTTGTTACATGTCCTAAATTGAATTATTATTGGACAGAAATTTTTAAAGTTATTTCTGAAGTTCTTAAGGTTAAATTAGAACCCGACCCAAAGCTAATAATACTGGGAATTCCAGAGGCTAATTTGATATTTACACTAGATCAAAGAAATTTCCTTGATTATTGTTTGATATTAGGGAAAAAAATAATATTGAAATTTTGGAAGGGAACATTATCCCCAACAATTAAAATGTGGGCATCAGAGATGTTGGAGACGTTGCAGTTGGAAAGAATCAGATTTGTCCTTTTGGACGAGTATAATTCTTTTCAACAGATATGGTCTCCATATATACAGTATTTAGAGAAGTAGCTGTTCTTGGCATCACGGCTCGACTGACACCCTGCGGGATTTGATGAAAATAATGTATTGGTATACCAGGATATATGCATGTCTTTACTGATATTATTATTTGTAGTTGTTTCATTTATAATATATTGTGTGGCTTTTAATTGATATATATACATAATATGTCTTTTTTCTTTTTCTTCATTTTTTCTTTTTCTTTTATACCAAATAATTATTAAGGAATTATAATTTTATTGATTAATAATGGTATTTCTCTTTACCCACTTTTATTTTCAAAAAAAATAAGATAATAATCATTAGAGTACAAATATTGATTTAAGTTGATGTTTATAACTCAGTTTTAAATATTGAGAATTGTTTATTGCTAATAAAAAAATTATTCAAAAAAAAAAAGTGAAATCATGCCAATAATGGAAAGTAACCCACATATATTACAACAATTTCCTTTTAAAATAGTAAATGAAAAATGTAAATATCTTGGAATTTATGTAACAAAGACATATAGGAATAGGAAGACTTTTATTGTCATTCAGACCTTTCGGTCTGACCGAAATTTCATTGCCTGCAGTCACACATATAGTAAAGAACAAAACACACAATAAACACATATTTAACATCCACCACAGTGAGTTCACCAGACACCTCCTCACTGTGATGGAAGGCAAAAATCTTAAGTCTTTGTCTCTTCCCTTCTTGTTCTTCCTCTTCCTCTTCGCTGAGGCGACCCAGGCCTCCGATGTTGTGACCCCACCGGGTGATGTAAATAAGTCCCGCGGCTGAACCGTGCTCTGCGAATGGGCCGGTTCAATTCCGCGGCCCGGGGTGGTCGAAGCTGCCGCCCTCCAGTCCAGCGGACGCAGCTATTGCCGCGGAAGCTCCGGAAAAACGGGTCACCAACCTGTGACCTGCGAGCTCCCGACGATGTCGTCCACTGGGCCCGCGGCGGAACCTCCAAAGTTGCTGCCGCCACCACCGGAAAGCGGGCTGCCGGAACACCGGAATGCCTGAACCCGCCGCAGCCCTGAAGTCCGCCAGCCCCGTGCTGGTAAGTCCTGGCTGGCTCTGCCTCCGGAGCCTCGAGGTCGGTCACAGTTGGAGGCCGTCCGCTCCGCCATTAGGCCTCAGCGCAGACGGAGACGGGGGATATGACAAGAAAAGGCGTGTTCCCCCCCCAAAAGAGACTAAAACGTTTCTCCCACCCCTCCCACACACATACACTACATAACTCAAATTAACTCTCTAAAACAAGACAAGAAAACAACACTAAAAGAAAAACAGACGGACTGCAGGCAAGCTGCTGCTACTACGAGCGCCGCCACTTTATTTAAATTTAACTTTCCGCCTTTATTGAACAAATTACATAAGAATATTTTATATTGGAAAACATTACCTATCTCAATGTTTGGTAGAATGAATGCAATAAAAATGATTTTTCTCCCGCAATTATTGTACCTCTTTCAATTAATCCCGATATATCTCCCAAAAACTTTTTTTAAAAAAGGTTGACTCTATAGTCACCAATTTTATCTGGGTTTATAAGAACCACAGAATAAATAAAAAGCACTTATGCAAATCAGAAATAAATAGAGGTTTAGCCCTACCGAATGTTATGCTCTATTTTTGGGCAGTTAACATTAAAAATAGTAAGATTAAATGAGAACTTACCAGTTTGAAGTTTGATCTTTATTTTATGAGGAGTTGAGGGACTACGTGAAGAACCCTGAAAAAGCCGTTCGTGCATCAATCTTTAAAGCAACGGTGTGAAATCACAGCTAATAGTAACTGAAGTATAATGTTAAGATAACAAAGACTAGAACTACCAGATGAAATCTATGAGGGCTGGGAGCGGAGGGAACGTAGTCCCTCAATTTGACTCCTCATAAAATTAAGATCAAACTTCAAACTGGTAAGTTCTCATTTAATCTTACTATTTTACTTCGGAGTCACGTGAGTGACTACGTGAAGACTTCAAAGCTCTGTGATTTCATGCCGTGTGAAACGAGTATACACAACCACAGCTGCTTCATTGACAAATGAAGGGAAAACATTCATAATGCATACAATCATAACATAGATGTAACACAAGCTGATGCTGTTTAAAAGAAACAATAATATTTCCATCTCTCACCCAGATGGAAAATATAACCAGAACATAAATAGAGTTAACAAATACTCCTGGTTCAGCAATGGGTCATTACAGATGTTTGGAGACTCATTCGATGGACCATGCTCCAGCCGTAACAATGCGACCCAGCGGAACATAAATACCCTTGCTGCTGATGTTGTAGCAGCCCTGGTGGAATGAGATCTGGTTAGTACATAACAAAACTCAGTTTTTCTCATCTGGAATGGCCTGAACAATAAGTTCTCCCAAATGCTTTGTGACTAACAACATTGCTAGTCCAGAACTCCAAGGCTCTTGATGACATTGACATATTGTTGTATATATGTGTGCTTACCTTATCAAAGGTCCCCTGGTATGCCTGTGACTATTTTGAGACCTGACCCCCTTCTGGTCTGCTCAAGTATTTATAACATAATATTATATATTATAATTTACAGACGTTATCATCCTGTACCATCACAATTATTTAGTGACTGAACCTGCTGCACTAAACCAGTGCCAGACGGATAACTACCTAATAAACTCCAGCCAACTTTAAGGATATAGTTGCTGCCTCCTGGTGAAATAGTGTTCACAAATGTCAACATCGCATATGGCATAATATTGGTCCTGGGACCTATGTTGAAGATATCCTACCCCTTGATAACCGGTGTGGACCCGACAGAGCGAGTCTTGTTTGCTACAGCCAACTCAATGAGGAAGCTCATTGAGCCAATTAATGGCCGTATAACTCCATAATTAACAGACGATCATTTAACATGAACTCAAAACATTCACAATCAATACAATTTTCCATAGAACATAAACATAACAAACTCTTTCATCTCCTGGAAAAGAACATTCAGCAGTTTGGTGCTATGCAAACACTTTGAACACATAGAAGGATAGATGTAACAACCCAAATCTTAGGGCAGTTTGTTAAACCTGCAGAACATAATTTGAGTTTATCATGCAACATCTGATTTCCAAAGCCTCAGGCTGAACAAGCAAATTTACGTTTAAAATAACCAATAAGGTTATATTATTATTCACAACAAATCGTGAATCAATTTGCATAATCACACAATAGGAACTTAAAGCCTCTTAATGACTTTATTTGAAGCCTCGATTGATGACACTAAATGGAGGTAGCCATAAAAGACCCTCCTTCTCCTTTTGGCGAGAATGTATCTTTCGCCACTGATATGCCAAAATAGTTTGCAACCAGTGAAATGAACATGAAATGTATATATATATCTGTTCCATCTCCAAACTCGAGATGATATTTGAGGTACTTGGTAACCACCTTAAACAGCAACTGTGGCCCGATTTCCGAGCCAGTCTTGCAAGACAATCTTGGTCCTTATACTGAACCTGCGCAATTCTAACCTGCTTGAAAAGCTAATATTGTACATGTTACAATTACCGTTCAAAGTAGCTGATAATGTCTCAATCATTTGTAATGTATAACTAATTATACACCTTACCAAACTGCAAGTGGTCCCCTAATTGTAGAGTAGTACAGGTTCAGTGTGTGGAACCTCTGGCCAGCTGTCATGCTGCCAGCAACTTCAGTGAACCGCTACTGCCAATAAAGACACTTGTGCTTCGCCCTCCAGGTTTCACCTATGGAAAAGTCTTACCTGAATAGAAGATTCGACAGCCAACTGTAATGTCCCCCTGAGAGCGGTGTTCACTGGATATGTGTTTGGGATGGTAACTTTCTTGCCAGGCATAGGCCCCTGGCACATGCCCTGATCTCTTGGGCATGCTCTATGGCTATACCCACAGACTCGGCGTTAAACTATACCAATCCCACATGCTCTCCGCTTACATGAGGGAGCCATAAAGCAGGCCTGCTACAGCCCTGCTGACACAATTTCCCATTTAGGGCCATTAGCACCAATTTGCAATATAGTGAAAGATTACAACTACTAGAACAGTAATGAACACTGTTTGTCCATCATCGAGACTTTATTAATTTCAGCTGGTGTTAACAATGACCTAGATGGCACTTAATAATTAACCATTAACAAAATAACTGTTGCTCTACTTACACAGCTGAATTGCATCTATACAATTAACAATTAGTCTAACGACTAGAACTGTTTTATAACAACAACTGTTACCAAAGTCTTATTGACTGCAATCTGTTGCCCAGGCCGGTATCATGGCCAATTGAATACCTAAAAGTAAATCCCAACATCCTACAAGTCTATTTGATAGGAACTTAATCTAACTGGATAGAGGAGCCCAATTTCTCAAATATAGTTTGAGACTTAACAGTGGATTTTAGCACATATATAACCAGTGTTTTTTAAAACTGTGAATAGTTTTCTTTGAATGCTTTTTTGTCATCATTCTGTTATATTGCCTTATCCTAACAATGCCTCCTCATCCCCCATGATCACTTTAATGGGAATACCCTACTAAACTGCTATTCCCATAAAGCAGCCCTAACAAGGTACTGCTGGCGCCCATGAAGCAGCCTTGAACAAAGGTGCTGCTGACGCGGCCTTTCCCATAGGCCAGTATTTGCCATAGATTTGGTGTTCTCATGAAGTAGCCCTGACCAAAGGTGCTGCTGGCATAACCTCTCCAATAGGCTTGCCTACCATAACTTGGCATTCCCCTGGAGCAGTCCTGAGCAAAGGTACTGCTGGCACCACCTCTGCAATGGGCTTGCCTGCCATAGCTTGGCATCCCCATGAGCAGCCGTGAGCAAAGGTGCTGCTGGCACAGCCTCTTCAATAGGCTAGCCTGCCATAGCTTGGCATCCCCATGAGCAGTCCTGAGCAAAGGTACTGCTGGCACAACCTCTTCAACAGGTGAGCCTGCTTTAGCTTGGCATCCCCATGAGCAGTCCAAAACAAAGGTACTGCTGGCACAGCCTTTTCCATAGGCTGGCACTGCTATAACTTGGCATACCCATGTAGCAGCCCTACCCAAAGGTGCTGCTCTCTAAATTAATTCCCAGAGGTGAAACCTCCCAACTTTCCTAATTGTACTGACTATTTTTGTCAGTTGTCCCCATATCCTGGGGATGATTGTAGTTTGGGAACCCCATAGGTGAATTTCCTCTCCCCAGGAATCCATATAAATATAATATATATATATACATAAATATATACCCGCGGTACCCTGCTGGCATGCAGGCTAATCATTTATGTGAGTTAACCCCATTTCCTGTGGACTACTGCGGTCTGGGAACCGCATATACTTGGGTTTCCCCTGCACCGGGAACCCAGCCTAACCATTTAGGTTTGTTTTAACCCCGTGTGCTGGGGACTACTGCGATGTAAAACTGCATATACTTGGGTTTTCCCTGCACCGGGAACCCACGCTGACTGTTCAGGTCCGTTAAGCCCCATCCCCTAGGGACTACTGCGGTCTAAAACCACACTATTCTTGGGTTTCCCCTCCCCGGGAACCCAACATGTGGAGTCACTGACCGCATTATCAGTGACTCCGATCGCGAACCCAACTTTCCCAGCTCTCCGCTTCCGCGGTCGGACCAGGGTTTTCCCCCAAAGCCCTAGGCTGGTTCCCTCATCGGTTATCGCGAACATCCTGCAAAAACCCCGGAGGTTCCTGCAGGAGACCTAGAACAGGTAAGGGATAGCACTTACCTGAAACTTTTTTAGACTTACCGTTGGAGGAGCTGTGCTGCTCCACAGTCGTCTGCACGAAAGCATCTGACGCAATGACGCACGAACGGCTGTACGGGGTTCTTCATGTAGTCATTCACGTGACTCCGAAATAAAATATGAATTTTTGGTTGGAAGAACTGGACCAACAACCAGATTGGTTAAAAATGGAAAAGGAAGACTGTTTACCTTTTGAAATTGGGTCGATCTTATTTGCTATTACTAAATTAAGCAAAATAACCTATAGTGAAAACGCCATAATATATAGTGGAAACAATTAAAAAAGACACTAAAATTGGATAATTTACCACTACTTCTTCCCATTGTAAACAACCCTACATTTAAACCCTCAATGATGGATAAAGGTTTTTTACAATGGAAAAATCACGGAATTACAAAGATGGGTCATCTCTACAGGAAAGGTACATTCCTCTCATTTCAGGAACTACAACAAATTTATGGGCTTCACTCAAATGACTACTTTCGATACCTACAGCTTAGAGAGTACGCTAAATCAAATACACAGGACTATAGAAATAGAAAGACAGAAATTCTTGATGAATGTTTGAATAAACACCCTAACACAGAAAAATTGATGTCTTATATTTATAATATCCTATTCGATAATGATGCACCCACGACAGAAATATATAGGCAATCATGAGAAAATGAACCAGGCCAACCAATAAAGCCAGAAATATGGGACAAAAGCTTACAACATATACATCACTGTTTGTTAAATGCTAGACACTCTTTAATACAATTTAAAGTATTACATAGATTGCACTATTCAAAAACAAAATTAAATAGAATTTTCCCAAGCATATCTCCTATTTGTGAAAAATGTCAGCACTCAGAGGCTAACTTAAAGCACACATTTGTAAGTTGTATAAAAATTAATAATTTTTGGACGGAAATTTTTAAGATAATTTCGGAAGTTCGCAATATTCAATTGGACCCCGATTCAAAACTAATAATATTAGGAATACTAGAACAAAATCAAATATTTACAACAAGCCAAAGAAACTTTATCAATTATAGTTTAATAACTGGGAAAAAATTAATATTACAATTTTGGAAAGGCCCTATAACCCCCACAATTAAAATATGGACTATGGAAATGTCGGAGACCCTACATTTGGAAAGATTAAGATTTGTCTTAATGGCCAAACAAGAACTATTTACTAGAATATGGTCTCCATTCATTGACTATTTGAAGGGGCAAACCGGTTCGACACGAGAACCTGACTGAAACATGAATCAAGGATTAGATGAAGAATTACATTTTATAATCTACGGACATATCTCCAATGATGTATAATTAGCTGATTATTCCATTCTCTTTTAATTTTTTGGTTTCTTTTCTCTCCCTCTATTTTTTTCTATCCATATAAAAATTAAAAAAATATATAGAAGTACAATTATTATACAATTGATAATACAAACAATATTAATAATGTATGACTACAACAAACAAAATGTTTTTTATTATGTATTTACTTCTAATAAAAAAATAATTAAAAAAAAGGAAAGTAGTTGATATGGAGCCCCATGGACAGAGAAGAGGTGCACCAGCTTCTGGACTACCGCTGTGGAGGTGGGGCTATGGAGCAGATCAATTTCAAACCATCCAGCATACGAGTCGACTAAGACCAATTTTGTTTGCCATGCCAATCAAAAATGTCAGTTGCCACAGTGGACATGGGAGGTCAGGAACCAGATGTGAGAGAAGTGGCTGTTTTCATTGGTTTGGTGCCAAAATGTTGCACACTGCACAGGACTCTACCTTTTTTCGGATATAATCAGCCATTCCAGGCCATAAAAACATGCTTTCTGCTCTTAGATTAGTTGCCTCTGCACCTGGGTGTCCCCCATGGATGGCATCAAAGTATTTGACGATAGGGAAGTGTAGGGAAGAAGGAATTACAGCTTTGTGGCCCTTTACGATAATGCCATCTTGTACTACTAGTTCGTCACGAATGGAGAAGAATGGGCGAATTGTGAGTGGTAGTCTGTATTGTGTGTCTGGCCACCCATGCTATAGGACAGACGAGAGTGATCGTAAGGTATCGTCAGCAGCAGTTTGGGCTGTCGGGTCTTCCAAACAGGACGAAGGAACATAGGAGACCATCATGACAACGAAGCTGTCCTCATCCGTTGATGATTTCTCGCAGGACTTATGTGAAGCTTGCGACAGGGTGACAGCCAAGTGCATGTCTTTGTCATGTTTGTAAATCAGAGCAATGTCATGCTTCTGTAGTTGTAACATCATATGTTGGAGACGTGCTGGAGCAACATGTATCGGTTTGTTCATGCTGCTTAATGCTGATTAAGGGTGGATAGTCGGTTTCAATTGTGACTGTTTTTCTGAAGATAAAGTCATTGAACATCTTGCAGGCGAAAAAGACCGCTAGCAGCTTCTTTTCAATCTGAGGGTAGCGTTGTTCCGTGCCAGTAATAGTGCAGAAACATAGGCAACAGGTCGGTTGCCTAAGATAACTAAAAAGACAATACGGGGAGAAAGATAACTAAAAAGACAATACGGGGAGAAAAGATGAGGTACGAAGGTAAGCTAGCCAAGAATATAAAGGAGGATAGTAAAAGCTTCTTTAGGTATGTGAAGAGAAAAAAATTAGTTAAGACCAAAGTTGAACCCTTGAAGACCGAAAAAGGTGAATTTATTACGGGGAACAAGGAAATGGCAGATGAGTTGAACAGGTACTTTGGATCCATCTTCACTAAGGAAGACACAAACAATCTTCCTGATATAGTAGTGGCCCGAGGATCTGGGGTGATGGAGGAACTTAAGGATATCCACAATAGGCAGGAAATGGTGTTGGGTAGACTGATGGGACTGAAGGCTGATAAATCCCCAGGGCCTGATGGTCTGCATCCCAGGGTACTTAAGGAAATGGCTCTAGAAATCGTGGATGCATTGGTGATACTTTCCCAATGTTCTATAGACTCAGGATCAGTTCCTGTGGATTGGAGGGTAGCTAATGTTATCTCACTTTTTAAGAAAGGTGGGAGAGTGAAAACAGGGAATTATAGACCAGTTAGCCTGACATCGGTGGTGGGGAAGATGCTGGAATCAATTATAAAAGATGAAATAGCGGCACATCTGGATAGCAGTAATAGGATCGGTCTGCGTCAGCATGGATTTATGAAGGGGAATTCATGCTTGACTAATCTTCTGGAATTTTTTGAGTGTGTAACTAGGATAATGGACAAGGGAGACTCAGTTGATGTAGCGTACCTGGACTTTCAGAAAGCATTTGATAAGGTCCCACATAGGAGATTGGTAGGCAAAATTAAGGCACATTGTATTGGGGGTAGATTGGTTACTGGACTTTCTAGTCTGTTAAGGGCCTGTCCCACTAGCGCGCGATTAGACGCGACAAGCGCGACAAATTCGGACGCGGGGGTCGCGTGGGGGTCAGGCGATCCCGGTGCGAGTGAAGGGCCTGTCCCACTAGCGCGCGATTACACGCGCGACGTCCGAAGGAAGGACGTTATTTTTCATCACGTGACGATGCGCATGAGCATGCGCGTTGCACGACGTCGGGCAGTGACGTCATCACGCAACGCCACGCTGAAGACGCACAACGTCAAAACGTCATCACGTTAATCACGTTCTGCGCGACAGGATTTTGCCGCGCGTAATTTTTTGAGCAGTGTCGGTTTTTGGACACTACGCGTGATGTCGACACCAGCTACACACAACTCGACGAGACTCCGGCGATCGCAGTGGGACAGGGTCACGCGAGGCCGGGCGACTAAAGCGACCACGGTAGGTCGCGCTTGTCGCGTCTAATCGCGCGCTAGTGGGACAGGCCCTTTAGGTTGGATAACCATTCCTCTTCTACCCTCACCCTGAACACTGACGTACCCCAGGGCTGCGTGCTGAGCCCCCTCCTCTACTCCCTCTTCACCTACGACTGCGTACCTGTACATGGCACCAACACCATCATCAAGTATGCAGATGACACGACGGTGATTGGCCTCATCAGCGACAACGATGAGTCGGCCTACAGGAGGAGATTCAGCTCCTAACAGCATGGTGTGCTGACAATAACCTGGCCCTCAACTCCAAGAAGACCAAGGAGCTCATTGTGGACTTAAGGAGATCGAGAGGCTGCACGCACAACCCCATCCATATCAACGGGATGGAGGTGGAACGTGTCTCCAGCTTCAGGTTCCTGGGGGTCAACATCTCCGATGACTTCTCCTGGACCCACAACACATCCTCGCTGATCAAGAAAGCTCACCAACGTCTCTTCTTCCTGAGGAGACTTAAGAAAGTCCACCTGTCTCCCCAGATTCTGGTGAACTTCTACCGCTGCACCGTCGAGAGCATCCATACCAACTGCATCACAGTATGGTATGGTAACTGCTCTGTCGCCGACCGGAAAGCTCTGCAGAGGGTGGTGAAGATCGCCCAACGCATCACAGGCTCCTCACTCCCCTCCATGAGTCTGTCCATAGTAAACGATGCCTGCGCAGGGTGCACAGCATCGCCAGGGACTGCTCATACCCCAACCATAGACTGCTTACCCTCCTCCCATCCGGGAGATGCTACAGGTCCCTCCGCTGCCGTACCAGCAGGCTCAAGAACAGCTTCTTCCCTGTGGCTGTCACACTTCTCAACGCTGCACCTCAATGACTGCCTGTCTCCACCCCTCCCCGTACTATCCAATCACCAGCAAATTGCACGGATACCACTGTATATGTATAGATGTATATGCTCATACTACTGCGCAATTACTTGTTTATTCATAAGTTCGCCCTTCGGAGATACCAACTGCATTTCGTTGTCTCTGTATTGTACACTGCACAATGACAAGATTGAATTGAATTAAAGAGTGCTGACATGGATAGAAAATTGGTTGGCAGACAGGAAACAAAGAGTAGGGATTAACGGGTCCCTTTTAGAAGGGCAGGCAGTGACTAGTGGGGTACCGCAAGGCTCAGTGCTGGGACAGCAGTTATTTACATTATACATCAATGATTTGGATGAAGGGATTCAAAGTAACATTAGCAAATTTGCAGATGACCCAAAGCTGGGTGGCAGTGTGAACTGTGAGGAGGATGCTATGAGAATGCAGGGTGACTTGGACAGATTGGGGGAGTGGGCAAATGCATGGCAGATGAAGTTTAATGTGGATAAATATGAGGTTATCCACTTTGGCAGCAAAAACAGGAAGGCAGATTACTATCTAATTGGCATCAAGTTGGGAAATGGGGAAGTACAATGGGATCTGGGGGTCCTTGTTCATCAGTCTATGAAAGTAAGCATGCAGGTACAGCAGGCAGTGAAGAAAGCGAATGGCATGTTGGCCTTTATAACAAGAGGAGTCGAGTATAGGAGCATAGAGGTCCTTCTGCAGTTGTACAGAGCCCTAGTGAGACCACACCTGGAGTATTATGTGCAGTTTTGGTCCCCTAATTTGAGGAAGGACATTCTTGCTATTGAGGGAGTGCAGCGTAGGTTTACAAAGTTAATTCCCAGGATGGAGGGACTGTCATGTGCTGAGAGAATGGAGCAGCTGGGCTTGTACACTCAGGAGTTTAGAAGGATGAGAGGGGATCTTATTGAAACATATAAGATTGTTAAGAGTTTGGACATGCTAGAGGCAGGAAACATGTTCCCGATGTTGAGGGAGTCCCGAACCAGCGGCCACAGTATAAAAATAAGGGGTATGTCATTTAGAACAGGGACAAGGAAACACTTTTTCTCACATGGAGTTGTGAGTGTGAAATTCTTTGCTTCAGAGGGCCGTGGAGGCTGGTTCTCTGGATACTTTCAAGAGAGAGCTAGATTGGGTTCTTAAAGATAGCGGAGTCAGGGGATATGGGGATAAGGCAGGAATGGGGTACTGATTGGGGATGATCAGCCATGATCACATTGAATGGCGGTGCTGGCGCGAAGGGCTGAATGGCCTACTCCTGCACCTATTGTCTATTGTCTATTGTTGCCATCACCATTTTCTTGGAAGCAGGCTGCTCCTGTGCCATACTGGGAGGCGTCGCAAGTCAGTGTAATAAGCAGCTTAACATCGAAGTAGGTGAGGGTGGGGGCACAAGACATCTGTTGTTTAAGTGTCTAATGACCTCTGCTGTTATTCATGCCAGGACCATACAGTATTTTTGTGAGTTAGCTGGCGCAGTGGGGCTGATAGTTCGCTGAAATTTGGAATGAATTTCACCAAGTAGTTTACCATTCCAAGGAATCTCTGCAGGCTGGTCATATCTGCGGGTGCTGGTAACTCGTTGTTTGCAATAGTCTTTGATGGATCGGGTTTGAGACCATCACTGGTGAATACATGATCCACATAGTTCACCTCACTCACCCGGAATTTACACTTTAGGGGGTTAAACTTGAGGTTGATCTCTTTGGCGCAGTCTAGAACCCTTTTTAAGTTTGCGTCGTATTCTTGGATATATTGTCCAGCAGTGAGAATATCATCAACAATAATTGAGCATGGGTAGGCAGCAAATAGTTGTTCCATGGTGCGCTGAAATACTTAATTTGCCGAGTTTATCACCAACGGCATGCATAGAAATTTGTAACGTCCAAAAGGTGTATTGAAAGTGGTTAGCTTGGAAGAGTTGTGATTCAACGGAATCTGCCAGAATGAACTCTTTGCATCTAGAACTGTGAATACTGTTGCCTTGCCCAGCTGCACTGTGACTTCTTCCACAGTGCGCATGAGATAGTGTGGTCGTTTAATGACAGTGTTTAAATCTTTAGGACTGATACAAATCCGTATTTCTTCCTTGTTCTTTTTGGTTGCTGCAAACATGGTTGAGACCCAGTCCCAATGGATCGACAACAGGAGCAATCTGGGCCGGTCATGATTGTGCACCTGATGGGAAGCTTGCAAATTTGTCGTTGAAGATATCTCCGTATTGTGAGCGGAACTGTTGAATGGAGCCATGTGCGGGAGATAGTTGATGAACTGCCGTACCAAAGATGACCAAGCCTAGGTCGTTACAGGCATCAATGCCTAGCAGAGAAGTCACTTTGTTTTGGACAAAAAAGAAGCTCAGATTGTATACACATGATGCTAGGTGGCACTGTAACGACTCTTCCAACAGGGTGCACTGCACCCCCTCCAAAGGGAAGTAATGTAGCAGTAGTTTGTTTGACAACTTCAGCATTCCGAATCCTGTAGAGCTCAGATAAGGATAGAACGTTGCAACGAGCTCCAGTATCGAGTTTAGCAATAACATTTGCTCCGTTAATGAGGAGAGTGGCCATGGGATCTCGGTGTTTACAAAACAACTCCGACAAGGAATGCATGTTGATACTCAGTCCATCGACAACAGCCATGAGCTTTATCCGAACAAGGAATTTCATTACATCCTGGTGTATATGACAGTAAACTATTCTGAAACTGACAATATTTTTTTGCATCTCTTTAAATCTATGTCTCTTAGTCTTTCAGTCATCCACAATGGGAGTAGCTTCTATTTATTTTAACAAAAGCCCGTTGTGATCGTATACCTCTCTTTCAAATTTTCTCCCGCCATTAAAATAGCACTCAAGTCTAATGCATCCCATTATGTTCACACTTCATTACTCATTCTTGCTAAAGCTGTATTTCTTGTCACCTGCCGTTTGTCTGCCCATTCTGTCACCCTTTGTCCACTTGCAGTCTGTTACAAAACCTCATTGTCAAATGCAAATTGTGGAATTTTATTTTTCATAGCCATATCAAAGTCTTTAACATATAGTAAAGAAGTAAGAGTCCATAGCAATAATACCAGGGGAGCATCGCTGTTTTTCATGGAGAAACAAGCCTCATACTCTTCTTCATCCCTATTCCTTTGCTATCAAAGTTACATCACAACCTGCCCAAATAAATTAGTTAAGCATAGAAAGTTTCTAATTACAGTATCCTCAAAATGTTCACTTCCCCAACAACTATATTACCTGATTCATTTTACTAAATTAATAAAATAAACATGTGTCAGTTCCATCTGACTCATTATCTACAACTAGATCTTGAATTATCCCAAGGATAGGCTGCGAATATTAAGTACATTCCTAAACCTTTATTGACTTACATCTCTACCTGATTCCTTCAATAGTGTCATATGAACAGCTATAAAATAGTAAAGCACAAAAAACAAAACAACCAAATGAGAGGGAGTAGGGAGTAGGAGTACGTGGCAGTATCTCTGTGAAGGGAAATTGGAAAAAGGTGTTTGGTTCAGGAGTCTGATAGCCCTGAGGAAGAAGCTGTTCTTAACTCTGGACTTCCAGGTTTTCAACCTCCTATATCTTCTTCTAGAAGGCAGATGATTGGAAATGGAATGACCCTGGGTTGCAGGTCTCCTTGACAATACTTTCAGTCTTACTGATGTAGTCTTTCTGTTAAGGCAGTGACAAGCTTCTGATGTATCAGACAATGTTCTGCAAGTTTAGGTGATCAAGAGCAGAACAATTGTCATACCAGGCTGAGATGCACCCAGTCAGAATACTTCATATTGTGCACAAGTTGAAGTTCAAGAGAATCGTCATAGACATGCTGACCCTTCTCTGAAACCAAACAAAGTAAATATGTTGACATGCTTTCTTGATCTCCGCTCAGTTGAAGGCATTAGGCTAGGTTGCTGGTGATAGATGCCTAGCAACATGAACCTATCGACTTGAAATGCTGTGGGAATACCATATTGTCAGAAGTACTGCCTTATCCACCAAGATTCCACCGGGTGGCACTGCCAGCGATGGCAGCCTCGCCAACAGTCTGTCTGTCTTTTCATCTTTTGTTTGTTATTTTTAGTGTGTTTTAAAAGTATGTGGTTTGTTTTATGTGGGGGATGGGCGGGGGCGGGGGGGGGGGGGGGGCCGGGGTAAACATTTTTTCAATCCCTTATCTTGCCGGAGATGCAATTGTTTTCCGGATCGTATCTCTGGTCGCTCTGCGGTCGCCTAACGTCATGGTGCTGGCTGCCTTACTTGGGACTGACTTTGAGACCCATCGCGGGCCATTGACTTACCTGGGATCAGCGTTCCAACCACGGCCTGCGGATTTCACCATCGATGAGTTTGCAGTCTCGGGTAGAGACCGATATCGGGAGCTCCAAACGACGCAGAAGGTTTCGACCAGTTCCGACCCAGGGTCAGATCGCCCGGCGCGGGGGAGCTGAGATTCCCCCTGTGATGCAGGAGCTTGATCACCCTGACGCGAGAGCCCAAACGCCGCCTGCTATCGGAGCCAAGATGAACCCGTGAACGGAAGGCTAAAGGCCCCTGACCGCGGGAAAACAAAAACAAAAAAGGGAAGAGATTGAACTTTTTTTTCACCTTCCATCACAGTGAGGAATGTGGAGGTATCACTGTGGTGGATGTTTATGTTAAAATGTATTTTTTATGCTCTGTTGCTTTTTATTGGTATGACTGTTTGGCAAAGGAAATTCCGCGCATGTTGCTAATAAAGTATGATTATGATTATGATTATTTTCACAAGGAATTAACCAAAAACCCATCGCGTCTGAACTGTGATCTTATACTGTAGTGTTTCAATAAGAACATGGTAATAATCCATGGAATAATCCATGGCTAAACTATAACTCTTAATATCTCTTAATATTACTACTACATGTAGGATCATGCTGTGCATACATTTGTGACATAATTTCCTATTATTGACAGAGATTACAATTCTAAAATGCTTAATTGGCTGGAACTCTTTGAGACATCCTGAGATAATGAAAGGTACAATAACATATAATTTGCATATTTCATTATTTTTTGTATTGCTGCACAACATATGTTCTGATCTTTTCTCGCCTCCAGTTTATTCCCTCCCCTTCAACCTTTACTTTCAATCTGAAGAGGGTTCTGACCTGAAAGATCACCTATGCTTTTTCTCCAGAGATGTTGTCTGACCCGCTGAGTTACTCCAGCATTTTGTGTCTTATGCGTGGGCATTGTTTGTCAGGAATTTAATCACCATTGATGAATCAAATGTTTTAATTTAGAATTAATATACATACATCTTTGAAGTGAACAAACATTTTATAGGACATTTTGCTGTCACAAACAAACTACAGGTGACTCAGATATTGTTATCTACTTCACTTTATCTATTCTATATTTTGATTTAGTTTATGGACTTTAATTCTTGGCTTCTTTTAGTATTTCCTCTATGTCATGGATCTTGAAATCTACATTTGTCACATGTGGAACTCTTTTGTGGAATGATCCAGCGAACTGCTCTTCTTCAGCAACTTGATCATTGCTTCTTGATTGAGGTGTTGGATAAAGGGGAGAGCCACTACACAATTCGATTGGAAAAACTGTGTGCAAAAAAAGTTGAACGTTTTACTTTCAATTAGTGTAGACAGTATGAAAATCCAGGAAAATATGTCCAATCAAGTATTCAGGGAGCATGTAATACAAAATTAATTGATGGATTAATGTGTGTATTGACAGTCCATTTCCCTGCATTAAAGTCGGAGACTTGCAGGGATGCTCGTATTTCCTGCACAATTTTCAGCTCCATCAACGGATTAGCATAAACCAAGTCTTCTACATATTCAGAAATGAGTAATACCCTGGAGCAGGGAGAGCCTGCATTTCCTGATTATGAAAAATATCCTCTTTGTATCTTATGGACCTCCAAAAGCTGATTAAGTGAAAACTTCTCCTGAGAAAACATTCCATTAGAAATGTATCAGCCTATTAAGCACTTTGCTTATGCGTAGAGAAACTATTTCACTTGGGATGATGGCAGTCCTAGTGACATTTATTTAGGAGCATTGGATTATTGTGAAATTTGTCATATATTCCATACGAGATGGGGATAACAGAATCTTCCTTTGATGCACATTAACAAACTAGTTGAGTTTTTGCTACAATCTGGAATTCTCAGAATGATTTTTCAGATGCTAGCCCAAACCTACCAATTTCACAATTTTGAATTTGCAATATTTGAAGTCCTAGTCTGGTACTACAACTACCAGACAACAGCTGTTAACTGAAGGTAACATTATTTTGTTTAATGGAAGGGATATATTCATATTGCCGACACACATGCAAACTGTTACCATAGCCGAGTTGCATTCATAAGAATTAATGGAGAAGGTTATTTTGTTGTTCCTCCTGTTTCTGCACCTGCTATCCTGAAACAACTTACATGTACTGACATTCATTTTGGTAGCTGATTGGCATCCGGATTTTACTGGTTGATGTCAAGGTTTAAGAATAAATCGATAGATCTGAAAACCTGCTTAATATCTATAATCAGGGCTTCAAATTTCACAGCTTCCCTATCCTGAGTGACTATTTTAGACTATTCTTTCAAATTCTTGATGTGCGTTAGTAATTTTTTCGAATAGGAGTAGCATTTTCCCTGCCTCTTCATTTTCCACCTCTGAAGACACCCTTTAAAATGTATCTTTACCAGCTTTCATTTAACCATCCTTATATCTTATATCTCTTCTTTTCTCTTCACATCAGTACTTGTCAGAGCACGCTTTCGTTTGAGATTCCTTTGTATGTACAGTGTGAAGTTTTGGTTGTATATTTTTTTACTGGGTTCATGTTATTAACGATGATCAACTGGGTTGGTTCCTGCATATTTGAGAATGGGTTTAACTCCAAATGTCCAATATCTAATTTACTTTCTGAATTCAGTGGTGAGATCAACAGCAGTTCATATCAATGGTCTGGTATATACACAACATTAATGAATAGGTTTCATATATTAGTTTAGAAGAGATTCATATCAACTTTGATTTTAAAAAAGTGCCTGAGAGATATTTATACTATATGCAGGTTATGTAATTAATAATGTGTATATAAGAATAATTTGCTGTGTGCATATACATCATGTATACAACTGTATTTTAAAGATTTCTTTGTATCATTCTGGTTTCATTTACTTTGTTCCATTTTCTTCATTTCCAGGTAAATCTTTCTGTTCTTCTCAGGGTATGTTACTTCATGCAATGCTAATTTATAGATGGTTTTGTGGTTACTAGTCATCAGGAGAAACATAATTGTCGAAAGGCAGAATGGCCATGTGCACGCAGGTAATCCAAACTAGAAAGCAACACATCGTAAAACAGTTAGATAGCAGCATTATTTATACTTCAAGCTATTGATTAATGTGTCTGAATTAATGCTTTGATAGACGACATGCTCCTGGAAAGGATTTTATTGTTCAGCAAAATGCAGTTGATAGTCAACTTTTATCGTTTAATTTCATATTAACGCCGTTCATTTGCATCAGCAATGCAAAAAGCTATCTAAATATCGTTTCAAGAATAGAAATGCAAAGTTAATATTTATACATTCCATAAAAGGCTTCAGGGTATTTGAAATTGTGCTATATTTAGCAATGTTACAAAATTTTGAGATTTTAAAAATCAAGTCTGCAATTTATCCCATCAGATAAAGCATAATAAGAAGTTTAATTTGACAACTAATTCACTTTCATATCTTCAGTATTAAAAAAGTTATGGCCATTTTCATACTCAGAAATTAGCATCTTGTTCCCCATTGCCTTTCCATTGACTTAACACAAAAGTTGTGATCAAGGACAGTCAAAAGCCCATAACTTTCTTAAAAATTAAGAGAACTCAATGAAATTTTCAGTTATTATAGATTGAAGCATTCTGAAACAAATATGAAACAATCTTACTTGGATGACCTGAAATGAAAGCATATAATTAGGTAGTTATCTCATTGTAGCTAATTACAAAATTCAATTACTAGATCTAAACATCTATCCATTTCTTAAGAAATGATAAACATTTTTAAATTGCCTAAGTGTCCAAATAACATTCACACAATAATCCACAATATAACATGATTTTTAAATCTCATTTTCATGAATTTATAGGCCAAATGGAAGGAATTTAGTGTTTAATGCCTGTAAATTAATGGCTATTTAAATCAACTTACGAGTGGGTTTTAGTGGAATGCGGTGGATTAGAACGTTGCGGTTTGCGGTGAAGTCGGCATGAAAAACTCTGCTGATTCATACATTTTTTTTGTCCCCATTTCGCAACATGAAAATGTAATTAAAGGCTTCCTAAAAACCAAGTTTTAATGTAAAAATAAACTGTGCACTTTATTTTCTCCCTTATGTTAGGTCCGTTCTGCTGTCGGCGTTCAGAGCTTTAGAAGATGATTTTTAAACTACTCTAGCTAATAAATGATCTAGTGTAGTTTAAAAATAGCTTCATGAATGAAATGTCGGAGCGATTTCTCTTTAGCGACGAAATCGCCCGACATGGATCGATTTGGACTGTCTAGGGAAAAATGGCATTTTAAACCCGCCCCCCTCTGAAAGGCGCCAAAGTCGCGCACACAGGGAGCGGCAGAACTGCTGCACCTCTAAAGGTAGGTATTGTAACATACCTACTATGTTTGTGTACTCTAGATACAGTTGCCTTTGATATTGGATTGGTCATTGTTAAACCTGAGTTAGCTTGTGTCTGCTCAAACTGGTACAGTTAGGACAAGGTATTCGATCACAATATATGAATATATCTGTCCATATTTTTAGCATGTATTGCTTCATTTCCCCTGATAGTTTGCATTTCACTGATTAGTGGCTCAGTACTGTGCACCTACCTGACCAAGTGATGTGCTGACTAACCTAAGAGTTATAGCCTGCAAGCCGCAGTTTACTGGGGTTGTGTGCTACTGTACTGTCTGCAAAGGAGACAGCATGGAAGAGCAGCTGCATTGTCTCGCAGACATGGATCTTTGAAAGATAGAGTCATACAGCATGGAAACAGTCCATTTGTCCTGCCATGTCCATTCCAAGCGGTATGAACCAATTCATATTAATCTCATTTTCCAGCACTTGGCCTGCAGTCTTCTGTTACCAGGTGATTCTAATCCTCATCCTGTCACTTCTTAAATGCTGCCAGAGAATCTGCTTGCACCACTCTATCAGGCAGTGTATTTCATTTACTTTCCAATCTGGATGGAGAAGGTCCCCCTCAGATCTTTGCATTTCTTACCCTTAATCATCACTGTATGGCTAAGCACAGCCCCAACGCCATCTATAAATTTGCTGATGATACCATTGTGGCTGGATGAATCACAGGTAGTGATGAGCAGTCAAGACTCCAGGATGGCGTTTTGCCTCCCTAGTGCCAGGGTCCAGGTTGTAATGGACTGGCTGCCGAACATTCTCAAGGGGACGAGGGAAAGTCATTGTGCACATTGGCACAAATTACCTATATAATAAAAAGGATGATGTCCCGCAGAGTGAATATAGGAGGTTAGGCGAAAGGTTAAAAAGCATACCTCAAGTGTAGTGATCTCTGAACTACTCCTGGTGCCATGTGCTAGTGAGGGTAAGAACAGGAAGTTAGAACGATTAAATTCATGGCTGAGGAGGTGGTGGAGAGAGTTGGGATTCAGATTTTTAAACGATTGGGTTTGCTTCTGGGGCAGTGACCTGTACAAGAGGGACAAGATGCACCTGATCTAAAGAGGGGACCAATATCCTGGCAGGCAAGATTGCTAGTGCTACCTCGGATCATTTAAACTAGATTGGCAGGGGGACGGGTTGCAATTCAGGAGTGAGGCAGCTGAGAGGCTGGAAGTCGGTACAGAAGGCAATGAAAGCAAATTCAGACTGGATAGGCAGGAGCACGGCAAGAGTGAGGATGAACTGTTGGATTAAACTGCAGTTATTTTGATGCAAGAGGCCTGGCGGGTAAGGCAGATGAAGGATAGGGATGTGCAACTGGATATTATAGTCCTTACGGAAACAGGCTAAGGGAAGGGGGGGGGGGGGGGTGGGGGAGTACAGGCGGACAGGACTAGGATCTTAATATTTCTGCGTACAGCTACTATAGGTAGGGTTAAAAGAAGAGGTGGATGTGCTTTGTTGATTACGTCATGGCAATAGTCTGATATGACCCTTCTGTTGATTCATCCAGTGAGGTTATAACTGTAGAGCTGATACATAAAAAGGGGATGATCACCTTGTTGGTAGTGCACTATATGACCCCAAATATTCAATTGGAAATGGAAGAACAAGTATTCTTGGAGATTTCGATCTCGGATCAGTCAAAGTCTACATGGATTTATGAAGGGGAAATCATGCTTGATTAATCTTCTGTTCTTTATTTAGGATAGAAACATAGAAAATAGGTGCAGGCGTAGGCCATTCGGCCCTTCGAGCCTGCACTACCATTCAATATGATCATGGCTGATCATCCAACTCAGTATCCCTTACCTGCCTTCTCTCCATACCCCCTGATCCCTTTAGCTACAAGGGCCACATCTAACTCCCTCTTAAATATAGCCAATGAACTGGCCTCAACTACCTTCTGTGGCAGAGAATTCCACAGATTCACCACTCACTCTGTGAAAAATGTTTTTCTCATCTCGATCCTAAAAGATTTCCTTATCCTTAAACTGTGACCCCTTGTCCTGGACTCCCCAACATCGGGAACAATCTTCCTGAATCTAGCCTATCCAACCTCTTAAGAATTTTGTACGTTTCTATAAGATCCCCCCTCAATTTTCTAAATTCAAGCGAGTGCAAGCCGAGTCTATCCAGTCTTTCCTCATATGAAAGTATATTTCATATGAAAGTTTCTTCATATATAACCTGAATGTCAGCCAGAGCAGTGTACTGTACTGCATGTCAGATGTGGGAGGTCATGGTGTCGGATGGCCCTCTTGACGTCCACATCTGCATCAGGTGCAGAGAGATGGGGCTCCTAAGGGACCGTATTTGGATCCTGGAGCAGCAGCACGATGACCTCTGCCTGGTCAGGTGAAAAGTGAAAAGGTGATAGAGGAGAGTTATAGGGAGGTGGTCACTCCAAAACCATAGGAGAGAGACATGTGGGTCACGCTAAGGAAGGGCAAGGGGCAGAGGCATGAACAAGTGAGTACTCCAATGTCAGTACACCTGGCAAATAAGTACTCCTGTTTGAGTACAGATGGGGGTGACAGCCTACCCGGGGGTAGCGACAGCGGACGGGCCTTCAGCACAGAGACCGGCCCTGTTGCTCCGAAAGGTAGGGAAAAAAAGAGGAGGGCAATAGTAATTGGGGACTCTATTGTTAGGGGGTCGGATAGGCGATTCTGTGGACGCAGTCGGGAGACCAGGATGGTGGTCTGCCTCCCTGGTGCCAAGGTCTTGGACGTGTGTAAACGTGTCCAAGATATCCTCAAATCAGAGGGAGAGGAGCCTGAGGTCGTGGTACATATAGGTACCAATGACATAGGTAAAAAAAGGGAAGAGGTCCTGAAGGGAGGATTTAAGGACTTGGGAGGAGAGTTGAGGAAAAGGACCAAAAAGGTAACAATCTCAGGATTACTGCCTGTGCCACGTGACAGTGAGAGTAGAAATGGAGCAAGGTGGAGGATAAATGCTTGGCTAAAAGACTGGTGCAGAGGGCAGGGATTCAAGTTTCTGGATCATTGGGACTTCTTTTGGGGTAGGTGGGACCTGTACAGAAAGGATGGGTTGCACTTGAACCCGAGGGGGACCAATATCCTGGCGGGGAAATTTGCAAAGGCCACTGGGGAGACTTTAAACTAGAATGGTTGGGGCAAGGGATGCAAATAGCAAAAGCTAGTAGACAGAATGGGAGGCAGGAAGCAGAAAAGGGAAGCACTCGGACACAAGAGGAGAAAGAAAAAAAAGGAAATAAACAGAGAATAAGAGATGGGGCGTTTCTTAAATGTGCATATTTTAATGCTAGGAGCATTGTAAGAAAGGTGGATGAGCTTAGAGTCTGGATAGACACCTGGAAGTATGATGTTGTGGCGATCAGTGAAACATAGTTGCAGGAGGGCTGTGATTGGAAACTAAATATTCCAGGATTTCGTTGCTTCAGGTGTGATAGAATTGGAGGGGCAAGAGGTGGAGGTGTTGCATTGCTAGTCAGGGAAGATATTACAGCAGTGCTTTGGCAGGATAGATTGGAGGGCTCATCTAGGGAGGCTATTTGGGTGGAACTTAGAAGTGGGAAAGGTGTAGCAACACTTATAGGGGTATATTATAGACCGCCAAATGGGGAACAAGAATTGGAGGAGCAAATATGTAAAGAGATAGCAGATATTAGTAGTAAGCACAAGGTAGTGATTGTGGGAGATTTCAACTTTCCACACATAGACTGGGAAACACATTCTGTAAATGGGCTGGATGGTTTGGAGTTTGTAAAATGTGTGCAGGATAGTTTTTTGCAGCAATACATAGAGGTGCCTATTAGAGGAGGGGCAGTGCTGGACCTCCTGTTAGGAAATGAGACGGGACAGGTGGCGGAGGTATGCGTAGGGGAGCACTTCGGGTCCAGTGATCACAATACCATTAGTTTCAATATAATTATGGAGAAGGACAGAACTGGGCCTAGGGTTGAGATTTTTGATTGGAGAAAGGCTAACTTTAACGAGATGCGAGATGACTTAAAAGGAGTGAACTGGGACATTTTGTTTTATGGGAAAGATGTAGAGGAGAAATGGAGGACATTTAAAGGGGAAATTTTAAGAGTACAAAATCTTTATGTTCCTGTTCGGTTGAAAGGAACCAGTAAAAATTGGAAAGAGCCCTGGTTTTCAAGGGAAATTGGACATCTTGTTCGGAAAAAGAGGGAGATCTACAATAATTATAGGCAGCATGAAGTAAATGAGGTGCTTGAGGAGTATAAGGAATGTAAAAAGAATCTTAAGAAAGAAATTAGAAAAGCTAAAAGAAGATATGAGGTTGCTTTGGCAAGTAAGGTGAAAGTAAATCCAAAGGGTTTCTACAGCTATATTAATAGCAAAAGGATAACAAGGGATAAAATTGGTCCATTGGAGAGACCGAGTGGACAGCTATCTGCAGAGCCAAAAGAGATGGGGGAGATATTGAACAATTTCTTTTCTTCGGTATTCACCAAGGAGAAGGATATTGAATTATGTGAGGTAAGGGAAACTAGTAGAGTAGCTATGGATACTATGAGTTTCAAAGTAAAAGAAGTACTGGCACTTTTGAAAAATATAAAAGTGGATAAGTCTCCAGGTCCTGACAGGATATTCCCTAGGACATTGAGGGAAGTTAGTGTAGAAATAGCCGGGGCTATGACAGAAATATTTCAAATGTCATTAGAAACGGGAATCGTCCCCGAGGATTGGCGTACTGCGCATGTTGTTCCATTGTTTAAAAAGGGTTCTAAAAGTAAACCTAGCAATTATAGACCGGTTAGTTTGACTTCAGTGGTGGGCAAATTAATGGAAAAGATACTTAGAGATAATATATATAAGTATCTGGATAAAGAGGGTCTAATTAGGAACAGTCAACATGGATTTATGCCTGGAAGGTCATGTTTGACTAATCTTCTTGAATTTTTTGAAGAGGTTACTAGGGAAATTGACGAGGGTAAAGCAGTGGATGTTGTCTATATGGACTTCTTTAAGGCCTTTGACAAGGTTCCTCATGGAAGGTTGGTTAAGAAGGTTCAACTGTTGGGTATAAATGCAGGAATAGCAAGATGGATTCAACAGTGGCTGAATGGGAGAAGCCAGAGGGTAATGGTGGATGGCTGTTTGTCGGGTTGGAGGCAGGTGACTAGTGGGGTGCCTCGGGGATCTGTGTTGGGTCCTTTGTTGTTTGTCATGTACATCAATGATCTGGATGAAGGGGTGGTAAATTGGATTAGTAAGTATGCAGATGATACCAAGATAGGGGGTGTTGTGGATAATGAAGAGGATTTCCAAAGTCTACAGAGTGATTTAGGCCAGTTGGAAAAATGGGCTGAAAGATGGCAGATGGAGTTTAATGCTGATAAATGTGAGGTGCTACACCTTGGCAGGACAAATCAAAATAGGATTCCTTGAAGGTGGAATCTCATATAGATAGGGTGGTAAATAAAGCTTTTGGTATGCTAGCCTTTATAAATCAGAGCATTGAGTATAGAAGCTGGGATGTAATGTTAAAATTGTACAAGGCATTGGTGAGACCAAATCTGGAGTATGGTGTACAATTTTGGTCGCCCAATTATAGGAAGGATGTCAACAAAATAGAGAGGGTACAGAGGAGATTTACTAGAATGTTGCCTGGCTTTCAACAGCTAAGTTACAGAGATAGGTTGAATAAGTTAGGTCTTTATTCTCTGGAGCGCAGAAGGTTAAGGGGGGACTTGATAGAGGTCTTTAAAATGATGAGAGGGATAGACAGAGTTGATGTGGACAAGCTTTTCCCTTTGAGAATAGGGAAGATTCAAACAAGAGGACATGACTTTAGAATTAAGGGACAGAGGTTTAGGGGTAACATGAGGGGGAACTTCTTTACTCAGAGAGTGGTAGCGGTGTGGAATGAGCTTCCAGTGGAAGTGGTGGCGGCAGGTTCGTTGGTATCATTTAAAAATAAATTGGATAGGCATATGGATGAGAAGGGTATGGAGGGTTATGGTATGAGTGCAGGCAGGTGGGACTAAGGGAAAAAAGTTGTTCGGCACGGACTTGAAGGGCCGAGATGGCCTGTTTCCGTGCTGTAATTGTTATATGGTTTATATGGTTATATGGAAAGTCCTGACATTACAGGAATCAGTCTGGTGAACCTTCTCTGTACTCCCTCTATGGCAAGAATGTCTTTCCTCAGATTTGGAGACCAAAACTGTAAGCAATGACCCTGTAACAAGTAGAATAGATAGGGGAGGGCCAGCGAATGTGGTGTATCTGAACTTTCAAAAAGCCCTCGACAAGGTCTCACACAAGAGATTAGTGTGCAAAATGAGAGCACGTGGTATTGGGGGTAGGGTATTGACATGGATAGAGAACTGGTTGACAGACAGGAAGCAAAGAGTAGGAAATAACGGGTCCTTTTCAGAATGGCAGGCAGTGACTAGTGGGGTGCCGCAAGGCTCAGTGCTGGGACCCCAGTTATTTACAATATATATTAACGACTTAGACAAGGGAATTAAATGTAACATCTCGAAGTTTGCAGATGACACAAAGCTGCGTGGTAGTGTGAGCTGCGAGGAGAATGCTAAGAGGCTGCAGGGTGACTTGGATAGGTTGGATGAGTGGGCAGATGCATGGCAGATGCAGTCTAATGCGGATAAATGTGAGGTTATCCACTTTGGTGGCAAGAACAAGAAGGCAGATTATTATCTGAATGGCGTTAGATTAGGAAAAGAGGAGGTGCAACAGTTACTGAAAGTAAGCATGCAGGTACAGCAGGCAGTGAAGAAAGTTAATGCCATGTTGGTCTTCATAGCGAGAGGATTCGAGTACAGGAGCAAAGTCCTACTGCAGTTGTGCAGGACCCTGGTGAGACCACATCTGGAGTATTGTGTGCAGTTTTAGTCTCCTAATTTGAGGAAGGACATTCTTGCTATTGAGGGAGTGCAGCATAGGTTCACCGGGTTAGTTCCCGGGATGGCGGGACTGACATATGATGAAAGAATGGGTCAACTGGGCTGGAATTTAGGAAGGATGAGAGAGGATCTTATAGCAACATTTAAAATCTTAAGGAATTTGACAGGCTAGGTGCAGGAAAACTGTTCCACGTGTTGGTGGAGTCCAGAACCAGGGATCACAGTTTAAGAATAAGGGGTAGGCCATTTAGAACTGAGATAAGGAAAAACATTTTCACTCAGAGAGTTTTAAATCGGTGGAATTCTCTGCCACAGAGGGCAGTGGGGGACAATTCACTGGGTGGTTTCAAGAGAGAGTTAGATTTAGCTCTTCGGGCTAAAGGAATCAAGGGATATGGGGAAAAAGCAGAAATGGGATACTGATTTTGGATTATCAGCCATGATCATATTAAATGGTGGTGCTGGCTTGAAGGGCCGAATGGCCTACTTCTGCATCTATTTTCCATGTTTCTACATTTCTGTTGCAAGTAGGTGCAAGACTAAAATAGGGTTGTCATAGTGCGGGATTTTAAGTTTTCCAATATAGACTGGGACTGCCAAAGTTCCAAATGTTTACAGGGGATCAAACTGTCAAATATGTTCAGGAAAGTTTCCTCAGGCAATATGTAGAGGGCCTTGCAAGGGAGAGTGCAAAACTTGATCTATTTTTAGGAACTTGGGAAGGGTAAGTGACAGCGAGCAAACTGTTTGTGCCTGTTGTCAACACTAAATTGGCTTTAAATTATTTATGGATAACAAAAGGACAGACCCACAAGTTAAAGTTCTGAATTGGGGCAACGCCAACCAAAGGTATTAGACAGGAACTCACTAAAGTTGATGAGAATAGTTTTTTTCCAGAAAGAGGGATGACTGGAAAGTAGGATACTTTTAAAAGTGTGATGTTGAGAGTTCAAGGCTTGCATATTTCTGTTAGCATGAAGGGCAAGGCAGGTGAGAGTAAGAAATGATGAGAAAAATTAAAGCTCTCATCAGGAAAAAGAAGGAAGTAAGGGCCAGGGAAAGCAGCTGGGGGCAAATGTATCCCTGGAAAAGTGCAGGGATCTGAGGAGCATATTTAAGTAGGAAATCCAGAGATCAAAAAGTGAGCAGGAAAGATTAAGGAGAATCAATAAAAAAAGAGAAGGATATAAGGGGAAAGTCGGTGACTAGAGAGCAAATAGGGTCTCTCAGAAACCAAATCAATCATCCACGTTCAAAGTCGCAGTAGAGGGGCAAGGTCTGAAATGAGTATTTCTCATCCGTTTTTACAGGAAGAAACACATGAAGTCTAGGAAACTTAGGACAGTTTATATACTGTAGATATCTTGAGAATAATCTATATTGCAGTTGAGGAGGTGCTCGGTATCCGAAGGAGTATGAAGGTTGATAAATCTCCTGAGCCTGATCAGAAATATTGAAGATCACTGTGGGAAGCTAGAGAAGAAATTGCTGGCTGAGATATATGATTCATCGTTAGACACAGATGAGATGCTGGATGACTGGAGGATGACTAATGTTGTGCCTCTATTTAAGAAAGGCTGCAAGGAAAAGCCTGGGATCTATAGACCAGTGCCCTGAACATATGTGGTAGGTATGTTATTTTTTGGACTGGTGGCCTGTGACCAGTGGTGTGCCTCATGGATTAGTGCTGGGGCTATTGGTGTTTGTGGTTTATGACATTAAAGCAGGTAGTATTGTAAAAAGTGAAGATGGTTATGAAGAATTACAGTAGAATCTTAATTAGCTGGGCAAGTGGGCTGAGGAATTGCTAATGGAGCTTAATGCAGATAAGTTTGAGGTATTATATTTTGGGAAGTCAAACCAAGGCAGAAGCTTCACACTGAATGGTGGGGCTCTGAAGAAAGCTGTAGAGCAGAGGATTCTATGAGTACAGGTACATTGTCCCCTGAATTGGGGGTCATATGTAGATAGGGTGGTGAAAAAAGCTTTTTGTGCATTGTTTATGTAACAAGCTGCCAGAGGAGCATTTAAGGCAGGTACCATAACAACATTTAAGAGACACTTGAACAGGAGCATGTATAGCAAAGGTTTATAGGGATATGGGATGTACATAGAAACATAGAAAATAGGTGCAGGCGGAGGCCATTCGGACCATCGAGCCAGCACCGCCATTCATTGTGATCATGACATTGTCCCTTATCAATAACCTGTGCCTGCCTTCTCCCCATATCCCTTGACTCCACTAGGCCCTAAAGCTCTATCTAACTCTCTCTTAAATCCATCCAGTGACTTGGCCTCCACTACTCTCTGTGGCAGGGAATTCCATAAATTCACAACTCTCTGGGTGAGTCCGTACCTCTCACAATGGAGTCTCCAACCACAATGACGTTGCCTGACGTTGGCCTCTTTGGTTTTGGCTCAACAGCCCTTTTTGCTTCGTAAGCCAGTCCGCCGCTCAGTGTGATAATGTCTTCTGTCCCGACAGCTTCTAAGTGGGTGAACCTGTTCACAAGAGGTACAACACCTGGGGACCTTTGCATTCCATGTTTCCCTCCCTTTGTCACCGTCACCCACCTTCTCTCTTCCAGTACCTTAGGTGTACCAATCTTACTGTAGCACTTGTCGAGGAACAACTCAGTTTCTTGGACAAGCCTGAGGTCATCCACTTGCTTCTCCAGTTCCCCAACATGGTCCTTCAGGAGCTGTACCTGCATGCACTTCTCACATTTGTAGCAGCCAGAGGCATCAGCAGTGTCCTTGACCTCCCACTGAATCAGCTTGCTTGACATCTCTTTCTTTCGTCTCTCTCTCTCCAGCGTTTTGCATAGCCTCCTCTCCTAAGACTCTCGAGCCAAAGACTCGCACTTTCCTCACTGCCGCTCCCTTAGAGCCGTCCTGCTTATATTGACTGATAAATTGCCTAATTTACAAACCAAATTCCTCTGTTTTAAACTGTTTTCCCCCTCTGACTCACTTCTAACTCACCTCCCACTCGGGCTAGTGCCAATCAGTGCTTTTTCCTGATTCTCTTTGCTGCTGTTTCTTCAAAATCCACGGGAGCTCTGAGTTAAGTCTGCCTGTGCTACACCTCTCTTTTTAAACTGTTTTCCCCCTCTGATTTACTTCTAACTCTCCTCCCACTCGGGTTAGAGCCAATCAGTGCTTTTTCCTGCTTCTCTTTGCTGCTGTTTCTTCAAAATCCATGGGAGCTCTGAGTTAAGTTTGGCTGTGCTATGCCTTTCTTTTTAAACTGTTTTCCCCCTCTGACTCACTTCTAACTCTCCTCCCACTTGGGCTAGAGCCAATCAGTGTTTTTTTCTGCTTCTCTTTGCTGCTGTTTCTTCAAAATTCATGGGAGCTCATGGGGAAACTAGACTAGTTTAGATGGGACATCTTGGTCAACATGGAAAGTTGGATTGAAGGGCCCATTTATGTGCTGTATGACTGTCATTATTAGTCAGCGAGCAGAGAGATAGAACATCTATAGAATGGTGCTGCAAAAACAATCTCTCCCTCATTGTTAACAAGACCTAGTAACTAATCAATTACTTCAGAAATGGGAAGTTGGGAGACCACACGCTATTTTTAATTGGTGGATCAGCATATTCCTAGACCTAAATATCTCAAATGACCTGTCCTAGTCCTGGCATGTGAGGTGTAATCGCGAAGAAAGCACCTGTTTTCCTTCCACTTCACAATTATGTGCCACTTTGTGTTGGTCTATCACATAAAATCCCAATAAAATACATATACGTTTGTGGTTGTAACGTGACAAAATGTGGAATAGCTCAAGGGGTATGAATACTTTTGCAAGCCACTTGTAAAGCACATGGTATTGGAGGTTCAGTATTGATGTGGATAGAGAACTGGCTGGCAGACAGGAAGCAAAGAGTAGGAGTAAACAGGTCCTTTTCAGAATGGCAGGCAGTGACTGGTGGGGTACCGCAAGGCTTGGTGCTGGGACCCCAGCTTTTACAATATATATTAACGATTTGGACGAGGGAATTGAATGCAACATCTTTAAGTTTGCGGATAACACGAAGCTGGGGGGCAGTGTTAGCTGTGAGGAGGATGCTAGGAGGCTGAAAGATGACTTGGATAGGTTTGGTGAGTGGGCAAATGCATGGCAGATGCAGTATAATGTGGATAAATGTGAGGTTATCCACATTGGTAGCAAAAACAGGAAAGTAGACTATTATTTGAATGGTGGCCGAATAGGAAAAGGGGAGATGCAACGAGACCTGGGTGTCATGGTACACCAGTCATTCAGTGCACGCAGGTGCAGCAGGCAGTGAAGAAATCAAATGGTATGTTAGCATTCATAGCAAAAGGATTTGAGTATAGGAGCAGGGAGGTTCTACTGCAGTTGTACAGGGTCTTGGTGAGACCACTCCTGGAGTATTGCGTACAGTTTTGGGCTCCTAATCTGAGGAAAGACATTCTTGCCATAGAGGGAGTACAGAGAAGGTTCACCAGACTGATTCCTGGAATGTCAGGACTTTCATAGAAAGAAAGACTGGATACTCGGCATGTACTCGCTAAAATTTAGAAGATTGAGGGGGGATCTTGTAGAAACTTACAAAACTCTTAAGGGGTTGGATAGGCTAGATGCAGGATGATTGTTCCCGATGTTGGGGAAGTCCAGAACAAGGGGTCACAGTTTAAGGGGCAAGTCTTGTAGGACCGAGATGAGAAAAATATTTTTCACACAGAGAGTGGTGAATCTGTGGAATTCTCTGCCACAGAAGGTAGTTGAGGCCAGTTCATTGGCTATATTTAAGAGGGAGTTAGATGTGGCCCTTGTGGCTGTGGGGATCAGGGGGTATGGAGAGAAGGCAGGTATGGGATACTGAGTTGAATTATCAGCCATGATCATATTGAATGGCGGTGCAGGCTCGAAGGGCCGAATTGCCTACTCCTGCACCTATTTTCTATGTTTCTATGAGGAAAAACTTTTTCATCCTGAGAGTTGTGAATCTGTGGAATTGTCTGCCACAGAAGGCAGTGGAGGCCAATTACTTGGATGTTTTCACGAGAGAGTTAGATTTAGCTCTCAGCTAAAGGAATCAAGGGATATGGGGGGAAAAAGCACGAACTGATTTTAGCCATGATCAGATTGAATGGCGGTACTGGCTCGACGGGCCGAATGGCCTACTCCTGTACATATTTTTCTCTGTTTCTATCACAGGCACAGCCCTCCCCATCATCAAAAGTATCTAATATGAAGTGCTGCCTCATGAAGGTGGCATATATCAACAAGGATCCCCACCATCTGGGCAATGCACTCTATTCACTGCTGTCATTTGGCAGAAGGTGCACCTGAGGTCCCACACTACCATGTTCAGGAACAGTTACTTTCTCGACTCAAACCCCATAAATCTATATGTACCTCAACATTGTGAACATTGACGACTGCCTATTGCACTACCATGGACTTGTTTTTTTTTTTACAATTAGTGCTTTGCACTAATATCTTTTATTTTGTGTAGTTTTTTTTACTGTCTTCCTGAATTTTTATGTGTAATTTATATGTAATTTTTTGTATGTTTGCCTGAGTCTATGTGTCTGTGAACCTACTGCATGCAATTTCTTAATTGTACCTCTACCTCACCATATTTGTGTAAGTGACAATAAATGCGCTAAGACTTGATTGACTTGGATGTCTTCTAGTCTAAACTGCCTCTGATATGGAGAATGGTCGATAGCAGAAAACCTATCTACACATGCCCCTTATGAATTTATATACCCTCCTTAACTTCCACCCCTCCTGGAAATACATACCTTCCCTTTCCAATCTCTTTTCATAATGGAAATGCTACACACCAGGCAACATCCTAGTGAATCTTCTCTGCATCTTTTCCAGATTTATAACATCCTTCCTATTATGTGGTAGCTAATGGTAATGTCATTTTTTATAATTGGAGCATAATCCCCTTGCTTTTGTCTTCAGTGTCCCAGCTAATGAAGGCTAGTAAACCGTTTGCCTTCTGAACCATGTTAACTACCTTCACTGCCAGCTTCAAAGATCTTTCTGGACATGGTAACAGGGTAGGAAGCATCCAAAGAAATCCCATGAGAACAGCCGGGAATCCCCGTGAGAAAGGAGATGAACAGAAGGTGGCAGCAGACACCCGCACAAAGATTCAATTTTACCAGTCATCTCCATACACTGTTTTCTTTCCAAATCTCACAAAATCAGCTATTTACTTTTTCAAAGTACACAATCCATACTTAGTCACAACAAATGAATGATTATATATTTTTTCATTCCTACGCTTCAATATTAATTTTGTATCAGAAGAACCATGACTTTCCCTTTCACTGATAAAACAGAACTAGTAAAATAATGATAATTTTTCTTGAAGATATATTATGGTGCACAGGGTCTTGGGTTTTAGTGGACAGTAACTCATATTATCTGATAATTGGGGTCAACATATATTTAACCTGCTCCAACACATCCTCCGAAATAATTATCAACACTAATGCTCCAAACAAAGCTTTTCACTGTTACTTGGTACACATGACAATAATAAACCTAAACCTAAACTTAAGGGGCTGTCCCACTTGGGTGACCTAATTGCCGAGTTTAGAAGAGTTTGAAAAAATGGCATGTTGAAGACCTCCTTCGACTATGTAGAAAACCTCTTTCGACTATGTTGAAGACCAGCTTCGAGTAGTTACGACTAGCTATGACTAACTTCAGGAAAATTGGACACTGAATAGTGGAGAGTGAAGACGACCTCCTTCAATCTCCTTCGACCTCCCTTCGACTTCCCTTTGACTATGATGAACACTATCTATGACTTCCTTCGACTACTTTCGACTACCCTCGATTACGACTAACATGCCGACCTACTACGACCTAGTACAACTAAACCTACGAGTAAAAAAAGTATCGATTTTTTTCCATGGTGACCTTTTTTCACTCATGGGCATTTTGTAACATATTGAAAAAAATGCCGTGACCTAGCTGAAGCCTCGAGTACGCGGAGACCACTCTCGAGCATGAAGGAGAGTTACGAAGACCTCCTACGACCTCGTGTCGACCATGCCGCAAGTATGAGTTGAGGGCAAACTCGCCAGAACTCGCGGATTTGGTCGCCCAAGTGGTACAGGCCCTTTATCAAGAGATTCTTTATAGCCCTTTCCAGATTGTCTGCTGAGTTTCCTTTAGTTTGTCTGTCAGTTGCAAAACACCTTGCATTATTCTGAGTTTATGAAAAGCCACTACATAAATGCAAGTCGGTTCTTTGAATAACTAAACCTGTGAATTTAGTTAATGATATTTATCCATGGGTTGAGTTTTAAAGGGAAATGCATAAAAATTGTAATAATTGAGGATGATCACTTACCACAGACATTATATTCATGAGTGCTTCTCCTAAGTAAGCGCAGAAAATTGCTTTTGGGAAAAAGAGGGAAAGATAGTTTAGTAAATATTAGTAAATTAGTAAATATTAGAAAGATTAATTAATTTTATTTCATAAAATTAGAACACATACTTGTCTAGTCTTAAGATTGAAATGTTTTACAGTTTATTTGAGATGTAGAATATAAAAAATAGATTTTTAAAGTGTGGAAGCAAAATGTATATTGTAACATGTGATGATGTGGGAACAGTTGATGGTTAAGTACAATGCGTGTTGTGGCATCTGGTTGAAAAAATATCCTAAGTAATATTGAGAAATGTATTTGAAGGACATGAAGACCGAAATAGGGACTTCCATTGGGTTAAATAACCAGCAGAGCTAGGCAAGGACAGTCTGACAGGGGAGGAATAGTCTGTACATTGAGAGGCTTTGCGCCACAAGATTTTTAATGAGCAAGTTTGTGAGGTGTGCCATGTACATATTAGAGATGGGAATATCAAACAAATTAGTACCCTCAGAAATGAATGTTTCAACAGTGAAGTATGAGTATAATATTTTTGGGATTGAAGGAGATAGTCCAGAATCAGATGTGGGGTAGAAACATGGTCCTGTTTGAAGAGAGTACCAAGATGTGCAGCCTGATCTAATTGAAACACAAATTATTCCAGGGAACATTGATAGTGTTGATGCTGGGTGACAGTTTCCCCCAACTGTGGGGTTCAGAGCAAGGAACATAGTTATCTGAACTACACTTCCTCCCACCCTGCCTCTTGCGTAGACGCTATCCCTTATACTCAGTTTTTTTGTTTCCATTGCATCTGTTCCCAAGATGAGACTTTCCATTCTAGGATGTGTGAGTTGTCCTTAGTAAACATGGTTTCCCCATGTCATAGATGGATCCCTCACCCACATCTCCTCTCTGTCTCAAAGTCCTGCTTTCACTCCACTGACACCACCCCTACCCCACCGGACGCCTCCCTCTGTCACCTTCAGTATGATCCCACCATCGGTCACATCTTCCCATCTACACCCCTCTCTGCCTTCCACAGAGAGCAACCAGCTATGTCTGCCTTCCTCTGCAACTCCTTGGTTCACTCATACCTTCCCACCTAAACTACCTCATTCACAGGTATTTTCCGCTACAACTGCAGGAGATGTAACACCCATCCCTGTACCTCCTTACTCACCGCCATCCAGGCACCCATGCAGCACTTCCAGGTGAGACAGAACTTTACATGCACTTTCTCTAGCCTCATCTACTGCATCTAGTATTCTCAATGTGGCCTCCTGTACATCAGCAAGACTAAGCTTAGACTTGGTGATTGTTTTGTCGAACACTTGTGCCTGGTCCACCATGGCCTACTGGACCTCGTGGCTGCTAGCCAATTTAACTCTGCTTCCCATTCCCACACTGAGCTTTCTGAACTGGACCTCCTCCATCTCCAGGAACAGCAGCACCTCATACTCCGCTTGGGTATCTTACAACCCAACAGTATGAACATTGAATCCTCCAATTTTATATAATTACAACTACAATCACCCCCCTTTCTTCCCCCTCACCCCCATTTATTTCCCATCCTCTCTCTCCTCTGCTGCCTCACCTGGATTCGAACCTATTTCTCCACACCCCCCCCTTCCCACGTATATTCTTTCCCCAGCTTCACAATTCGCTACTTGTCAATCCTTTTTTTTACCTTTGTAATTTCATCTCTGACCTTTGTCCAACCATCTGCCTATCAACACCCCCCCCCACCTCCCCCCCACCTGTATCCATGTATTGTCTTAAGAAGGGTCTCGACCTGAAACGTCACCCATTCCTGTCCAGACAAGCTGCCTGTCTCGTCGAGTTACTCCAGCTTTTTGTGTCTATCTTTTTTTTAAACCAGCATCTGCAGTTTCTTCCTACACACGCCATCTATTACTTGCCAGACTTTGTCCTTCCCCTCCACTCTTCCAGCTTCCTTCCTCCCTCCCTTGCCCACAATCAGTCTTTCACCAATCAGAAAGAGTCGTGACCTGCTGTGTTAATCCATTTTAGTCTGTCCTGACCTCAAGCATTACCTATCCACGGTCTCCATAGATGCTGCCTGACGTGCTGTTACTCCAGACCTTTGTGTCTTTTTTTGTAAACCAGCATCTGCAGTTCCTTGTTTTGTTCATGATCTGTACATTGGTGACTCACTCAGCCTGAGGTAAGGTCACTGGTGTGCACCAAATTGTTCTTGTAAGGCTACTAACAGTTGACTGCCAATTGGAAAATGATCTGTTTATTCTTCTGCTGCTTAATCTCCTTTATGAATGTATTATCACAAACATGATGAGTGCATTGCTTTTGCAACAACCTCTAATGTGGTTCATTCAGCATTTTGTGAAATGCCAACTGAAAATCTAAGGCATTTAAATGCTTTGAGAAATTAAATTAGATTTTTCAATTGCTATTTTGGTTTTATAAAATCATGTTTGCATGAGTTAGATAACTGTGTTCAATTATCATTTTAATAATGGACTGACATTTTCCAGGCAACAGAAATCAAACTAACTAGCCTGTTCTATCTCTCTTTCATATATCAATCTTTTGAAACACTTTCCCAATAAAAATTAACTTGCTTCCACTCCATTTCTGTGAAGTATGGGATGGCTTATAGGCATTATATGGGACTGACAGACTTTGCTGCAAATGGTATGGAAGGCAGGTTGTATATGTATATATATATATATATATATATATATATATATATATATATACACAATATATCTACATCTCTGTGGCCATCACTAGAATGTAGGCCAATAAATTCCCGTATAACATTTTTTGTTTGCAAGGCATGACTTGGTCTTGTCACAAGACCTCCTGTCAACACCTTAATCCAGGCATTGGATTTGTTAGGTTATGGATTTGTTAGATTATGTCACCAGCCCCACGAGAGGCGTTAAAAATATTTACATTCTCCATGACAAGCGAGGACAGTTAAATTGACCACAGCCCTATCCTCTCTTATTTCTCTATTCAGCCTGACCATAAAACAAAATAGCAACACAAGTGTTGAAACAAGAAAATCATGGTTACAAGTCTCAACGACCTCTTATGGATATCTTTCCTGACAATATGGCAACCTCCAACTAACAGAGTGTTTACCAGGTCTTGAGTTCCTTGAAGTCCACCATGATTAGCAACTGTGAGGAAACTCTTGGCTGCTTTTCCAGAAAACAGTACAAACGATTTAGTGACAATGACCAGCAGAACAAAGAGCTAATTAGTTGGAAATGCAATGCATGATTGCATTCCTTAGCCTTACTCAAATTACTGTACTGTTCTATGATCTTGATATTTGTCTTTAGATTTAGAAATTTCCCCTCAGTTGAAACTCCATCCAGTTCCTAGCAGCGCATTTGGAAAGCAGTGACAGGATCGGTCAAAATCAGCATGGATTTACGATGGGGAAATCATGCCTGACTGATCTTCTGAAATTTTTTGAGGATGTAACAAGTAGAATGGATAAGGGAGAGCCAGTGGATGTGGTGTATCTGGACATTCAAAAAGCCTTTGAGAAGGTCCCACACAAGAGATTAGTGTGCAAAATTAGAGCACATGGATTGGGGGTAGGGTATTGACATGGACAGAGAACTGGTTGGCAGACAGGATGCAAAGAGCAGGAATTAACGGGTCCTTGTCAGAATGATAGGCAGTGACTAGTGGGATGCCGCAAGACTCGGTGTTGCGACCCCAGTTATTTACAAAATATATTAACGATTTAGACGGGGGAATTAAATGTGACATCTCCAAGTTTGCGGATTACACAAAGCTGGGTGGCAGTGTGAGCTAAGATGAGGATGCTACGAGGCTGCAGGGTGAGTGGGCAGATGCATGGCATATACAGTATAATGTGGATAAATGTGAGGTTATCCACATTGGTGGCAAAAACAGGAAGGCAGGTTAATATCTAGTGTCAGATTAGGAAAGTCATAGTAGGTCATAATAGGCCGTAGAGCTTAACATCTTTAGTTGGTAAATTACTGGAGAGTATTCTAACAGATAGGAAATACAGGCATTTGGATGGGCAAGGGCTCATTTGGGATAGTCAGCATGGTTTTGTACGTGGGAAGTAGTGTCTCACAAATCTGATTGATTTTTTTGAAGACGTGACCAAAAAGGTTGATGAGGGCAGAGCTGTAGATATTGTGTACATGGACTTCAGGAAGGTATTCGATAAGGTTCCGCATGGTAGGCTGCCCCGGCAGGTTAGATCACATGGGATCCAAGGAGAGATTGCTGAATGCATAGCAAATTGGCTCCATGGAAGGAAACAGAGGGTAATGGCGGAAGGTTGCTTCTCAGATTGGATGCCTGTGACTAGTGCTGTGCCTCAGGGTTCGATGCTAGGCCCGTTACTGTTTGTCATCTACATCAGCGATTTGGATGAGAACATATAGGGCAAGATTAGAAAGTTTGCTGATGATATAAAAGTTGGTGATTTTGCAGATAGTGAAGATGGTTGTGAATGATTGCAACAGGATCTGGATCGATGGCCAGGTTGGCAGAGGAATGGTTGATGGAATTTAATACAGACAAGTGTGAGGTGTTGCATTTTGGGATGTCAAACAACGGCAGGACCTACACAGTAAATGGTAGGCCTCTGGGTAGTGTTGTGGAGCAGAGTGATCTAGGAGTACAGGTGCATGGTTCCTTGAAGGTCGAGTCACAGGTAATAAGGTGGTTAAAAAGGCTTTGGCCTTCATCAGTCAGAGTATTGAGCATAGACGTTGGGAGGTTATGTTGCAGTTGTATAAGACATTGGTGAGTGCAATTAAAATATTGTGTTCAGTCTGGGCACCATGTTAAGGGAAAGATATTGTCAAGCTTGAAAGGGTTCAGAGAATATTTCTGAGGATGTTGCCTGGATTAGAGAGTATGAGCTATAGGGAGAGGTTGAGTAGGCTGGGTCTCTATTCCTTGGAGCGCAGGAGGATGAGGGGGGATCTTATAGAGATATAGAAAATCATGAGAGGAATAGATCGGGTAGATGCACAGAGTCTTTTGCACAGAGTAGGAGAATCGAGGACCAGAGGACATAGGTTCAAGGTGAAGGGGAAAATATTTAATAGGAATCCGAGAGATAACTTTTTCACAGGAAGGGTGATGGGTGTATGGAACAAGCTGCCAGAGGAGGTAGTTGAGGCTGAGACTATCCAATCATTTAAGAAAGTTAGACAGGTACATGGATAGGACAGGTTTGGAGGGATATTGACCAAGCCCAGGTAAGTGAGACTAGTGAAGCTGGGACACTGTTGGTTGGTGTGGGCGAGTTGGGCCGAAGGGCCTGTTTCCACACTGTATCACTCTATGACTCATTGACTCTATGACTAGTAATAAATGTGGGCCCAGCACAATATTCACATAAAATGATTTAATAAAGAGAAAACAGCTGAGTAGAACTTTATTCACTGTTGTTGCCTGGATCAATTGGCCCTGCAACTGGGCAGGCAGTACAACATTTAGCACTCCTAAAACAGTTGCACTATCTCCTCATGACTAAACCACCAATTACCAATTCCACACCTTCTCATTATACATAGTATGTTCAATATGCCTGTTGAACAAAGGCAAATACCTTGTCTTCTGTGCAACTGTATCAGGAGTCAACAATCTGTCGTCTGATCTGTAGCCACTGTTAATGTCACTGAAATGTTGCAATTAACTAAGTAGCGATATTAAACACAGGTAAGGAAATCATTAAAATGGCAACTTAACCCCAAAGAGACACAACGAGCTGGAGTAACTCAGCTTGTCAGGCAGCATCACTGGAGAACATGAATAGGTGACGTTTCAGGTCAGAACCCTTCTTCAGCTGGATTGTGGGAAAAGAAAGCTGAAAGAGAGGAGGGGCAGGACAAAACCTTGCAAGTGATAGATGGAGACATGGAAATATATAAAATAGTTGCAGGAGTAGGCCATTCGGCCCTTCCAGCACCACCGTTCAATATGATCATAGCTGATCATCCAAAATCAGTACCCCGTTCCGGGATTTTTTCCCATATTCCTTGATTCCATTAATTCTAAATCTAAATCTAACTCTCCCTTGAAAATATCCAGTGAATCTGCCTCCGCTGCCGTTTGTGGCAGAGAATTCCACAGATTCGCAACTCTCTGGGCAAAAAAGTTTTTCCTCATCTCTGTCCTGAATGGCCTACCCCTTATTTGTAAACTGTGTCCCCTGGTTCTGGACTCCCCCCAACATCGGGAAAATCTTTTCTACATCTGCCCTGTCCAATCCTCTAAGAATTGTATATGTTTCTATATGATCCCTTCTCATTCTTCTAAATTCCAGCGAATACAAGCCCAGTTGATGCATTCTTTCATCATATGTCAGTCCCGCCATCCCGGGAATTAACCTGGTGAGCCTACGCTGCACTCCCTCAATAGCAATAATGTCCTTCCTAAAATTAGGAGACCAAAATTATCACCAATGCATCCACGATTTCTGGGGCCACCTTCTTGAGTACACTAGGATGCAGACCATCAGGCCACGGAGATTTATCTGCCTTCAGTCCCAACACTTTACCTAATACCATTTCTTGAATAATGTGGATTCCCTTCAGTTCCTCCCTCCCACTAAATCCTTGGTCCCCTAGTATTTCCGGGAGATTGTGTCTTTCTCAGTGAAGACAGAACCAAAGTAATAGTTTAACTGTTCTGCCATTTCCTTGTTTCCCCATTATAAATTCACCTGTCTCTGTCTGTAAGGGACCTACATTAGTCTTCATTGATCTTTTCCTTTTTATATACCTAAAGAAACTTTTACAGTCACTTTTTATATTTCCCGCAAGCTTTCTTTCGTGCTCTTTTTCCCACCTCTGAATTATCTCCTCTGTCCTCCTCTGTTGAGTAAATTTCTGCCAGTCCTCTAATTTGCCGCTTCTTCTGGCCTCTTCCTTGTATTTAACACTATCCTTGACTTCCCTCGTTAGCCACGGTTGAGTCGCCTTCCCAGTTTTATTTTTTGGCCAGATAGGGATGAACAATTTCTGGAGTTCACCCATGCAGTCTTTAAATCCACAGCATTTCCACTGTCAACTCTTTAAGTATAATTTGCCAATCTATCCTAGCCTATTCCCGTCTCTTATCTTCAAAGTCTCCTTTATTCAACTTCAGGACCCTAGTCTCGGAATTAACCATGTCACTCTCCATCCCAATTCAGAATTCCACCATATTATTGTTACTGTTGCCCAAGGGGCCTTGCACAACAAGATCACTAACTAATCCTTCTTCATTACAGAATACCCAGTCTAGGATGGCCTGCCCTCTAGTCAGTTCCTCTACAACCCATCTCGTATACATTCCAGGAAATCCTCCTCAGTACTGCTACCAATTTGGTTGGCCCAATCTATATGTAGATCAAAGTCACCCATGATAACCGCTGTACCTTTGCTGCACGCATCCCCAATTTCTTGCTTGATGCTATCCACAACCTCTCTACTGCAGTTTGGTGGTCTGCATACAACTCCAACAAGCGTTTTCTGCCCTTGGCTACTTCGCAGTTCTATCCATACCGATTCTGCAGCATTCAAGCTAATGTCTCTCCTTACTATTGTATTGGCCAGAAGTGGCGGCGCTGCCCTAGCAGCTGCGGCTCGCCTGCAGTCCGGCTGTTTTTTTTGTTTTTTTTGTTGTCATTGTCCTGTTTTAGCCAGTTTATTTGAGTTGTTAGTTTGTGTGTGTATGTGGGGTGGGGGTGGGTGGGTGTGAGAAACTTGTTTTTAGTCTCTTCCTTCAGGGGGGATGCAACTTTTTTTTTGTCGTGTCCCCGTCTCCGTCTGCGCTGAGGCCTAATGGCGGAGCTGGCGGCCTCCAACCGCGACCGACCCGAGTCTCCGGAGGCAGAGCCAGCCAGGACTTACCAGAGGGAGGCTGGCCAACTTCGGGGCGGTGATGGGCCGACTTCGGGGCGGTGATGGCCCGACTCGGGGCTGTGGCGGGCTCCAGCGGCGGTGACGACCTGACTAGGGACTGAGGGGGTGTCCCGGCGGTACGGCGGCCCGACCTCGGAGGTTCGGCTGCGGGGCCAGCAGACGATATCGTCGGGAGCTCGCAGGTCACAGGTTGGTGACCTGTTTTTCCGGAGCTCCTGCGGCAACAGCTTCGTCCGCTGGACTGGAGGGTGGCAGCTTTGGCAGCTTCAACCACCCCGGGCGCCGAGTTTGACCGGCCCATTCGCGGAGCATGGATTCAGCCGCGGGACTGACTTACTTACATCACCCGGTGGGGTCACAACATCGAGGCATGGATCGCCTCAGCGCAGAGGGAGAGCAAGGAGGGAAGACACAAAGACTTAAGACTTTTGCCTTCCACCACAGTGAGGAGGTGCTTGGTGAACTCACTGTGGTGGATGTTAATTTGTGTTTATTGTGTTTTGTTAATTTATTAAATGTATGACTGCCAGAAACAAAATTTCGTTCAGACCGAAAGTTCTGAATGACAATAAAGGATACTTTACTTTACTTTTTTTTAATCTCCTCTTTAACCAGCTATGTCACCCCATCTCCTCTTCCTTTCTGTCTATCCTTCCTGAATATTGAATATGCCTGCATGTTTAGCTCCCAGCCTTGGTCGCCCACATGGTGAGGTTTTTTTTGATAGGCAGAAAATAGGGCAAAGGCCAGAGATGAAAAGATAAAAGTTGTGAGATAAAGATAGAAGAGCCGCAAATTGTGAAAACAATTAGGAAGGAATGTAGGTGGAAGGAGGGAGAGGTGAAATGGGTGCGTCCAGGTGGGGCATAGGAACAGAGGAAGGTGGGGGGGGGGGGGGGGAAGGGTATGTAGTTACCTAAAATTGAAGAATGCCATGTTCATTTCATTCGGTTGTAAGCTATGCTAGCAGAATATGGGGTGCTGTTCTTCCAGTTTGAGTGTAGCCTCACTGACAATTGAGGGAAAGGTCAGTATGGGAATGGGAAGAAGAGTTAAAGTGGTTAGCAACCAGGAGATCCAGTAGGCCTTGTTGGGCTGACGCAATTGTTCAGCGAGATGGTCGCTGAACCCTAAAGGGTAACTACATCCTCCTGCCCTGCAAGGAATAGAAACCCAGCCTACTCAACCTCTCCATATAGCTCATACACTCTAGTCCTGAAAACATCCTTGTAAATCTTTTCTGAACCCTTTCAAGCTTGACAATATCTTTCCTATGCCATGGTGTACAGAAATGGCACAATATTCTAAATGCAGTTTCACCAACGATTTATACAACTGCAACATGACCTCCCAACTTCTATACTCAATACACTGACTGATGAAGGCTAAAGTCCTTACTCATCGAACATCCTTTAATTCAGAGGCTATGGCGTCCAATCCTAGACTCTCCCACTAGGGGAAACATCCTCTCCACATCCACTCAATCCAAGCCTTTCACTATTCTGTATATTTCATTCTTCTAAACACCAGCGAGTACAGGCCCAGTGCTGGCAAACGCTCATCATAGGTTAACCTACTCATTCCTGGGATCATTCTTGTAAACCTACTCTGGACCCTCTCCAGAGCCAGCACATCCGTCCTCAGAAATGGTGGCCAAAATTGCTCACAATATTCCAAATGCGGCCTTACCAGCGCCTTATAGAGCCTCAGCATTACATCCCTGTTTTTGTATATAAGCCCTCTTGAAATAAATGCGAGCATTGAGTTTGCTTTCTTTACTGCCGATTCGACTTGTAGATTAACATTTTAGGAATCCTGCACCAGCACTTCCAAGTCCCTTTGTACCTCCAATTTCTGCATTCTCTCCCCATTTAGAAAATAGTCAAATAGCTCTTCGAGATCTTCGGTTTCATTCCACACTCCAAAGATGAAGAGGTTTGTTGGTTAATTGGCTGGGTATAAATGTAAAATTGGCCCTCGTGTGTTTAGGATAGTGTTAATGTGGGGGATCGCTGGTTGGTGGGGACTTGGTGGGCTGAAGTGCCTTTATCTGTGCTGTATCGCCTAACTAAGCAAAACTAAACAATTACAGTATATTACAGCAAGTTCATGCTTGGCTGTCCAAAATCAGAAGGCCGCTGGGATAATGGCATCAGACAGCATGTTCTGCTCTTTGGCTGTTGTGTGCAAATCTTGAATTCCTAATAGCGAGGGAGGTTAATTCTGGCAGGTCAATGTGAACTGCTGGCAGTTTCTACTAAGTTTTAGCTTAACATTTCCCTGTTATCCTCCTTCAGTTCTCCCTCTCTCTTTCTTCCTAGCTGCATCATATCCACATCACACTCATTCAGCTCTCTATATCGTCCTTATTTACATTAAACATCTCTCAACTCTGTAACATTTTCCCGCTCAACCCCATTCTCCTGCTTTATCCTCAGAATCTCTTTCAGCTCTCTCTCTGAAAACCTAGCAGATTCTGAGTGATTTCAACATTCTCATTCTGTTTTCATATCCTTGCAAAACATCAGACAGCTCCCTCTCTAGTTCTTGCGATATTTCTTTGAACCCAGGTCACTGGTGCTATGAGGCAGCAACGCTACATGCTGCACAACTGTGTGACTCGTATTCATCACTTATACTCTACCAATTCTTTCCAGCTCCCTCTCTCCATCAGCATACATATGGGAAATTAGTATCCTGGATGTGAAAAATACATGGGAGATCAGAGGCGGATGCATCAACGTTGACCATATAAGCAATTGGAAAACACATGACTTAAAGAGATGTAATGTCCAGATATATTATGTAATGGGGCTATATCATCATTATGCGATAAAGATAGACTATTCAGGAAAATGATTGATAGTAAAGGTCAAAATGTTATTAGAAATTGGAAAGACATTCTGGATTTCTTCAGGGACTATTTGTGACATTTTGTCAAACTTACAGCATATTATTGCCAATATGTGAGTCTGCCATGTTAAGGCATAAAACATTCCACCCACAGCAATGCAGGCAAGGACCGAGTTATAACTCCATAATCCATTATAGATTTTCTGAAATGGCGAAGCCAAAGATAACCCTGCAAAAAAGTAGGATAAAAGCCTCTTATTGATTGCTGTTTGTTTCCATCCTCTTCCAATAAAAATGTTAAACAAATACTTTTTCCATTACTTAAATCTAAATGAACTTCTTATGTAATTAAAAAAAAAATTAAACAAATAGTGAATACTTGTCTTATGTCAGTGCCCAGAAGTTTGTCAGAAACATAAAATGACAAAACATTTATACAATAATTATTTAATTTAAGTAGCTTTGCTGTGAGGTGGTCCTACATGTCAATTCCTCCCCATAATTAATTTATCATGGGAGATATTGGGATAGGGTATCTTGTATTTTCATTCTAATCTATGATGTTTACATAAATAGTTTATTGTTTTATTAGGCAATGATTGGCTAAATCTCTATTTTCATAGGCTCAATTAAATTTTACATAAGAACTTTGAAATAGATAAGAAAACTCATGTCAAATTTTGAAATCAGTGCAAGTTAAATTAACAGTACTGTAATTTTAATTTCATGTTATTCGATTTGTAAAATCCCAAAATTAAATGAATCTAAAGAATATCCTCAAATTCCAGAATAGCAATTTGTGAAAAATTTCAACAAAAAATAAAAGTTCCATGAAGCTAGTGATCTGTAAAAAAAATTATTTGAAAAGTAAACTTGCCATCCTTATCTGTGGTTCAAGTGCCACAGTAGAGGCAGTACAGTGGTGCAGTAGTGGCGTTTCTGTCTTATATTGCCAGAGACCCATGTACGATCCTGACCACCAATACTGTCTGTCTGGAGTTTGTACGTTTTCTCTGTGATTGCGTGGATTTTCTTCGGGTGATCCGGTTTCCTCCCACATTCCAAACACAAGCTGGTTTGTAGAGTAAAGGGCTTGTCCCATTTGCACGTCACACAGATGGCGCGCGAAAATGTTGTACATCCCAAAATCGCCGTGACGGGTAAGTTATGTAGTGCAAATGATGCCCAAGTGGGACAGGCCCTTTATTGGCTTCTATAAATTGCCCCTAGTGTGTAGGATGCGAAAGTGGGGTAACATAGAACTAGGATACAGGTTGGTCGGCAGGGTCTCGGTGGGCTGAAGGGTCTAAATCCATGCTGTATCTCTAAACTAAATTGGTTTATTACTAACTCACCTCTGAAGTGGCCTAGCATATGCACTTCTGTGAATTATCAATAAATCTTGACGCCCAAGAAAAAGGTACTGTAAAATTTTAGACGATACTCTTAAAAACTATAAAGAAGTGATGTATGTAGACACACCTGCCAAAGTACCCACACAGGATCCAATTACAGCATGCAGGCATATGATTGGAGATGAGATAAATAACGCAGCAAAGAAAATGCCACCAGTCCATGGATTATCACAGCCATACACCTGTCCAACTCCCACAGGGATAGATCTCAAGAGCTGAATAAAATAGCAACACAACATTAAATGATTTTTGTGGAATATGAATATTCTTTTATTAAATTGTCAAATTAAAAATAAACAATCATAGCTAAACTGGCGATCATAGAGGAAATACTGTGAAGACTTCAGAGGGATTGGTTTTGTGTTCAGAGGGACCCGAAAGTCCTTGTATGCAAGTTACTTTAAATTAACATGCAGATACACCAAACTATCAATACGACAAATGGCACATTAGCTATTTTTGTAATAAAATTTGGAGTGTAAGAGTAAAGATATCTGACTGGAATTACATAAGCATTCAACAGGACTACACCTGGAATACTCTGCGCAGATCTGGTCTCCTCACCAAAGGAAGGATAGAGGGAGAGCCAAGAAGGTTTATCAGATTGATTCCTAGGATGGTGGGGGTGGTTTTGTGAGGAAAAGATTTGCAGGCTGGGCCTATGTTCTCTCGGGTTTAGAATGCAACATTATCTTGTAGAAAAATGTGAAATTCTTACAGAGCTTATCTGGGTAGATGCAGAGATGATGTTTCCTCTTGCTATCGTGTGCATTACAAGATGTCAGAGTTTCAGAATAAGGAGCCAACTATTCCGTAGTGAGATGAACAAAAATGTCTTCACCTCGAAAGTTGTGGGAATTCATTACCAAAAGGATGTGGAGATTCAGTGACTGACTCTATTGACGAAGTAAATCAATAGAGTTTGAGAAATCAAAGGAAACATGCGGATACGAGCTTAGTCCAGGAAAGTGGTGCGGATGTAAAAACTCAGCTGTGGATTCTTATTGAATGGCAGAGAATGTTATGTTAAATTTGTACCAACACAACTATATAAAATACTTAATTGGATTATCTTCAATGTAATTATGTTTATTTGTTATGCAATTATCTATTTTTCAAAGGATTGAGAAAGTAGTTCACAATATTAACTCAGGTTCCAAATGCTGTGATACTTCAGACTACATCACTGAAAATGACTTATATTGACTACATTTGGGCTAACTAATATTGCCATTTTAACTGAAAATTGTTGTGCACAGGAGAAAATATTATAAGAACTATTACAACTGTCTTTATGGGTTAGATAGTTTGGCAATATGGAAGCTCTGGGGGCAATCACAAAGATGGGGCAACTTTGTTAAAAATATTTGCAAATCCATGGAATCACATGATGGCAACAGGAAGAAGCAACAATCTAGAAAGAGAGGGTTAAAATTGACCAATTTTTAATGTTCCTGCAATGCCTAATATGCCAAACTGCATATTAGCCTATGTGCGGTCCAGATGTGAAAATTAACTGGCATTTTGTTAGTCCACACCAATTGAGGTACGATAATATCCTGGGATCCCAATGCAGATTTTAGTTCCAGCAGGTTGAGCGTTTTCCCTGAAAACTAAATGTATTGATATTTGTAATGAGCAACTCAGAGGTTCTTAAAAGAACAACTGTTGTAATAAGAATAAGTTGGACTAAATGTGTTTTCCTACTGTCAGGAGAGATATTACTGATACAACTTACGAAACTGCCCTTTATTCCTAACCTTCTGTGGATCATACTTCGTATCAACCTTCCCTCACTCATGTTTTCCACCACTAAATGTACTCCCATTGAAATACTCAGCTACCTCAGGCAGTTTAGTCAATGATAGTCAGTTTATATTGCAGCAACAGGTGACATGGTGTCACAACTTGCTGTACTGTTGCCCTGATTGATTTCTGACTTTAGGTTCTGGCTGTGTGGAGTTTCTTGAAAATGTGGGAAATAAAATAGAATAAGTGTTAAAGGGGTAGTTGGTGTTCGACATAGACCTCATACGCCAAGCAGTCTGAACCATATTGTATCTCTTCAATGATTCTAAATTGTAGTCAATTTGTATTCACTCTTCTATTTTCAGGTGATTTCTTATGCCTTCAAAAATATACAAAATTGCATACATAAAGAAAAAAAATGTGTAAAAATATAAAAAATAGTTATCGTGAAAATATATATTTCTGAGTTTGTTATATTTGAATAGATATCTTGAGCATTTCTGATGTGTTCTCTATTAATCTAATGCAATTGCCATCTTACAACATTTAAAGATTTAAAAGGAAGCATTCTATTGCTTACCATTGGAATACTGAGATCAGGCCATGTAATATTGTACGATGTAGTTACAGGTTCAATAAGAATCTGAGGAAAATGATGATTGTAGTGTCCCGTAGCAGCCATGAACAAACCAACACTTAAGTTAAAAGGCAACGTGAAAACCGGTAGATCCCATTTCCCCAAGACCGCAGCCAAGGCACTTGAAATAATAGGGCTGTAAGTAGAAATGTTTTTAGTGCAAAAATAAGATAACGTTTTAATATCACTCATTAAAGAGCTTGGTTGTGCTGTTTTCTCACAAACTATGTAAAGCTTTGTTCCTGTACTTTTTCTACCTATTCAAAATTCCTTACAATCCCATTGCCAATATCTATAGTGTCGACTTACTACAGGGATTGAAACATCAAGTCCTGTTAGCTCTACCTTACAATGTTGACTGAAGCTATACTCGTTGATTAGACACGTTGACTCGTTGCCAGTTTTCAGAGCAAGTCCATCAGTCCTAATTCCCCACATTATCTTCAAACTTATTATTTTTCATAGGTCTATTAATTGTGCCATGATTGTCCTACCAGGACAATCTACAGTTGGAAATTAACCTACCAACCGGGGCATCTTTGTGATGGTATTAATTTGATTTGGTATTAGTTTATTATTATTGCCACGTGTATTGAGATACAGTGAAAAGTTGTATTTACCTGCTATCCAGTAAAATCATACTAGACATGAGTATGTCCAAGCCATGCACAAGTATAACAAGTAGTGAAATAGAGGAAAACACTGGAGTACAGAATATAGTATTACAATATAGTTGCAGAGAAGGTGCAGCTATAAAAAAGTACAAGGGCGGCAATGAGGTAGCGTGGATGATTAGGACTACATTCTTAGTTTATGAGAGGACCGTTGAGCGGTCTGATAATCACAGGGAAGAAACTGAATCCGGTTGTATGTGCTTTCAAGAGTGGGTGGAGTTGATTGGAGGGAGGCTGGTTTGTGTGATGGACTGAGTTACATCCACAATTCTCTGCAATTTCTTCCAGTCTTGGGCAGAACTATTGCCAAACTAAGCTACGATGCATCCTGATAGGAGGCTTTCTATGACGCGTCTGTAGAAATTAGTTATGGGCCTGTCCCACTTAGGCGATTTTTCAGGCGACTGTTGGCGACTGTCAGAGTGGAACCAACGCACACACATACACACAGCCCGTTATGCAGGCGGAGGATAGGGCAAGCAGGGGGGAGCACTGTCTGAGTGAAAATCACATGGTGCAAAGCCAATGTGATACAGACACACACCGCGATGAACAGGATTAGCGCTGTAATTAAGACAGTGAAATCACAGTGTACGGGAAGGGTCATGTAAGTCCTTTAAAAGAGAGGGGGAGAGGGAAGAGAAGAAGGGGGAGACGGGATGGGGAGAAGGAGTGGAGACAACTTTTAAGAAGTCAGAGATACACGGCTGTGAAGCTTGACAGACATTAACAATCGGCTATTCTTGGTTCTCAAACTATTGCTTACGGTTTTTGTTACAATGAGCTAATGAAATTCACCGGTCAGCACTGGCTACGACTTACGAGAACCTACAACAACCTACGACCTCCTGGCGACCCACTACCACTGCACCTACGGCACGAGAATTCTTGCTACTCTCCATGGCGGCTTCATTCTGGTCACCGCTAATTTTTCATCATGTTGAAAAGTTTGCGGTGACCATAATAAGGCTGTGACTAGTTCCCAGAATGCGGGAATTCCTCACGACCATGAAAGCGACTACCCAGCAGCCACCCGCGGACATGTGGCAACCACGTGGCGACCGCATAGTCTCCTGCAGTCGCCTAAAAAATTGCCTAAGTGGGATAGGCCCATGAGTCATTGGAGTCATGCTAAACTTTCTTAGTCTTCTGAGGGAATAAAGGCATTGGTGTGTTTTCTTAGCCATCACTGTAATTTTTCCAGGATTAATTATTGGTGATATTTACACCTAGAAATTTGAAGATCTCGACTGTCTCCACTTTGACAGCATTGATGCTGACTGGTGCACTTCGTTTCCTGAAGTCAATAACTAGTTACTCCATCTTGCTAATGTGGGAGGAAACATGATCATTTGGTGAAATCCATGTGATCATAGGGAGAATATGGTAATCACACAAAAACAGCACCACAAGCCAGTCTAACCCAGATCACTCGAACTATAAGGCAGGAGCACTACCAGCTGCAGCATTTTCATGTTGTAAATGATTCCTTGGACAGGAAGGTATATTTGGGGGGGAAATACTGCAGAGATTTTTTTAGACACTAATGCATTCGTAAACAGCTGCACGGAACAATTGTCCAGGAAGACGGCTTTCCGACAATTTTTCAACAGCCCTTCCTGTGTCAGTGTAGCTGAGCTTTCACCGTAACGTGATTGTCAAACAACCCAGTGGTCATCTCCAAAGTAAAGCATGGAAAAAAACCTTTACTCCTTTCACTGCTCTCAGCTAATACATGCATGCCATGCATGGACAGTCAATCTGCACCCGGAGGGAAGAATTGAACAATTATTCTTATAAAATCTTTCATAAATTGAAAAACCCCTTGCAAAGGGAGCCACTCTGTTTATTCTTTCCTGATATGTATAATCTCATGTTTTTGATATCAACCTTGTACATTTTCCTGCATTCTTTGCAATGCAATTATGTTTTTTTTAATATAACATAGTGATCTTACCAGGATTAAATACATGTTTGGCATAATTTCCCTAAACTTCAGTGTCATCTATTTAAAAATATATTCTGGTGCCTGGCCTGTTTTTCTTTATGGATATAACAACCTGCAGCTTTAATTTTCATGACATATATGAATGTACTGAGATCCATTTGTTATTATACCTCTCTTAAACAAACACCTTCCAAGTAATAATTGGCTTATCTATTCTACCCTCCAAAATATATGACTTCACCTTGAACATTGTTTGTCAATTATCCCGACTACAAAATCATTATTATCCCTCTGTTGACTGTCTGATTCACCTCAAACCCCAGTTTGGTATCATCAGTTCTGGGCACCATGTTATAGGAAAGATGTTGTCAAGCTGGAATGGGTACAGAGAAGATTTACAAGGATGTTGCCAACACTAGAGGGTATGAGCTATGGGCAGACGTTGAGTAGGCCGGGACTTTATTCCATGGAGTGCAGGAGGAGGAGGGGTGATCTTATAGAGGTGTATAAGATCATGAGAGGATTAGATTGGGTACATGCACAGTCTCTTTCCCAGAGTACGTGAATCGAGGACCAGAGGACATAGGTTCAAGGTGAACGGGAAGAGATTTAATAGGAATCTGAGGGGTAACATTTTTACACAAAGGGTGGTGGATGTATGGTACAGGCTGCCAGAGGAGATGGTTGAGGCAGTGACTATCCCAACATTTAAGAAGTAGTTAGACAGGCACATGGATGGGATAGGTTTGGAGGGATCTGGACCAAATGCTGGCAGGCGGGACTAGTGTAGCTGGGTCATGTTTGCCGTTGTGGGCAAGTTGGGCTGAACGGTCTGTTTCCACACTGTATCACTCTATGACTCTATCTGCCAAATTATAATTTATGTTTATGTTTCCAGGGTCTAAATCACGTAAATTATGAAGAGCAGTGGTCCCTGCAGTGAACCTTGTGGAATAAGACTATCCACTTTCTACCACTGTTTGTTGTGATCCTTTACTCTTACTCCATTTTCTGTCCTGAAGTCAATCGCCAATCAATTCTGCTGCTTGTTTCCTCCTGACTGTATTCTCTAACCTTTTCTGGGATCTTATCAAAAATCTTTATAAAATTCTAGACGAATTACAGCTATTTTATTTTTGTCTACTCCCTTAATTCCCACATGAAAATGTATGTAAAGTTGGTCAAGCAAGGAGTCCCCACTATTCATATGCTCTTCATTATGTTTCCTCCCATTTAAGTTAAGATGACTATCTATAATTTCCTGTACATGTTCTAAAATCAAAGAGCAAAGTTTTAAGATGGGAGGGGAAAGATTTATCAGGGACCTGAAGGACAACATTTTCCTACATAGGGTGTGAGAATATGTAGTAAGCTGGCATTGATAATTAAAAAAATATATAATTTTGTCAATACCCATTCTATTGTTCCCAGTCCATCCCTTTTTTCATATTTTTGCCAGTTTTGACGAAGGGTCTCTTCTCACTGAGTTGGCCTAACTCGAGTATTTTCAGCATTTTCTGCTTTTAATTCAGAATTCCAGCATCTGCTGGTTCTTGATTTTCCATAAGTTATTGTTGCATCTGTAAGATATGTCTATTTTTGTTCCTTTATTATTTAATATTCTCTTTAGCTTTCTAATTATCTTCAGTCCTTTCATGTTAACCACTCGTGAATTTTCTGCTATCAAAGGGCTTAATGCATTATTTCGTTACTCTTAATTGTTCCCTTACCAATATTATAGGTGTTTATACTGGAAATATTCCACCATATTGCTGTGACAGCAAAGATAATGTACAGAAACAAAATATTCAGTATTTCAAATCACATGACACGAGTTCATTTTTCCCTCAATCAAAAATAGCAGAACAATATGTACAACTAGACACCTCTCCGAAACCAAATTCATGAATGAATCATACCATCGTTAATCGATTCAAACGTCAAGTAAGCACTGTACTTAAGAACTTTTGAGCGCCGTTAACACCAACAATACTGAACAATGTAAAACAAAAACCTCTCGACATTCGGTAGGCATGTTGCAAAACTTACCTTTAGCGGCGCTGCAGTTCTGCCGCTCCCCGTGTGCGCGACTTTGGCGCCTTTCAGAGGGGGGCGGGCTTAAAGTGCCGTTTTTCAACAGACCTGGAAAATCGATGAATGTCGGGCGATTTCGTTGCGGAAGAAAAATCGCTCCGACATTTCATCAATGAAGGTATTTTTAAATTACTCTAAATTATTTATTAACTAGAGTAATTTAAAAATCACCTTCAAAAGCCGTGAGCGCCGACAACCGGAAGGATTTTCCGTAGGGGAGAAAAAAAGGTAAATAGTTTATTTTTATATTAAAAGTTGGTTTTTCGGGAGGCTTTAATAATATTTTTATGTTGCGAAATGGGGTCCCAAAAAATGTATGAACAAACAGTATTTTTCCTCCCGACTTCACCGCTAACCGCAACGTTCCAATCCACCGCATTCCACTAAAACCCACTCGCTAGTTGATTTAAATGGCCATTAACAAACACTAAATTCCTTCCATTTGGCCCAGAAATTCATGAAAATGTGATTTAAAAATTATGTTATATTGTGGATTATTGTGTGAATGTTATTTGGATACTTAGGCAATTAAAAAAAATAAATATTTTCTTAAGAAATGGATAGATGTTTAGATCTACTCATTGAATTTTGTCATTAGCTACAATTAGATAACTAGCTAATTATATGCTTTAATTTCAGGTAATCCAAGTAAGATTGTTTAATATTTGTTTCAGAATGCTTCAATCTATAATAACTGAAAATTTCATTGAGTTCTCTTAATTTTTAAGAAAGTTATGGGCTTTTAACTTTTCCAGATCACAGCTTTTGAGTTAAGTCAATTGAAAGGCAATGGGGAGCAAGATGCTAATTTCCGAGTATGAAAATGGCCACAACTTTCTTAATACTGAAGATATGAAAGTAAATTAGGTGTCAAATTAAACTTCTTTTTATGCTTTATCTGATGGGATAAATTGCAGACTTGATTTTTTAAATCTCAAAATTTTGTAACATTGCTACATTCGGTATCATTTTCCTTGTTTAGTAAGGTACGAGTACAAAGATATCTTCAAAAGAACAATAATACGTTTTTATCAGTGGGGTACTGATGTAAAATTACCAAGTGACAGTCCGTTCGTCAGTTACCTCTGGCCCTTGGGATGTCGTTGCAGTCGGCGTGCACAGGGTAATGTAAGGTCAAAGCGCATATTAAACGCTCCCACTCAACTGTCCTTTCAACCCAAGTCCAGCTGCCCTGGCCGATGAACCTTGTCCCCAGGTCCTCCTCCGCTCGCTGACTTCCATGATCTCCTTAATGTTTCTCACTGCCTGTTACCTGCTTGGTGGAAAACCGCGGAGGGATTATCTGATGTGATTCAACATATAGCTATTCAAGAAATCAATAGAAAAAAAATACAAGAATGTAGAAATAAGGAAGTGAAGATGCTAGTTTACAAAAGAAGGCACAGAGTGCTGGAGCAACTCAGCGGGTCAGGCAGCATCTCGGGAGAACGTGGATAGATGATGTTTCGGGTTGGGACGTTTTGCTTGCCTGGGATGCATCATGGAGTCGCGGTCAGTTCTACAGATTGTCAGAGATTTGGGGGCAAACTTGTTTTAATAATATTTTAAATTGTTCAAATTCCCATCATAATCACACGTACATTTATATAATTATATTAAAAAAAAACATGTATAGTTATTAATAATTAGTATAATTAGCTAGTAATAAATGCTAATCTTGCCACAGTGTACACTTTCTGAGAACGTACAATACAAAACAGCCAGAAGATCAAATGCAAAGTACAGCATATATCACTGTGGTTGCCATATGTTTTATATTCTAGGTTGCTAGTATTCAGGTCTAGGGATTTGTTTCAGTCTTCACTGCCAATCTCACCACTTATTTTACTATCATCTGTCTGCTGGAAAGGTACAGGGGTAGGAAAGATTTTGTAGGATATGAGTCAAACGTAGGTAGGTGGGACTAGTGCAGGCTACCTTGGTCAGCATGGGCAAGCTGGGCCAAAGGACCTGTTTCCATGCTGTATGGCTCTAGGACACTGTAACACCAGTGGACTGAGCACCTATTCCTGTGGCACATCGTTGGACATAGGTCTTTTATCGATCTGTAAAACAATCCTCCACTATAACCCTTTCTCCTTCCACAGAGCCATGTTTTATCCAGTTGGCTAGCTTGCCCCATATCCCATGTGATTTCACCTTCCAGACTAGCCTATAATGCGGGCCCTTGTCTGAAGTTTTGCAGAATTCAAAGTAGAAAATGCCGTTCCCCTGCCGTTCTCAATCCTCTTGGTCACCTCTTCAAAAAATTCAATCAAATTTGTGAGACACAATTTCCCATGCCCAAAGCCATGTTGACTATTTCTAATCAGTCACTGCCTTCCAAACACTGATATTAGGCTCACCAGCATGCAGTTCCCTGGCTTGTTCTTGCAGCCCTTCTTGAATAAAGGCACAGCATTAGCACCCTCCTGCCTTTGGGTACCTCTTCCATGGCTAAGCAAGGTACAAAGATCTTTCCAGGCCTCCTGTAATTTTTACCTTTGCTTCCCACAACCTGTTAGGATTCACTTGCTCATATCCCAGGGATTTATCCACCTTAATGTGTCTTAAACACTACCTCCTTCATAATGTAAATATGTTGCAGGGCATCATTGTTCTCTTTTTAAAATTCTGTGGCATTCACAACCTTATTTTCAAATGTCCATCTCCTGTTGCTCCACACATAGATGGCCATGCTGATCCTTGGGGACCTATTCTCTCTGTAGTTACCCTTTTGCTCTTATAATTATGGAATCTGTTTGTCCTATCAACCACGTTTTGTTGCCTGCCCCATTGAAATCACCACACACACCTGGATCTCCTGCCATCAGGCAAGAGATACCGCAGCATCAAAGCCCGGACAACCAGACTGCTAAACAGCTTCCTTCCACAGGCTGTGAGGCTGCTAAACAGTCACTCCACTTGATTCTGCTGCTTTTTTTGTACTGACACTTTAATAACAAACTCTAGCACTGGCCACTTAAATCAGCTGCCCTGGACAATTTATGACTGTTTTTACTTGTATTTTATTGTTGTTTTTTATCTGCACTTTTCTACTATTCCTACTGTTTCTATCAGGGACTGGATTGTTTTTATTTATGTGTGAAATGTTTAAGTTTTATGTTTGATGCTCTGGTATTCCACGGGAAACGTCTTCTCATTTTGCACTGCTGCTTTGCAAGATGACAATAAAGGTTGATTTGATTTGATTTCATTTGATTCGTGCCATCTGACACGTCTCTCATAAGGAATGTCTTTCTCTCTTTCCTGGCCATAATTCTCTTGTGTCTGACCACATGCAAATTTGATCCCTGTGTACCCTCTAGATTAAATGCAATTTCAGTATTTGTGTGTAAACCTTCGCTCTTCTTCCCTTGTCTGACCAAGTGGCTTTCTTGGTTATCTGGAGTGTAAAAGGAACAGGAATGACATTGTTCCTGAGGAAGAGGATGTTTGCACTGCTATTAGCTTCTATAACAGAAGCAGGGTGGTAGGCAGCTGGGATGTGAGAAGTGGATTAGGTCTTAATACCGCCAGCTTCTCTATGTGTCATGATTTTAGGAATAGCTATTCCAGTGAAGTCTTGTCCCAAAACTGTATGCAGATTAGGATATAGACAATAGACAATATACAATAGGTGCAGGAGTAGGCCATTTGGCCCTTCGAGCCAGCACCGCCATTCAATGTGATCATGATCAATGGGATCATAAAAAATGTAAACTTTGGCAACATGTACTACATCCCTTGCAATAGCTGTGAAGCAAAAAGATTAAGCAGAGGAGAATGGAGAAGAGTCATGCTTCCGTATGGCGTGACTGTCATATGCTGAGAGAATGGAGCGGCTGGGTTTGTATACTCTGGAATTTAGAAGGATGAGAGGGAATCTTATTGAAACATATAAAATTATTACACGCTAGAGGCAGGAAACATGTTCCCGATGTTGGGGGAGTACAGAACCAGGGGCCACAGTTTAAGAATAAGGGGTAAGCTATTTAGAATGGAGATGAGGAAACACTTTTTCACACAGAGAGTTGTGAGTCTGTGCAATTCTCTGCCTCAGTGGGCGGTGGAGTATCTCTGGATACTTTCAAGAGAGAGCTAGATAGGGCTCTTGAAGATAGCGGAGTCAGGGTATACATGGAGAGGGCAGGAATGGGGTACTGATTGTGGATGATCAGCCATGATCACATTATCAGCCATGATCCAAATGGCCTACTCCTGCACCTATTGTATATTGTCTATATCCTAATCTGCATACAGTTTTGGGACAAGACATCACTGGAATAGCTATTCCTAAAATCATGGCACGTAGAGAAGCCGGCGGTATTAAGACCTAATCCACTTCTCACATCCCAGCTGCCTACCACCCTGCTTCTGTTATAGGAGCTAATAGCAGTGCAAACATCCTCTTGAATGGCGGTGCTGGCTTGAAGATCCAAATGGCCTACTCCTGCACATATTGCCTATTGTCTATTGTCTATTATCTGCTGCCTAAAGCCGCAGGCCCCTCTGGGTTGGTTCAGCCTGTGAAATTGTTATTCTAGTACTCTAGGAGTCCAATTTACCTCATTGTCTATGGCAGCATCTTTTATTGTGTAGATGTCAACCACATGTGCATGGATCATGCACCAGAATTCATGAGGACCATCAGTGGAGAGACATTCTGTCTTTATTCTCATGGCTCCAATGCAGGGGCTACGTGGACTATTGGTTATCATGACTATTGTCATGAAATCAGACATTAGACTGATTAGATGGTTAGGCGAATCAAAGGTTAACCCAATGAGTCATGCAAAATGCGCAAGACTTTAGACTTTACTTTAGAGATACAGCGTGGAGACATGCCCTTCGGCCCACCAAGTACGCACCGGCAGCAATCCCCTCATACACTAGCACTGCCCTACACATTAGAGACAATTACATTTTTTTACTGAAGCTAATTAACCTACAAACCTGTTTGTAGAATGTGGGAGGAAACCAGAGCACCTGTAAAAACCCACGTGCATCACTGTTGCAAGCATCACATCTGTAATGCTTCCTTTATGCATTGAGACACTGCAAATAAATATTTTCAGAGGTAGCTTAATTTCAAGGCAGCGCATAAACACTTTACATGCTGCATTTCTAAAATGTTGCTGCAAACTGAATGACAATCAAATATTACATTTGAATGGCATATGCAGCACATGGCACAAATACGTGTTGAGGTACAGAGGAAGCTGCATGTCCGTTGCTTAAAGATACATTACAATACTCACATCTTACTGTTTTCACAATGCCTGCCAATTAACAATGATGGTCATGTCACTGAAACAATTTGTTTAATATCCAGGTCTTTTTGAATACCCACATTTCCAAAACTCTCACTATATTAAATAATGCTAACTATTGAAAGTATTGACATGCTTTGATCACTACTGTTTGTAGATGCTTAAACGATTATACAGAACAGGCAGCACAAACTAGTTGGTTCTGCTTTGCAATTAACTGGCACATTAATTATGCTTTCAATACATGTGGTTGTTTACAGGATTTATCAAGTTTAAACTCCAAAGGATTTCAGTTTCCTTAATAAAGTTAAGCTTAATAAATTAGCTTACTTCAACAAGCCCCATCTGGTTTCACGGAAATAGTTTATGGTATTAACATTGAAATATATATGACCTCCAGTTCAGGTCTCTTTACCGACCATTTGTTTTGAGCTAGTGTAAACTGTAAATGTAGACCTGCCACTTAAACAGGGCAGGCATTGGCTACCATAATCAGCTGATTTTCATTCCCATTATCCTCAACTGATCATACAAGAAGGTGGAAGAGCATGTATTTTGCTTAGGAAGTGTAAGAAAGAATGTTCTGATTTATGGAGGAGAGAAAAGAAAACTTGTGGCAGGAAGAAGAAAATAAATTAAGAATAGAAGATGATAGATCAAGGGTTCCAAACTGGATTTGTACATATTTTTTTTAATGCGTTTGGTTCTGGTATACAAAGGACAAGGACAAAGGACATTTACTATCATATTTATACCAGTATCTGTTCATCATTAGTTGTTCATAAATAAGTGAAATAACATTGTTATGTGCTATTAAAGTTGCCAGGGGTAAACGGGGTGAAAAAGGTTGGGAACCCTTGTGATAGATTATCAAAGGACAATCTTTTCTACAGTATAAGTGTGGTCATGCCATTTAAATGTAAGTGAGACACAGAGACCAAAGATGTTAAGGCACAGTAAAGGATTAAGGACGGAGCTTTAAAAGTTTTTTTGCAAATTTTAAGAACAAGAGTTATTGGAAAAGAATAAAAGTATACCATTCAATTTTTGAAAGAATTGTTGAAGGGTTGAGAGCATTTTTGGCATTTTTAGTGGGTCAATTGTTGTATTCGGCTGGTTGCCAGGGATGTATATAAACAATATTTGTCAACATTGAGATGGGCATGCATGTCGTTTTACATCCATGACGGATGCAATTAATAACTGTTATTGTTTCACTTATTTTTCTATTTCTACCACGAGGATTGACTAGAAAGCATTAAAGTACCAAATCCTATAAACAACGTAGATCTTAAGGTGCTGTCCCACTTGGCGAGTGTAGAAGAGTTTGAAAACCTCCTCAGACTAAGTAGAAGACCTCCTTCGACTATGTTGAAGACCAGCTTCGACTAACTATGATGAGCTACGACTAACTTTGGAAAAATTGGACATAGAATAGTGGAGTGTGAAGACGACCTCCTTCGATCTCCTTCAACCTCCCTTCGACCTCCCTTCGACTATGATGAAGACTATCTACGACTACCTTCGACTACCGTCGACTACCCTCGATTACCTACGCCTAATAGGCCGACCTACTATGACCTTATACAACCTACTACGACTAAACCCAGAGTAAAAAAGTATTGATTTTTCCCATGGCGATCTTTTTTGATTTGCGGGCATTTTTTAACATATTGAAAAAATCGCCGCGACCTAGCTGAGGCCTCGAGTACGTGGAGACCACTCTTGAGCATGAAGGAGAGTTACAAAGACCTCCTGCGACCTTGTGTCGACCATGCTGCAAGTATGAGTCGAGGGCAAGCTTGCCAGAACTTGTGGATTAGGTCGCCCAAGTGGGACAGCCCCTTTAGTTGCTAATTGCTGCCCTTCTATTCAATCATGTCTGAAATTTAAAAAAAAACCTTTCCCATAATTTTAAATGACCCAAATGACATTGGTTATTCTTGAGCTGATTTCCAAGAGACTTGGCCCATGATTTTCCCATTAGATCTGGAAGTAGTAAGTATTCTTTCACAGTTCTGTTATTTGCCCTTTAATCTGTTCACCACTGAGAATTAACTCTCTCGGTAATGCTGTAATTTCTTCTTTCAAATTTTAACTTCTCACTCGTTATAATAGTTTTGATTTCTAGCTTAAGAGTTAACAGTGTCACTTGAACTTACAAATATTCACAGTTTTTTTCAAACTCTGTTCATGCCCCTTGGTTTTAATAGATTTGGTTCTCAATATGTTTCTAAGTAGCTAAACAGTTACCAAAGAATCTACAAAATCTTGAAGTGAATTTAAAATCTGTTTTGTATCTTCAATAGATTGTATTAACATAGGATTACAGATGTTGAAGTTGGCAACTAAGATACTGCAGCTCTATGAATTACTGACTGTTATTCAGGTCATATCATACCATTTGGTATGCAACACGGGGCCCCCACAGGGGATGGTCCTCTCTCCCTTCATGTTCACCATCTATACCTTGGACTTCAGATATAACTCAGACTCCTGCCACCTTTCGGATGTCTCTGCAATTGTGGGCTGCATCAGTGACGGGAAGTTGAATACAGAGAGTTTGTTGGGTGGTGTGGGCTGAATCACCTGCAGCTCAACACTGAGAAGACTAAGGAGTTTGTGGTGGACCTCAGGAGGAGAGGAACACACCAGTCCCCTGTCTGCATCAATGGTGTGGATGTGCAGTTTACCAGTGAGTAGAACCAAGATGCAGTACAGAACGCCACAGGAGATCCTTCTTCCCTGTGGCTATCAAACTGTACAACTCCTCCCCCTTCTTTCGTGGGGTAGGCTGATCAATTTACCTCCTGGGATGAATAAAGTTCTATCATATTGTACTGTATCGTATTTAACATTTCACTTTTAAAATTATCCTTCTCTGATACAACATTTTTCCTATGCTTTCTTTCATTTATCGCTTGAAAAATGAAACACGAAATAAACTTGCTCTGAAATACTTCAAATAGATCTCAATGTCTGGTACATTTTTGAGGAAACCCTGATTGATACCAGATATCACACTGTCTTTCTGCTATTTGAATATGTTGGCTTTAGATCCATAAAATAACCCCAATCTCCATAATGATTTAACAACCATTCAGTTAATGACTTCTGTTATTTTTGTGGTTAGGTCATTTACAAAGGTTGAATGGTTATGTTATTTCCTTTTAATTTGCTATTTGATTGTATCTCAATTTGTTTTATGTTCCACTGCTTTTAGTCAGCAGGTATTTCATTCTCTGGTTCCATGTTACTTCATCCAGGCTGTCAGTAAAAGCTCAAGACCTTTCCAGACCACTTCATCCACCTACAATGCTTGAACTCACATCTACCTCATTTTGGTCTCCCGAAGAATTACAATTATTTGTGTTATTTTCATGGAATGGGCCACAATTTTAATTAGCAACCGATCTACAAAGTATTATTCAACCAAACTGAGAATCAGTTTTTATTTATTTAAACCAAGTACACGAATTAGGTGACAGACATTTGCTCTTGTGCTACTGACGAGTACCTTTATCATTAAAAATGCCTACAGGATATTTGGACAAGCCCCATAGTTTTTCTTAATGTCCATTTTTTGTCAGAATATTGTGTTTACAACATTTCTATTTTTGTTCTTTGTGATCTAAATTTACTCGTGGGAAATAACTTCCACACAACTATTACATATTTTTGGCTAAGAAATGCCAAATCACAGGTGTGGCAAGTGCCAGGGAACACATCTGCTGCAGTTCAACTTACCATCACTTTCTGAAGAGCAGTTAGGAATGAAAACCCATATCCAACGAAAAGATTAAATAAATAATAATTATTGTTTAACCCTCAAATCTATGAGGTAAAAATTAATATGACTTCCAAATACAAAAGAACAATAATTATCATGTAACTTTTAAATCTATTGGGATGGTGAGACTGTCACATGATGAAAGAATGGAACAATTGCGCTTGTAGGCACTGGAATTTAGAAGGATAACAGAGGATCATATAGAAACATATAAAATTATTAAGGGATTGGACACGCTAGATGCAGGAAACATGTTCCCGATGTTGGGGGAGTCCAGAACCAAAGGCCTCATTTTAAAAATAAGGGGTAGGCCATTTAGAACTGAGATCGGGAAAAACTTTTTTCACACAGAGAGTTGTGAATCTGTGGAATTCTCTGCCTCAGAAGGCAGTGGAGGCCGATTCACTAGATGCATTCAAAAAGAGTTAGATAGAGCACTTAGGGCTAGCGGAATCAAGGAATATAGGGATAAGGCAGGAAAGGGGTACTGATTGTGGATGATCAGCCATGATCACATTGAATGGTGGTGCTGGCTCAAAGGGTCGAATCCTGCATCTATTGTCTAGGTATGTATGTATTTATTTATTTATTTACTTGTTTATTTGTTCCAAACAAGTAAAGACATAAATAGGAATAAATAACAACAACAAAATCAAAATAGTCAAACAATTGGACATTCCAGGCAATATTTGCAAAGCATTGAAAAGCATAAAGCAAAATGTAAATGTCCAACACTTTTTCTTTCCAAGCTCGAAAAGGAGTGAAAAGAAGAATAACTTATTTAATCTCACCCCTTCTCCCTAAACCCTTCTTCCATATTTAATAATTAATTAATTAATAATAATAATTATCACCATTATTAATAACATTACTTATAATAATAATAATGATAATGTATCAATAGTAATGAAATACATAACATAATATACAATATATAATCTACAATCTATGTATCTATAAGGTAGAAATTAATATGACCGAGATTTTATTTGTGTCCAGACTTAATACTACACAAGCTTAATCAGAAAAGCCCATGTCAGCATCTATATTGCGCTTCAAGTCTCATGTATACATTTAGAATGAGCTATCAATATCTGTCAAATCTCGATGGCAAAATGAAATATTGGAAATAACCTTCAGAAAATATCTGAGATCAGGCAATTTGGAAGCTAACTATCAGTACTGTGAAGTCGCAAAAGTACATATAGTCCTTATTTAAGGGTTCATGCATTAAATACTGTGTGATGTATATTAATGTTTTTTTGAACAAATCCCATGCAACTGCATTTTCCCCAGTCCCAATGTATGCTAGATGACTGATAGTATTCTCTACAATTCAAGAAACCCAATAGTTCTGTACCTGGCTCATCGGGTGCTGGTTCTGTGCTCCCTTTAAACTTACCAAGGCACATGAAAAACATTTTATACCACTGTGTAACACATTTAAATAATTAATTTAAAGTTTGATGGGGTTAATGGGAGTCATATCCAATAGCCAGGAAAATCTATATTCCAAACCATCAAAGTTACTTCTATCCCCATCGCCTTATCTCACACATTTTGTATTTTCATCTCTGCCCTTTGTTTAGCCATCTACAAATCACCCCTCCTCCCCCCACACACCTGCATCCACCTTTCACTTGCCAGACATTGTTACTTCCCCACTTCTCTTCCAATTTCTCCCCCGTACTACAATCCATAGAAGGGTCCGACTCATTGGTTGCCTATCCATGTTCTCTTGAAATGCTGTCTGACCCACTGAGTTACTCTAACACTTTTTTGTAAACCAGCATCTGCAGTTTCTTGTGTCTAAAGTTCCAATTGTGCTGGGCAGTAGGTGTTTTATTGCAATCTCTTTTTTGAACACCTGTACAGAAGTGACGCAGTCCTTCCCATTCCATCTTTCCCAAAATGTTATTAACCATTCCTTTACGATATCCTTTCTGTACAAGACCTTTTATAGATATATCCCTAAGGAGAAAATACATATGAAAAAAATGTTTTGCCTCTTGGCAAGGTTTAAAGTCGTTATTTCCGTATAACCGCACCTGGCCTGAGTGTTCTATTCCTTCTTCCAAATAATGTTTTAAACACACCGAAATTCAACAAACATTTTATGTCAGTTTAAGAGAAAGATACTAGCACAGAGGCACTGGTGGTGATATTAATGGTCAAAAACATGATTTTAGGCATTTCTTTGTCTGCCTTAAGTGAAAATAAAATACACTGAATCATCCAATGAAATCCATTACTGATCCTGACATAATTTCACAATGTTGTTCCTATATTTAAATCTCAACCAGGATAAATTGTATAGCAGATGAGATTCCTTTTGAAGTCTAATCATGCATTAGCACAAAGGTAGTCAAAAATGGTGGAGAAACTCAGCGGGTGAGGCAGCATCTATGGAGCGAAGGAATAGGTGACTTTCAAGAAGGGTCTTGAACCGAAACCGAAACGTCACCTATTCCTTCGCTCCATAGATGCTGCTTCACCCGCAGAGTTTCATCCACATTTTTGTGTACCTTCGATTTTTCCAGCATCTGCAGTTCTTTCTTAAACATGCATTAGCACAAGATTATTTTTAAACATTTCTTTGTTGTCAAAATACAAGAGGAATTCTGTAGTTGCTGTAAACAGTATAGTATAACTTCATATAACAGTTCAATTCTTAACTTACCAAAACATTGACATCAGGATCACAGCCAGCAACAACCACCAATACCAATCTCCTTTGTCACAAAACACAGCCAATAAGATACCGACCAAGATGCCATTATAGCCAGAAAGCCCGGCTGCAATCATAGACCTGCAAAGTTTAAAGTAGTGAAATAGTTTCATTTTAGAACTGGTTAGTTGTTTGTATGGATTTAAAAATATTAAAATTATTATGATTTCATTGTGTTATGAACAGGTGGTGAACTAATGCAAAGATGTAAAAGGATATTTTTTGTAATAAACCAATATTCAACCATATTGATAAAAAATAATTTCCATTCTTACATTGAAGAAATAATAAAAGAAAACTAAAATAAATATTGTCTGACTCTGTGTTTCATCTCAAATTTTACATTTGGAAATACACTTCAGCAGAAGGTTGGAGGAAAAAAAATCAGGCACAATTTATGGCAGTACCATTGGTTCCACCTAACCCTAAACTCAGTTAAGAAATGTACATTTGCCTGAGATTATATTTTCTTCTTCTGATCTCCTTTCAAAACGTTCATCTCCCAACCTCTAACCCACAATCACAATTGTGCCTGTGGCCTGTTGTTGAATGCTGACTTGCCTGAATGCCAGCTAATCTGGCCGCAGTAGAAAAATAAGAACTGATAATCAATTCTGAACGGTCCCAGCCTGAAATGTCATTTGACCATTCCCTCCACAGATGCTGCCTGTCCCGTTGAGTTCCTCCAGCATTTTAATTTTTATTCAAAGAACTGATAACAAATTTATGACATTTAGTTTGAATTAACATGAAATAAACTTGTTTTCTTTTAATCTTCCAAAAGCAAAATTGTACTCTTCCAAATCTATAATTCCACCCCAAACTCCTCGATGCCTCCATGTGTCAGGAATGTTCAATCACTTATCACTCTGAAATTCTACTGGTTTCTTAGAGAATAATTGAAAGGATCTACAGATTTGTAAACTTGGTTCTTAGCAAATAATGGCAACATCTTATCTTAAATAAGATTGGTACTATAACTAGAAATGAGCAGAATATCATTTTGATATATTTCACGAGAACAATTTGAACATCAAATATTTAATGCCGTTGCACAATTACCTGTCATGATTAAGCAAAAGTGCTGCCAAAGTCGCAAACATTGTACCCAGGAAGCCATTCAGTGCCCACCATGGATTCTGCACAACCAGTCCAATTAAAATAACAAGCCCACTCAGAGGGTTGTTGACAAACATCACCTGAGCTGAACCACGCAAGACCCAGTCGATAAATTGAAAGGTAATGTTCTGCTCTGAAATGGGGCCAGAGAAAAAAGGTATATGACTATTAAATAATATAGTGAGCAACAGCCCTATAAATGCAGATTTAAGATGCTGCCATGCAGTCTATAAATGTTATTTCAACCCAAAAATAACCTTATTACAGCATAATAGCCCAAATAAATTTAGGCGGCTCAGTGGCGCAGCTGGAGGAGCTGCTGCCTCACGGTGCCAGAGGCCCCGGCTCGATCATACAGGCTGCCAGTGTGAAGTTGGCACGTTCTCTCATTGAGTCATGGAGCCTTAGAGTGATACAGAGTGGAAACAGGCCCTTCGGCCCAACTTGCCCACACCAACCAACATGTCACAGCTACACTAGTCCCACCTGTCCGTGTTTGGTCCATTTCTCTCCAAACCTGTCCTATCCATGTACCTATCTAACTGTTTCTTAAATGTTGGGGATAGTCCCTGCCTCAACTACCTCCTCTGGCAGTTTGTTCACTCACCCACCATCCTTTGTGTGAAAAGGTTACCCCCTCGGTTTCCTGTTAAATCTTTTCCATTTCACCTTAAACCTATCTCCTCTCATCCTTGATTCACCTACTTTGGGCAAGAGACTCTGCATCTCTGTGCAACTCTAATGTGCATCACTGCACCACAGAGTATGCATCATTTGTGCTCCTCAAGATTTTACACAACTCTATAAGGTGACCCCTCAGTCTCCTACATTCCAAGGAATAAAATCCAAGGCTGCCCAACTTCTCCCTATAACTCAGGCCCTCAAGCCTTGATAAAATTATTGTAAAACCTATTTGCACTCTTTACGGCTTAATGATGGGTAACTAAAACTGTGCATAATTCTCCAAGAGTGGCCTCACCAATGACTTGTACAACTGCAACATAATGTCCCAACTCCTGTACTTAGTGCCCTGACTGATGAAGGTTATCAGGCCAAATGCCTTCTTGTTCACCCAGTCTACCTGTGACATCACTTTTTAGGGAGGTATGTAGTTGTCCTCCAAAGTCCCTCTGTTCTACAACAATCCCTGTGACACTACTGTTCACTATGAAAGTCTTGTCTTGGGTTGACCAACAAAAATGCAACATCTCAACTTTATCTGAAATTTGCCACTCCCCAGCCCACCTGCCTTGCTTTTCAAGATCGGGCTGTAATTTTTGATAACCTTCTTCACTGTCTACGATACCTTCTATTTTAGTGTCATCTGTAAACGTATTAACCTTGCTCTGTATGTTCTCATCCAAATTGTTTAAATAAATGACGGATTTAAGGGACCAACTCAAATGCTTGCGGCACACTATAAGCCATAGACCTCCAGGTTGAAAAACAACTTTCCACCAAGCTTTCTCCCGTCAAATCAATGACGTACCTAATTAATTAGCTCTTCCTAGATTGCATGCTAATTTTCCAGATGAGCCTATCATGTGGGACCTTGTCAAAGGCTTTGCTGAAGTTCTTATAGACTATGTCCAATGCCCTGCCTTTATGAATCCTCTTGGTTCCCTCTTCCAAAAGCTCTATTAAATTTGTATGACACAATGTCCCACGTATATAGGGAAAAGTTGGGCAGCCTTGGATTTTATTCCTTGGAATGTAGGAGACTGAGGGGTCACCTTATAGAGTTGTGTAAAATCTTGAGGAGCACAAATGATGCATACTCTGTGGTGCAGTGATGCACATTAGAGTTGCACAGAGATGCAGAGTCTCTTGCCCAGAGTAGGTGAATCAAGGATGAGAGGAGATAGGTTTAAGGTGAAATGGAAAAGATTTAACAGGAAACCGAGGGGGTAACCTTTTCACACAAAGGATGGTGGGTGCGTGAACAAACTGCCAGAGGAGGTAGTTGAGGCAGGGACTATCCCCAATGTTTAAGAAACAGTTAGATAGGTGGGACATTGAGTTGTTCCTCGACAAGTCCTTCAGTAAGATTGTTACACCCAAGGCACTAGAAGAGAGAAGGTGGGTGACGGTGAGAAAGGGAGGAAAACATGGAATGCAAAGGTCCCCGGCAGTTGTACCTCTTGTGAACAGGTTCCCCCACGTGGAAGCTGCCGGTACAGAAGACGGTATCTCACTGAGCAGCGGACTGGCTTGCAAAACAAAAAGGGCTGTTGAGCCAAAACCAAAGAGGCCAAAGTCGGGCAACGCCATTGTAGTTGGAGACTCCATTGTGAGAGGTACGGACAGGGGTTTTTGCGGCAACAGACGGGATTCGAGGATGGTGTGCTGCCTTCCTAGTGCCAGCATCCAGGATGTCACGGACAGAGTGCAGACAATCCTCAAGGGCGAAGCTGAACTCGGAGCCCAGCTGATAGACTTGTCTGTACCCTGTATTTATTTATTTTCCATATTGCTACCACTGCACTCTGTATTTATTTTTCTATATCGCTATCACTAAGAACGACGCTAAACTGCATTTCGTTGTACCTATACTTGTATTTGTGCAATGACATTAAACTTGAATTGAATTGAATTGAACAGCCAGAAGTGGTCGTGCATGTTGGCACAAATGATGTTGGAAAGAAGGGGATGAAAATTTTGCAGCGGGACTTCAGAGAGCTCGGAAAAATGCTGAAAAGCAGGACTTCCAGGGTTGTTATCTCCGGTTTGCTTCCAGTTCCTCGTGCTGGTGAGAGCAGGAACAGGGAGATACGGGACCTGAATGTGTGGCTGAGGAACTGGTGCAGGGGGCAGGGATTTAGATTTTTAGATCACTGGGATCTGTTTTAGAGTAAGGGGGAACTGTACAAAAGGGACGGATTGCATCTTAACAGGTGGGGGACCAGCATTCTGGTCGGCAGGTTTGCCACTGCTACACGGATGGTTTTAAACTGAATAAAGGGGGTGGGGTGTCAAATCGGATAGTCGAGGATGGAGTTAAAGGGAAAGAGAGTAAAAGGATGGTTAATGACTCCAGAATTAACGGGAAAGAAAGCTCACAAAGGGATAGGAGAGTATGGCCAAGTGTAATAGGGATCGATGTGAAAGGGACCACTTGTCAACATAATTGTATAAGGAGTAAGAGTGTTGTAAAAACAAGCCTGAAGGCTTTTGTCTCAATGCGAGGAGCATTCGTAATAAGGTGGATGAGTTGAAGGTGCAGATAGCGATTAATGACTATGCTATAGTTGGGATCACAGAGACATGGCTCCAGGGTGACCAAGGCTGGGAGCTGAACATCCAGGGGTATTCAATATTCATGAGAGATAGACGAAAAGGAAAAGGAGGTGGGGTAGCGTTGCTGGTGAGAGAGGAGATTAATGCAATAGAAAGGAAGGACATTAGCGTGGAGGATGTGGAATTGATATGGGTAGAGCTGCGAAACTCTAAGGGGCAGAAAACGCTAGTGGGAGCTGTGTACAGGCCACCTAACAGTAGTATTGGAGTTGGGGATGGCATCAAACAGGAAATTAGAAATGCGTGCAACAAGGGTAACACGGTTATAATGGGCGACTTCAATCTGCATGTAGATTGGGTGAATCAAATTGGCAGGGGTGCTGAGGAAGAGGATTTCTTGGAATGTATGCGGGATAGTTTTCTCAACCAACATGTGGAGGAACCAACGAGAGAGCAGGCTATTCTAGACTGGGTATTGAGTAATGAGGAAGGGTTAGTTAGCAGTCTTGTTGTGCGTGGCCCCTTGGGCAAGAGTGACCATAATATGGTTGAATTCTTCATTAGGATGGAGAGTGACAAAATTAAGTCAGAAACAAGGGTTCTGAACTTGACAAAGGTAACTTTGAAGGTATGAGATGTGAATTGGCCAAGATAGACTGGCAGATGATTCTTAAAGGGTTGACAGTGGATGTGCAATGGAAGGTATTTAAAGACTGCATGGATGAAGTACAAAAATTGTTCATACCAGTTTGGCAAAAGAATAAATCGGGGAAGGTGGTGCATCCGTGGATAACAAGGGAAATCAGGGATAGTATAAAAACAAAAGATGAGGTATATAAATTTGCCAGAAAAAGCAGCCTACCGGAGGACTGGGAGAAATTCAGAATCCAGCAGAGGAGGACAAAGGGCTTAATTAGGAAAGGGAAAATAGATTATGAAAGGAAACTGGCAGGGAACATAAAAACTGACTGCAAAAGTTTTTATAGATATGTGAAGAGAAAGAGACTAGTTAAAACAAATGTTGGTCCCTTGCAGTCAGAAACAGGTGAATTGATCATGGGGAACAAGGGCATGGCAGACCAATTGAATAACTATTTTGGTTCTGTCTTCACTAAGGAAGACATAAATAATCTGCCGGAAATAGCAGTGGAACGGGGGTCAAATAAGATGGAGGAACTGAGTGAAATCCAGGTTAGCCGGGAGGTGGTGTTGGGTAAATTGAACGGATTGAAGGCCGATAAATCCCCAGGGCCAGATAGTCTGCATCTCAGAGTACTCAGGAGGTAGCCACAGAAATAGTGGATGCATTAGTGATAATTTTTCAAAATTCCTTAGATTCTGGAGTAGTTCCTGAGGATTGGAGGGTAGCTAATGTAACCCCACTTTTTAAAAAAGGAGGGAGAGAGAAAGCGGGGAATTACAGACCAGTTAGTCTAACATCGGTAGTGGGGAAACTGCTAGAGTCAGTTATTAAAGATGGGATAGCAGCGCATTTGGAAAGTGGTGAAATCATTGGACAAAGTCAGCATGGATTTACGAAAGGTAAATCATGTCTGACAAATCTGATAGAATTTTTCGAGGATGTAACTAGTAGAGTGGATAAGGGAGAACCAGTGGATGTGTTATATCTAGACTTTCAGAAGGCTTTCGACAAGGTCCCGCATAAGAGATTAGCATACAAACTTAAAGCACACGGTATTGGGGGTTCAGTATTGATGTGGATAGAGAACTGGCTAGCAGGCCGGAGGCAAAGGGTAGGAGTAAACGGGTCCTTTTCAGAATGGCAGGCAGTGACTAGTGGGGTACCGCAAGGCTCAGTGCTGGGACCCCAGCTATTTACAATATATATTAATGATTTGGACAAGGGAATTCAATGCAACATCTCCAAGTTTGCAGATGACACCAAGCTGGGGGGTATAGTTAGGTGTGAGGAGGATGCTTGGAGGCTGCAGGGTGATTTGGATAGGCTGAGTGAATGGGCAGCTCATGGCAGATGCAGTATAATGTGGATAAATGTGAGGTTATCCACTTTGGTGGCAAAAACATGAGGGTAGACTATTATCTGAATGGTGGCAGATTAGGAAAAGGGGAGATGCAACGAGACCTGTGTGTCATGGTACACCAGTCATTGAAAGTAGGCATGCAAGTGCAGCAGGCAGTGAAGAAAGCAAATGGTATGTTAGCATTCATAGCGAAAGGATTTGAGTATAGGAGCAGGGAGGTTCTACTGCAGTTGTACAGGGTTTTGGTGAGGCCACACCTGGAGTATTGCATACAGTTTTGGTCTCCAAATCTGAGGAAAGACATCCTTGCCATAGAGGGGGTACAGAGAAGATTCACCAGACTGATTCCTGGGATGTCAGGACTTTCATATGAGGAAAGATTGGATAGACTCGGCTTGTACTCGCTGGAATTTAGAAGATTGACGGGGGATCTTATAGAAACTTACAAAATTCTTAAGGGGTTGGACAAGCTAGATGCTGGAAGATTGTTCCCGATGTTAGGGGAGTCCAGAACAAGGGGTCACAGTCTAAGGATAAGGGGGAATTCCTTTAGGACCGAGATGAGGAAAACATTCTTTACACAGAGAGTGGTGAGTCTCTGGAATTCTCTGCCACAGAAGGTAGTTGAGGCCAGTTCATTGGCTATATTTAAGAGGGCGTTAGATGTGGCACTTGTGGCTAAAGGGATCAGGGGGTATGGAGAGAAGGCAGGTACGGGATACTGAGTTGGATGATCATCCATGATCATATTGAATGGCGGCGCAGGCTCGAAGGGCCGAATGGCCTACTCCTGCGCCTATTTTTCTATGTTTCTATGTATGTATCCATACTGACTAATCCTAATTAGTTATTGTCTATCCAAATGCTGGTAGATCCACTGCTTCAGATTTCCCTTCAGTATGTTTGTACATGCTTCCTGCAACCATGTGGGATTCTTCTGGGTGCTACGGTTTCTTCCCACATCCCAAAGATGTGTGGTTTAGTAGGTTAATTGGCCTCTGAAAATTGCTCCTAGTGTGTAGGGAGTGGATGCGAGATAACATAGAACTAGTGTGAATGGGTGATCGATAGTTGGCATGGATTCGATGGACCGAAGGGCCTGCTTCCACGCCATTTCTCCAAACTAAACTAAGTTACCCATCACTGATGTCAGGCTCACTGGCCTGTAGTTCTCTGGCTTCTCCTTGCTGCTCTTCTTAAATAACAATACAAAATTAGTCTTCTGGAACTTCATCTGTAGTTAAATATGAAACAAGTCACTCTACAAAGACCTCCACAATTTCTACCCTTGCTTCCCACATGGTTCGCCGATACACTTGGTCAGGTCCTGGGAATTTATCGACCTTAATGTGCTTTAAGAGTGGCAATACCTCCTCTTTGGTAATTCATTCCAAGGCATCACAACTCATTTGGCTCAACTCCTTCGCCACAGTAAAAACTGATGATAAATATCTCTATACCTATAAAAGTCTCATCTTGTGTGTCGTATGTTTGTTGTATCTTTGCATGTTTGTATGTTTGTTTGTTTTTTATCTTCCTCAAAACGCTACGCACTAGCGCTTAAATGTTTACGTATTCTGACTCCCATTTTTCCCTTCCACGTCTTAATCAGGTTCACTTAAGATTTCATCCTATATTTCACCAATTATTCACCATAAAAGTAAAAAAAAGCCAATAAACGCTTCTCACACAATTCTTTTTTCCAGGAGCTTCCAATTATGACGTCACAATGCCACTCTCAGTGCACCGATCATAATGAACTCTCAAGCTGTCGAGTGCCACACCCCCAACCCCCTCCCTCTCCCCAGGTTATTCACACCCACCTCCTCCCCCCCGGGTTATTCACACCCCCGTCCCCCCTCCCTGGGTTATTCACACTCCCTGCCCCTCCTCCCCTCCTCCCCTCCCCCCCGTTGCCTCAAAAAGGCAGCCAATAACCCCCTCCGGGTTATTCACACCTCCCCACCACCTCTTCCCCCTCCCGGATATTCTCACCGCCTGCCCATCCCCCACAGGTTGTTCACACCCACCGCCCCCTCCCCCCGCTGCCTCAAAAAGGCAGCCAACATCATCAAAGACCCATACCATCCTGGCCACGCACTCATTTCACCACTGCCATCGGGAAGATGGTACAGGAGCCTGAAAACTGTAACATCCAGGTTCAGAAACAGCTTCTTCCCTACAGCCAAGCAAGCAAGAATTTCATTTGACAATAAAACACTCTTGACTCTTGACCCCCTCCCCCCCCCAAATAACTCCCCCCACCCCCCCTCTCCCTCCGCCCCTCCTCGATGGGTTACTTTTGCTTCTATATTTTCTATTCTTATGTAACGCTGTCAATTACAGAACCTAAGTATTGTGGGTAGGAACGAACTGCAGATGCTGGTTTAAACCAAAGATAGACAGAAAAAGCTGGAGTAACTCAACGGGATAGGCAGCATCTACGGAGAAAAGGAATGGGTAACGTTTCGGGTGAAGAAGGGTCTTGACCCGAAAAGTCACCCATTTCTTCTCTCCTGAGATGCTGCCTGTCCCGCTGAGTAACTCCAGCATTTTGTGTCCATCTAAGTATTGTGGGTGTGGAATACACTTTTAGGTGGTTTCAACCAGTGCTGGCCACTTACAAAATGTTACCCTGAGTATAGTAAAAAGTAATAAACAGCAGTTAGGGATGACTGAATTCTGAGATGAAACATTAGTGGTGTTTTGATGCTGCCCAAGTTTAGCATCCATTTGCCTGTATTATCTACTTTTTCCTATATAATTCTGAATCATGGAGCCATTATCAATGCTGTATGCTAATTTAAAAAAAAATGCAAGGAGTGCTAGTATTTGTATTATTGTGCTCTTAATTAAACGTGGACTTCTCATTGTACTATTGATGCTGCATAAATGTAAATTGATATTGTTGAAGTGGAAAAATAAGAAGTATTTTAACAAAAAAATTACAGATGATAAGATAAAAGGATAGAAGAAAACACCAAGAAAAAGTATAATCTACTCTATACAATTATTACACAGATAAAGATGAAAAAGGATCCTATTTTTGACAATATAAAGATCATTCTCTTGATCAAGGATTCTGTAACGAAATCCTGTACCCAAGCAAAGTTCAGAACTTATTTTACTTTTATTTTACATATTTATATGACGTTATCTCAGTGGGCCAAAAATGGTCACAATCTGCATAATATTCCCTTACTATGTTTCTCTATAATATTGCACCTAACTAGATAATCTCAATCTCTGTTTTGTCTATGTTTATTGACAAAGTTTTGTCTTATCTCTATAATACATAAATGTAGATATATTCATTTGATTTACATTTATCTCTGGAAAATTTTCCTCTTCTTCACACCCGTTATTTAAAAATATTTTCTTGCATTGTTGGGATGCCACATTGAGAATAAATCATCAATATTCACTTACCTTTGATCCAGTAACCAAATTCTCTCATATCACCAGACACATAGCGTACTCCTTTCGAAAGGATGTTTTTCATGTTATTTTGTTGCACGAATGATAACTCCTCCATTGTTTTCTTTGACTCCATGAGTGATTTCTGTTTCTCAAACTATTACAAGAAAGTCAATGTAGCATGATTTCATTGTGATGATAACTTTACATATCTGTTATCTTGTACATAACAAATGCATCAAAATTAATCTCATTCAAAATGAGGTTGTGGAATTGTGGTAAAAACAATTCAGATATAAGATCATACATACCTGTAGAGTTAAATTTAAATATTCAAGCTGTTTTGTCTTCACTAGTTGACTCCAGGGAAAGATCGAATGCTTTATGCAGTATAAATAGTGTCTAAAATTTGAAAGCAGATTACTTATAAGATTGCCAATTTGCTTAATGAGCTTGTATTTGCACTGCCTGGGGTGTTCTGCGTATGTAATGAAATATTTTACTTCCTTATCGATTAATAAATGACCTATGAAAGGTTTACAGAAATTCATAATTTGGCACAATGGAAAGTTACGGTGGCTTTAGTCCAGGAGTGAATTAAATGATTTCAAGTCTTTGATATATTCAACTAACATTCCTTAGCAGGTTCAAGTCACCATCTGTCCTGAGTGGCTCATCTCTTATTTTGAGACTGTGACCCTACTCTGAGCAATCATCAATTCTGCACCTATCCCAAGAATTTTGTACATTTCTCTTAAGACTTTCATTGATGGGTTGGTGATGGAGAGAGTTAACAGTTTCAAATTCCTGGGAATTAACATCTCGAATGACTTGTCCTGGGCCCAGCACATAGATGTAATCGCAAAGGAGGTTTACCAGCACTTCAAATTTCTTTGGTTTAAAAGGATTTGACATGTGATTGTAGGATGTATCATGACTAGTTGAATCATGGCTTGATTTGGCAGTTGCAATACACAGGGGCATCAGAGGCTGCAGAGAATGGTGGACTCAGCCCCGTCCATCACAGGCACAGCCCTCCCTACCATTTTAAGTGTCTACATGAACTACTGCCACAAGAATGCAACGTCTATCAACATTGGTAAATTTGTTCAGTTAACCCATCAGTTCAGACTAGATATGGGTTCAGCAATTCCATTCATATCAATGGAAAAACCCACAGAAGGGGAAAAGTTGTTTTTTTTGGTAATCATTTTAGGGTCCTGCTTGGAACTGCACCAGTCAAGTAGGACCACGATTCTTTGTGGCAGTTTGTGTTGGGGAAACAATTTAAGGAAGTAGTAAATTCAGTGGATGGATGACGTGAGTGGAAGTGAGTGTACATAACAAATGCATCAAAATTAATCTCATTTAAAATAAGTTTGGGGAATTGTGGTAAAAACAATTCAGATATAAGACCATACATACCTGTAGAGTTAAATTTAAATATTCAAGCTGTTTTGTCTTCACTAGTTGACTCCAGGGAGAGATCAAATGCTTTATGCAGTATATATAGTGTGTAAAATTTGAAAGCAGATTACTATCAAGATTGCCAATTTGCTTAATGAGCTTGTATTTGCACAGCCTGGGGTGTTCTGCGTATGTAATGAAATATTTTAATTCCTTATCGATTAATAAATTACTTATGAAAGATTTACACAAATTCATAATTTGGCACAATGGAAAGTTACGGTGGCTTTAGTCCAGGAGTGAATTAAGTGATTTCAAGTCTTTGATATATTCAACTAACATTCCTTAGCAGGTTCAAGTCACCATCTGTCCTGAGTGGCTCACCTCTTATTTTGAGACTGTGACCCTACTCTGAGCAATCATCAATTCTGCACCTATCCCAAGAATTTTGTACATTTCTCTTAAGACTTTCATTGATGGGTTGGTGATGGAGAGAGTTAACAGTTTCAAATTCCTGGGAATTAACATCTCGAATGACCCGTCCTAGGCCCAGCACATAGATGCAATCGCAAAGGAGGTTTACCAGCACTTCAAATTTCTTTGGTTTAAAAGGATTTGACATGTGATTGTAGGATGTATCATGACTAGTTGAATCATGGCTTGATATGGCAGTTGCAACACACAGGGGCATGAGAGGCTGCAGAGAATGGTGGACTCAGCCCCGTCCATCACAGGCACAGCCCTCCCTACCATTTTAAGTGTCTACATGAACTACTGCCACAAGAATGCAACGTCTATCAACATTGGTAAATTTGTTCAGTTAACCCATCAGTTTAGACTAGATATGGGTTCAGTAATTCCATTCATATCAACGGAAAATCCCATAGAAGGGGAAAAGTTGTTTTTTTTTGGTAATCATTTTAGGGTCCTGCTTGGAACTGCACCAGTCAAGTAGGACCACAATTCTTTGTGGCAGTTTGTGTTGGGGAAACAATTTAAGGAAGTAGTGAATTCAGTGGATGGATGACGTGAGTGGAAGCAGTATTTGTAGAGATTTTAGGTCAATATTTCAAGGTCAATCAGAATCAATTTAGAGATCAGACCATAAGAGAGGAAGCTATTCATTTTAAACCAGTCTAATAGCTGCCTATCTGAAGATAGCTATATTATATTAATTAAACTATTATTAAAAAATTATGGAAATGCTTTACGTCTACAAGTTGTAGGTTGCATTGTAGCATGCTGCATCATTTATTATGATTGCTTACATAGGCAACAAATGTTGTTTATTTTATCTTTTTGCTGCCTGGAAGGGAAATGGTAGTTTAAATAACGTAGTAAACTGTTATAGAAAACAGTAGGAGTATGCTCATGTTATTAATAGTGCCCAATCAGATTCTTTGATGTGATTCTTTGACTTTTTTCACTCCTATAATGATTTTCATGAGACTACGTGTGTCAAAACTCTTATATATCACTGTGTACCTTGTGTACAAAATTCTGAGAGATCGGGAAAATGCACAGCGTCTCTTGCCCAGAGTTGGGGAATCGGGAAGCACAGGACATACTGTAGGTTTAATGTGAATGAGGAAGATTTAATAGGAAACTAAGGGGTAACTTTTTTACCCAAAATGTGGTGGGTGTATGGAACGAGCTGCTGGAGAAGGTAGTTGAGGCAGGTACTATCGCAATGTTAAAGAAACATTTAGACAGGTACATGGATAGGATAGGTTTAGAGGGATATGGGACAACCACAAGCAGGTGGAACTAGTGTAAATGAGACATGTTGGTCGGTGTGGCCGAGTTGGGCGGAAGGGCCTGTTTCCATGCAGTATGACACGGGTCAATTAACCTTTTTAAAAATAATTGACTAATATTTTCCCATACCTTTGGGCCAGCTCCTTTATTGGGATCTGTAAAGATAACATTCTGAATAATTGTTGATTTGTCCAATAAGACGCCGATGTTCTGATAATCCATAACTGGAATTGTTTCCTGACGAAAATTAAAGTGAGTCAAGCTTTTAAATTTATAAATTTGGTAAAATATAAAGCAATTTATTTTTGGGGTCTCCACACAAATATATTGCAAATTATTTAAATTAGCTTCATTAAAATTGATTTTAATATACATATTGTTTAATATACATATTGTTAGAAATGTGCTTGTAATTGAACCAGTTCTGAAGTTTGATCATGCTGCCCAGTCAAAGGAAACCATTCTGAATACATTTACATTTTCCATTTTAAAAATGCAGTGTAAACAATCGAGATTCCAATCAAGACCATAGGCAAGTATTAATAACTTTGCTTAATGAGTTTGCTATCATACCATTTATAATATTTGATGCACATGAGCAAATAATTCACCCTTTTATTAATCAATGACTTAAGAAATACTGAAATGAATTATTCACCACAATGAAAAAATGGAACACCTGTGTTCCCAGAACCTATTTGATTGGTGACTTTATTCCACATACCAAGCATATCGATTTGAAACAAAGCAAATCAGAGTTGAGAGTTGCTGTGGAGGTTGGTAGGAATTGAACAGTGCTGTTATCATTCTGTAACAATTCATTCTTTCTTTTGTACATAAGATGTGACATAGATATAATTGATAGAGTGTACTGTCAACTTAAAAAATCCTCAGGATTGATTATCTGTATTAATCAATAATGCAAGGTAAAAATTAGTAACTGAACAATAAAAGTACTTGTTTAGTACTTGAATATGTCCTTGCATATTCCATTCTGTCAAGGAAAATTCGTAACTCATTGTTATCTTAAAGGTCGAAGGGCTTATAAACTAAACCGTGTACATAAAGCTTGCACTATCATTTCTTGGCGGCTGCTCTTGTTTTTTTCATTTTTATTTCCAAAAGTAATGGTGAGTTTTGTTTACACCTCTGAGTGCAAATATAGCAGTAGCAGACTGAGTGAGACAATAACAGACTGAGTGAGACAAAGATGGGAAGAGGGAAAGAGAGAGGGAACATCACCTATCTGATGTGTGTAAAAACATCAAGTGGAATCCTTGTGCTGCTGGAGGCAATTTGGTAGTTTGGGAGAAAACTGAATAGAACACCACCCATTCTGGTACAATCCGCTCATCGTTCATTGTAGTAAAGGAGAAACAAGTTAGAACAGACTTTCTAGGTCTTTGCAAAAATGCAAGAAACTGTTTGAGGATCCACATGATTTGCCCTCCTCTGTGGACCACCGAACAACCACTATTTTATTATCAGTACAGGCATGTTGTCAAAAATAGATGGTTTACATAAACAGAATTTAGGTGCACATTCAACACTGGATTTTTTAAGTTTATAGCAGTGTAAGCTATTGACTTGAGGGATTGAAAACAGGAAACATTTTCTTAATGATTGAAGGATAGACAATAGAAAATAGGCAATATGTGCAGTAGGCTATTCGGCCCTTCTAGCCAGCACCGCCATTCAATGTGATCATGGCTGATCATCCCCAGTTAGTACGCCGTTCCTGCCTTCTCCACATATCCCCTGACTCCGCTATCTTTAAGAGCCCTATCTAGCTCTCCCTTGAAAGTATCCAGAGAATCGGCCTCCACTGCCCTCTGAGGCAGAGAATTCCACAGACTCACAACTCTCTGTGTGAAAAAGTGTTTCCTCATCTCCGTTCTAAATGGATTACCCCTTATTCTTAAACAGTGGCACCTGGTTCTGGACTCCCTTAACATCGGGAACATGTTTCCTGCCTTTAGTGTGTCCAAGCCTTTAACAATCTTATATGTTTCAATAAGATCCCCTCTCATCCTTCTAAACTCCAGAGTATACAAGCCCAGCTGCTCCATTCTCTCAGCATATGACAGTCCTGCCACCCCGTGAATTAACCGTGTAAACCTACGCTGCACTCCCTCAATAGCAAGAATGTCCTTCCTCAAATCAATGTAGCTAACAAAACTTTCTCGATTAGTACAGGTGTCAGAGCTTATGGGAAGAAGGCGAGAGACTGGGGTTTGGAGGGAGAGATAGATCAGCCATGATTGAATGGTGGAGTGGACTTGATGGGCCAAATGGCCTAATTCTACTCCTATTCCTTATGACCTTATGACCTAACAATAGAATTGCGAATGCTGGCAAGTACTTTTAATTATATCAGCAAATATTAGTTAATCAAAACTGAGATGTATTCTGTCCCACAAGTTCCTGGCAAGATTGGCAAAGGTGAAGGTGAAGGAGACTGAATTTAATGCTGAAATAATTTCATCACTTTTATAATAAAATAGACCAACAGGGAGAATTGATATTTTCACCAAAATAGATATTGTAATATTCAGAATTGTTTCTCAAGGCATAGGTACTAAGTTTTTAGACCAAGATGTGTCTGGCTCCCCACAATCAACCATCACCAGCATCTTGCCACCATCGAACACCATGATCACCATCAACTATGCAATGTCTGCTTTCAAAATATCCCTGTTTTGATCCCACCTCATTGTTAGATTCCATGCTTTCCCAGACCTGCTCGCAATTGTCCTGGTTATCATACTGCATCATTTCCAAGTTCTCAGTTAGAATGAATGGCAGAGAAAAACCTGCAGGAAGAAATTTGATATTTCAGGAAATCCTTACATCTCCAAATTGACACCAATATCAACACCACATCCAGGTCACCATGTGTCTAGGATCAACATCAAGCAGTTTTAGCATTGTGCTAAAGTCAACAGAGTCAAGAGTGTTTCATTCTCATGTCAGAACACTGAAATGCTTATTTGCTGCAGCTTTAATGCAATAACACAACAAATAAATATACAATAATCAATAACACTAAATCATCAGTAATATTAGGTAACCAGATCCCTTCAATGGTAGAAAGGTCAATACCTGTGATGGACTAGTCCACCACTTTCATTCTTGGGTGTTCAAGTTACCGAACCAGGCAATAAGTCAGTGTGCTCTCTAATGTACGTATACCGGTAGAAGTTAAACCTGGAATTTGGGATTCATAAGTTATGAGTTGAACTGAATGTGATTTCTGTGATTGAACTGACATGGCTTTGCTCCAATTTGCTTCAATGGCAGTTTGGACCCTAAAGTACAGTTTTAGTAAAATGCAACCTGTCTGAAACTTCCATTCTTTGAATGATCAGCATATGGATTTTCTTCTGCTAGAAAGTAAGAGGAGGTGTTGCACCTTCTAGTGTTACCAAACTTGTTATTGTAGAAATCTAGAGACATATATCTATATAATTAAAAGTCTCATCTTGACCACTTCCTGTCTGCGCTGTACATTGATTTTAGAAAAAAACGCTACCATATATCGCTATGATTCTGGCCATCTTACCCACAGTCCCCCTCCGCTGAGCAGGCCCTGAGGATTTTTCCCATTGATGAAAAATAAAAAAGTTATGAGTGTTTAAAAAACCTTGAGATCCTCTCGCCTGTCAAACACCCCGATGAAGGTAACGCCCCTTCCTGGGGTGGGGGGGGGGGGGGGGCAGGACATTAAAGCCCCGGATGCCTGGACGTGATTCAGTCACTCTGCAAGATCGTGAGGGAGAGGCCACGACTCTCATTCTAAGGTGTGAATCAGCTGAACTGTGAGTCTACAATGTACTTGCAATAAATGATTTGTCAGCCCTTAATGACAATGCAATGAGTTGTTTGGCCTGCTGCCCTGCCTGTTCTTTAAACTGCAATGTTTTATAAGGTCCGACTGTGTTTGGAAGGAATACATGCTTTATTAGGTCTGACTGTGTTTGGTTCAAAAGTCCCGCTCATTTCGTGACTTCCGCTTAGTGGACAGGTCACACTGATTGCGTAATTTCCAGTAAGTGCAGAGGTCATGCTGATTGCAGAAATTCTGCTAACTGCGGAAGCCCCAAAGTGGAGAGGTTGCGCACAGCCGTGTGAGTATTCAAGAAAGTTTACTGCCATATATATGGTGTGTGTGTCAGTGAGTGTGTATGTGTGTGTGTGTGTGTGTGTGTGTGTGTGTGTGTGTATGTGTGTGTGTGTGTGTGTGTGTGTGTGTGTGTGTGTGTGTGTGTGTGTGTGTGTGTGTGTGTTCTCAGTGACTGAGCTGCCAGTCCAAGAATCCATTCTGCCCACAATGTCCATACTATCCCTCTGGAAACCAGTCCCTTCGGCTCACAAACCATGCTAGCACTCCAGAAAGCCCCCCCCTCCTCCCACTGGCCAGCAATATTGGAATTGGTGGAGAAGTGGAATATTGCGTTGGGGGACCAGCCCTCCCGTGTGAAGCTGGGACCCAACGTGTCGCACTTCGTCTAGTAGGCTGCAAAAATGTGAAATTCTCAAAAAAAAATCTTGATAGATTTTTTAATCTACAGCCTTGTTTGTGGAATGTAAAAGAATGATTAATATAAAAATCCAAAAAGCTATTTAAGTTTATACAAGTTGTCATGTGATTAATTTTCCTAGCCTATAGCTGTTACCAAGCTACAGTGTTTCAGTGATTCTGTAGCTTCCAAGAAGCTCAAGTATTTTTCATTGTTGCTTCACTCGTATTTCATAGCTCCATGATAGTTAGCTGAAAAAATTACTTCTGTTGTAAATATAAGGGAGTGCAGATTCAAGATACTTATGCGTAGAAATAATCACCTTTGTTGATTTTATGGGACAAGGGGGTGATATCCCCTGAGTTAACTAAATGCAGATATTGACATGGATTTTAAATTAGCTTTAAATCTCTGCTAAAACAAAAATAACTTGAAGACTGGCACTCAAAATTAAATAAATATTATTAAGCTAAGAAATAAATATATATATATATTTTGCTTCACCTAGTGTGCTGGATTCATTGGTTTTCCACATGGCAATAAAACCAACTGGAAATATTAGGTCTTTGACATCTGGAGATGTTTGTTACGGGCTGGTGTAACTATTCTTGCAAAGTTAATGCTAACACTACATGATGTTTAGGAATAAAATACAAATAGCAAAACAATAATTTTGTTATCTTCAGAGTAACAGACATTACACAAGCACTGTGAAATATGTTGCGATCAATGAAATACCTTCCAGCTGAAACATTGGCGTAGAATATTGCTGGTATGCGCCAGCAGTACCTCAGCGAATACACAGCATTTACCGACGTAAAAGCAAGCAAGTTGGGGACTTCAGCAGCTGCTGACATTGAATCTATCAGTGCTTTCCCAATGCGATGGAGAAACTCAATGTGCTTTCACACAGCTCATATCAGTTGCTTGTGACAAGAGCCCATTTATGGCAGTGGACGTTTTACAGTTATGAGGAAGGAAAGGAAGATCAGCAATTATGTTTCTTTTCATTATTATGCTTGCATGATGGCTTTTATCATTTAAACATTTTTTCTGAATTTATTGTTATATAATTTCATTTAAATAGTTGCTGAAAACTCGTGAATGTCAGTGACCTGCAATCCCAAATGCTTTGCAGTTTTGTCACGAGGCAACGGTGGGCCGACTGGCGGTTTGCTGCATCCGTGGAGAACATGGATAGGTGATGTTTTGGTGTAGGGAAGGAACTGCTGATGCTGGTTTACACCAAAGGGGGACAGAAAATTCTGGATTAACTCAGTGGGATAGGCAGAATTTCTGGATAGGAATCGGTGACATTTCGGGTCCAGACCTTTCTTCAGACTCAGTTTTCTCAGCAGTTGTGGAGGTGAGACAGTTCCGGGTCCCCCAACATGGCCTAACTATTTTGCTTTAGGCCATACCTTGAATTAAATTGAATTGAATTGAATACTTTATTGTCACATGTGACAAGCCAGTGAAATGTTTTGCTTGCATACCAAGGTATGCAAATAGTCGCCCTCCCCATAAAGGGTGTTGACAAAGTTATAAAATCCCCACCCACCCATGCCAGGTCCCCCTTTGTTCTTCCCTCCCTCCCCCCTTCCTCACGGCGGTCCCCCCAGGCCGGGTCCTCCTTTATTCTTCCCTCGGCAGCGGCGTCTTAATTTCCACGTGTCCGTCCTCATCTGTCGGTGAGCACCATCATCGACCGCTGCACCGACCTCTCCACTAATGCTGCCAGGTCCTCTCCAGATGCCTCCGTGGTGCCGACCCAAGCCCCAGCCGCGGGCTCAGCAGCTGACCTACCCAAATCAGACGCAGGGACACTGCCAGCCAACATGTTTGGTCTTACCAAGTAAATATACCAAGTAAATGCATGGCAATGGGGCAGAGATTAATGTGGCAACAGGGCAATGTAACAATTGCCAGGTCATTAACTTACTTTTTCCTCTCACCACTGCCTAACTTGCTAACAGTTTCCAGCACTTATTGTGAATCGAGTTTGCTTGAAAACGAAAAGATCTCACAAGATCACCTTCAACACTGTCTATCATCATTTCAAATGTTTGACCAAAATAGCATCTTTACCTACCCCACCATAAAATTCAATTTTGGTACAGAAATATTCTGATGAAATTTAGTTAATGACTCTGTTTTGCTGAGGGAGATTCTGTAACTGAAGCAAAATTATATTAATAATTTGTATGATGGAACAGTGTGAAGTGTGCATGAATAATATTCTTTCTAACATCACTGCAGCTGGTGAGATTATGTTCTGTAGTAAATTAATTCATGCATGTAAAGCAACTGAGTCAAACAATGTTGTAGTTTGAACTCCTCCTGCACCTATTTTCTATGTTTCTATTTTCTATGAAATGTAGAAACATAGAAAAAAATGTGCAGGAGCAAGCCATTCAGCCCTTTGAGCCAGCACCGCCATTCAATATGATCATGGCTGATTATCCAAAAGCAGTACCCCGTTCTTGCATTTTCCCCATATCCCTTGATTTTGTTAGCCCTAAGAGCTAAATCTAACTCTCTATTGAAAACATCCAGTGAATTGGCCTCCACTGCCTTCTGTGGCAGAGAATTCCACAGATTCACAATACTCTGGGTGAAAAAGTTTGGAAAAGCATTGGGTCTCTGCCACGGCATCATTCTCCAGTAACCTAATGTTCTAACAAGTACAGTATATACCTACTGAGATCAATAAACATATCTATTAATATTACTTCTCCATAATATAACCTTTTCACAACCCCATTACACCAGGGTATAATCAAAACTAGTGCATAACTACAATGGTTATTGAGTGCCGATAACAGTAATGACAGATAGGGGTATTTTGCTCCACAGGTCTGGAAACATCCATGTTACATGCCTCCAGAAAGACTCTCCTTCAATGCTTTTGTAAACTACATTGATTAATTGAAAGAAGGATTAAATTGGGTAATTGTCAGGAGCTCAATGCCTGAAAGGATAGTTTAAGCAGAAAAGCTCAGAACATTTTAACAATATTTGATATGTGCTTGAAGAGCCATGACCTGCACTGCAATAGACCTCGTGCTAGAAGATGGGATTAGGTTGGGTAGCAATTTTTCAACAGAAGAAATGTGCTGAATGGCTTCTTGCCTCACGTTTTCTACAATTCTATGTCTTTACTATGCAATTCAGGAGAATGGGATTATAGGCAACGACACCTAGATTTAAGGAGGTTAATGGAAAATAGAGTTTGTAGTAAGGATCGAATTTCACGAAAGTCAACACAATCAGTCTTGGTCCATTCTTTGACCCCAGTGCTCATGCCTGCACTCAGAAAATAATTATTGCAAATACCCCAAACCCCAGAAGAATTGCACACTGTTAGTTTATTCTTTGGTCTGAAGAACTGTTCTGACCTAAAAAGTCACCTGTTCATTTCCTCCCCAGATGCTGCCTGATGCACTAAGTGCTTCCAGCATTTTGTGTTTTTACTCAAGAATTCAGTATCTCAAGTTTTTGTGTCTATATTATATCTCCTGTGATGTTTATGCCAATTACTAGTAATGTTATATCATTCTCACCTTTTGCTCATGCCATGGAAGAAAGTCATTGGTCCATTGAGTCCATGCAAGCTCAGACAGTCCCAGCATCCTATTCGCTCACTAACTTCCAGATAATTCCTTCTATCTCAAATGCCCATTAGCATATCTACCCTCCCAACTGATTCTCCCTCTTCCCACCTGAACTAATGGCAGTTTTGTTACCAATTAACCAACAAATTAACACATCCTTGGAAAACCAGAGCAGCTAGGAGAATTCCATGTAGTCATCTGGTTTAGTTCAGTTTAGTTTAGAGATACAGCGAGGAAACAGCCTTTTCGGCCCACCGGGTCTGCGCCGACCAGCGATCCCCACACACTAACACTATCCTACACCCATTAGGGACAATTTTTCCATTTACCAAGCCAATTAACGTACAAACCTGTACGGATTTGGAGCGTGGGATGAAACCAAAGATCTCGGAGAAAACCCACGCAGGACACATGGAGAACGTACAAACTGTATTCAGGATCGAACTCGGGTCTCTGACGCTGCATTCGCTGTGAGGCAGCAACTCTACCACTGCGCCCTATTTAAAAAATATGAAATGTTGGAATTAAAATTAAAAATGCTGGAAAGACTCAGCAGGTTAGATAGCATTTGTGGAAATTGAAGTAGAGGTACGTTGTATGACCTGATTTCATATATTTAACATGATTTTAACCCACAATAGAAATGTCATATTTTATTCCATATACAGAGCACTTCTTTCTAACCAACTAAAGACTTTGACAAAAATATCAGGTTTCCAGTGTTTATTTACCTGTATTCCATCTTAACTAAATATTAAAATGTCAATTAAACTCAAAGATTGCGGGTGCCGAAAGTCAGGAATTAAAACAGAAGATGGTGAAAAATTCTCAACAGGTTAATGCTGATGACATATAAAAAATGTGGTTACAATTTCCTCCTGAAATGAAGTTATTTGGGGTGGACCCTGCTCCCAATGTGAAGTCTCAAGACATGGAAATCGGCTAGAATGTCATAGTGGAGAATCGGCTAGAATGTCATAGTGATCGTTTTACCAGTGAATAAAATTTATCAAACCATTTGCAGTGTGAACTTTGTTTTTAATGTATTATTCTCAGCTAAACTAGAAAACTCAGAGGGAGAAAAGGCTCACATTTTTAGCATATAAATATTATTGAAAGAACTCCAAAGAGTTAATTGTGTTAATGTACTCTCAATGAAATACTTTGTCAAATCCTTAAAGTTAACAGTCTTTGAAAGGTATCCAAAATGTCTGGATTAATAAAACTAATCCTGTGCACCCAGCTGGAGACGTTGCTAAAACATTCAGCATAATTAACTAATGCACCTTGTCAGTATTGTGTGCTTTTATTCTGGGCAATGGCATTAATTCTATGAATTTTGACTTAAATATTATAGAGAAATGTTTCATCATTTGAAAATATTCCCAGGGCTAGGTAAACCGCTAATTAGTAAGTCTCAACCATATGACTGAACAATGTATCTAAACTTCTTGACAACATGAAAAATAATTAGACTTTTGTACTAGTCTTTTCTTTTATCGTTTGAAGCACAGATCTTATTATTCTATCCATTAACTCATGAATAAATCAGCCATGATCAAATGGTGGAATAGGCTTGATGGACCCAATGGCCTAATTCTGCTCCTAGAACTTATGAACATGAACCAATGTCACACTGGATCCTCTGTGCAAAATGCACTGTGGTTACTTACATATGAAAATCAAACACCAACACTCAAACTTATGACCTCTAAAATATGGACAAGGAATTCAGGGGTGCAGGAACACTACCAGCTGCTGATTTCATCAAGTCACATACCATGCATGCTCTGTTGGAAACGCCTTGATGTTCCTTTATTTTTTACTGAATCTAAATCATTAATGGACATTGAGGGAAAATCTTCAACTGATAGTGTGCTGGGTCTAAGATGTCTAAGCACGATTGTCTCAAAGGCAATTAGGGAACGGACAATAACCGTAGGTTTAGCCACAAATGCTCACATCCTGAATATACAATGTAAAAAAGCTACATAACTATTAATATATAACAATGGTGGAATGTCAGTATTTAGTGCCTGAAATTAATTTTCTGCTCCTCATTTATAGGAACTCCAAGAGTTCTTAGATATCAAAAATGGTATCCATGATGCTGTCCATTCTTGTGTTAAGAGTTGTTGAATGCTATATTGATAAGGTAGGACCAAATTTGATCCAATACATTTTTTAAATTAAAAATTGCAGATAATTTTTAATTTCTGAATGTGCATTCTTCAGTGGAAAAGTGCAAGCTAACGATAATTAAAGAATCATTAAAAAAATAAGAATAAATTATAAAATAAGTTAAAAATAAATTATACTGTAAGTTAGTTGTTGGTCGGCTTCATGATGCTGTAATTCTTTAAGTGATTGGCACTTATTAATTTTGATTCAAGGTGCAAAAATCTGTCAAGGCCAACAAGACGGGTGCTCCAGATGTTTTTTTTTAACTAATACTTTCTGGTGCACTAATCTGCTGCTCTGTCACAGGCACTTTCCTTACAACACAATACACGCAACTGGGAGAATGAGTAGAGTATAGAACTTTGCTTGACTCACCTTAAAACAACGCCCCATTGTATTAGATATTTCCATCCCGGTAACATCCCTGACTGTCTGCCCCATCTATGCCTCTCATAATTTAATATATGTCTATCTGATGCTGGAGATGCTGGCTTTCAAGAGAAAAAAAACCCAAGACTGTCCAACTGCTGCCTGTAGCTAATACACCCTAATCCAGGCATCATTCTGGTAAACCGCCTTTGGAACCTTTCCAAAGCCTTCACATCCCTCGTGTAATGGGGTGACCAGAACTGCATGAAAGTCTCCAAATTTGACCTAACCAAAGTCCTATAAAGCTGCATAATTACTTCCTGATTCTTATATTAGGTAGCCCAACCTATAAAGACAAGCAAACAATATGCCTTCCTTCCCACTCTATCTACTTATGTTGTCAATGAGTTATGGACTTGGACCCCAAAATCTCTCTGCACATCAATGCTGTTAAAGATAATTATATTGTTAGTTATTTTAGGGATATAGGGGATGAGGGGAGGGTGACACTCAAGATCTTCAAAGAACAAGTTTTCTGTGATAAAATTTATAAAATCTATTGCCATCCTAACGTGATGTTTTGTCACCAGTTATACTGAGGACAGAACATAATAGTTATACTTAAGTTGACAAACAGGAACAGATGTAGTGAAAGTTTGGAGAAAGACCAAGTGAGGAATTGCTATGCACAACCACCTTTTACTTGGAGCGTTCCTGAATAATTCAACTGGTGTGATTGCAATCCCCTTGTGACCAGCACGATATTCCATTCATTCATTGTTTTGCACTTTACTTCCACCCTATCACTGACTATATGGGAACATTTAATACATTCTATCCCAGATATAGAATGAAACCATACCAGATTACATACAGAAATACTTAGCATTAATCAAATGTATAAGTCTTTGAATATAGTAATATTCCTTTTGGCCTGGCTGGCTTTAAGTTTGAATTTTAATTACTAACAAAAACTAATTAATGATTTACATTAAATTGCAACATTTATCTTTGAAAGTTATTTAATGTAATGCAGTGTTCTTCCAAATTTTTTTTTTGTTTTAAATACGAAATGTCTCTCCAAGAAAAGAAATTTCACAGCACAAAGTATCAATTCCCACTTTTGTGTCGAGATTAAATACCATTCCAAAAATATTTCACGTGTAATACTAACAGAATGCTAGTAAGTTAATGGTGCCAATTTTTGGATAAAAATTAAACTGAAGGACAAAAATGAATCTGTAATTTCAGGTGGATTTCAAAGGATGTTTTTTACAATTCATTTAGGGGTTGTAAGTATCTCCGACAGGGACATAATTTATTTCTAAAAGACCATTTCAGAGATGGTTAATAGTCAAGTCTATTGCTCTGACTCCAGAATTACACATATGCATGATTTGTAAGTAATAGTAAGATTAAACAAGAACTTACCAGTTTGAAGTTTGATCTTTATTTTATGAGGAGTTACGATGAGCGATTACGTGAAGAACCCCACCAGTCCGCATGCGCGTCAATCTTCAAAGCAGCAGTGTGAAATCACAGATAACAGTAATTGAAGTAACATAGTCAAATTATAAACCTAGAACTACCAGATGACCTTTGTGATATGAGGGTTGGGAGCGGTGGGCACGTAATCGCTCATCGTAACTCCTCATAAAATAAAGTTCAAATTTCAAACTGATAAGTTCTCGTTTAATCTTACTATTTTACTTTGGAGTCACGTGAGTGATTTCGTGAAGATTTCAAAGCTTTGTGATGTCATGCCGTATATACGAATCCAGGTGTCTCACTGCATCAATTGACTCAGGATGAGTGAATAAAAACAATGCATTGAACCATGACATTGATTTGAAAACATTAATGGTTTATTTAACAAAATAAACAATATCGACCCCTCTCTCCCAGGGCGAAACTATGAAACAGAACTTAAAATGGATTGGGCGAATACCCCCGGTTCAGTAAGCGGCTTGTTATAGAACCTTTGAAAAGTCAGTTCATTTGGCCATGCTGCGGCCGCTAGGATATGGTCGAGCGGGACGTCCATTGCCCTCGCTGCTGACGTTGATGCCACCCTGGTGGAGTGAGATTTTAAATGGTCAGTGTCCACTCCTGCACACACGAGAACCTGTTTCAGCCACCTTGAAATGTTCTGAATCAACATTTTCACATGCGTTTTTTTGTGGCTAATAAATAATGAAGATTCCGAACCTCTGGGAGTCTTGGTGACCTTAATATAATATTGCAAGTGCGACACTACACACAGTCGTAAATCCTTGGGGTATGCCGAGAATATAATCTTGAACCCCTGGTTTGCTCGGTTTAATTAAATCATAAATGTAAAACGTAATGCTATTACCAGATAATACCATCCTGTCCAGTCGCAGCATCTGCAATCTCTGGACCCGTTGCGCTGAAACCAGCGCCATGAGCATAACCACCTTAAGGGTGATTTTGGTCAAACACTGGAATGTGGCTGGAGCCCACTGGCGAAGCAGCGTGAACACCACGCGCATAACCATATAACCATATAACAATTACAGCACGGAAACAGGCCATCTCGGCCCTTCAAGTCCGTGCCGAACAACTTTTTTCTCTTAGTCAAAGTCAAACAAACTTTATTGTCATTTAGAAATACATTGATATATGCAGTTCCAAACGAAATTACGTTGCATTTGGCTCCCTGTGCAACACAATAAATTAACCGAAGGATAGGTATGTATGAAAAGGGTAAATAGACAATAGTGGCAGCCCATTTACATGGCATTCAGGAGTCTGATGGCTCGTGGGAAGAAGCTGTTGCGGAACCTTGATGTTCTGCTCCTCATGCTGCGGTATCTTTTTCCCGAGGGCAGCAGAGTGAACAGTCCGTGATGGAGATGTGTGGGGTCCTTTATGATACTGCTGGCCTTAGACACACAGCGTTTTGTCGCAATATCCCCGATTGAGGGGAGAGAGGTCCCGATGATTTTTTCCGCTGTCCTCACCACTCTCTGCACAGACTTCCAGTCGGAGGCTCTACAGTCCCCAAACCAGACAGAGATACAGCTGGTCAGAATACTCTCTATGGTGCCCCTGTAGAAAGTAGTGAGGATGGGATGGGGGAGATGAGCTCTTCTCATCCTGCGCAGAAAGTGCAACCGCTGCTGCGCTCTCTTAACAGTTGATGAGATGTTAGTCGACCAGGTCAGACTGTTAGTGACCTGCACCCCCAGGAACTTTGTGCTACTGACCACCTCCACATCGCTGTCATTGATGTGAAGTGGTGTGGTCCCACCTGCCTGCACTCATACCAGAACCCTCCATACCCTTCTCATCCATATGCCTATCCAATTTATTTTTAAATGATACCAACGAACCTGCCGCCACCACTTCCACTGGAAGCTCATTCCACACCGCTACCACTCTCTGAGTAAAGAAGTTCCCCCTCATGTTACCCCTAAACCTCTGTCCCTTAATTCTAAAGTCATGTCCTCGTGTTTGAATCTTCCCTATTCTCAAAGGGAAAAGCTTGTCCACATTAACTCTGTCTATCCCTCTCATCATTTTAAAGACCTCTATCAAGTCCCCCCTTAACCTTCTGCGCTCCAGAGAATAAAGACCTAACTTATTTAACCTATCTCTGTAACTTAGCTGTTGAAACCCAGGCAACATTCTAGTAAATCTCCTCTGTACCCTCTCTATTTTGTTGACATCCTTCCTATAATTGGGTGACCAAAACTGCACACCATACTCCAGATTTGGTCTCACCAACGCCTTGTACAATTTTAACATTACATCCCAGCTTCTATACTCAATGCTCTGATTTATAAAGGCTAGCATACCAAAAGCTTTCTTTACCACCCTATCTATATGAGATTCCACCTTCAAGGAACTATGCACGGTTATTCCCAGATCCCTCTGTTCAACTGTATTCTTCAATTCCCTACCGTTTACCATGTATGTCCTATTTTGATTTGTCCTGCCAAGGTGTAGCACCTCACATTTATCAGCATTAAACTCCATCTGCCATCTTTCAGCCCATTTTTCCAACTGGCCTAAATCACTCTGTAGACTTTGGAAATCCTCTTCATTATCCACAACACCCCCTATCTTGGTATCATCTGCATACTTACTAATCCAATTTACCACCCCTTCATCCAGATCATTGATGTACATGACAAACAACAAAGGACCCAACACAGATCCCTGAGGCACCCCACTAGTCACCTGCCTCCAACCCGACAAACAGCCATCCACCATTACTCTCTGGCTTCTCCCATTCAGCCACTGTTGAATCCATCTTGCTATTCCTGCATTTATACCCAACAGTTGAACCTTCTTAACCAACCTTCCATGAGGAACCTTGTCAAAGGCCTTACTGAAGTCCATATAGACAACATCCACTGCTTTACCCTCATCAATTTCCCTAGTAACCTCTTCAAAAAATTCAAGAAGATTAGTCAAACATGACCTTCCAGGCATAAATCCATGTTGACTGTTCCTAATTAGACCCTCTTTATCCAGATACTTATATATATTATCTCTAAGTATCTTTTCCATTAATTTGCCCACCACTGAAGTCAAACTAACCGGTCTATAATTGCTAGGTTTACTTTTAGAGCCCTTTTTAAACAATGGAACAACATGCGCAGTACGCCAATCCTCGGGGACTATTCCCGTTTCTAATGACATTTGAAATATTTCTGTCATAGCCCCGGCGATTTCTTCACTAACTTCCCTCAATGTCCTAGGGAATATCCTTTCAGGACCTGGAGACTTATCCACTTTTATATTTTTTAAAAGTGCCAATACTTCTTTTACTTTGAAACTCATAGTATCCATAGCTACTCTACTAGTTTCCCTTACCTCACATAATTCAATATCCTTCTCCTTGGTGAATACCGAAGAAAAGAAATTGTTCAATATCTCCCCCATCTCTTTTGGCTCTGCAGATAGCTGTCCACTCGGTCTCTCCAATGGACCAATTTTATCCCTTGTTATCCTTTTGCTATTAATATAGCTGTAGAAACCCTTTGGATTTACTTTCACCTTACTTGCCAAAGCAACCTCATATCTTCTTTTAGCTTTTCTAATTTCTTTCTTAAGATTCTTTTTACATTCCTTATACTCCTCAAGCACCTCATTTGCTTCATGCTGCTTATAATTATTGTAGATCTCCCTCTTTTTCCGAACAAGATGTCCAATTTCCCTTGAAAACCAGGGCTCTTTCCAATTTTTACTGGTTCCTTTCAACCGAACAGGAACATAAAGATTTTGTACTCTTAAAATTTCCCCTTTAAATGTCCTCCATTTCTCCTCTACATCTTTCCCATAAAACAAAATGTCCCAGTTCACTCCTTTTAAATCATCTCGCATCTCGTTAAAGTTAGCCTTTCTCCAATCAAAAATCTCAACCCTAGGCCCAGTTCTGTCCTTCTCCATAATTATATTGAAACTAATGGTATTGTGATCACTGGCCCCAAAGTGCTCCCCTACGCATACCTCCGCCACCTGTCCCGTCTCATTTCCTAACAGGAGGTCCAGCACTGCCCCTCCTCTAGTAGGCACCTCTATGTATTGCTGCAAAAAACTATCCTGCACACATTTTACAAACTCCAAACCATCCAGCCCATTTACAGAATGTGTTTCCCAGTCTATGTGTGGAAAGTTGAAATCTCCCACAATCACTACCTTGTGCTTACTACTAATATCTGCTATCTCTTTACATATTTGCTCTTCCAATTCTCGTTCCCCATTTGGCGGTCTATAATATACCCCTATAAGTGTTGCTACACCTTTCCCACTTCTAAGTTCCACCCAAATAGCCTCCCTAGATGAGCCCTCCAATCTATCCTGCCAAAGCACTGCTGTAATATCTTCCCTGACTAGCAATGCAACACCTCCACCTCTTGCCCCTCCAATTCTATCACACCTGAAGCAACGAAATCCTGGAATATTTATTTTCCAATCACAGCCCTCCTGCAACCATGTTTCACTGATCGCCACAACATCATACTTCCAGGTGTCTATCCAGACTCTAAGCTCATCCACCTTTCTGACAATGCTCCTAGCATTAAAATATGCACATTTAAGAAACCCCCCATCTCTTGTTCTCTGTTTATTTCCTTTTTTTTCTTTCTCCTCTTGTGTCCGAGTGCTTCCCTTTTCTGCTTCCTGCCTCCCATTCTGTCTACTAGCTTTTGCTATTTGCATCCCTCGCCCCAACCATTCTAGTTTAAAGTCTCCCCAGTGGCCTTTGCAAATTTCCCCGCCAGGATATTTGGTCCTTTTCCTCAACTCTCCTCCCAAGTCCTTAAATCCTCCCTTCAGGACCTCTTCCCTTTTTTTACCTATGTCATTGGTACCTATATGTACCACGACCTCAGGCTCCTCTCCCTCTGATTTGAGGATATCTTGGACACGTTTAGACACGTCCAAGACCTTGGCACCAGGGAGGCAGACCACCATCCTGGTCTCCCGACTGCGTCCACAGAATCGCCTATCCGACCCCCTAACAATAGAGTCCCCAATTACTATTGCCCTCCTCTTTTTTCCCCTACCTTTCGGAGCAACAGGGCCGGTCTCTGTGCTGAAGGCCCGTCCGCTATCGCTACCCTCGGGTAGGCTGTCACCCCCATCCGTACTCAACTCAGATTTCTGAGTACCTTGGTCTGGGGGGATTGGAATTAAAAATACCCCTCATAAACCGGGATATTAAAGGGTGAGATCCAACAGAATGTTGTTCCGACCCCAGCCCTAAGTATGATGACAGGGCACTCCTGGCACTATTGATGGCACTATAGCTCAACCCTTCATCAAAATATAACGTTGACAGAAATTCTAGCACATCTGAGATGCATGCCGTGTGATATGTAATGTTCCCCCGTGAACAGAACACCTCCCATTTCCTGACATGAGAGGTATACTGTGTTTTGGTACTATCCCTCCAGGCCGCAGCAATCACATCCACGGTACGATCGGATAGTCCAAGCCCCAGGTATGGCCTCCTCAGAGTCTGCAAATTAACAGATCAATACGATCATGTAATGGATGTAAATCCCCAGTTACAGGGTGCACCAGTAGGTCACCCTGTAACACCCATAATAGGCTGTGTTGTTATCTCCAAAATGAGAGGGAACCATGGCTGAGTAGGCCAGTCAGGTACCACCAATACTCCTGAAGCGGAGTCTTGCTTGATCTTGAGCAAGCACCGACTGATGAGGCAAAATGGAGGAAATGCATATAAAAACATTCCACCCCAGTGTAGTGAGAATGCATCTACTGCTACTGCCCTTGGGTCTGGTTCCCATGAAACATATTTAGGTAACTGGTGATTGAGCCTGGATGCAAAAAAATCGATATCTGGCATCCCATACCGAGCAACAATATCATTAAATACATCATGATTCAACATCTATTCTGTGTTGTCATTGAATTTGTGTAACCTGGTGTCTGCCACCATGTTGAGTCTACCTGGTAGGTAGATAGCTGAAACCCAAATATTTATTGTAATACACCAGTGCCAAATAAGATTAGCCAATCTATCACAAGATTCTGACTTGTTTCCACCCATGTGATTAACATATTCCACTGCCGTGGCGTTGTCAATCTGAAGTTGAACATGTAAGTGACTCATAGCAGTACAATAAGCTTTAAGCCCATAAAACACTGCCAATAGCTCTAAATAATTAATTCCTTGTGATTGAAGAATAAATGCCTCATGCATATTCCATCTGCTTCCACAGCTAGAGATGGTATCCGTGGCACCCCAACCTAAGGCACTAACATCAGTCTGTAAAACAACTGAGGGTTCCTCATCCAGAATGTTGCTGGAGCAATTTGAGACCGTAATTGCATGGGGCTGTCAAAATGACCTGCATATATTCTGAGTGTCTGTTCCTTTGCACGTTGTAAATTTTGGTAATGCAAAGGTCCATACTGTGCAGCTGGAAAGGCAGCCACTAATTTGCCAACCAGGCTGGCCACCTGTCTAATTGAAGGTTGTTGCTCCACCATGAGCTTGTTACAGTCTTCATTTAAATTCCTCTTGCCCCTGGGCAAGGTCACTAGCATGTGAGTTGAGTTAATAGTGAATCCCAAATAATCAATCACTCTAACTGGTATTAATTTGGATTTAACTGGATGAATGAGGAACCCCAATCTCTCAAACATGAGTTTAACAACTGAAACTGATAATTATTCCTATTATTAAGATATCATCCAAATAAGCCATTACAATATGGCCCTGAGCCCGGAGTAGCCCCAATACTGGTTTTAACAGTTTTGTAAATAATATAGGTGCCGAGGTTAACTCATTAGACAGTGCTTTAAATTGCCATAATTGCCGCATCCAGCTAAATTTCAAATATCTCTGATGATCCCTATGAACAGGCACTGAGTAATATGCATCTTTAAGACCTATACATGCCATGTAACATCCTCTGGAAATCAGTTGTTTGGCAGTAACAAATGTTTTCATTTTGAAATGTTTATACTGCACAAAAGGGTGAAGGCTCGTCAAGTCGATGATTCGACATCCCCCATCCTTCTTTGACCTAGGAAAAATATTAGGCACGAATTGGTGAGATTGATAATGTGTCTTATCAATTACCCCTTTTCTATATATTTTTTTAATTTCAGCTTGTACCTCCAAATTTTCTTTTTGTGAGAAAATGAGTGCCTGACTTGGGGTATGCTGTATGGGAGAACATAAATTGGGAAGCAATTAAATTCAAAACCCTTGTATACTACACGGTATAAACAAATCTGATGTTATCCCATACCATTCCTTCAGAAACAAGTATAATCTTCCTCCAACTTATAGGTGATTTCCACTTAATATGTTCTTACCAGAACCAGACCCACCTACCTCCATGGTTACCGGTGGGTTTTTCTGCCCCCTGTTCCTGGGAAAAGACATGTTCGCCCGTGCCCCTGTCGGCGTGCGCCAACTGCGCATATTGGTGAATGGCCGGCTTGGTCCTTGACCTGGCCTGTTTTCAGTAAATTGTTTATAGGAATACTGCTGCCGCAGCGCTCTGGCACTCAACTTTAATGAGTCCGATCGTCTTTGCCTCGTCACCCAGTTCCTTGACTCTTTTTGCGAGGTCTTCACCAAACAGCAGATTTGGTGGCTGAATATTACTAGGTTTGCACAGAGCGGCAAACTTTGGGTTGATGGTTGGGCGGTGGCACTTTTCCTCAGACAATTTATCTCGAAGTATGCATTACACATGAGGGCCAGGGCATCCTGCTGTACATCAGATAGGTGCACTCCATCCACCGACCTGGCGAATGCTGCAATGCCCGAGGCGAGGAGCTTCAGCACCCTCTGAAGCCTCATTTCCTGAGCTCTTATGCCTACACCCATATGACCCCATATGGCGTGGTTCACAGCCGGCTCTTTGAGTAGGACACAATTCGCCAGGTGTCTCATACTTTTTGGCTGTTTCATCGGTAGTGAGCTCTTGAAGCTGGTGTGAAGCCAGATAGTTAATACTTGCAGCCAACTCTTCACCCAGTGGTTCTCCTGAGTCTGTTGGGATGGCAAATCTTGCTGCCAGGGATGGTGCCCTTCATCCCATGGGGTATGCTCCATGGCTATACCCTCAGACTCGGCGTCAAAATAACACTGACGCACGCTCTCCTCCTCCAAGAGGGAGACATTTTTTTTTAATCCAACCAATGTTTCTGAAAACAGTTTTTTCTTCTCTGATCTTTTATTCCTTTATGATATCTGTCTGTACAGTACTCACCTTGTTACTTACTATAAGATACATGCAGACTATTTTTGTATGACTTTCCTAAACATTTTCTTGACATAACAATCAATGACTGAGTAGAAAGTTGTTGGAGACACAACCAATTTTTAGAGCCTTAACATCCAATATAAAGTATAAATATTATGCCTCATGGTTCAGAATTCAAATGCTTTCCATTCAGCTGTCCTCATTCAACTGTAACTACAGAATCACACTCAGTTCACTTGTTTCTCCTGACACTTGTTATTACAGCCATCTGCATACCTTACATTGCAGCAGAAAATTGTCAATACATAGTTGATATGGCTTGAAGCCCATTGCAATACTCTGACAATATGAAAAAGGTTGATTCAACTTAAATTGGTTTCAGAAATCAAAACTGTTATCAATGAGCCAAAGCCATGCAAAAGTCAAAACCAGCTGTGCCTTTGCAAGGAGTAAAGAATGTGATCATTCAGAGGTTAGTGAAGCAACAGATATAAAGCGTTTTCTTTAGGTAACTTTGAAACAGAGAAGGTGAACTATCATATTCCTTTGACTGATAAAGATTGATAAGAAGTGCCAAAGAATTGTTAGCATGTAACAGAGACTTAAACCCTGTACAAAGTTTTTCAAAGAAATTTAACAGAATTACAAAGATAGACAATTTTTCCTATCTTTCCACGATTGAGAATGAACAATGATTTTAGTCCCATGCCTTGTTCATTTCTGAATCCATTCACCTTGCTTTCATTCAACCACTACCTGACCTATTCGTAAAATGTTGAGATGATCCCAAATGTAACCATTAATTCTGATAATGCATTCCACAAGCCACAACCAATAAAGAAAAAAATCTTGTCCGCCATCTTTAAAGCTTTCCATTTTTCTCCCCAGTCTAAAAACCACGTATGACAACATTGGATCATCCCCAGTCACTCAGATTGTTAAACATTTCAATCTAATCAGCACATTGTGTCCTTTATCAAAAAATAGTTTTGTTTAATTTAGTGATACAGCACCGACTATTAATCACCTTGTCACACTAGTTCAGGGTTATCCCACTCTCTCATCCACTATCTACACATTACAGACAATTTTACAAAGGCCAATTAATCTACAAAACACATGTCTTTGCACAGAGTGATCATGCAAGCTCCACATAGAAGTCCACTCCAAAGTCAGAATCAAACCCAGGTCTATGGACTGTGAGGCAATAGCTCTACCAGCTGCACCATTCATTCATCATCTTTGAAAACATTAACAACGCAGTGATGCTGTTTTACAACGGGAAGGGTGACGGACGCACCGCACATCTCTGTCCTCCAGTTCCTGCGGACTTCCGCTGCTGGAAGTATAGTATTTTGGTGTGTGTGTTTTATCATCATTCCTTACAATGAAATATCCAGCAGTGATCGCAACTTCTACTGAAGTGTGGATGGCCGTTGGCTCGCTAGAAGCTAGGAGTCTGTTGGGAGTCCACAGCCCCCTCCACACCTGGCAAACCAAGTGTTGGAGAAAGTTTAATTGCCGACTATCCAACCATGGAGCAGGTAGCACGGGATTACATGGTACCCATGGTGGGGAGAACTCCCCCCGACCTGACCAGTTGCACCACTGTTTGCAAATATCTTTCCTGAGCTTTGTACTTCATCCTAAAGCCTATGCCATATTCTTGCTGCAAACAATTTACACCCTCATACAAGGTCCTTCACATGTTTTATAGCCTCATAACTAAACCAATATGTAAGAAGCTAATGTATGATGTCAATTTTACTTTGGAGTCATGTGAATGATTCCGTGAAGAACCCCGCCAGTCTGCATGCGCGTCATTACGTCTGACGCATGGTGCAGCGACCGGTTGGGAGGAGCATCGCTCCTCCAGCAGTAAATAATAAAAAGACAGGTAAATGTACAATTTAGTTGGAGGTCGTTATCTGCGCTTGATAATTCTTGTTTTCAGGAGCAAGTCCATGTATGGAGAAAACGTCGAGGGTGAAGTCAAGGCGAGCCGCCGTGGGAGAACTTATGGACCGCGGAAGTGTGGGTAGCGGGCGGCTGCCTAGCTCACCTACAGAGTTGCTAGTGGTACGACCAGCGACTGCAGACTTGGTGTCTGAAAGCCCCGTGGCTGCTCCATTGGGGCGGAACGCCACCATGGACTCTGACGAGTCGGGCCGGGAGGGTTCCTCTCCGGGAATGGATAACGTCTTGGGAGGTTATCCAGAATGGAGCTCCTAATGAAGAGGATGCTCCATCTAGATGCACTCAGGAGGAGTTGTGTCATCGCCGACCTGTTGGAGAGCCCACGCCAGCGGCACCTGGGACTAAAAAAATACAGACCAAGAAAGAGACTAGCCCGAGCTACTATTTGCCCAAGTTTTCTGCAGAGCCACAGAGATTCTAATTGAGATCCAGGATCAAATGAAATACCAAACTGTCCAAAGTACTCTACTAGTGAACATTTCATCAATGGACCTTGAATATTTTAAACCTTTGTTTAAAATTACATAGATTTATTTAAGCACTTATGATATTTATCGATTAGTAGCAGATAAACATGATACTGGTCTTTGACTCACTATACAGTACAGGAGATAAGTGAGCGAGTAAATGTAAAATGAATGTGTTCATGCAAAAGTGTTAATATTTTACTTCAGTTTCTCATTACAAAATGTACCAGGACAAGCTTGGACTGTCCAAATATTGAAGAGAACAAAATGTGCTCTTGTTATCTATTTGGCATTGTTGTGCCATGAATCAGAATTGAAGAAAGGGAAAGAACAACTGATGTCAGGTTGTCATGCCAGCCCTTTAACATAACTGTCCAATTTACCTCTCCACCCATGCTTTCTCAACAGATCCCTAGAAATAGTTATTTTCAACTACATGTCCTGTTGCCTTTGAAAGTTCCTCTGGAATCATCTTCTGAATATTCAGGTGGCACAGATGGTAATTATACTTTTATTTCTTTGCAATTAACAGCACCCAGGGGAATCCAACCTCCTACGTCCTTTTCCCAACAGGGAGAACATGCAACTTGCTACAGGGAGCTCATCTGTAACATGTCAAAAGCGTTGACATCCTCCCTGTAGCGTGTGACATCCATTATTTTACCCTACACTCTGGCTGAAGCTGATGACTGGAAAATGCATACTTTGTAGCTAATATAACTGATACTATAAATCCATGTTTCTCAAACATTTTCTTAATCACCTTGTCAATTTGCCCTTCTCAAATCTCTCAATAGGCATCCCTGGTGTATCTCCGCAAAATACAACTATGTAGATAATACCGCCTGACCATCTTGTTTCAACTAAATTGTATCACTATTCCATATAAGATTACATCTGCCAATTGGCCATATACTTCACCAGTCCATTGTCTCCCGAGCTCTGCTACTATCCTATCTGCAACTTACTCCGTTGTGTGTCGTCCAAAAACGTTGGCATTACTCGCCCTAAACCTATCCAGGTCATTATTATATCCAGAAAGAAAGTTCTAGTAATTGGGCTTTGAAGGATTCCACTCTGTCTTACAGCAAGAAAAAATATAATCTATTAATTTAAAATGTCTTTACCTTGCAGACAAGCAGAATGCTTTTTAAAATGACATTGCCACAGCTTCGACAGCACTGCACTATACAGTATCTACTGCACCACTGTGAATAGTGAAATGCTTGGGTGTGGAGAGGATGTGGAGAGGATGTTTCCACTAGTGGGAGAGTCTAGGACTAGCGGTCAGAGCCTCAGAATTAAAGGACGTTCCTTTAGGAATGAGATGAGGAGGAATTTCTTTAGTCAGAGGGTGGTGGATTTGTGGAATTCTTTGCCACAGATGGCTGTGGAGGCCGTCAATGGATATTTTTAAGGTAAAGATAGATAGATTCTTGATTAGTACAGATGTCAAAGATTATGGGGAGGAGGCAGCAGAATGGGGTTAGGAGGGAGAGAAAGATCAGCAATGATTGAATGGTGGAGTAGATTTGATGGGCCAAATGGCCTAATTCTGCTCCTATCACTCATGACCTTATGATCTACTTCATAAAAGCGCTTAAACAGTCAGCACTGACACAATTTGCCTTTTTTTTAAAAATTGTGCAGGTTGTCCATGAGCTTCTCCAAGTGAAAATTAATTTTATTCCTGCCTATGCCTTTTTGACTATTTTTTCTACCAGTCCTTTTACCCTTAAGGATCAATGTCATACTTCAAACATAGAAACATAGAAACATAGAAAATAGGTGCAGGAGTAGGCCATTTGGCCCTTCGAGCCTGCACTGCCATTCAATATGATCATGGCTGATCATCCAACTCAGTATCCCGTACCTGCCTTCTCTCCATACCCCCTGACCCCATTAGCCACAAGGGCCACATCTAACTCCCTCTTAAATATAGCCAATGAACTGGCCTCAACTACCTTCTGTGGCAGAGAATTCCACAGATTCACCACTCTCTGTGTGAAAAAAGATCTTCTTATCTCGGTCCAAAAAGACCTCCCCCTTATCCTTAAATAAGGATCATAAGTTATTCCCTCTCCTCATTTCCTTTTCAATCCATTTCAGGTCATCACACACTCCTCATAAGACTGTGTTTGCAAACTACCAGTCAATCACAATTTCCCCTTTCTTCTCCATTATTCTTGAGAAGTTTGCCAGTTCAAAAACTAATACTTCCGCTCCAAAAACTGGTGGCATCCAACTCAGTATCCCGTACCTGCCTTCTCTCCATACCCCCTGACCCCATTAGCCACAAGGGCCACATCTAACTCCCTCTTAAATATAGCCAATGAACTGACCTCAACAGGCACGTGCCGTGATGAATTACTCAGGGTAGGCACTCAGTCGGATAAAAATAAAAAACTGCGCATGCGCAGATTGTTCTCTCCGTAAAAGCAAAAAAATAAAAATAAAAACAGTAACCAGTCAATTTGCACAAGGCTTCCTAGTCTCCTTTATTCTGAATTACTGAAGGGGGGGGGGGGGGGGGGAGCGCAGGGTGATGGCAGGTGGAGAGATGGTGGGAGCACACAGGGAAAAGTTGAATCAGTTGTCATCTTATTGAATGACAACACTTGTTCAAGGGGCCAATTGGGGGGACAGTTCCTTTCACAGTGTATCGGGAGTCAGTGCCAGGGGTAAAGTTGCTGGGAGAGCAGGCCTGTTGAGAATGAGGGGGTCGGGGATAATGCCAGTAACTCACTCACTTACCGCTGCACTCCAGACGTGGAGCCAGCACATTGTAGCCGTGGATAGAAGAAGCTTGGGTAGCTGTGATTGGCCGCCGGGACCCGACAGTCAAACTGTCCGCCACTTCAGCGCCTTCTGCCGGCCCTCTCACCTCTGGCACTGCTCTCCGTCTGAACAACTCTCACCTGCTGCTCGCTCATGTCAGCGGCTTCCTGCAAATCGTTAGATTCCCACAGCCGAGTAACCTCAATCGCGCTGTGGGATTTGCGGGACATGAGTGAGGCCAGCGAGCGGCAGGAGAGCGGTTTTGCACGCCTCCATGCAAGGAGCGCCGCAAGTGGCATGCTCCAAACCCCTCCTGCACAACATTCGTGCCCTCCCCGCAACTTTACCCCGGGCCAGACTCCCCAAATGCTATAAAAGGATCTCTCCCCCTCACCCACACACCCCGGGAAGTACGGTATTTAAAAACATAAAGACAAAATGTACTTTCCACATTATCGGTACACGAGCTCCATTCTTCTCTCCCTGTTTCTTAAGATACACTTAAAATAATGCCAATCCATATTTGAGAACCCCGCGAAGAAACTAGCACTGCGCAAGCGCAGTAGGCTGCTGCGCCTGCGCAGTGCTGCAAAGGCAGAATTTCTGCTGCCTTCAGCCCCGCTTGAAAGTGACGCTTGAAGCAGCGCTGACGGCACGTGGGCTGCACAGACCTTCAAGGGTTATAAGCGCTGCTTATGAAAGGCACGGATAATTATGCCTACCTAAGAGATCGACCTGTTAGATAGGCATAATGCTCCCATGCCTTTATTATTTATATTTAGTAATTGCTATGTTATAATTTTAGTCAGGGTAGGCAGTGCCTACCTTGCCTACCCTGACGGCACGTGCCTGGACCTCAACTACCTTGTGTGGCAGAGAATGCCAGAGATGCATCACTCTCTGTGTGAAAAATGTTTTTCCCATTTCGGTCCTAAAAGATTTCCCCCTTATCCTTAAACTGTGACCCCTTGTCCTGGACTTCCCCAACATCGGGAACAATCTTCCTGCATCTAGCCTGTCCAACCCCTTAAGAATTTTGTTTGTTTCTATAAGATCCCCCCTCAATCTTCTAAATTCTAGCGTGTACAAGCCGAGTCTATCCAGTCTTTCTTCATATGAAAGTCCTGACATCCCAGGAATCAGCCTGGTGAACCTTCTCTGCACTCCCTCTATGGCAAGAATGTCTTTCCTCAGATTTGGAGACCAAAACTGTACACAATACTCCAGGTGTGGCCTCACCAAGACCCTGTACAACTGCAGTAGAACCTCCCTGCACCTATACCCAAATCCTCTTGCTATGAATGCTAACATACCATTCACTTTCTTCACTGTGCTAACATTCCATTCGCTTTCTTCGGTGACTTCAATATCCTCTTCTTTATTGTAGATTATTGTACCTTGTTGCACCACTGTAAATGCATTGCCTCCCACTTCTCTGCTCCAAATTGTCATTTGCCACTTCTCTGCTCAACTGACCACACCATCTACATTTTCCTAAAGTTGTTCCTCCTTACCTTGTTTACTCTTATTTAGCCACAGCATGCTTTTACACATTGACAACACATATTAGGAACCCTCTCATGCAAGTCACTTATCATTTCTCATGGTCTCACTTTTCCCTTCCAGAATCATTCTTCAATTTCCCCTTTTGTCAGTGAGTTTGGCTTATTGCCATGTATACAGAGGTACAGTGAAAAACATTTGTTGTGTGCTAACCAGTTAGTGGAAAGAGAACACATGATTACAATTGAGCCACCCACAGTGGATGTTGCAGTCTACCTGTTGTAATTAATATTTGTCACAAGTTTAAGATAAAATTTGTCATAAGCTTAAGATCAGCGGGACAGGCAACATCTCTGGAGAGAAGGAATGAATGACATTTCGTCTCGGACTAGAGAGTGTAGAACTAGAGATCATAGCCTCAGAATTAAATGACGTTCCTTTAGGAAGGAGATGAGGAGGAATTTCTTCAGTCAGAGGGTGGTGAATCTGTGGAATTCTTTGCCACAGAAGGCTGTGGAGGCCATCGATGGATATTTTTAAGCTGAGATAGATAGATTCTTGATTAGTATGGGTGTCAGCGGTTATGGGGAGAAGGCAGGAGAATGGGGTTAGGAGGGAGAGATAGTTCAGCCATGATTGAATGGTGAAGCAGATTTGATGGACTGAATGGCCTAATTATGCTCCTATCAATTATGGCCTAATTAGAATGGATGTGCCAATCCACAGAGGATTAGGAAAGATTTTGTCGAGTAATCCCAGGATATAGGACTTCAGTTAAACAAACTTGCATTTTTGTTTACCTTTGAGCAGAAAAGCTTGAGAAACAGCTTCATCAAGATTTCATTTAGATTCATCAAGGATCTAAACAAAGCAATAATTGGGAAACTGTTGCTAATGTACAACAGCAAGAGTGAATGGTGAAAGGACAAGGAGAGACACAAGGAGAAACATTTTTATTCAGGGAGTGATCAAGATCTTGAGTTCTTCATTTAAAAGCTAGATTCACTTTGTGAGTAGGATAGATTTATTCGGTACATGTAGCTTTGCAGTGACCAGCGAAGTGGCATGGGGAATATTGCAAGGCAATCATTAAGGGGCTAACCAAGTGGATAACATGAGACCATCATGAATTCACTGAGAAAATCCTCCACCTCTATTGCCTCCATGTCTACCACATCTGAACCATCAAAACCCTAGATGATTAAGTTGTCAGTTATGCCCCTCTTGCCACCATGTTTCTGCAATAGCCACACATTATAGACCCATGCATCGGTTCACGCTCTGAATTCATCTACTTTCCCCACAATATTCCTTGTATTGAAATAAATGCACCACAGCCCATCAGCTTTACCATGCTCCTTCACCCCACTCTGCCTGTCCTTCCTTTGAGATTTATTGGTCCTAACCCTTCCACGTTCCCATCACCCCTTCCAATTTCTGATCTACTGCACTGCTTCCCACTTCCCTGCCTCGCTAGTTTGAACCCTCCCAAGCAGCACTAGCTGTCACATATTGGTACTTCAGAGTATTTAGGTACTTATCACTTATAAATACCTCAAAGTATTCAGGGTCCATGCAATCTACTGGATTATCTTCAATTACCATCAGTGCATGGAAATATAAACTCCCATTTCTTTTAAGGAAATAGCCTGGTTGTTTGGCTGGTTTTTATCTCTCCCATGGAACCACATAACCACTTGGGCTTTCAGTCTTTTTTTTGGTTTTGCACTATATTCTTTTTTTTATTCATTGAGCTTTTGGTTTTTTGGTTTATTGTTGAGTATTGTGTTTACAAACCTGTTGTGCTGCTGCAAGTAAGAATTTCATTGTTCTGTTTTGGTATATATGATCATTAAACACACTTGATTCATTATCTCTTGAAGTTTCAAAAGGGTAGGTTTTGCAGCTATTATAATAAATAAGATACAATTGTAGGTGGCAGGTTAAATGATCAGATGATCCTCAGCATTTTTGGAGCTGTGCTGTGTAATGAACAAAAAAAATTGCAGTGTGGACATACATTTATGAAAAACAATATTTTTAGTAAAGGGTAACATAGATGCACTATGATGGTACTATCATGTTGTTTTGTTAAAGAAGGAACTGCAGATGCTGGAGAATCGAGGGTTACACAAAAAGCTGGAGAAACTCAGCGGGTGCAGCAGCATCTAAGGAGCGAAGGAGATAGGCGACGTTTCGGGTTGAGACCCTTCTTCAGACTGGGCTGTACTATCATGCTTATTTGACACATAATGACCCTTTTTTGTGGCTAATCAAAACCAGTTACATTTTGGTTTCAATGAATACTAATCTGACTGTGCATCTGCTGATAAATAGGACCAAATTACTTGAGTAGTAGTAGGGCCCCTTCGGTCGTGACTGACCATGGGTGATGCTTCCTAGTTTGCAGGTGATGTGAGGTCGGATGCAAGCCTCGGCGATGTCATATGGAGGACAGGCTGTTGCCCATGCAGCACGTCCCCCCCTCTCCATGTTGCTTATCGATCCAAAGGAACAGCAGAGCCGTTACAGTTTGGACCAGCGCCATTGCAGGAGCTGCCAGAGCAAGGTTGTAGACAACGACAAACTGCCTTAGGGGCTCTGACTCCGGATTTTCTTGAGGTTTACTCCAGCATCCTTTTCCATGACTTTTCCATGACTCTCCAAGATGGACTGCCTTCCCAGGCTGACGAGCACCATCTGCCCGAGACTCGTGGGGGCGGGAGCGTCTACCTTCCCGTGCAGGTCAATAGCACCTGCCCACTGCCCTAATATGAGATTAGGCAGGGGCTAAACTAAAGCATCTGCCTACTGCCCTAAAATGGGATAACAATGTTACCTCATTTGTTATCTCATTTCATAAATGTTATCTCATTTCCTAGGAATGTGGAAAATAAACATTTTTCTAATAACTTTCCATATCACCCAGTGATCTTGGTCATTGTTTCCAACACCGGTGTATTTACAGTATAATCTGAATTTTGTGCTTTAGCATTGGACTGTTTGCCACTGCGTTCACTGTAAAACCTTATTTATAATTACTGAGAAATCATGATTGCAACATGGCATAAAATTCAAGCCCTTGAAATTGTAACCATGAGTATACAGTAAGTACAAAACTATCAGTAAATTAGTAAAGTGGAAATTTAGTAAATATAGCTATATAAGAAATGGACAGTGTAAATTCATTAAATAAGTATACTTTGGTTTTATTATTGTTGTTCACTATCATTTGTGCGAGGATGAACTTGGGCACCGACATCACTGAAGAAGACAAAAGGAGCATTATGTGCAAAGATCTCTCTGCGTTGATTGCATTACAATGAACCTTCAACACTGTTATGTTGCCTCCTGTTGATGGCAGAGGAGGAGCAACCTAATTAGAAGTACATTTAAATTAAAGGCCGGCAATTCTGATTGCTCAAACCATAATGCAAAAAGACATATTAAGAAGGATGTCATCATCTAACAACTGAACATCCAAGTATCTGCCGAGTAGCCAAGTCATGTAGCAATCAATACTCACCACACTAAATGGACAAAATTTAAGGTGAATGAATCAGCTAATGTCATGGATGTGACTCCTGTGGAAAACTCACCTGCTGTATTAATTACTTTGTTAGTAATTGATGTACGGTGTTCCAAAAGGAGTAAGTTAATAAGCTTTTTTCCACAATCTGTACAGTTTTTGTTATCTACATTGATATTGTAGAAGAAATTGAGCATGTGTGATTTTAAACTTAGAACTCTACAATTCTTGCTATTTTAGTGTTCTAGTGCAGAGCATTTGCCATACCAAACTGTAATGCACCTGGATGGGATGTTTTTTATGGTCCATATATAAATTGGTGCATCTTTGGAAACAGGCTGAATTTTTTTGGTCTTCTAAGGGAGAAGAAATATTGGTGCACATTCTTGACTGTAGTACCAGTATGATTGGATCACGTTGGTGATATTTACACTAAGGAACTTGAAGCTCTTGACCATCTCCACATTAGCACCATTGAGAGGCATGTTTGTTTCGCTGACTGGATAGTATGCAACAAAAAAGCTTTTCACTGTATCTCGCTACTCAATAATAAACTAAACTAAAGTCGATGGTCAGCTTCATTATTTTGTTGACATTGAGGGACACCATGCTACTAATCTCCTGATCTACTTCCTGTACCTGTCTCATCATCTGGCCCATAATGTTGGTATAATCTGCAAACTAATAAATAGAGCAAAATTTGGCCTTGCAAACATGAGAGTATAGGGATTATGTTAAGGGGTGGATAATGCAGCCCTGTGGGACATTGTCTTGAAAATTATCATTTTTTTTACCTATCCTCATTGATCATGATCTATGCAAACAGATTATAGTACAGCGATTCTGTTTCCAGAAAAATAATGAATAAATGATGAATGAATGATGAATGATTGATGAATTAATACTTTGTTGTCCCATGTGACAAGTCACAGTGAAATTCTTTGCTTGCATACTCAAGGTATGCAAATAGTCGCCACATAAAGGGTGCTGACAAAGTTCCACCCATGGTCTCTCCCCCTTTCCCCCCCCACACCGAGTCCTCCTTTGTTCTCTCCCCTGCCCCCATGCCGGGTCCTCTTCTGTTCTTCCCCCTCCCCTCACGGTGGTTCCCCATGGCAATGTGATTAAAGTAGTACATATAAAATACACTTTATTTTATTGAAAGCTTTGGATTGATTTTCAAAATTGAGAGTGGCTACTTAGTATTGTAGAGGGCTGTGTGGATGACTCACCTGAGAGTAAGTTGATTCCTCCATGAGGGAAGACACCGATGACCTGAAGTCATACAGCAGGTGACCTCACAGGGGACTGGGTGTAAGTATCTACTGCTTTAACAGATGATTCAGCTTCCCGAAGCAATATTGAAAGATCCCATATCACAGGTGCCTGGTTCCATTCTCTGAGACGGTGCTGTCATCATCTCCAGTCAAGGTCCACTTCAGTTGGGTCTGGCGGGTCTCCACTACCTTGGTGCATTGCAACTGTCACCAAGCAAAATTGTAATTTAATTTTCTTTGCTGTGAATTAGGGAATCCTATTTCTCTCCCCTGCGTCCTCTATCTGTTCCAAGGCTTCTCTTAGTGTTGTTTGGTTTAGTTTAGTTTTGAGATACTGCACGGAAACAGGCACTTTGGCCAACCGAGTCCACGCCGACCAGCGATTTCCACAGACTAATATGATCCTACACACACTAGGGACAATTTACAATGTTACCAAGCCAATTAGCCTACAAACCTCTACATCTGTGGAATGTGTGATGAAACCAGAGCTCCCGGAGAAACACCACACAGGTCATCGGGAGAATGTACAAACTCCATACAGACACGCACCAACAGTCAGGATCGAATCGAGGTCTCTGGTGCTGTAAGACAGCAACTCCATTGCTGCGCCACCATGCTACCCTATGCTACATCTCTTATGCGTTACTGATATTGGCTGCCATGGCAGTTGTACCTTCTGGGCTGACACCTTCTGCTATTTTTCTTCATTTCAAAAATAATATTTTGTTCATAACATTAAATACAGGACATAAAATTGGTACACATCATTCTTTACATTCTAGTACCATCAAATCAATACATTATCCTACAATGTGCCAAATGCTAGTCCTGATTTCTCCTTAAACAATTCATAGGACTCTTAAACCCCTGTCTCACATTGCCAGTCCACCCACGAGTGATCCCGAGTTTAAAGCAAATCAAACGGGAACGTTGGAACTCGTAACGCTAACGGCAGGCACTCGGGAAACTTGTTAACTTGTGAAAATCTTTCAACATGATGAAAGATTTCCACGAGTCAAATTTACTCTTGAAGTAAAAATTTAAAACTTTTAAACTCGTTGGAAGAACGTAGTAGCCCGGAGGGGGGAGGGGGGAGATGCTGCCTCAGCGGGACAGGCAGCATCTCTGGAGAAAAGGAATGGGCGAGATTTCGGGTTGAGACCCTTCTTCAGACTGCAGTTTGCAGTCGCCTAGTCCATTTCTCCAGAGATACTGTCTCACCCGTTGAGTTACTCCAGCTTTTCGTGTCTCTCGACGGATTTGAGAGAGAGAGATTCACTGCCAGACATCGTCGATGTATTAAATGTACAAGAGTCGTTTCACACGACCGTAGTCAAGGAAACAGCAGTGTACCAATCGTCCGATTATTGTAGCAGTTTAGCAAAGACATCTCTGCTGTCCGTTTTGGTGTTTCATATATTTGTTCTACCCCCCACCCCCTCCCCCACTCCACATTTCCTTCCCAACTCCAGTCCCGTCCTGACCCCCTGGGAATCTGAAGGGAGCGACGATCAACTGCCACGGATATATTTCAACATTTTATGAGTGCAAACCGCCTTAAGATTTTTGAATAATTGCTGTTGACCAATTTCATTATTTTTTTAAGGGAAGCCCATTTGGTTCTGGAGCCAAATAGGTGATTGTTTGATTGAAAGATACAGCATTGAAATAGGTTCATCGGCCAACCTGGTCCACATCAACTGATTGCCCCTCACACTAGTTCTATGTTATCCCACTTTCGCATCAACTCCCTACACATGAGAGAAAATTTATGAAGAGTTTATTTTGCTCAATTAATCTACAAAACTACACGTCTTTGGGATGTGGGAGGAAATTGAGCACCCAGAGGTGCCACATGCAGTCACATGCAGAACCTGCAAACTCCACACAGACAGGATCAATCCAATTTAAAAAGTGAAGTTTACTATCATGTGTGCTAAAATGAACTTGGGCAGTTTATGGATCCAGCAAATGTCAGGTTTCTTTTTCTACATGGTTCATCTCAGAAAGTAGTTATTGTAATGAGTCATCATGCACACGTCAAGATACAACATATATTTATGAAAGTCCACTTACAGCATTGGTCTGTAGGACAGGGGGATGGGAGCATGAGCAGAGAGACAGAGGAGGGTAAAATGAGGGTAGAAGCAATAGGTAGCAAGGTGAAAAGTAAAAGTGGCAGGCAGAAAAATCCAGGGCAAAAATCAAAAAGGGCCACTTTTCAACAAAATTGTATAAGGGGTAAGAGTGTTGTAAAAACAAGCCTGAAGGCTTTGTGTCTCAATGCAAGGAGCATTCGTAATAAGGTGGATGAGTTGAATGTGCAGATAGTGATTAATGAATATGATATTGTTGGGATCACGGAGACATGGCTCCAGGGTGACCAAGGCTGGGAGCTGAACATCCAGGGATATTCAATATTCAGGAGGGATAGATGGAAAGGAAAAGGAGGTGGAGTAGCATTGCTGGTTAGAGAGGAGATTAACACAATAGAAAGGAAGGACATTAGCTTGGAGGATGTGGAATCGATATGGGTCGAGCTGCGAAACACTAAGGGGCAGAAAACGCTAGTGGGAGTTGTGTACAGGCCACCTAACAGTAGTAGTGGAGTTGGCGATGGCATCATACAGGAAATTAGAAATGCATGCAACAAAGGTAAAACAGTTATAATGGGTGACTTCAACCTACATCAAACCTGAATCAAATTGGCAGGTGTGCTGAGGAAGAGGATTTCTTGGAATGTATGCAGGATAGTTTTCTAAACCAACATGTAGAGGAACTAACGAGCGAGCAGGCTATTCTAGACTGGGTATTGAGTAATGAGGAAGGGTTAGTTAGCAGTCTTGTTGTGCGTCGTCCCTTGGGCAAGAGTGACCATAATATGGTTGAGTTCTTCATTAGGATGGAGAGTGACATTGTTAATTCAGAAACAAGGGTTCTGTACTTAAAGAAAGGTAACTTTGAGGGTATGGGACGTGAATTGGCCAAGATAGACTGGCAAGTAATTCTTAAAGGGTTGACAGTGGATATGTAATGGAAGGCATTTAAAGACTGCATGGATGAACTACAACAATTGTTCATCCCAGTTTGGCAAAAGAATAAATCAGGGAAGGTAGCGCATTCGGAAATCAGGGATAGTATCAAAACAAAAGATGAAGCATACAAATTAGCACGAAAAAGCAGCCTACCAGAGGACTGGGAGAAATTCAGAGTGCAGCAGAGGAGGACAAAGGGCTTAATTAGGAAAGCGAAAATCGATAATGAAAGAAAACTGGCAGGGAACATAAAAACTGACTGCAAATGTTTTTATAGATATATGAAGAGAAAAAGATTAGTTAAAACAAATATAGGTCCCTTGCAGTCAGAAACAGGTGAATTGATCATGGGGAACAAGGACATGGCAGACCAATTGAATAACTACTTTGCTTCTGTCTTCACTAAGGAAGACATAAATAATCTGCCGGAAATAGCAGGGGACCGGGGGTCAAATGAGATGGAGGAACAGAGTGAAATCCAGGTTAGCCAGAAGTGGTGCCAGGTAAATTGAATGGATTAAAGGCCAATAAATCCCCAGGGCCAGATAGTCTGCATCCCAGAGTACTTAAGGAAGTAGCCTCAGAAATAGTGGATGCATTAGTGATAATTTTTCAAAACTCTTTGAAGTAGTAGTAGTTCTGGAGTAGTTCCTAAACCAACATGTAGATGAACCAACGAGAGAGCAGGCTATTCTAGACTGGGTATTGAGTAATGAGGAAGGGTTAGTTAGCAGTCTTGTAGTGCGTGGCCCCTTGGGCAAGTGTGACCATAATATAGTTGTTCTTCATTAGGATGGAGAATGACAATGTTAATTCAGAATCAAGGGTCTCGAACTTCAAGAAAGGTAACTTTGAGGGTATGAGACGTGAATTGGCCAAGATAGACTGGCAAGTGATTCTTAAAGGGTTGACAGTGGATATGCAATGGAAGGCATTTACAGACTGCATGGATGAACTACAACAATTTTTCATCCCAGTTTGGCAAAATAATAAATCAGGGAAGGTAGTGCATCCGTGGATAACAAGGGAAATCAGGGATAGTATCAAAACAAAAGATGAAGTATACAAATTAGCCCGAAAAAGCAGCCTACCAGAGGACTGGGAGAAATTCAGGGTCCAGCAGAAAAGGACAAAGGGCTTAATTAGAAAAGGGAAAATAGATTATGAAAGAAAACTGGCAGGGAACATAAAAACTGACTGCAAAAGTTTTTATTGATATGGGAAGAGAAAAAGGTTAGTTAAAACAAATGTAGGTCCCTTGCAGTCAGAAACTGGCGAATTGATCATGGGGAACAAGGACATGGCAGACCAATTGAATAACTACTTTGGTTCTGTGTTCACTAAGGAAGACATAAATAATCTGCCGGAAAGAGCAGGGGACCGTGGTTCAAATGAGATGGAGGAACTGAGTGAAATCCAGGTTAGCCGGGAAGTGGTGTTAGGTAAATTGATTCTGGAGTAGTTCCTGAGGATTGGAGGGTAGCTAATGTAATCCCACTTTTTAAAAAGGGAGGGTGAGAAGAAACGGGGAATTACCGACCAGTTAGTCTAACATCAGTAGTGGGGAAAATGCTAGAGTCAGTTATTAAAGATGGGATAGAAGAACATTTGGAAAATGGTGAAATCATTGGACAAAGTCAGCATGGATTTATGAAAGCTAAATCAGGTCAAACGAATCTTATAGACTTTTTCGAGGATGTAACTAGTAAAGTGCATAAGGAAGAACCAGTGGATGTGTTATATCTGAACTTTCAGAAGGCTTTCGACAAGGTCCCACATAAGAGATTAGTATACAAACTCAAAGCACATGGTATTGGGGGTTCAGCATTGATGTGGATAGAGAACTGGCTGGCAGACAGGAAGCAAAGAGTAGGAGTAAACGGGTCCTTTTCAGAATGGCAGGCAGTGACCAATGGGGTACCGCAAGGCTCAGTGCTGGGACCACAGCTATTTACAATATGTATTAATGATCTGGATGAGGGAATTTAATGCAACATCTCCAAATTTGCGGATGACACAAAGCTGGGGGGCAGTGTTAGCTGTGAGGAGGATGCTAGGAGGCTGCAAGGTGACTTGGATAGGGTTGGGTGAGTGGGCAAATGCATGGCAGATGAGGTATAATGTGGATAAATGTGAGGTTATCCACTTTGGTAGCAAAAACAGGAAAGTAGACTATTATCTGAATGGTGGCCGATTAGGAAAAGGGGAGATGCAACGAGACCTGGGTATCATGGTACACCAGTCATTGAAAGTAGGCATGCTGGTGCAGCAGGCAGTGAAGAAAGTGAATGGTATGTTAGCATTCATAGCAAACATATTTGAATATAGGAGAAGGGAGGTTCTACTGCAGTTGTACAGGGCCTTGGTGAGACCACACCAGGAATATTGTGCACAGTTTTGGTCTCCTAATCTGAGGAAAGACATTCTTGCCATGGAGGGAGTACAGAGAAGGTTCACCAGACTGATTCCTGGGATGGCAGGACTTTCATATGAAGAAAGATTGGATAGACTCGGCTTGTACTCGCTAGAATTTATAAGATTGAGGGGGGGATCTTATAAAAACTTACAAATTTCTTAAGGGGCTGGACATGCTAAATGCAGGAAGATTGTTCCCATTGTTAGGGAAGTCCAGACCAAGGGGGTCACAGTTTAAGGATAAGGGGGAAGTGTTTTAGGACCGAGATGAGAAAATTATTTTTCACACAGAGAGTGGTGAATCTGTGGAATTCTCTGCCTCAGAAGGCAGTTGAGGCCAGTTCATTGGCTATATTTAAGAGGGAGTTAGATGTGGATTGAATGCAACCTCTCCAAGTTTGCAGATGGGGGGCAGTGTTAGCTGTGAGGAGGATGCTAGAAGGCTGCAAGGTGACTTGGATAGGTTGGGTGTGGGCAAATGCAGTATAATGCGGATAAATGTGAGGTTATCCACTTTGGTGGCAAAAACAGGAAAGTAGACTATTATCTGAATGGTGGCCGATTAGGAAAAGGGGAGATGCTACGATATCTGGGTGTCATGGTACACCAGTCATTGAAAGTAGGCATGCAGGTGCAGTAGGCAGTGAAGAAAGCAAATGGTATGTTGACAGTCATAGCAAAAGGATTTGAATACAAGAGCAGGGAGGTTCTACTGCAGTTGTACAGGGTCTTGGTGAGGCCACACCTGGAGTATTGCGTACAGTTTTGGTCATCTAATCTGAGGAAAGACATTCTTGCCATAGAGGGAGTACAGAGAAGGTTCACCAGACTGATTCCTGGGATGGCAGGTCTTGCATATGATGAAAGACTGGATAGACTCGGCTTGTACTCGCTGGAATTTAGAAGATTGCGGGGGGATCGCATAGAGACTTACAAAATTCTTAAGGGGTTGGACAGGCTAGATGCAGGAAGATAGTTCCTGATGTTGGGGAAGTCCTGAACAAGGGGTCACAGTTTAAGGATAAGAGGGAAGTCTTTTAAGACCGAGATGCGAAAATCATTTTTCACACAGAGTGGTTAATCTGTGGAATTCTCTGCCACAGAATGTAGTTGAGGCCAGTTCATTGGCTATATTTAAGAGGGAGTTAGATGTGGCCCTTGTAGCTAAAGGGATCAGGGGGTATGGAGAGAAGGCAGGTACGGGATACTGAGTTGGATGATCAGCCATGATCATATTAAATGGCGGTGCAGGCTCAAAGGGCTTAATGGCCTACTCCTGCACGTATTTTCTATGTTTCTATGTTTCTATTACAGTAACTAGGAGCTACTCATACAGAATTACGTAAGCAAGCCCTTGGTGCTCGTACTCCCTCCTCACTTCCTCTAACGAGCAACTTGACCCTGAGGTAACCATAATTGTCAATAACAAGCCTGTGATTGCTAAGATTGAAACGGGAGCGAAATGTAATGTCATCTTGTTATCTGAGTTAAAAAAAATAATGAATGCTGAACATGTTGAAAAGGCCTCGGCCATGCTACAGGCTTACACGGGGGGTGATATTCTACACCTGCTTGGAGAAACGGGTTTAAACTGCATCATAGACTCACAGTCTCATGCCCTGAAGTTTTATTGGAGAAACTCTGCTTGGTATCAATGCATGCCACGATCTAGGCCTAGTCTACTTTGGCCGCGCTGTCCAACAACTCTTTCTCACTCAGAAAAACAACTCTTTCTCACTCAGCAAATACTCTCTCAATATAGAGAACTGTTTAACTATGAGCTTGGCAAGCTGTCCCTCAGGTATAACATTGCTGTATCTAATGGTCCGGCAATGTTGCGGTACTAATCTGCATCTCCTCCTTTCACCGGTGAAGTGACTGGGTAGGGGATCGGGGATGTGACCGGGGATGGCACCGGAGACCCGCAAGGTGGATGTGGTGAAATAGGCGAGCTGGGCGCTGAATGCCGTGGAGAGGCTGCAGGGAACACAGTCTCTGGCTGTGGAGCAGTCGGACCGGTAATGGGAGGATATACAAAACGCGAGACCTCTGGATAAGGAGTCGCAGGACGCTGTTCCTTCACGGGAAAGAGATGTTTACGGTTACGTCTCTAAATGGCCCCGTCTGAGCTTACCAGGTAGGAGTGCGGTTCTTTGGCAGGGCTGAGGATGTTATCCAGACGGCCATAGTCCTTGTTGGTCTGGAGGCGAACAACCTGTCCACTGGAGAGAGGTTTAAGTGGCTTACTGTTATCATATGCAAGCTGGCTCATTGCTTTGAGGAAAATTAGCCAGGGGTTACATCTCTGATCTCTACTGAGCTGCCACAATTGATTTTCTTTTGTAGATATCTGGAAGATATCGAAACTAAGCGGAATCCAATTTCTGGGCAAATTGGTGTAATACAAACAAAAATGAAAAACTGCTTAAATCCATTGACTGTATAGGTGAATGAAATGACGCAAGACAATTTAATAATTAGATTTAAATATAAAGCGACTTCTAACGCCCTCAACGCCTACAATGTCGCAAGAATGGGACAAAACAAAGCGCAAGTCGTTTTACATATAATCTTGCTTCTTGGGATGGCTTTAATCTAATTTTACGTTGCAAAAATGTTATTTGGGCCCCATACGAACCGTCAGTGTTTTTCCTGCCGATATGGAGTTCAAATTCACCGCAAATGCAATGTTCCAATCGATCGCGTTCCAGAAGCAAGATGATTAAAATGCTCATTTTTTTTGGACAATCATGTCATAAGCCATCTAAATTGTCTATATTTTGTGTTATTCTCTCTCCATGATCATTATTTTTGAACTAAATATTCACAACAGTTTGAGACATGTATTATGCAAAAAACAATAATTTTGATTATATTTTGTGTGGGGATGTTTTTGGATTAATTTATGGGAATTAAACATTAAATTCCTTCCATCTGGCATATAAATTCATGAGAGTGAGATTTAAAAATCATGTGATATTGTGAATTCTTGTGTGAATGGGATTAGTTTGCTATTTGGATACTTATGCTATTTTAAAACATTATCCTTTTCTTAAGAAATGGAATATACAGGACATTCTTAATGGGAGTGGGCAGAAAGGCATATCATGCATGATTTGAAGAGCAAAAACTTGTAGTTTACAATGCTTAAATTGAAAAGTTGAGGAAAAACAAGGTGTACATAGTTGCTTATTGGTTACAATCTGAGGAGTATGATGATGCTACTGATTATGATTTGCTAATGTACCAGCTAGCAACTGATCTTCTCCATAAAGACTTGGTCTATTTTTGTAATTTATTTACCTATCTGTTACAGACTTACAGCATGTAATACAATAATATTAAAGTTCTGATCTTGAGAATATCACATTTTTGAATTTTCAAGGCAGTCTGGGTGTTTATTACTATTTCCGTCACAACGGTCAATTTTGTAATTAGCTACAATTATGTAATTAACTAATTATATGGTTTAATATCAGGTCATCCAAGTAAGATATTTTATATTTGTTTCAGAATGCTTCAATCTATAATAACTGAAAAGTTCATTCAGTTTTCTTAATCTTTAAGAAAGTTATGAGCTTTTGAATGTCCTTGATCACAGCTTTTGTGTTATGTCAATGCCAAAGCAATAGGGAACAAGATGCTAATTTCCGATTATGTAAATGACCATAACCTTTTTAATACTGAAGATATGAAAGTGAATTAGGTGTCAAATTAAACTTATTTTTATACTTTATCTGATGGGATAAATTGCAGACTTGATTTTTTAAATCTCAAAATTTGGTAACATTGCTAGTATATTCCTCATGTCTCTCACGCACAGCACCAGTAGATTTTACGAGCAAACATGTATGTGTTAGGTTTAACCGGCACAATATTTGAAGAATGCACATACTTGTGCAACAGTGCATAAGATTCCATGGTCGTGTACTTAACAGAGTGTGAATTTTCATGTTATTGCATTGGTATTTTAAAATATCAGCAACTGACTTAAGCTTCCTCCATTTTTCTTTCTTCCTCTCTCAAAGTAACTGAATCAACTTACGCGACCTATAAGCACATATACTACAAACCTCTGATCTTTCATCCAATCACCCTTTCTCATGTGTGGGAGCACTGGGATGAATGTTGGCAAACTATCAGAGCAAGGAGAGCAACATGACCTAGTCCAAGCCTGAACTCCCTGATATCTACAAAGGGAAAAAAACTGTAGTGGTGGCTTCTCAATAGAGATTAGGGATGTAATTCCTGGCTAATTTTCCTTGAAGTGCCGAGCCAGCTTTCATATGAGCCATATGGAATTGAACCTGACATTTTCTGTTAGCTTCATTTCCACCTCTGTAATCACAATGGTGATGAAGAAGTTATTACAAATATGAAACAAATACAGAATATCTGACAATTTGCTGCGTCTGCACCTTCTTGTGATCCCTCTGACATTTTGTATCTATGAACTCAATTTGGCAAAGAATATAGAATGGGTGTTGCACGATTCCTTTTTATTCCATTCTTATGTGAGAAGGGTATAGATTAGAAGATTTTAATATGACAAAACTATTGTTTTAAAATAATGTAATTATCTGAAACATCAAGACAACTCACAACTGTTCAACAACAATTCCTCTCCTACTGTCTCATTACGGCAAAGAAACTACCGCTCATTGAAAATAGGTGCAGGAGGAGGCCATTCGGTCCTTCGAGCCAGCACCTCGTCATGGATGTCATGGAAAAAAACAACAGCTCCCAATTCCAGGATGTGGCTTCATGACTTGACCAGTACATTATATTTAGAAAGAATAAGATATGTTTTAAAGGATAGTCAACCAATTTAACAAAATCCATTTATTTCATTTCTTGCACAGAAGAATATTGACACATAACACAAACCTATCTACACTCTAAACTATCCATTTTAATGAAATTACGAGTAAGGGATAGAAGTCAAGAGAGTTAGAAGCTTTAGAAACAAGAGTCTTCACAAATAATTATTGCACTGAACTTCTCCCTATGTACTGTAGTTGCCTTCTGCACTTTATTTATGGATTTATTTATTTTTATTTTTATTATTTCCTTTTTCCACCCATTATTTATTTATTTATTTTTAAAAAAAGTCTATAAACATGCCCGTCCATATTGTTTGTATAATACTCAAATGTTCTGTTTTGATATGTACATTTGGAAAACATGAGCTTGGATATGGCAACGTAATCTATACCAATTTGTTTTGGTTCAATAAATTTTAAAAATAATTTAATTAAAAATTGCAAATGTTAGAAATAAAAAAAACTGAAAATGCTGGAAGTACTCAGCAGGGCAGTCAGCATATGTGATGATAACCAGTTAATGTTTCAGGTTGGTACCCTTTGCCAGAATAGGAAAAAAAGGTAGCAAAGATGATAGGGAATGGAATGGTGTAACAAAAGGAAAATCTCTGAAAGGGATATCGTAATTCAGCAGTTCCGAAGCAGCTATGATCAGATTCAACTTCTTTGTATATAACATAATGTTTTGCAATTAAGGCTGTAGGGCAGGCCAAACAAACAAAAAAAAAAAAATTAAAAACAGCCAAAATGAAGTTCAGGCAGAAAGTGACCAATTCTGTTACAAAGCGAAAGAAAGAGTGAGTTGTTGAATGTAGTTAATGTAGAAGAGGTAATGTACAACTGTATTGTTATAATGTTAATATCTATATGAAGGAATTGCTGATTCCTTTACATTAGGGTTAATGTCAGTTTAAGATACATTGATTTGTAACTAATAGTCCGTATGAACCATGCAGTTTAAGACATGGTCCATACGGACTATTAATTACAAATCAATGTATCAACTTCATAGGAAAGTTGCCAAGTTGATGGTGCACTTTAATTTAGTTATTTCTGAACTATTCATGTTCCATTCATGGTTGTGTTGCCCACTTGAAAATTACAGGTTAAAAGTCACATGCGCTTTGTAAAATTACAGTATTCTGTGGTTAACTTCATGCTGGCACTTAATCAAGTTGTCCTTTAAAAGAATTAGTCATTTTAATGAATTCTTAGGCCATTGTTTGTGGCTATCAATCTTAATAATGTGTATTGTTCGGAGCCAAATTAACAATAAACTGCGAATATACATTACCATTCTGATTCAGTTTGACCCAGTGTTAGATCAGAGTCTCCATTTATTTATCCATGATATTTATTTTTACTTATTTTGTTTTAAAGTTTTTAATGGTTCCATACTTTTTAATAGGTCTTTGAAAATTTTTCTTTGGAAAACCATCCATGTAATTGTAATAATTTTGACATCACTTAAAACATTTTGAATGACAGTGAAGATGGTTATCAAGTTCAAGTGAGTTTATTGTCATGTGTCCCTGATAGGACAATGAAATTCTTGCTTTGCTTCAGCACAACAGAATATAGTAGGCATTGACTACAAAAACAGATCAGTGTGTCCATATATATATATATATATATATATATATATATATATATATATATATATACACACACATGAATAAATAAACTGATAAAGTGCAAATAACAGGTAATGGGTTATTAATGTTCAGAGTTTTGTCCGAGCCAGGTTTAATAGCCTGATGGCTGTGGGGAAGTAGTTATTCCTGGTCGTTGTAGTCTTCAGGCTCCTATACCTTCTACCGGAAGGTAGCAGGGAGATGAGTGTGTGGCCAGGATGATGTGGGCCTTTGATGATACTGCCAGCCTTTTTGAGGCAGCGGTAAATCCCCTCGATGGAAGGAAGGTCAGAGCCGATGATGGACTGGGCAGGCTTACTACTTTTTGTAGTCTTTTTCTCTCCTGGGCGCTCAAGTTGCCGAACCAAGCCATGATGTAACCGGTCAGCAAGCTCTCTACTGTGCACCTGTAGAAGAGAGAGTCCTCCTTGACAAACCGACTCTCTGTAATCTTCTCAGGAAGTAGAGGCGCTGATGAGCTTTCTTGATAATTGCATCAGTGTTCTCGGACCAGGAAAGATCTTCACAGATGTGCACGCCCAGGAATTTGAAGCTCTTGACCCTTTCATCCATCGACCCGTTGATATAAACAGGACTGTGCGTCCCCATCCTACTCCTTCCAAAGTCCACAATCAGTTCCTTGGTTTTGCTGGTGTTGAGGGTCAGTGATATGTCCCCCAACAGTGATGTCGTCAGCGAACTTGATGATGGAGTTTGCACTGTGACCGGCTACGCAGTCATGAGTCTAGAGAGAGTACAGCAGGGGGCTGAGCACGCAGCCTTGAGGTGCTCCCGTGCTGATTGTTATCGAGTTTGACACATTTCCACCAATATGAACCGACTGTGGACTGTGAATGAGGAAGTCGAGGATCCAATTGCAGAGGGATGCGCAGAGACCCAGTTCTGCGAGTTTGGTAACCAGCTTGGAGGGGATGATAGTATTAAATGCCGAGCTGTAATCGATGAATAACAGCCTGACATATGAGTTTTTGTTGTCCGAGCGGAGTGGAGAGCCAGCAAGATCGCATCCACCGTTGATCTGTTGTGGCGGTAACGAACTGCAGTGGGTCCAGGTTTTTGTCGAGGCAGGAGTTGATTTGCGCCATGATCAACCTCTTGAAGCACTTCATCACCACAGGTGTTAGTGCCACAGGTCGATAGTCATTGAGGCATGTCACCTTGCTCTTCTTGGGCACTGGTATAATTGATGCCCTTTTGAAACAGGTGGGAACCTCAGACCTCAGAAGTGAGAGGTTGAAAATGTCCATAAAAACTCCAGCCAGTTGGTCCGCACAGGTTGTTAGAACACGACCAGGTATACCATCAGGTCCAGGCGCTTTTCGGGGGTTCACCCCTCTGAAGGATTTCCTGACGTCGGCCTCTGTGACTGAGACTGAAATACCATCACAGCGAATGGGGGCTCGGGAAGACCCATCGGTGTTCTCCCTATCAAAGCATGCATAAAACGCATTGAGCTCATCAGGGAGTGATGTTTCGCCGACATTCGAGCTGCCTCCTGTTTTTGCCTTGTAGGAGGTGATTGCATTCAGGCCCCGCCATAGCTGCCGAGCATCTGTCTCATCCTCCAGCTTGGAGCAGAAGTCCCTTTTGGCCTTTTTGATGGCCTTACCACGTCGTATCTGGACTTGAATGCCCGGTGTCTGGTCTTCAGAAGAGTGTGAATCTCAAAGTTGATCTAAGGTTTCTGATTGGGAAACACTCAGAAGGTTTTTGTAGGGATGCAGTCCTCCACACATTTCTTAATGAAGTCTGTAACGACTGTGGCGTATTCGTTCAAGTCCGTTGCCGAGTCCTTGAACATTGCCCAGTTTACAGACTAAAACAGTCCTGTAGTTGTTCCTTTGCCCCCCCCCCCAACCAGCTCTGTACTGTCCTCACCTCTGGGGGTATACTCTTTAATTACTGCCTGTAGGCAGGAAGAAGCAGCACTGTGGTATGGTCGAATTTATTGAAGTGAGGGCGAGGTATAGAGTGATAGGCATTCGTGATGGTGGTGTAGCAGTGGTCGAGGGGTTTGGTCCTCTGGTGCAGCAGGAGACATGTTGGTGGAAGTTGGGGAGTGATTTCTTTAGGTTTGCCTTATTGAAGTCCCCAGCAATGGTGGTAAATGCCTCGGGGTAAGACGTCTGGTGTTTGTTGACCACAGCGTGCAGCTCCTCCAGTGCCAGACGGACGTTTGCCTGGGGTGGGATGTAGACCGCGATCAGGATGATGGAGGTGAATTCCCTCGGAAGGTAGAAGGGACGGCACTTCACCGCCAGATGTTCAAGGTGTGGAGAGCAGGAGTTGGACAGGACTGCCATGTCTGAGTTAACCATGAGGCAGACGCCCCCTCCTCTCCCTTTCCCAGGTGCTAGTGTACGGTCCATGCGGTCGATGGCGAACCCTTCAGACCTGAGGTTGTCACCTGGGCATAGAGGGTCAGACCATTTGAGGCACTACATCTTGGCCAGGTACATAAAGATGTGTTGGGGCTACAGTCAGTAAGTTTCAGAGACATGCTGAAGCCACCAGTGATTTTGCCCATGGAATACATTTGCTGCAATTAATTAAACAGTCAGCTTGGGGAGAAGAGAACTTATGAATGCCATTAGTTTAGTTTAGTTTTGTTTAGTTTAATGATACAGCATGGAAACAGGCCCTTTAGCCCACTGAGCCCGCGCCGACTAACGATCCCTGTACACTAGCATTATCCTAAACACTAGGGCCAATTTGCAATTTTAGTGAAGCCAATAAGCGAGTTCGGTATAGTCCAGGTGATAGGTCACTCGCCATAAACATTGTCGTTCACGGATCTGCTGTGTGTTACCAGACCTTCGTTTCATCCATATTTTCCTGGTTTGATTCTTCTTGGTAAGAAAATACAGCTTTCAAACTATGAATTAAGTGTATTTATTGCTCCTATGTATAAAGCTACGATGATTTTGTCGTTTTTTTATTGCTTTATGCTTCAGTGAATGCTTTATGCTTCGTGCAGCTCCATGGTTGAGGTCTGGCACGGGTCTCCGGCACTGCGGGCGCTGTTGAGTTGCTGCTGGTCCAGCCCCATCCCCTCCCGGGTGTCACATCCCTGCCTGGAGGCGGCCGGAGGTGTCGGGTCGGGCCGGGCTCACAGCCGGCGCGGTGTGGAGGTGCTGGCTCCAGCTCAGCTTCAGCGGGTGGCTGGTGCTCGGCTTTTGTTGGCGCCGGGGGGGGGGGGGGGGCTGGCTGGCGGCTGCTGGGTGGCGTAAGGGATACGCTGGCGGTCCCCGGGCGGGGATGGGACACTCGGTTGGGGGTGGGGGGGGGAGCGGGGCGGTCCAATGACAGTTTGGTAACGATTGTGGTGCCGGGGACCCAGGTTCGATCTTGGTTGCGGATGAGGCTGGGGTTAGCGTGCGCTCTCGCTTATCTCCCACTTGCATCTACCTCCTCTCTCTCGCTGTTACACCCTGCTCTCCCGCTACTGGGCACCCCCATTCCTCAGATTAAATATATTATTACACATAAATTATGAATAAAGATAAGAATTTATGCACAGTTTCTTCAGCCAGTGCTTCGTTTGCTGTTTCTTTATGGCGAATGACCTTTGACAAATCCCATGATTCATTGCGTTTTTCAAAATACCGAAATTGCTAATTAACCTACAAACCTGTATGACCTTGGAGTTTGGGAGGCAACCGGAGCACCCGAAGAAATTCCACGTGGTCTTGGGGAGAACGTACAAACTCCGTACAGACAGCACCCGTAGTCAGGATCAAACCCTGGTCTCTGGCGCTGTAAGGTAGCAACTCTACTGCTGTCCCACCGTGTGTAGTTGAAGAATTAATAATGTAAATAAATAGATAAAGTGGAACCACAATCACTAATCACTTTTAATTTATGTAGAATACAAACTACATGAGATAAAATGCATACATCATTTGAACGGTCAGCATATTAACATTATAGAAACATAGAAAAATAGTAGGCCAGCACCGCCATGCAATATGATCATGGCTGATCATTTAAAATCAGTACCCTGTTCCTGCTTTTTCCCCATATTCCCTGATTCCTTTAGCCCAGGAGATCTATATCTTTTGAAAACATCCATTGAATTGGCCTCCACTGCCTTCTGTGGCAGAGAATTCCACAGATTCACAACTCTCTGGGTGAAGAGGTTTTTCCTCATCTCAGTCCTAAATTGCCTACCCCTATATTCTTAAACTGAGACCCCCTGGTTAAGGACTCCCCCAACATGGGGAACATTTTTCCTGCATCTAGCCTGTCTAAACCATTAAGAATTTTATAAGTTTATACAAGATCCACTCTCATCCTTCTAAATTCAAGTGAATACAAGACGTCGACCCATTCTTTCATCATATGTCAGTCCCTCCATCCAGGGAATTAACCTGGTGAACCTACACTCAATAGCAATAATGTCCTTCCTCAAATTAGGAGACCATAATTGCACACAATTCTCCAGGTGCGGTTTTACTAGAGCCCTGTACAGCTGCAGTAGGACCTCCTTGCTCCTAAACTCAAACCCTCTCGCATTGAAGGCCATTAGCTTTCTTCACTGCCTGCAGTACCGGATTTTACTTCGGAGTCACGTGAGTGACTATGTGAAGAGGGCCGTCCCCACACATGCGCGTCTTTACGTCTGACACGTTACACACGGACTGACTGGCAGGTGAGCGGCTCTTGCCAGCGGTAAGTTTTAAACCTGGAAGGTAAGTTTTTAACTTATTTCTTGGGATGTGTTTTGTTTTGCAGGATTGCCTGCTGAATTTGGGGCGAAGTCGGACGGGCCACGGGAAACCGGTTATGGACTGTGGGGAGATCCGGACCGCGGAATCGTGGGTAGCAGGCAGCCGTTGGGTTCGCTCCCAAGTTGCTGACAAGGAGGTCAGCGACACCCAGGAGGGGAGTGCAAGTGGGGGTTCTCCCAGTATGAGCTCCCAGACCGCTATGTTCCACCAGAGAACGGGGTTAGACTGGCAGTTAGCCGGACTTACTACCCCAGTCTCTGTTACAATACAATACAATACAATACGGGTTATTGGTGTTAGCAGCTCCCACATCGCAATGGTTCCTCCAGAGAAGGGGTTAGACTGGCAGTTAGCCGGTCTTGCAACCCCAGCCATTCACTATGGGGTCTGCAGCTCCTACACCATTATGGTCCCCAGAAATAGGGGTTAGACTGGCAGTAAGCCGCTCTAGCTACCCCAGTCTCGGACAATGGGGTCAGCAACCCCCAGACCGCTTCGGTCTACTGAGATAAAGCGGTTGGACTGGCAGTACGCCGGTCTCTCTACCTCTGTTGCGGACTATGGGGTCAGCAGCCACAGAACACTTAGGTCTTCCTAAAGAAAGCGGTCAGACTGGCAGTAAGCTGGTTTCGCTACTCCAGTCGCGGACAATGGAGTCAGCAGCTCCCAGACCGCTTAGGGCTTCCCAGATAGGGGTTAGACTGACAGTAAACCGGTCTCGAGACCCAGTCACTAACTATGGGGTCAGCAACTCACAGACCACTATGGTTCCTCAGGAAAGGGGTTAAACCACGAGGAAACTGGTCAGGCCTTGGGACTCGGTCGAGTCGGGCCAGGAGGTCCCCCCCTCCTTCTATGGATAGCGTCTGTAAACGCCTAAGACCCACCTGGAGCACCTGATGGAGAGGTTGCTCCAGAGAGATATGCTCCACAAGAGAGCTATCTGAGCCCGGTTATTATGAAAAACCCGCTGGCAGCGGCACCTGTGTCAGGGCTGCACAATGTCTCCCTCTCTGAGGAGGGGAGCATCAGGGGTCAGTTTCGCTCTGGCCCAGAGTCATATTCTGATATAGGTCCAAGGGGCCATGTCAGCGCAGGTATCCTCAGGGGCCTGTGGCAGCACCTGTCTCAGGGTTGTCTATGAGTCTCCATCTCGGTGGAGGGGAAGAGGAAGAAAACCCAGAAGGGGCCAGATTTCCCTCACGCTATAAGTGTCGGCAGTGAACAGAGCTATCAAATGAAACCATCGTATCGGCGATGACACCCCCACGCCGCAATGGCAGTAGCAGTTCACTGAAGTTGATGGCCGCTTGAAAGCTGGGCCAAGCTGGTCTCAAGAATATGGAAATCAAGGATGGGAATGGAACGCACATCGGGGGCCTTTGGATTTACCATAAGACCACCGGTGACCATGGAGGTAGGTGGCTCTGGTTCTTTCGAAACATGGGGTAAGTGGACCATTTACAAGTTTGTAATATTTACACTTGTTTTTGTACAAATGAAAATTATAACATGTGATGGGTAATTATTACACAGTATACAAGGGTACAAAGCATGGCTTGGAATTGGGGCCAGAGTTGTCTTTCGAGGCAGGCTCAGGATTACGGCCAGCATTGACTTCAGCATTGCATTGACAGCATTGACAGCACTAACTGTCAGACAAGATCGGTAATATGGCCAGAGCTGTCTTTCGAGGCAGGCTCAGAATTACAGCCGGAGCAGTTTTAAGGCAGGCCAGTAGTATGGCCAGAGTTGCATTCAAGGCAGGCACGGAATTATGGCAGGCGTGGCCTGTTCCTTGTGAAAGATGGAGAGATGT